>CM050436.1:17547764-18747764 GCA_027564155.1 Gymnocypris eckloni scoliostomus | reverse complement strand
GAGTAAGAACTCTGCGTAGAGACAGAACAAGGATCTTTACAGACAAGGTTTTCTGATCAGCATGACTCTGTGCTGTTTCATCAAAGATTTTTGCACACAGATAAAAACCTTTAGAAGGCTTGTTGACCAAAAATAACTGTTCTGTTATTATTTACTCAAATTCACACGGACTCACATCAAAGTCACCCTGTTATTTTTTCCATACACACACATTAAAAAACAGCAGTATAATACATATTTTAATAAAAACATTGAACCTTCAGAAGCTGAGTTGGTGCTCAAGATAAAACAAAATGAATAGACATCTTGGAAATCCATTTCTAACATTATAAAAGTGTATGCTGTCAATTGTATATTAATTTGTTTCAATAAATAAATAAATCCTACTGACCTCAAACTTTTGAACAGCATTATGTGTATATACAGTTAAATCTCTCTATATATATATATATTTTTTTTAGCTGTTGACCAAAACATATTTAAGTTACAGTTTTAAAGTGCACACAAATAAAATGTTAGGCTTGAAAAACAAAACAAATGCATAAAAGTGATAGCAGGAACATTCAGAGTGGCAAAAGTTTGTATCAAATCAACATTTTGGAGCATTTTTAAGAACAAAAGAACGCACTAGTGAGCTCAACAACATAAAAAGGCATGGAAGTCCATGGTGGATGATTGGAGTGTCCTCTCCATGGTAAAGAAATATCCTTTCATAACATCCAGCCAGCCAAGTGAAGAACACTCTCTGGAGGTATATCACTGTCAAAGTCTACAATCAAGAGACGACTTCATGAGAGCAAATACAGAGGGTTCACCACAAGGTGCTAACACTTGTGCAAACAAGGCCAGATAAGACTTTGCCCAAAAATATTTAAAAAATCCAGACCACTTCTGGAAGAGCATTTTTGGATGGTTGAAATTAAGATCAACTTGTACCAGAATTTAACGGGAGAAAGAAGTACGGAGAAGGCTTGGAACAGCTGATAATCCAAAGCATACAACATCATCTGTGAAACATGGTGGACCAGTGTGATGACAAGAGCATGCATGGCTTCCAGTGGAACAGGGTTACTGGTGTTTAGTGACGACGTGACAGAAGACAGAAGCAGCGGAAGAATTCTGAAGTGTATAGGGATACACTCTCTGCCCAGATTCAGTCAAATCCAGCAAAGTTGATTGGCGGCGCTTCATAGTACAAATGAACGACGGCCCAAAACATACAGCAAAAGCAACCCAGGAGTTTTAGAAGGTAAAAAAAGTTGAATATTCTGCAATGGCCAAGTCAATCTCCTGATCTCAACCCGATAGAGCACACATTTCACTTGATGAAGACATGACTAAAGGCAGACCCAAAACAAACAATTCAATTCGATTCAAGTTTTTTGTATAGTGCTTTTCAAAGATGCAAATCGTTGCAAAGCAGCTTTACAGAAAATTTAAGTTTGTGCATTATATTTTATTATTATTCTTTTTATAAATGTATTATTATGGGATTGGCATCCCGGGGCAGAAATAGAGAAGGTAATAGAAAAAATGAGCGTAGCTGTTGTTCCAACTCAGCAAAGAAATGACATGTTCAACCCAAGCAAAATAATGAAAATATGCAGTTGATTGGATGTAACTGAAGAACAAGCTTATGAGATACATTATGTGAATGCTTGGCTAAAGAGATGTGTCAAACAGAGTGTGTTTTAGAGTGGTCTTTTATTGTGGCCAGACTAAGGCACACCTGTGCAATAATCATGCTGTCCAATCAGCATCTTGATATACCCCACCTGTGAGGTGGATGGATTATCTCAGCAAAGGAGAAGTGCTCACTAACACAGATTTACACAGATTTGTGAACAATATTTGAGAAGACTTGGAATATGCTTGTAACACGTATATGAAACTTTAACATTAATGTATCATATTATTTGTTAAATTGATAATTAAAATGATAAATTAATGCTAAATAATACAAACTATGTTTAACTAACAATTACAAATAATGATAATAAAATAAAAATTATAATGAAAAAATAAATAAATAAAACTTAAAAAAAAAAAAAAATAATGAGAATATTCCAAGCACTATATAACACAACAAATATTTCAAAACAACATATCTAAAGTACAGACCAGGTTAGAAAAGTAAACCGAGGAAAGAACATTTTAATAATGGAATATATGTTTCTTTAGTGCTCACTTAAAGGTAGAAAGGGCCTCTGTATAGTTTGGAAGATAATATATATCCTAAAAACTGTTTGTTTTGAACATTCACAACAGATCCTGAGGCAAAAGTGTCTATTCAGCACTGGTTCTGTTCTTCAGAGCCTCACCTTGGCTGAAAGCCGCAGTCACTTTGAGTCAGTCTTTGCTGTTATAGCCCTCTGTGGACACCTTCTTTTACAGACTCCTAGGTGAAGAGTCATAAAGCTGCCTCAACAGTACAGGCCAGGGTCACCATTCCTCTGACCCATAATGAGCAAACACACACAAACTCTCACACACACAGTTCCGCAGTTAGCTGTGGGTCTGGGCTATTCTCACGCTCTCAGAAGGGACTTACTGTACATCCTGCACCATCAACATGTGACTGTTATTTAACACATTCACTTCTCATCTGGAGAACTTGTGAATGTCAAAATGTGGCTCACTCCTTAACTATTCAGGTAACATCTCCCAGTCTTCACCAAAACATGCAAATCTCACACTCATTTAAACATGCAAGTGCCAATAATATTATCGTAAAATAATATTTTAATACAGTATAAATTCCTGTGATGGCTAAACTGAATTTTCAGCAGCCTGTACTGCAGTCTTCAGTGTCACATCATCCTACATTAATATTTATTGATATCATGACATTTGATGATCTTATTATTATCAATGTTGAAAATAGTTGCGCTGCTTAATTTGTTTCTGGAAACTGTGATAAAAAAATTGTTTTATTCTTTAATGAATAGGAAGCTAATTTAACGCATTCTTGCTGAATTAAAGTATTATTTGTTTAAACAAACAAGCAAAAAACATTCTGAAACATTTTTTTTAGTTATACTATATTAAATAGACACTTTACAATATGTTTAAATTTAATGAAAGATAAATTAGGTCATATTGGTTAATGCATTGGCTACTAAACTATTAATGTTTAATGCAACTTTATAAATATACTTTAATTCATGTTTGTTCATAATTCATTCATATACTTGTAATGAGATGTTGAAAATATATATTTATAAACTGACATATAAAATATTTAATGCATAGTTCAACTATGTAATCATATCAAAGTTTGACAGAATCCTCTGAACTCAGATGAGAATGTCAGTTTGGTCTCACACGACATAAAAATAAAATTATTTGAGATACCAGCTGACCGAAAGCATGTACTTCAAAGGGCACGTCCAAGATTCCAACAGTCTTTAAAATCATCCTGAGATGACTAAAGAGAATTGTCCACCCTCATGTTTGATCAGAGCTGCTATAAAAGTAGAAGGACATTTTTTTTGGAGATCAGAAATAGATATGAGGTAAGCTGCGGAGGTTTGAGCAAACACTTCTGCAGCACGACTTCCTTCGTGAACTCTGATTGTAAGTGACAGAAGTTACCTGGGGAAAAGCTCTGGGACAGGAGAGAGAGATAGTGTTGAGTGGGTGGTCCAACTTCTGATGTGAGCGATGGAAGATAACGTAACTCTCTCTCTTCCTCTCTATGTTCTTCTATCGGTTTGATTTCTTTTTCCATCGTACGTGTCAGTGGAGGAGACTCAGAGGACGCTGCAGAGTCTGGGCGGAGACAGCGCCTCGGGCTTCTGCCTCCAGCCGAGGATTGAAGACCAAACTGGAGACCTTGGAAGAGTTCAGCCCATCCACTCATGGTCGACTCTTTCCCCCTGTGTCTCCTTCATTCTCTTCCTCCTCCTGAAACCGGAAGGTCAGATAATTCCACCACAGATTCCTTTATCTACTTTACCTTACTCACTTCATCATGAACTTCACGTGACCTGAGAATAAATTCAGTTGCTTTATCTCTGCATATTTAGAGAGATTTCATTCAATATTGGATCTCAAATCTCACTATGGTCTTTGTTTTGGATGGTTCTATAATAAAATGTCCCATTCTCATTGATTAAACTGTATAGTCACTCATCACCTAAGCCTAAAGCGTCTCAAATAAATAAAGAAAACATCGATGTTATATATATATATATACAAAATCAAATGTATTTATTAGAGGTGGGCATAGATTAATTTTTTTAATCTAGATTAATCTAGATTAATTTTGGAATTAATCTAGATTAATCTAGATTAAAATGGCTCATTTGAATTCTGCCGAAGGCATTCAGAATATGTGTGCTACCCAAATAATGACTAAAAGTAAGTAAGCCCAAAATGTCGTTTTTTGTTATTATATTGAACTGAAAGCCATCTTATTATGCACAGTGTTGCACAGATTAAATTTAATGTAAATCATCCATGCTAACACACACGTCTTCTATTTTTTTTTTAGAAATTTCACTCTCCATAGATATATTTTTCAAAGACGGAGTTTCTAAGTTTCTCGCTCAAGTTCACATGAGACCTAAAGCGCATCCTGTTTGCTTAAAAGCTGCGTTTCGTTGTTATTCTGAGTGCATAAATAAACGTAGAGTCTTTACAGATTCGAAAGATGTATTAGGCTACTTTTATCTGTATGACCAAAAATGACGGAGATTTTAGGAGCAAGTGAGCGCACGAGCCTGTCCTGCAGCAAACGCTTCCACACAAACACTTCAATAGCGCACATTTCTCTAGGTTAACATCATATTGAGCGGCCATGTAAAGTTTTACTACATACATCTTTCAGATGAAAAGCCATATTTGAGGTTGATGAATGATAGGTGAGCGTTTGGATGTCCTGCACGATTGTATTACCACATAAACCAGCCGTTAACAATCTGTCCATCACGGACTCAGCCCTCTAGTTCAAGACTGGTTCGCCCCTACAGTGCAATTCGGCTAGGTATACATCCGGCTAAAATATCAGGGTGAAAGTCATCATAGCTTGCGTAGTATAGACCCAGCTCCCAACCCAACTTTGAGAATAGATTAACGGCGATATTTTTTTTATCGCCGATAAGAGTCTCACGTTAACGCAGCACGTTAACGCCGATAACGGCCCACCACTAGTATTTATATATAAACATTTGCTTTATTAAACTAATTTACATATTTCTTTCAATTGTAATCATTTATTCATTAAGAGTGAAAAAAAAATGTCTATGAAGTTTCTCCAAAATGACACCTTGAAGATGTTCATTAAGTCAGACACAACGCTCAGCATTAGCATGCCGAGGCTTAGCCTAGCCAGGAGGAACACACAATATTATTTCACACCTTGTATTTATTACTGAAACCTTCTGGCTAGTAAATCATTTGAAATAAACATTCATTTCTCTAAGAGCAATTTCCTGAGGTTAAGAGCATACAGAAGAGAAATATTAACACATTAATTAAATCTGTAATGCTCTAGCATCCATTTAATGTTGTTGTAATGAATATAATTCATTTTAAAAGCCCTATCGACAAAATATGCATCCATAATACAAGTGAATTGCCCCAGTGAGAGCAGAAAAGATCTTTATACACCTTGCCTCTTTATATGTTAGAGGCAAATAACCCAATTCAGAGTGAAGACACCCGAGAGAAGAGAAAGATGAGAAATAATTATAAAGATGACTGAGAATAAGTTCAGAAAAAACATTAAGTCTTCAGTATTGCTAAGTTTTTGTGTAAATACACAAATTTTCACTTCTGGTAAACAGTTCAGGATGGCCTTTGTGCTGTTTTTTTATTTTATCAGACATCGGGAGATATTAAATATTTTAAAACAACTGTTTTCTATTTTAATATATTTGAAATATAAAATGCTATTTATTCCTGTGATGGCAAAGCTGAATATTCAGCATCATTACTCCAGTCTTCAGTGTCACGTGATCCTCCAGAAATCATTCTAATATACTGATTTGATGCTCAATGAACATTTCTTATTATTAGTAATATTGAAAACAGTTGTGCTGCTTAATATTTTCAATGAAACCATGATACATTTTCTAGGATTCTTTGTTGAATAAAAAGGGAACAGCATTTAATTGAAATAGTAAAGATTTTTACCTTCTTCACAAATTGATCAATTTAATTTGTCCTCGCTGAATAAAATACAGATTTTTGTTATTAAAAAAAAATATATATAATTTTATCAACAAAACAAAATACTGACATATTTTGAATACTTCAGTAAAATGTTATTTTATTCATATATTATTGTGCCATTATAAAACCAACTCTTACAATGAAACCAAGAGTTAAAAATTAAGCCCAACTTGATTGTGATATAAATTGATGTGACCAGTGATAGAAAAATATTGAATGATAAGAAATTAAATTAACATTTAATTCAATGCTTTCATCTGCAATTAAACATTTGCAATTAAATTGATTTATCAGCATATCATTTAATCAATTTGATTAAAACCTTTACTCAACTGAATTATAATATTCCCATTTGAACAATGAACAACAGTTAAATAATAATAATAATAATAATAATAATTCAAAGGCTAAGGTGGAAAATGATGGCGCCAATGACCCATGCAAAATAAATAAATAAATATAAAACTAGCCATTTTAATGAGATCTTTCCCCTTCTGATTATAATTGAGATTTGACCGAAGTGCCGTGTCTTATGAGGTTTTCCAAAACGCCTATAAACAAGCTGCTCCGAGTCAGACTTAAGGGCCAGATCTTCACTGAGCACTTAGTCTGTGTTTATTTCAAAGAAAGGATGTAAACTTCCCAGCAGGCACATTGAGACCGCGGTAAATCCAGACCATTACCTGAGCGTATGTGTTATGTGCTCTCTGCTCACGCACTAATGCCATTTCATCCTCCTTCAGCACTGGAAACAGCCTCGGGAGATCGCTTCTCTACATTACAAACTTCACATTGAGATGAAATGTAAATTTAATTCTGACTTGGTTTTAGATTCTCAAACGCAGCAGCTCAGAACAGCGCTAGAGTCTTAAGGGAACTTTCTGTGTCAGAATGCACAAACATACATATCAACACATGTTGTTCTGAAGCTATTTTAAGGTTGCGCACAATAATAAATAAGTGGAAGTCTTATTTTACTCCTTCAAGGGCTGAAATTTAAGGCTTAGAGAAACACAGTTCGTAGGTTTGGGCTTGCTGCGACTGGTTCTAATAACACAAGTGTCATTTCTGTCTACCGTATATTAGGAGGAAGAACCAAACAAAGTTTGTGGCTGTGTTCAGCTGCTCCTGAGGTAATCTGCTTTATCGCAAGAATATGATGTATGAGCATATGGTTTTGAAATGAGTTTACAAAAAACAATTCTGGGTAAACAGACAATTCTTCTGTGTGCAAGCCTTAGCACTGGAACCTGAGGAAAAGGCTGCGAGAGGAGATGCAGGAGGACAAAAAAGAGCAGAATCACAGTAATCTTCCAGTCACATGTTTTCCTCCACAGAATATCATTACTGGTGGGCTGCATGCAGACTGCATGCTGAGGAATGTGGAGTTCGACCTTTTCCCCTCACAAATCAGCAGCAGTGTGCAAGCATTCCCATCGGACGGTGATTCGGCACAATGAAGGAAACAGCAGGGAAGGAGAGAAAGAAACCGGGGAAGAGCTTTGTTTCAATTCAAATTGTTGCTAAGACACCAGTTCAAAAAGATGATGTCATTCTCTGCTCGTTTCTGCTCTGCTAGTAATACAAATAAATAAAAATAAAACCTATTTTTAGGAATATGGTAATAGTTTGATTACAAACAATACATTATAAATAAATAAACAATAAATTACAGCCCACTTTACTTGACATTAATATGCACAATTTAAGGGTAACTTTGAATATTTTGAAATCATTTTATAGATACATTGCTGTTCAAAAGGTAAGAAGTTTTAAGAAATACATTTATATTTTTATTTAGCAAGGATGCATTACATTTATCAAAATATTTGTATTTATATTTTTAAAAGAAATGTATATTCTAACTAATAAATGCTTATAATAAAACCTGTTCTTTTGAATTTTTATTCATCAGAGAATCCTGAAAAATCATTGTTTCCACAAAAATATTTATCAGCTCAGCTGTTTACAACATTGATAAGAAGAAGAAAAGTTTCTTGAGAACCAACGCTGCATATTAGAATGATTTCTGAAGGATGATGTAACACTTCAGATTAGAGTAATGCAGCCTTGATGAGCATAAAAATCTTCTTTCAAAAAACATAAAAAAATCGACCCCAAACATGTCAATACTAAAATATGAGACAAACACACACACACTTTTGCATATGTGGTTTACACACACACACACACACACACACACACACACACACACACACACACACACACACACGCAAAATAAAATAAATTCCCAGTCTCCTTTATTTTTCTGTTTTTGTTTCCTAACATCCAAAAATATCAGAAACTGGCTACTTAATGTTTAAAATACTTTCTCCAGCTACATTAAAACGAATGTTCAACCAGTTCTGTCAAGCAAAGGACATTGCTTTTCATGTACTTAACAGATGAATTAAGCTATCCCATGATTCCCTGTGTTAGATCAAATCAATGATTCAGCTGCATGCTTTATGTAGGCCATTCTCATGCAATGACAAGACCTCTGGACTCTCTCCAACGACACTTGATTAATACGGAAAAACCTCATAAAAGCATTATATTGGGAAGACAGTATGCTTTTCCTGATTTCCTCTGAAAATAATTCCCCTTGACCGAAAGCAAGGTTGCGCTCTCACTGATCTGTCCTTTCCATGCTTTTTGCTCAAATCCCTCTTCTATACAAGGAGATGAGAGGAGAACAAATTTCATTAGAGAGATTGTTTTTAGATTGTTCTAATGTATCTGCAGCTGAAGAGAGTAAATCTTCCTATAAGCCCCCAACATGCACCTGAGTTATTTCTTCACAATAAAAGCTGATTAAATCTGGACCGACAGCCATGTATCATCCTCTGATTTACAAATCAGAATAAGTCACGTCATCCAAACCGATACGATTTTGCCACCATATTGCTGTGACACCCAACTAGTCCCTAATCTGTCAAATCCTTCCAGATATGAACCAAATAAAAGTAAAAAACTATTAAATATTGCACTATTTATAAATCCCCCTTGGTTATGATTTAAACTGACTTGCATTACACATCCAGCGTTGATTAATTAATAAACATGCTTTTCTAGTCAAGGCGTATTTCTGCTTTACGGTCTTTATCTGTCAGATACGTCACCTTTATTTATAAATTGCTATGACCTGAGGTTGTTTTGTCACTCTTTTTCTTGTCACCCTGGCTGTGAAGCATGCACTATATATGACAGCTATCTTGAGAGTGCAGAAACCCTGGGAGATATTCTCCCTCGTTCTTAATTACGGCTGATTAAAGTGACATTTTGTCACCCTTGTGTCTGCTGACATCAGACAGCAGGATTGTGAACAAGACCAGGGCTTTTCACCGTGCATTCTCTCTCATTCAGAGCGAGGCAGAATAAAAGCACCGACACTCACAGTACAAGATGGCATGTTGTTAGCGGTGAACGTGGCATCTCCGATCTCCAGTCTGCTTCTTTAGTTGGAGTAAATGCATCTGTGCGCAAAATGAAGAACTTGCGTTTGTGCGAAGCAAACTGTTCCTCACCTTTAAAGTTTTGAGTGATGAGTCTGAAATAGAAGGAAAAAGCAATCTGTTCAAATGGAAATGCGCCTCTAACCCTTTGGATTTCAAAGCATCGGGACAGAAATATGAGTTGATTTTGATGGATTCATGGAAACCTTTACAGTTGTAGCATGTTTTGCACATTCTATACATTTAATAGCATTTATACTTCCATGAATTTTAAGCATTAGAGGCAAATCCCTTTTTTTATTTTCTTGTACTTGTTATCCATTTAGTTAATTTGTATTAAACAGAAGGGTTTAACATTTTCATGGTTATAAATACATTTTCTCTTGTTATTAATACTCAAAAATATTACTTATATGCAATTTATATAGCATATTCTTAGTTGATGATCAACAATCATTCAGAACAACTTTCACTGACCTTTCATTGAACATTTTCTTTATTAATAAAAACATAAACAATAAATATCAATAATATATTTGAAATAGATTTAGCCATATAAAAGTTGATAATCATAAATGATTTAATTGATTTATTGTATTTTTTTAACTGACCATTTACATTTATTCATTTGGCCGATGATTTTATCCAAAACAACTTACTGTTGAGGAATACAACAAACATTGATTTTATTGAAATTTTTATTCAAATTTCATTGCTGTTAATTTCTGTTTTGGGTTTCACTTGTCTGATAATAAATAATCAACAATGCAATAGTGGAACAGATGGACACAAATACTAGTCTTGAAGTGATAGATATGTTTTTATGTTCTGTTGAAAAATTAAATAGGGATTCACGAACATCCTCTTTGATCAAGGAATTAATTTTAATAACCTTAAATAAAAAAAAGCTAAGAATCAGTCAAAAAATTGGATTCCACATAATTATCCACTTGTCAGTGTATGAGTGTCATTTGACTCTAATTGGACCAGTCGCCTCAATGTCAGAGAACCAAACGGTCGTATATTCTCATTACATCTCTGACTGAGACCCCATACAGCCTTTGGCCACAAAAGAGAAGTTATGCTTATAAAAAAATAGAAACTTTGACCTGAGTTCAAATACCATTTCGCTATTGGAACTCTATGATAAATGATAAGCACTTGGCATATTGGAGTGTTTGTTTCCTGGGATGCGCGAGTGCTGTTTGCTGTGGGGATTTCAGACTGTGAGCGTGACCTCCAAACTCTCTCTCTCTGCCCTTCACACGCCAGCACATCGGGAGATTGGCCGAGGCCAGACTAATCAAAAATGCATGATATCAAAGCAAACTCATCCTCTGCCACAAAGCAGGGTCCCATTTGAAGATTTGATTTTATGAAGCTCAGAATGGCCTTTACATATGAATTTCCACTTTCATGTTCGTCGTGGATTAGATCATCTCTTAGAGTGTTTTTAAAGCTTTAAGCTCCGGTTAGATTGAATGTGATTTACACACTGTTAGGTGGTAATGCCAAGTATTCATTCAATTTCAGTACTTTTAACACATATCATTGTCAATGTTCGAAGTGGATAGATGCACATGTTCCCCTTGTGCGTACGTCCAATATATTTGTGACAAAAAAAATAGATATATAATAATAATAGATTAGGGAAGGAAGATTTTGGGTTCAATACAAGTAGTTATTTCTCAAATACATAAATAAATAAATAAATAAATAAATAAATAAATAAATAAATAAATAAATAAATAAATAAATAAATAAATAAATAAATAAATAAATAAATAAATAAATAAATAAATGTTACAGTGAGGTGATTACAATGTAAATTTATTTACAAATATTTATTTTCAAAAATATGTTTAAGAGCATAAATTTTACACATATTTTTTTTTTTTTTTTATTAAATGTAAAAATTCAACTAAATATTTTTTTAATTACAATTAAAAATTTAATTCAGCTGTTAAATCGTGTGTATTATTTGAGCTTCAAAGTTGTTCTCATAATTTTTATAGTAATTTTAGGGTTGCAGGCATTATATTGTCATGCCCAACCTGGTCTCATAAAAATTTGTACCTCTGTGCAGTTTTTAGCGAGACTGTTTTTACGTATCTTACTGCACGTTTCGCCGCAGTTACAAAGAGAAATGTCCACTGAGTGGCGCTAAAACACAGGTTCAATACGTGAACCCTTGCACATTTGTATTATGTTGATATAGGCACGTATTTGTGTGCTTTTATTAAGTTGCTTCAGGAACGTATTGCGGCGGTTCAGAATTCAAATTTCCAGGGACCGTTGCTAAAGAATTTATGTTCTATCCATATTGGAAATACCTATCCATATTCTATCCATATTGGCTACACCAAACGCAACCCTAAACCTACCCGATAGTGTTGACAAATGCAAAAAATGATATAAAAACGTATTTATTGATGCAACCGTGCTATTTGAACTTCCTTACATGAAGATTTGGATTGTTTTGACGAACCGTAGTTACACCTCCTTACTTCTCGAGTACGTCTCCGTACTCCGTGAGCTACCGAACAAACTTACCATCTATGAAAACCCATAGATACGAGGCTGGATATGTGCGATGCTAATGTTCAAAAGCATCAGTTTTCAAATCCCCCAGCTTTTTAATATTGTTTTGAAGTTATAACATGATATTCTTTTCAAGTAATTGTGCGAAAATTGAGCTTTTTAAATCGAAACTCTGTAAATTTGTGTGAAAAGGAATAAAAGGCATCAGAGTTTTACTGCCTCTAGTGTTCGTTTATTTGGGAAACTGCAGTGATATATACTTATTGGTACGAATTTCGCGTCTCGTGCCCAACAATTGAAATGGGCACACCTTTATACAGAAAAAGTAGATTTTCTCACACTTAAATATTATTAACAGTCGTAATTGTTATATCTTGTGGCTATACTATTGAAAAGTTAATATTTTATTGTTTACATATTGGTACTTTTCCCTTCCCGATTGTAATTTTTTATTTTATTTTGTTGTAATCAACATCAACATTATTCCTCAAGTTAACATTATTAACTTGTACTGAACGCAGAATAATCCTTTAAATCTTTTTAAATCTGTTCAATTGATTACTGTCTCTTTAAGAAAACGAGATTTGAGTTCATACAGTAATATAATTTTGAAGACAAAGTACCGTTCCATACGGCATACGTCATTCTTTTACGGTTCGACATCTCAACACTTGTCTCCTTTTTAAAATGACAGAAAATTGCTTCATCGCCTTTTTAATGGAATACATTAATTCAAGACAATTCTATGGCAAACTCACTTCTCTATTCATGGATTATAATGTCATGATGTTCTTCCTTTTAAGCAATAATTTGCAGGCGTGAAATGCAGGCGTCATTCTCCCAGAAATCCATTTGGTTGTTTGTTTTACCACACAAAAGTGCATTTTCATGACGCACAGTTCACCTGCGTGTGCACTTCCGTTTGGAAACACTACAAAGTATCTTAAGACAATACCCAACCCATTTGGTAAAGCTTGTGCGAGGCGCGGTACAGAAACGCGAGTAACAGGGAATCTCATTATTCTACGCAGACTTTTATGGGGCAAGTCAAAATGCTTTGCCCCGCTTGCCTGTATGTGACATTTCCCTCTCTCATTAATGAGACGTTCAGTCAGAGCCGAGCCTGAGCTGAGACCAGCAGACCTGGCAGAGTTTGGCCCCAGGGCCTGTTTCCTTACTGTTCACATATTTACCAATGTGAAATATTCCAGCGCTGTTTCATTCGATAAGGCCAGACGTGTGCTCAGCGCTCCCAGCCAGTAAAAGCCATCGCTGCGGAGAAAGAAAAACAAAACAGCTTTGAGTCACAGAAGTTCAAGCCATAAAATCGTGCATATGCGCTTGTGACGAAGCCGTGCTGCTAATTTGGGTTAATTTGTGCGGTCAGCTGACAAAAAAATATTTAGACATTGTAATTTGCCATCAGCTAAAAAGAACAGCCTTTTATTTTTTGCCATCAGACTCATTGAAAGGAAAAGTTAGGGCTTATCCAACACCTAAAAAAACTGCTCTCAAACTCTTGTCAGCTGCAAAAGGGAATATAATTGTTTAGTTAATTAAGTTTGCTTGCTTCATAAGTACAGCTAAATGAACGCAAACTGCAAAGTCAACACTGCCACAATCTCTAATTACTCTATTTACTCTGAGACAGAAATGCATTTTACTCTCTTTACATTATTAGACTGAGAGGTGTGATTTTACAAACATACTGATTGCCCTGCAAAGCATGTGCTCTTTAGTTAAAGCACATTTAAATAATATATTAATCAGAGGCTGTAATGAAATCACTCCGTTTATGAGTGTCAAGGCGAGAGAGGTTCAGAAGGAGAGGGAAGGTTCTCACAAGATAAACACAGAGAGTAGTTTCACGTCAGGCTGTAATGGAGATTTCTGACTTTCATAATTTAAGCAACACACTCTGTATTTTCCTGAAACAGCAAATGTCCATTTCTGGCTACACATATATGTTTTATTTGTATGTGTCTCCCCTGCAGTTGCTCTGCTATGCATTAATGCACTGGAGCTGATATATTGTATTGTGTGGCTCATCTGGCTCAGAGCGTATTGTGTGTTCACTCTTCACACCTGTGAAGCTCAGCGTGGGTGTGTGAAGGATGGTCTGGAACTACAAACATGAATGAAGCTGCCAGCAAAAGGAAGACACTGTGGAAATGTCAGGTTTTGGAGTCAATGTGTTTGTTGGTCATGGGATATTGCATACTTACAACAAAGCTGTGTACAAAACATCCATGCAATCGCTTTATTTACTCACTCGTGTGGTTTCAAACCTCTGTGACTTACTTTATTTTGTGAACTAAAAAAAGACAGCTTTTGTTAATAAATAAAAACTTTTTAAAAATATGCAAATATTTTCGTTTGCCATGTTATTTAATCATTATTTGTTTATATTAGTTTATTTATTTGTTTATTTATTTACTAAATGTATTATTGATTTATTCTGCTTATTTAAAAAAATACAAAATATTATTAAACATTTTATATTTATCTTTACATTTATTTATTTATTTAGCAGGCACTTTTACCCACATTTTTGGATAAAAACATTTGATTACATTTATTATTCAGTTATTTACTATTACTATTACTATTTTTTATTTATAAATGTATAATTGTAAAAAATGTCTGAAGTACAGTCATGGCCAAACATATTGGTACCCTTGGTAAATATAATCAAAGAAGGCTGTGAATATTAATCTGCATTGTTATCCTGTTGATCTTTCTTTTTTTTTTTCACAAAAATCGAACCTTTCATAGGATAATAAGGATTTAAAATGGGGGGGAAATATCATTTTGAAATCAATATTTTTTTCTCTAATACACATTGGCCACAATTAACGGCACCCTTTTATTCAGCACTTTTGAAACCTCCATTTGTCAGTTTAACAGCTCTAATGTTTCTCCTATAATGCCTGATGATGTTATAGAACACCTGACAAGAGATCAGAGACCATTCCTTCATCCAGAATCTCTCCAGATCCTTCAGATTCACGGCTCCATGATGGTGCTTCTTCTCTTCTGTTCACCTCACTCATTTTCTACAGGGTTCAGGTCAGAGGACTGGAATGGCCAGCAGAAGCTTGGTTTTGTGCTCAGTGACCCATTTTGTGTTGTTTTTGAGGTTTGTGTTTGGATTATTGTACGGTTGGAAGATCCAAGCATGGCCTATTATAAGATTTCTAACAGACTCAGTCACTTATCAATTATTTTATCTGATGGTATTTGATAGAATCCATGATGCCATGTGTCTAAACAAGATGTCCAGGACCTCCAGCAGAAATATAGGCCCACAACATCAAAAATACAGCAGAGTATTTCATTGTAAACATGGGGTACTTTATCTCTGTGTTCACCAAACCCATCTTGAGCTTTTGCTGCTAAAAAGCTAATTGTTTTTGTTTCATCTGACCATAGAAGCCAGTCCCATTTGAAGTTCCAGTCGTGTCTGATAACTGAATATGCTGGAGTTTGTTTTTGGATGAGTGAGGAGAATTTTTATTGAAACCCTCCCAAACAACATGTGACGAAACTCAACTATTTTCTGCAATTTTCCAGCTGTGGTCCTTGGAGAGTATTTAGCCACTCAAACTCTCCTCCTCACCGTGCATCAGGATATAGATACACGTTCTCTTCCAGGCAGTTTCGTAACATTTTATGTTGATTGGAAATTCTTCATTATTACCCTGGTGGTGAAATTGTAATTGTCACCGCTCTAGCTTTTTGTGAAACTCAATTATCTTTTGCTGCAGAAATATATTCTTTGGAATATCAGAAATATATTCTTTGGTTTTTCTCATTGTGATGGATGATTAAAGGATTTGGGCTTTGTTTTCTCTATTTATATTTCTGTGAAACAGGAAGCCATGGATGGATAATTTCATGATCAGAATCACCCTGCAGTGCTCAAAATTGTGAATATGAATGGAAATGGAAATATACTTCAGAGATATTTTACTCATAAGAATTTCTAGGGGTATCAATAATTGTGTCCAATGTGTATTTGAGAAAAATATTTATTTCATAATGAGATTTCCCCCCATTTTAAATTCTTGTTATCCAATTAAAGGTTAGATTTTTGAGATACAAAAAAAAGATCAAAAGGATTAACAATGCATTTTTCACAGCCTTCTTTGATCATATTTACCAAGGGTGCCGATATTTTTGGCCATGACTGTATTTAAAAATGTTCTATCTGACTTGGTGCTTTAAAAAAAGTGATTTCAGGTGACATATGACAGAAACCATCAGTGATGTGGCATATTTAAAGGGTTTATGCAAATGAGTATGTACTGACCACCAATGGGAGCGCAGATAGCAACACACACACACACACACACACACACACACTGCCTGATTCACTTGGATAATAACTAACACCTACTAAAGCCAACAGGGTAGCGACTCTGGGACCTCCATATTAATTTCTAATAACTAAATAAATAAAACTGTCTTCACTTAAATTAAGGTGGCAATGTGACAGTATATTATTCACAGAACTTGCAGGGATAAAAGCTTTGGTGACATGCTTCCTGACAGACAATTAACAGAAAACAAGCCACATTTCGAACACACCAAACTATCCCTTCCACTTTCTAATAAGAAACTCTGAATGTTTCTCAACTACAGTGGCAAGAATAGTTCAGTTTCCACTGTGAAAGTTTTAATCCATGTCTTGTGTGATTTTCAGGTCGCTGTGACATGGAGCTAAAGGTCACGCATAGAGCCGGTACTCTGTGGCCGCCGTGTGAGTTTGTCCCTCAGGCTTTCTGGATCCAGTATGTGGCATTTAGCTTGTACTCACTTGCTGTGTGACTCCATGTTCTCAAATTTCAACAATATCACTCTTCCAAAGAAAGACCAGCGGGTCTCCGTGGCCTCACCAGGACTCTGGGTTCTCTGAGTCACTGAAAGCCCCGAAAGTTCCTGCCTTTGAAAGCCCTGATACAAGCGAGTGCAACATCGAGGGCACGGGAGGCCGGACTTCCGCTGTCCGTGGCTTTCTTGCACTCCAGAGGGGGTTTGGTCTGTGGAATAAAGGAAATCAGTCTCTTCTATTAAAGCCACTGGAGACTTTTGATTCGCTACTTTTTAAACACCAGATACTAGGGTTTTGGTCAATATAGAGTTGTTTTGTTCCCCTTATTTTTTAACTCTTAGTTATTCGTGTGGCTCTTGCACTGTGTAAATGGATCCGTGGATAGCTTTCACAGGCACACCACAGGAGAACAAGAGAATGAGGCAGAGAAAGAGAGTCCAAAACCTTCAAAATGCTGTCTTCTTAGGGTAGGATGGATTAATGGAGGTCCGAATTGAATGATTGCGTAACACGCTGTTTTCTTAAATGCCTCCATCTGGTCCAAGGCAGTATAGATGAATCCTTCACCGGCAATGATATCCCACAATCCACTTTGTGTGTGTTTTAGCAGCTGATCAAAATTATGAAATTGGAGTCTGACAGAGAGATTTTATAGATAGGTTTTATATTAGTGCTGTTAATCAAATTATTTTTAAATATACTTTTATAGTGCAATAATTTCACATTCAATTTTCAAATTAATGTAGAAACAACAAAGACAGTATATTCTAATATTTGTTTATAAAAAATGCTTTTGATGACTGAAGGCGAGTATCTCTGATACCAATACAACAGACGTCTCTAAATTGTTCTTTGTTTTCTAATATTTAACCACTGAATATATGTAGCCTGTTAACTATACTAATATTACAGTATTATTAAGTTTATACATTTTAACATTTATTAGAATTAGACTTTTAACTTCTAATTTCAGTAAACTTAAAACAATCTTCATATAAATCCATAATAATACATTTAATATTTACCTGTGTCCTTCAGAAAGTAGGAAATATACCGAAATTGAATAAAGTCATCAAACACTAAATTCTTATCGATTAGTTATTGATTTGCTCTTTTTATTTAGTTCTTTGGTGAACAGACATCACAGAATCTGGGTTATTACGTTATTTGGCTGCTATTACTTTAAGAGCTACCGCTGGCACGGGTCAGACACGCATGCTCATAGTTTTATTCAGGCTTTGATATGAAATGAGACAGGCTACAGCACACATGTAACTGAAGAGCGCACACTATGAGCACAGCATAGCGGCTGACAGGACGTGAAAACATTTTTACTGAGATATGCCCCGACAACATCTCATCTGACCGCAGTTCACTGATGTTATACTGGGGCTCTCTTGTCACCTGTACCTTGTTTGACTCACACCTGGTGCTGAGGTGAAGAGGAACGCGCGTCTGAAAGGTCTCCCATTTGATAATGGTCGTAAAGTCATTCTGCGTCTAATTAAATGCAATTATTGTCAAGAAATAAGAGACAGAAGCAGCAGTTGTGCATGGGGTGGCCAACCCTAGCCCCGCCCCTTCGTTAACTGCGTTAAATATTTATAACGCCTATGAACTGGAAAAATTAATCACCAGCGTTAATGACTTCACTATTTAATATATAAAAGTAGGTAATGTTTGGCAAAACATTTCCAAATACATGCTGTCCTCGTGTTTATAGTGTAAATATATTTTGTATTTATTTCAAACACTATCTGTTGTTATTATAATGCATATTATATGTATTCAATATGTACATTTTTTATAATTACATATTTAGCATTATTTATATTTATAAATACATTTAAAATAAAAAAATATAATTATTAATAACCTTTTATTGTATTTATAAATTAATAAATTTAAATAATGTTTAAATAAAATCAATTTTTATATAAATGGAAATGCAAGGTTCACTCTAATTTGGTCTGTCTCTCTATACTCTATTCTTAACACACATTCCTCTCATAACAGATTATTACAGAGAAAAAGTTTCTCTTCATAATCTTTAATTAAAACTTTCTCAGCCTCTGGGTAAACTTCACTTTTCAGTCTTCTCTCTGCCAACTACCTAATTCATTTTAGGATGTAGCACCCACTTACAGATAGATAAAATTAAGTCCTACTCTGATTTTTCACATTTAATATTCTCCTTAACTCAGAAATATGTCACATTACAGAAGTGAAATAGGTTCAAATGACATTTCATGTTGACTTTAAGAGGTACAAAGATGCTGTGTCACACCGCGAGACTAGGAACAGCAGCTGCAGGGAAGTAGATGAACCAAGACACCATAGATTCAACAGTGACAAGTCCAAGCGCATTCAGAGGGTGAACTGCCTAGCGCATCTTTTAATCAGCTTTTTGTTCTGCTTGCACATGCCCTGCTCTGGTTTAGATGCGTATCACTTCTCACATCTATTGAATTCTAATGGGACATTTCAATCTAAAGACCTCTGTCTTAAATCAGGCGGTGTACAGTGATTACGTCTGGCGGGCCGAGCTAAGCGCTGAGACGGTCTCCCGCCTCACCGAGTCAGCCTGCATTTGGCTTTCTCATTTCCTGCAAATAGTGCAGACTCTGTTTTGAACCCTCTAATACAGCGCCCCACTTACATTTGACTAGGCAGATCAGTTCACCTGGTGACTTGTTATATACAGTTAAATATATTGTATTATGGCATATAATATCTAATTTATTTTCATTTTGAACTGTATTTTCTTATGTAAGTATCTTTTCAGATGAAAGAGCACAATGATGATATGTTATGCTTTCTAACACATTTTGAAAACCGAGTTTCTCCCCATAGCTTGCCAAAAATACTCTATGCAAGTACGACGTTTGAAAGTTTAAGGCTTTGGCTCCCACTGACTTTCAAATTATGGACAAAAAAATAAATAAGCCTTGTCTTCTTTTGTATTCTGCAGCAATACAAGGAAACCATATACATTTGGAAAGAAAGCACATGATGGCAAATCATTGAGTAAATTAGTGAAGTTCAAACAAATGCTTGTATTGTAAATACAGTGAGTTTTAAAGAGACTGTTCACCCAAAAATGACAATCTATCATCATTTACACACAGAAATAATAATAGAATGCTAGAATGTGATTCCGATTTTAGACTATCACTATATTTAAATCAGCATACTAATATATTACTGCAGTGCACAGTATGTTACACAATTACACACAAATCTAGATTAAAAATACAAAATAACCACATTCATTAGCTTGACTTAATACAAAAAACAAACCTACATTTCTTTCTCTCATACCCTCCGTATTTTCTCTCAGATCGGACTATACCGCTGTGCTTTTTTAGCTCAGGCACATTGTGCTTGAGCTCAGGTGAAAAAAATCAGTGCCTCGCATTACAAAAAGACACAGGTGTAGTGATTGCCTTATTACAATGAGCTGTGGGAGTATATCCCTGCTGTTCAACATCTTGTTGTTAAAACAGCTTCAATTAGAACAAGGACGTAAATTAAGCCCAATGAGAAACAGGAGGATATCTTTAACTGACATTGCTTCGTCTCAGCTTTGTTCTGCTCTTTATTCATTAGAGAAAAGAGCAGTGTCTGTGTGCAGGATGCTAGTTTGGGGTATTGATTCAGATACCTGAACACTGGATACATACAATGAGAATCAGTTTCTAATCAGCGTGTTATTATTAAGAAAGTATATATCTGCTATTTATTATTTGTAGTTTATAGTTCATGTTGAATATCATTTTAAATCTAATTAAATCGTTTTAGCCAGAGATCGACCGATATATCGATTTATCGATATTTGTCCCGATATTTAAGCATTTTACCATAATCGGATATCGGTTTTGTAATATCGGATTCACCGATAAATGCGTGCAGGATCTCCATTGCAGCGCGTCTGAGGGGAAACGAGACAACAACGGCATGCAGGTACTTCATTTGCTGTAGTTAGTAAACTTTGTTTAACATAACAGCCATTAATGCACAAATTATATGCATTACATAAATGCTGATATGTAGTTTATGCAGCTTGGCTCTAAGAAATAGAGAACAACTCACAGAGTCCTGTCCCAATAAAGACATAACTTTGCATGAGTTAATCAATACAGCAATGAATGAGCACATGTTGGAAATAAAAGCTCTGAATTTATTTCTCTCTCGGTTGTATATTTGCTCATCATTAGTCTCGTGAAGCCACTTCATAAACTTATCGCTTATAAACATCTAAATAAATACAACTCTGTTCTATCTTAATGAAATGTATCGTTCATACATCATTTCCACACCTCCACTGATAATATTCTCTGCCCACACACTTTGCTTTAGTAGTATTTGTGTCATGTGTTTGTTGACCCCTGCACCATTACTTCAGGAATCTAAAGTGGAATCTGTTAATTCATCCTTTTGCATTGCTGGCACTCTGTACCTCATAAACGTATTGTAACACCCCAGCTGACACACATAGATCATGACAGGATCACCAGCTGAAAGACTTTATCACACATTGTGAATCAGTACAGCTTAAAGACGACACAATCACTCAAATTGCTTGCATTAATAAGTTGGCTTATACACTTACGTTCCTCTTAGCAAGCTTATCTCAATACCAAGATTGAAGGAAAGAGTAATGGCTTTTTAGCACTTTAATACGGATTCATTCAATTTCCAATAAATAAAATGGGTCTAAAGCCGTTCCCAAAATATTCTTGAAGTATCCCTGAAATCAAAACAGACATGGTTCAGGGGAGGGTCAGTGCAATCAGTGCAACAAAGAAAACTAATTCATTACAATTCATTTTTTGATCTAATACATAATTAAATTAATATAACAAAAACTTTTTCAGACAAGTCTCTTATGCTCACCATGCATTGCATTTGCATTTATTTGATGCAGATTACTTTTAGCATCTTGAGATATCAATGATTATTTCAGTATTATTTTTATCATTGATATTTTTTTACTAATATTTTGAATCAGTTTTTATTTTATTTATATTTAATTAAATGCATTCAAACTTAAGTTTTCATTTAATATATTTTTTTTTTTGTGTGTTTATGTAGTTTTCATTAATTTTATTTCAGTTTAAGTTTTAATAATTTTAGTACATCGAGTTAGTGGTTAGCCTTAGCAACTAGTACATTTTTTTGTAATATCTTATTTTTATTCAAGCACTATTTTTAATGGCTTTAGTTTTAGTTAACTATAATAACCATTGTTTAATTAAAAATACAGTAATACAATTAATATTGTGAAATATTTACAAATTTAAAACAACAATTTTCTATTTTAATATATTGCTGCAATTCGTTTTGTAATGTAATCCTGAAATGGCAAAGCTTAATTTTCAATAGCTGTTAGTCTTCAGTGTTAAATCGTCCTTCAGAAATATTCAGGATTTTACAAATAGAAAGTTCAAGAACAGCATTTATTTGAAACAGCAATATTTTGTAACATAATAAATGTATTTACTTTTGATTAAGTTAATGCATCATTGTTGAACATAGTAAATACATTCAAAACAGCATTTATTTAAACAGCAATATTTTGTAACATAATAAATGTATTTACTTTGATTAAGTTAAAGCATCATTGTTTTAAAATCAATGATGCAGAAGTCTCAGACATGAAGAAGAGGGACAGGAACTCTCTCCTCCGCACACAAAAGCACCAGTCAGCAGTGCAGTAATTGCTTTTCATAAGGCAAATTTGCTTTTACTCCCACCCAGTTAATGAAATGAAGCAAGAACATCCTTTGGAGCAGCAGAAAAGGAAGTGGCCCGAGTGGCACAGCCCGAATTCTTCCATTCCATTTGAGTAAACACTCCGGATCGAGAAGTCATGTGGCATTCGTTGATTGACAGATCTCTATTACAAAAGCTTATCATATCCCTGTCTGCAATTATCCATCTGGAGGATTGGCCGGAGATTTGATTTGTGAGGGGATCATGGTCACACAGATGTGTGAGGAGGAGAGCACTTCATTAGCTCTTTTCACCACATGCTAATGCTAATCTTCCTCTCTATAGACCCAACCCTGCGGTGACCCGCTGATGGTGTCACAAGCAGCTCAAACGTATGAAGCTGCTAAGACAATGATGGCGGTTTGATGATGAAGCAGAGTGCAAACAGGCTAATCTTTGTTTTATTGCTTGTCTTGGAGGCTTTTTGATGCTTTTTTATTGATATAGCTAGATTTGAACCCCACTGTCCCACATGAGCACCTCAACTCAACATATTTTGCCATCAATAAATTACATTAACAGATACAATTTAGTATTAGTAAATCTTAAAATGAACGTTAAGATTAATAAATACTTAAAAACCAATAAAAACCATGTTATAAACCTAATAAATATTTCAAATAAATACATAAATATAAATTTAAAGTTAATAATAATATTGTTTGAATGCTTATATAATCACTAACATAAAATTAACTTTGAGATTGTAATGATAACCTCATAAAACGATACATTTTAAACCATGTTATTTTTTAAGTACCATAAAACCTAAGAATAAATCTTGAAAATGTAAGAAATGTCATAATAATTAAACAGAGTGAACAAATAAAGAAACAAACAAACAGACTAAAAATGAAATAATACATTTATTAATTATAATATTTTCAAAATTATTATAATTTACATTATTATTATTATGTGCACCACAACTCAACATGTTTTGCCGTCTAAGATGAAGAGCATGAGTTGTTTTTATTCACATTTGGTCATTGTTGTCATTGATTCATGTTAGCTCCAATAAATTACATTAACAGATACAATTTAGTATTAGTAAATCTTAAAATGAACGTTAAGATTAATAAATACTTTATAAAAACATATAAAAACCATGTTATAATCCTAATAAATATTTCAAATAAATACATAAATATAAATTTAAAGTTAATAATAATATTGTTTGAATGCTTATATAATCACTAACATAAAATTCACTTTGAGATTGTAATGATAACCTCATAAAACGATACATTTTAAACCATGTTATTTTTTAAGTACCATAAAACCTAAGAATAAATCTTACTGTGACTGTGAGGAATGCTGGCTGCTTTGAGAAGTTATAAGAGTGCTGAGGGTGTGAGGGACTGTAGCTGATGGAGCCGGGAGTGTGTGTGTGTGTGTGTGTGTGTGTGTGTGTGTGTGTGTGTGTGTGTGTGTGTGTGTGTGTGTGTGTGTGCGTGTGCGTGCGTGCGTGTGTGTGTGGTTGAATCATGTTCAGTGTTGCATGTCTGTGGTTAGGGGTATAGTTATGTATGGGGGGCATATAGTAATGGGGGGCTGTGGTTGAAGATGGCAGGGTCAGCTATGAGGAAGGGAAAGAGGCTTTGTACAGCTCCACTGGAGTGAGTGTAGAGACGCTTCACTACCCTAATATACCCTACTGACACACACACACAGGTTTCTATGAGTTATGAGCACATTCTCTACCTCCTTACCCCAAACCTACCCCTCACATTAAACTTTCTACATTTTTAGATAAAAAAAGGATAATTCTGTATGATTTATAAGCTTGTTTCCTTTATAGGGACCAAAAAATTCCCATTTTTGTCCCCATGGCGTAGGGAATACCAGGACACACACACACACACACACACACACACACACACACACACACAGTCTCTCGCTTACTGTTTTGTGTACTGCCTGTAGATAATGCAAACATAACATTAACACTTTAAAAACACTTTAATCATACATTACTGACCTCATATTTTGATGGTTTTGCTGCAGGGTGAAGCACATTCCTTCAAAGTCACACATGCGCTGAAGCCTCAGGAGCCGCTCTGGAATGAAGGGTACAGAAATGTAAATACCTTTTTCATTGTATAAAACATAGTAACCGCATTTACATAATACACTGCATGAGTGTGAGGTTTAGTTTTCCTCCATTTGACAGACTATTGCATGTGAAATGAACACTTTCAGGCTCTTTATAGGCTCTCAGGGGCTTGGGTCCCTCTTCCCCTGTCTAGACATTAAACAGACTCTTCTCTGACCACCCAGGTGCCACTCTTTTATTTATCACGAATGACACCTCTCTGAACGAGACAGGAGAATCTTCCTTCACTCTTCTCTCGCTGCCACAACAGACCTGACAGCTGTCTCTTTTCACTGACAACAGACTTTTTGCTTTCTTCCGAAGGGCAGTTTTTTTAATCACGCATGTGAAATGCAATCTCTGTGTTTTTTCTAACACTTTAATTCGCTGGTATTTCCACTCTTTTGTGGTATTTCCAATATGTTGTGGGGAAGATGTGAATTTTAATGATTCTCTGATGACTGCTGCGTGATTTATTTGAAGGCAAGCTCCGCATCCACATTAGTAAACACTTTTCCTTCTCGCTGACCGCAAAGATGCATGGCCTAAAACCGTGTCTCTGAAAATATATCTGAAACTATGAAACGAAGATGACAAAAAAGAAAAGTAATCTTTCTTTCCCTCTCTCTAAAGATTTCCAGACAGCACACGGCCTGGTTTATTCTTAGTCGGTCCGGTATCAGTAAAAGGATATGAGAATGGACTCAAAACAGCTGAAATGAATCATTGTGTTCTGGCGAACTGGAAAATTCAATACCTCTGCTATAGCCGTCGATAACGCTGACCAGAGCTTCATGTCTTCAGACCGTTTTACACTCTAGCGGAACTAATTGTGCTCAGTTGGGAATACTGACATTTGATTTCTCTCTCAGAGAAAATATAAACATATTGTGTGGCTGAAATTCAATAGTGCCAAGCAGCTTTTAAGCTCTCTTTTGAAGGTTATTTCTCACATAAACAAAACACACACAAATTTACACTTCAGACACTTGCCACAAATACGGTACACTCTGGTGCCCAATCGCTTTAAGGGGTTTGAGCTTCTTTGGTTGTGAACTTTTAGGATAGGTTAGATTAATTATCTACAGAATCTAACATAATATTGTCCTAGCATGAAAAACAGCTAGATTTCAATACATCAAATGTTTTTTTCTATGATTTTGGCCTGTACCACAGAGATCTTGATCTTTTCGACTGTATCAAAAGATGACAATTATGCAGATTAACCGTTAACAGTTGTATTGACCATTTAATTTATATTTAAAGTATTCATTTTAAAAAGTACAATCATGTACCAATTTTACTGACCAAAAATATATTTTCTGCTCTGTATTAAAATACTATATATATATATTTATAATTTAAGATAAATGATTTCACCAATCTTTTAAAATGTTTTTTTTTTTTTTTTTTTTTGCAATCCAAGCTCAATTTTGTACCCTAGTCATAAAAATGTGTCTCAAACATAAAAATAAAACTGAAAGGGCCAATTGTTCTCATGCTCTCAGAACTGAGAGTTGTTCATAAAATCTCTGAATAAAGATGAGATGTGGTAAATTTACATTCCTTGATGACTAAGTATTCTGGGTAATTATGAAGATCCTTGCTAGATTTAATCTGTGCTGCATGTGGTATGATTGGCCAAGCAAACTAATCAAACTACCCACACACACACACACACACAAAGAGAGAGAGAGAGAGAGAGAGAGAGAGAGAGAGAGAGAGAGAGAGAGAGAGAGAGAGAGAGAGAGAGAGAGAGAGAGAGAGAGAGCGAGAGAGAGAGAGAGAGAGAGGTCACTGCAACTTCAACGAAAGGTATTCACCTCTCCTCTGCAGAAAATGCCAATAACTTCAGAAATAGTTTTAGAAGATTCCTTCATAAGGACACAAGTGGGAATTCATGAAAGAATAAATAAATTGCTGGTGAGGTTTTGATTAACTGGCATGGTTAGCATGGCAAATCCCTCTAAAGATTCAGAGATTAGAATGCAAAGTGTCTAAAAGCTCATAAAAGCAGTCTTTTCCCTCAGGAAAGTGGTGGTATTGTTCATATTCAGTGCATTTTCTGTGAAAACAAGCATTTAATCACATTGTGTGGAATGAATGTGTAATATGCCCCGAGAGCGAATAGCATGCAAAATGACTCTGAATCTCCTCACCGCTTTAGCGCCGCACCCAACAGACAGAACCACAGAGGATTCAGCAGTGTTTAATCATATCTGCCTGCGTACTAATACCACAAATAATTTCAGACCAGAATATTCTTTATGAAATGAGGTCTGTTTAGATAGATTAGGATGGAGATGTCACGATTGATTGAGAAAGGTGAAATAATGCAGCAGGGTATGAAAAACGTAGACAGCTGGCCAATATATCAGCGGATTTACACAAAAGGATTAAGCGCTGGTGTAAGAACACAATTGTATTATAGACTAATACATATTATGTTCCCAGTTCTCAGTGTTAATTCTGAGAAACATATTTAACTTCAAAGAATTTTAATCTGGGGAAAGTAGAATAATGGACCGACTGCTTATGTTACAGATTAATACAGTATTTAGAACCTTATGCTGTGAGTTAAAATCGTTAGTATTAAACAAATGCCTTGAAGTAATATCATTTATGAATAGATAGGAAGCAGCATTAATTCGAAGGAAAATATTGTTTAGCAAAAATGAAAAAGAGAGAAAAATTTGGCATTAATCAAATAGTGGAGAGCAACGCCTAATAAATATTAATTCTAGGTTTTTCTAAAAATTTCTGTCTATGAGACAAACTAAAGCTTTTAACTTAAAACTGTTTACGTTTTAAGTCACGTTTCTCATGATGGATGTTTTATAATTGCTTTTACACCCCATAAAATACTTTAAGAATTGCAGTTTTCTGTCCTGTGTTGACATATTTCCTATAGAAACATAAGGTAGGGTTTATCTCATAAACCATAATTTGCTATTCACTGGTTGGTTCTAGGGGAGGGAAATGCTCAATCTAGAAAGCATCTGATTGGACAGAAATCTGCACAGTGCAAGATAAGGCATCCATATTTTTGGGCTGTTTTCATGATAGTGAAATTAAGTAAAAATTAAAAGTAGTGGTGGGCCGTTATCGGCGTTAACGTGCTGCGTTAACGCGAGACTCTTATCGGCGATAAAAAAAATATCGCCGTTAATCTATTCTCAAAGTTGGGTTGGGAGCTGGGTCTATACTACGCACTATGATGACTTTCACCCTGATATTTTAGCGGATGTATACCTAGCCGAATTGCACTGTAGGGGCGAGAACTAGAGGCTCGCAGTCCGTGATGGACAGATTGTTAACGGCTGGTCTGTGTGGTAATACAATCGGACAGGACATCCAAACGCTCACCTATCATTCATCAACCTCAAATATGGCTTTTCATCTGAAAGATGTATGTAGTAAGCAACTTTACATGGCGCTCAATATGATGTTAACTTAGAGAAATGTGCGCTATTGAAGTGTTTGTGTGGAAGCAGCGTTTGCTGCAGGACAGGCTCCGGTCGTCACTTGCTCTTAAAATCTCCGTCATTTTTGGTCATACAGATAAAAGTAGCCTAATACATCTTTCGAATCTGTAAAGACTCGTTTATTTGTGTGCACTCAGAATAACAACGAAACGTTGCGCTTTTAAGCAAACAGGATGCGCTTTAGGTCTCATGTGAACTTGAGAATTCACTCCCGTGTCACCCTCTGCTTGAACCTGTGTGTATGCCTAACGTTACTGTGAAATTACCACATCAGACGTGGACGTGCTAACATGGATGCAGCTATGAAGCCGCCGGGTTTGCTTCAGGAAAATTTATTTTAAGAAGCTTCCCAATGGAAACTGTAAACAGTTCATCACGACCTCTTATGTAGGCCTACAGTTCAAAATTCATGTTTAACTGAATAAACAGTTAGTAAACACAAGTACATCTTATTGAACATAGTTTATTTTCATCACCAATTATCATAGTAGAACAGCTTTCTCAAGCAGTTTGAGATGCATTTTGGAAACAGGAGATGCGCCCCTGGTCTAATGCGCCACCTGGCTTGAGAAACCCGTTCTCAAAGACTTACTTTGAGTCATTATTTGGGTAGCACACATATTCTGAATGCCTTCGGCAGAATTCAAATGAGCCATTTTAATCTAGATTAATCTAGATTAATTCCAAAATTAATCTAGATTAATCTAGATTAAAAAAATTAATCTATGCCCACCCCTAATTAAAAGTATAATCTCTAAAGTGAAATTTCAATGTTAATTTAAAGACATCATCTGTCAACATCTGCACTAAAAAATATAGTGTAGAAACAAGTAATTAACACAAAAGTGCAAGTAATGTTGAAATGTTTAAATAGAAAGACTGAAATAGTATGTTCTTCTAAACCATACTCTAATAATCTTTATTTACTACTTCAGAATTTTTTTACAGTTTAAGAGTGCACTAGGATTGATGCCTTCAAAGCTAAAACACAGACTAAACTCGTATTTTGATTTCATGGGGTCATTAAACTGGAATTACTGTCTAGAAATATGGACACAAACACAACGGATAGAAAGATAGAATGGCAAAGATTAACAGAGAGAAAACACAGAGCCAGCGATCCTAACACAAGACATTACCATCATTAAACCGGCCCAGATGGCTCCAACACACAGTGTGCTCTCTTCCTCTTGTCCTAAAATCAAATGTCTCATCCTTTTAATTCTCTTTTGTATCTGTGAATACCAAGTACAAGCTGTGAAATGTGTCAAAACATTTCACTTTGCTTTTAGAAAATATTTTGCATCAGTAAAATGTTAAAAACAGCCATTTACGGTTATTGTTTGGGCCCATTGCTTAAAATCTAACCTGGAAACAAAAATAAAATGTCAAGATATTAAAGATAAAGCTAATTTGTGACAATAAGATGTTACAACTATTGCTTTAAAAGAATGGTTCACCCAGAAATTAAAATTAGCTGAAAATGTGCTCACCTTCAAGCCATCCAAGATGTAGATGAGTTTGTTTCTTCATCAGAACAGATTTGGAAAAAGATAACATTTCATCACTTGGACACTCATCGATCCTGTGCAGTGGATGGGTGCCGTCAGAATGAGAGTCCAAGCAGAAAACATCACAATAATTCATAAGTAATCCACAGGACTCCAGTCTTTAAATTAACGTATGTGTGTTTGTAAGGAACAAATTCATCATTAAGATGCTTTTGAGTCCTCTATCCAATATTAGAGAAAAGCTTGTCCTATCTGAATCAGTAGAGAAATATGCACAGATCAAGCACATTTTACAAGCCAAAACAGTCTAAAATAGTTCTAAAAACATGTTGGTGGATTTTGATCTGTGAGGACAATAGAGGGTGGATATTTTCACTCGAAGAAATGTTATTACTGGTATTTTGGCCAGAAACTATGGTTTAAAGTTAAAATCCCTTTGTGGATGTTGTTTACAAAATATGCATCTTTTTGCTTCACAAGACAATACAACCCAAATGAAAACTAAAAAGACTTTCGAATTACATGAGCCAGTATTATATTCACAATAGAACATAGATAACATAACAAATGTTTAAACTGAGAAATTTTAAAATTGTATTCACAATGAGCTCTTTTCAAATTTGATGCCTGCTACAGGTCTCAAAATAATTGTGATGGGGGCATGTTTACCATGGTGTAGCATCTCCTCTTCTTTTCAAAACAGCTTGAAGACGTCTGGGCATCGAGGTTATGAGTTTCGGTGTTGGAATTTGGTCCCATTCTTGCCTGATATAGGTTTCCAGCTGCTGAAGAGTTTGTGGTCATCTTTGATATATTTTTCATTTAATGATGTGCCAAATGTTTTCTATAGGTGAAAGATCTGGACAGCAGGCAGGTCAAGTTCAGCACCTGGACTCTTCTACTACGAAGCCATGCTGTTTCAATAGCTGCAGTATGTGGCTTTGCACTGTCCTGCTGAAATAGACGTCGTCTGGAGGGAAGCATATGTTAATCTAAAACCTTTATATACCTTTCAGCATTCATAGTGCCTTCCAAAACATGCAAGCTGCCCATACCGTATGCACTTATGCGCCCGATACCATCAGATGCTGGATTTTAAACTAAATGCTGATAACACGCTGGAAGGTCTCCCTCCTCTTTAGCCCGGATGACACGGCGTCTGTGATTTCTAACAAGAATGTCAAATCTGGACTCGTCTGACCACAGAACACTTTTCCACTTTGAAAATTTTAATTTTAAATGAGCCTTGGCCCACAGGACACGACGGCGCATCTGGGTCACATTCACATATGGCTTCCTCTTTGCATGATATGCTTTAGTTGGCATCTGCAGATGGCTCGGCGGATTGTGTTTACAGACAGTGCATTCTTCAGGATGAACAGATTTTTCAGAAAACAAGACAATTAATAAAATAGAATTAGCAGTGTATTGACAGGGACGTTACAGAGAAAGCCATTTGTAATGGCTCATAAATACCTGTAAACACTGTCAGGAACAGTGAGATTGGTGTTAGGGACAGAAATGTGGACCTGGGGACCAAAGTGATCATTACCAGTCTCTTAATGGTAAACCATAAAACAATGGTCCAAATTGCTGTGAATGTATTTAAGAATTACGGCCTTCATAGAGAATAGCACAGTGTGATGTGTATAAATAGCTCAGCCTTCACAATGAAAGTTTTGTTTCTATCTGCGAATCCCCACTATCAGCACTGCATTCCATCGTCTCTTAATTCTGCCAAAATCCTCACAGCATTCATGATTGGCACAGATTTCTAACAGAGAGAGAGGGAGGGAGGGAGAAAGGGAGAGATGTGCACTTGCCTCTAAGTGACCTTAGAAGTAGTAAGTATACTACACCACCTGTCAAAATGATTGATTGAGGGGCGGGGCTTCCGGTATAGGGGCGGGACTTCCGGTATAAGGCGGGACTTCCGGTGTAGGCGGGACTTCCGGTATAAGGCGGGACTTCCGGTGTAGGCGGGACTTCCGGTGTAGGCGGGACTTCCTGTGTAGGCGGGACTTCCTGTATAGGCGGGACTTCCTGTATAAGGCGGGACTTCCTGTATAGGCGGGACTTCCGGTGTAGGCGGGACTTCCTGTATAAGACGGGACTTCCTGTATAGGCGGGACTTCCTGTATAAGGCGGGACTTCCTGTATAAGGCGGGACTTCCGGTATAATCAATCATGTTGTCATGACAGTAGGTTTTGATGTTTTGACAGGTGGTTTTGATGGTTTTGATGTTATTGACAGTAGGTTTTGATGATTTTGACAGGTGGTTTTGATGGTTTTGATGTTTTGACAGCAGGTTTTGATGGTTTTGATGTTTTGACAGTAGGTTTTGATGATTTTGACAGGTGGTTTTGATGGTTTTGATGTTTTGACAGCAGGTTTTGATGGTTTTGATGTTTTGACAGCAGGTTTTGATGATTTTGACAGGTGGTTTGATGGTTTGATGTTGTTATTGACAGTAGGTTTGATGATTTTGACAGGTGGTTTTGATGGTTTTGATGTTTTGACAGCAGGTTTTGATGGTTTTGATGTTTTGACAGTAGGTTTTGATGATTTTGACAGGTGGTTTTGATGGTTTTGATGTTTTGACAGCAGGTTTTGATGGTTTTGATGTTTTGACAGCAGGTTGATGATTTTGACAGTTGGTTTTGATGGTTGACAGGAGGTTTTGTTTTGAAGGCTGTATAATAAATGACAGAAGGTTTTGTCTTTTGAAGACGCTGTTATCAGGAAATTCCCTCCCACCCCGGTGCGATCTGGGGCTGTGAAAATCAGGAAGACTGTTCACAGCTGTGAACAAAAAGTTGATTGTTTATAGAATAGTTTACTAAAAAAATCCACTGAACATTATTTCAGTTTAAAAAATAAAATGGAGTCAAAAATAAAATAAAAATAATGCAATCAGTTAAATGTTTATACATACAGGTTATGAAACAATAAGTTGAATGTTTAGAAATCAGGGTCTCCGGCCTCTTTTCACACACAGCAGCATTCACCTTGAGCAGGCCTCTCAAAACAAGGCGCGCATCTATGTGTGTGTGTGTGTGTGTATGTGCCTGTTACGCACAGACACACACACACACACACACACACACACACACACACACACACACACACACACACACACACACACACACACACACACACACACACACACACATTATCTGTACAATTATAATCTTTATCGATAGTAGTTCTTCCACGGAGTCGCCCGGTCTGTGACAGTTAGGCGTGAAATATGGCCCATGTATCTCTCAGGTCACGGGCACATTGCGAGATAAGGTACCAAAATGCATAGTGCAATGACGCCATCTATTGGACACAACCGTGTTTTTTTACCCAATATTTGATCACCATATATATACAGGACAAATCCAATATATCCTCGACACAATTTTTGGCTGCAACATCGCATCAACTCTCTCTCATCAAAATGCAGAACGGTGAGTATTTTCTCTATATTTTTTGCTATGATGCTTTAAACATGCTGGTATTGGTGTGGATTTGAGAGATTGTTTTGCTAAAAGATCTACAATTCGTTTCCTTTCACACCTTCATGACAAATGATACATTCTTACCATCATACATTATTGTTTTAAACATTCATTTTTGGATACAGTGTTTTCTGTAACATTGATTTATTTTAAAAACAATCTTTGTCAGGCTATATTTATTTTATTCAAGTGTTTTAAACATGTCTATTACTTTTGCATCTCAAAAGATTTTTAGTCATATCAGTTTATTATAAATGTTTTGCAGGATTGTTCTACCGCAATGATGTTTTAATTAGTATTGTTACAGTACCCAAAACAATACATATTGTTATGGGTTTTTTACCATTGCGTTACCCAGCGGCTTTTATTATGAAAAGACTGAGCTCCTCTCACAGGAAGTGTTATCAGCTATGGGCTATGTATATTTTTCAAGTCTGTTTGCATTAAATCAGCGTCCGTCATAGCGTTATTCATGTATTTTTATTAAGATACCACCGCATTACTGTCGGCGCTCGGTTGTGAAGCATGACTCAGAACCGTCCCTGTTAGGAAATGCATGGTTTAGCTTAGCAGCGCGTTACTGCTGCTACTTAAATGAGCATGATATCGTGTATCAAAAACTAGTTTTGACGTGTATCTGTTTTCACAAGTCAGATCGACCTGTTTTTGATATTTTAAAACATAAAAGCTCGTTTTAGCCGCTGTCTTAAACACATCATGTTACTGATACGTGTGGCTCACCAGCTCTCCGGCACCACCCGGCGTCCCGGAGTTAAAACTACATCCTGTCATGGTGAAATTGTGCGCTCTCCGGCACCACCCGGTGTCCCAGAGTTAAAACTACATTCTATTATGATTAAATGATGGCCCTAGAGCACCGGGGTGACATAACACTCTGAAAATGAATTACATTTTTCAACGTCTGCCTGTAGGTTCGTCATCAGACAAAGCATATAAAACGACTCACATGTGTTTTCCATTCATAACAGGATTTTTCGCCCGCAGGTTCGAATGTTGAAAGCGATGCTCTCGATGGCGATGCATGTAAGGACTGATATTTTTCTACTCTTTTATAAAAATAAAAATGTATATAATAATAATAATAATAAAAAATAAAAATAATAATAAAATAAATAAAAATAAAATAAAATGAACATATTTTAATTGTCTCTCTTTTTATTCGCAGTGAGCCCTCAGGTGGTCGAAGCGGACAGCGCAACTGATGGTAAACAAGACCCATCGCCTATGTCATGTTTTTCTTAACGTTTATGAGAAATCTAATTTATTATTTATTTTAGACTTCATTCAGTTTATTACGCAACCCGCTTCCCGCTGGTTGGCCATTCAACAGGATAATGAAGACCACACCGTCGTCGTAGCAGATAGACGTGACGTACCTGACCCCACTCCAACGCACTCTGTGGATCAAATAGTTCCTACCGCTCGGCTTTAGACCAGACCGCCGGACCAAGCGGCGAACCTTTGAGAAAGAAGACTAGAAAACGGATCGTTCTACCTCACCGCCTGTCCTGAGAGAAAACCGGTTCGTTTTACCCGGCGATCAGTCCTGAAACCAGTCCTGACAGGAAAACTCTTTGTCCGGCGCGCCGAGCAGTCCTGCGGCAGTCTTGACAGCGTTTCTTTACGGTAAGACTATCTACATTATTTTTATTTAAACTCAAATTGAATCATACCATTAAGATTTTTGTGTTATATTTCTACACAGCAGGTTCGGGTTATAGCCCTGACCACATGACGAGTTGGAATACGCCTCAACGCATCACTTGGACAAGCACAAAGGCGGGTCAAACATCATATCCTTTTAACTCACCCGGAAGAAGACATTGAAGTTGAAGAAGTGCCGGTGTCTCACTCGGTGACGAGCCACTCACCGATACTAGGCGTACTAATTCGATAGAGACATTAGGTCAAGAGTTTTGACGCACAGATTGATATAAACAACAAATACATTGAGCTGCGTGGCGTACAGGATGATATAAACAGCAATTTGACTGCGCTGCGTAGTGAGTTGCGCCAAGCACACAACGAAACCCGTCGCGCATTAGACGCGATTAGCGCGAGGCTCGCGCTCTCACTCGAGACACGTAGCCGATTGGACACACAGGATCGCTTCATTCAAAATGCGGTCGATCAAACATTTAGTCGTATCCAGACCATGAGATCAACCCTGGATCAGGAATTTAATAGAAGCGATCGTAGGGTAACTGAATTCCATCGCGAATTGGTACTCATGTTTCATCATCTTATTCTCGTCATCATTGATGGTACAGAGGAGTAAATTCAATATAGATGTATTCCATTAAACTTTTATGGTTGTAGTTGTTTTCTTCACCTATCATGTATTGATTTTTATATTCCATCTATGCTTTGATTTTTATATTCCATCTATGCTTTGATTTTTATATTCCATATACTCTATGATTTTGCATGCTTTTTATACTCTATGATTTTGTAATATTTCATGTTTTGGTCTGAAATCTAAAATGGATGGGTCAGAAAGCTTTTGCGCAGACGATGACACAGAACTGTCACCGGACGAGATTGAAATGCTAAGTTTGCTTCCGGATTCTTTAGAACAGTATTTGTTTAATCTAGAATCTTCGCAACCCCCCACTAATTTGGATCTTTTTGAATTAGCTGTAAATCCAAATATTAATTTGTACGATCATGTGCTAAGCGTAGACAACAATCCTGTTGTACAATATGGTGGTGTTTTAAATAATCAACTCCCAGCATGTACCGACACCGATCCTGACTGCGACGACACAGAGCACCATGACGGTGATGATACTTCACAGCCATCGACCAGCAACACGAGACCCACATCAGGTAATGTTGACGCTTTACGCGAGACTGAGCCTAATAAACAGAGTCGATTAAGCCGTGAAATTGATACGCTGATTCGAGAAGGTGGGTTCGTTAACGGATATCACGTTTACCGCGACCTCGGTTCAACAGTGTGTCGTTGAGAAGGAGCATGAATCTGAGAGAGATTAACTCTACAGATTTGGCCTCTTATCACACTTCCTTACACGGCATGTTGAGCGAGATTGTCGCCTTCGCTAGAGAAATCGGTCACGATGCCCCCGTGATCAATATGACCATGTCGGCACCCACTCTACAAACACCTATCAGCGGTGTTCTCACACCCGGTAATGATTATGACGTGGATTCGCTTATGGATCAATTTGAAAGAGTTTTACAGAGCAACGAGCAGTTATTATCGGACGACGCTGTCGAGATCGACGCTGCCGTAGCCATGAACAGACAAGGAGGTGGTCGACGACGTAAACTTACAGATCTGGCCGTTGATCAGGTAATCCAAAAAAAAGAATTTGTTCTGTCCCATAAATTTGTCGAATCAATTGTGTTTCTCTATTTGTCTCGCTCGTTTTCTTAACCCCAACTACCGAGTGAGTTAGAAAAACTGGCTGTCACCATCCAAAACAGCGTCGGCTTCTCAATTCAAGACCGAATCGCTCTTAGCGACATAGCTTCGTTTGAACGAGCACTAGGCATTAAAATCGTTGTATTTCACAGATCGAATGCCATGGTCTTAGAAACGCATACAAAATTGTGACGAACTCCACCCTAAAACGGTGTTCCTCTATCTACATGATGATCATTACTACATGATAATGAATCTGACCGGGTTCTTAGGTTCGCCATACGTCTGTCAATTTTGTTACAAAAGTTACACCAACCGCAGAGACCATCGATGTAAGCAAGCCTGCAATGTCTGTTTTGACGCGAATGTCACAGGTTCCCTAAAAGAACCATACATTGCCCGATTGTTTGCGTTACTGTAAATCGAGCTATTGCTTGAAATGCATAAAAGAACCCCCTCGGTCAAGAATCCCTCCTGTGATATTATCAAATACTGCAAACTATGCGGCTGGCGTTACTACGTTAAAGCGGGTGACAAGAAAACAAAACACATATGTGCCCAGGACAAATGCGTCCATTGTCGAGAACGTCTGACGGGGCAGGGATCACACCAATGCTTCATACAGCCCCTAGAGCCTAAGGAGCCATGCGAAATACATCTTCACGATTTTGAAGCAGCGTTACGAAAACGGTAGACACGTGGCTAATTTTGTTTGCGCAATCACGTTCAAAGGGAAGAAATTTACGGCTGAGGGTACCGACTGCATCGCTAAGCTAATCAACCGCTTCAGACACCCCCGATATAATGGCTACTGCTTCATAGCTCATTACGCCTCCAGATTCGACGCCTTTCTGATTCTCGAGTATTTTTGCAAAGCCGGGATTGCTATTGAGGTCATAATGCAAGGATGTAAAATAATTTTCATGTACGATTTAATCGCTTGGCCAACGATACATCGATAGTTACTCATTTTTCCAATGGCCCTTGCCAAAATGCCCGTAGCGTTAGACTTAACGACGACTGAAAAAGGCTACTTCCCCATCTTTTCAACAGGGTGGAAAACGAGAACTATTTCGGACCATACCCGACAAAAGTTCTACAACTACGATAACATGTCGGATAAAGACCGTGAAAAGTTTGATGCGTGGTACAGCACAGTTGAGGGCAAGTGCTTTGACTTCAGGAAAGAACTGTACGCGTACGGCGTTAACGACGGCCGTCTTATTACGCCGGTTGCATGAAATACCGGGAGGCATTCATGCAATGCGCCGGACTTGACCCTTTGGCCGTGACGCCGCCGGCTGCTCGATGGGGTCTTTAAAACACATTATCTCGGCAGAAACACGCCGCTCTCACGCATAACAAAGCGATCGATCAGAATAAGTCCTACTCAAGCGGCTCGATCGAATGGCTCGAGTATGTCAAAAGACTCGAAACGTGGGATCGTTCACCACGCCGTAAACCACGGCGTATCGATCGGTAAGTACTTTTAGACGGCTACTACCAGCAGGACGGCGATTGTGCGACGGCTTAGAATACGCAGGGTGCATCTTCCACGGGCACTGCTGCCGCTTTGAACCCCATGAGTCTCACCCCTTGTCGGGAGTACCCTATGGGGTTCTCAGGAGACAGTTTGACGATAAGATCGAAATTCTGCAGAACGCGTACGGTTTGCAAATCGAGGTTCTTTGGGAATGTGAATGGAACGACATGAAAAAGACCGATCCCTCTGTGATAGAATTTATGACCGGTTATTCCGCCCAGAGAGACTGAACCCTCGAGACACCCTGTTTGGCGGGCGCACTAACGCTTATAAACTCTATCACAAAGTGAGCGGAGATGAGAAAATAAGGTATCTCGATTTCACCAGCCTCTACCCCTTCTGCCAGGCTAGGAAAAGCTACCCGATTGAACATCCAGAAATCATTTTCAACAATTTTGAACCGATTGAAAATTATTACGGGCTTATCAAAGCGACCGTGTACCCTCCCCGCAAATTACTGCATCCTGTTCTCCCTTACAGATGCCAAGGAAAACTCATGTTTCCGTTATGCCGAACCTGCACTCACGATCAAAACCAGACCACGAGCTGTACCCACACGGATGAGGAAAGATCACTCTCCGGCTCCTGGGTATCCATTGAGCTTTTAAAAGCCATCGAGAAGGGTTATGTGGTAGCCAAGATTGACGAGGTTTGGCATTTTCCACAACAGTCAGACACGTTGTTTGTCGAATACGTCAAAACGTTTTTGCGGTTGAAACAACAAGCGTCGGGTTACCCGTCGAATGTTGTCACGGACGCTGAGAGAGAAACTTACATTCGCGAATATTTTGAAAAGAGTTCAACTCGACCCGAAAGATCAAGCACAACGCTGCCCAGAGAGCGATCACCAAACTTATTTTGAACAGCTTGTGGGGTAGGTTCTCTTTAAGACCAAACTTACCTCAAACGACTCTGGTGAGCGAGCCGCAAGATTTCACCAGAATCGTTTTCGGTAATACCGACACCTTGTCGTATTTCTCATTCGTCTCAGGCAGCGTGGCTCTCGTCCAGCATAAACCCAACAAAGAGGATGTTTGTAAGGGTCGCGGCGTTAACGTGTTTATTGGTGCGTTCACCACAGCACACGCCCGACTGGAATTGATGCGAATTGATGGACAGACTCGGTGACCGTCTTCTTTACTCGGACACGAACAGCGTTGTGTTTGTGTCTAGGGACGGCGACTGGGAGCCGCCTCTGGGTGATCATTTGGGTGAGCTGACGAGCGAAATAGACGATGGGGATTTTATTACAGAGTTTTGCGCTAGCGACCCTAAATCGTCACGGTTTCCAGGCGTCCAAAGGGAAAGTGTGTATGAAAGCTAAGGGGATAACGCTGAATGCTAAAATTCCCAAGCCATCCGCCTGGAAACCCTGATTGGTCTGGTTGACAGTTATGTGACGTCGCATGATAGTACCAAATACATCCTGGCTCACACAGAAAACATTGTGAGGGATAAAAGACTCTCACGTTGCACAACAAATCAGTCGTTAAAAGGTTTAAGGTGGTGTATAATAAACGCAGACTTTTGCCCGATTTCACCACGCTTCCTTATGGCTACTGATCAGATGATGATGATGCACAGAGGGTCGATGGATGTTTCCGATTTTGATTTCAGACTACAACATCCATTTAGTTGTGTTATAAGCGGACCGTCCAATTCTGGAAAGTCTTATTTTGTGAAACTTTTGTTGGAAAAAGGTTTGAATTTAATTTCCAAGAAAATTGAAAACATTGTTTGGTTGTATGATTGTTGGCAGCCTTTGTACGATGATGTGCTTAAATTGTACGACATTAAATTTGTGCAAGGAATACCAGAGAGTCTGAATGATGATGATTTGCTACCCGTCACTAAACCAAATCTTCTCATCGTGGATGATTTGATGCAGCAAGCCAGCGCAAATTCGGAGCTTCAAAGGGTGTTTACGCAGTACGTCCATCACCGCAATCTTAGCGCTATTTATATAGTGCAAAATTTATTTGTACAGGGTAAATCCAGCCGAACCATCAGCTTAAACGCCAATTATATGATTCTGTTTAAAAATCCTCGGGACGTCAATCAAGTAGCGATGCTAGGACGCCAAATGTACCCCGGAAACACAAAATACTTTATGGAGTGTTACCACGATGCGGTCAGCCAACCTTTCGGCTACATAATGATAGACTATAAAGCAAAAACTCCCGAGCAGTACCGTCTCAGAACAGGATTGCTTTCCGACCGTCAAGTGGTTTATATCCCGAAAAAAAGAAGAAGAACGTGATCAAATCACCATGTCCGCCAGACTTTGTAAACATCTGCCGGTGTTAAAACTGCTACATAAAGCATCTCCTAAACAACGGCGTCTTATTTTACAATCGGCGTCCGACGAATTCATTTTATCGCTGTGTGAAGTGGCGCTTAACATCCTCTACGGGACTATTCCGGTCAATCCGCAACAGTACCGAAAACTGAAAAAGAGAAAAGCCGAAATTAAATTTGTAGCCGATAAAAAAATCGGCATAGCGGCAAAGAAACGAGTCTTCAACCAGAAGGGTGGATTCCTTTTACCGCTCCTGAGCGTCGCCGTACCCTTTCTTTCGAGCTTGATAGCAAACAGATAGGATGGAGTACGCCGAGAAGATGTATTTAGTCCGCAGCATCAACTGGATAAGGCGAGAACTGAAAATGTTCGCGAGACTATTCAACAGAGCGTGGAAAACGATTTGGGACGTCGCCATGAGAAATATTTTACTCCGCACTGATTTGAACCCGTAAAAAGCAAAACTTTACACAAATACCCTGAGCAGGTTTTGACCATCGTTAAACAAAGGCGATCGCGAGAGCGGTGTTTTAACGCAGTGATTACCGACCCCACTCATAAAGATGAAGTACCGACCGTGGCTGGCGTCGAAGACGACGGTGCTGAGGAGCATGTGGTGGATGAAGTTCTGAAGAATGTACCTTCGAGAAGTGTGAAAAACAGCAGATACATATTAGACAAGATGTCTAAAGCTAAAGGACTAAGCGTGGAACGAATCGGGGAGTTTGTGTTCAGGGTAAAGCCATACAAGGCTCACACATGGTCGATTTGTTAAAAATGTCACGGCCCGCAAAAGGTTCGTGATAACCGGAGACCTGTAGGATGGTCAGAGTTTCTACGTGCCTTTGCCGAATTAAACATCCCTTTTCTACAGTGCCGAATCAACAGGTCAGGAGCACAATTAAATCTCTAAAGAGTAAACCCGACACCCGCCCGTGTCAGACCTTCTAAAAGAGCACGAAGACATTCACGCTCTGTGTTTCCAGAGTCCGAAGACTCTGTGTTTAAATCCCGACTATCGATCCAAGACAATGGTTGGAATTTTGAATCCTTTCATGTGTGTGTGTGTGTGTGTGTGTGTGTGTGTGTGTGTGTGTGTGTGTGTGTGTGTGTGTGTGTGTGTGTGTGTGCATTAATATGTATCTTATGATTCAATAAAAGACGATTAAAAATATAATGGTTTTAAGATTTTTTTATTTATATGTCAGACATGTCTGCACACAGTGAACGCAGGAAAATATTTTATCATTACAAACATACGGTCTTAATCTCTTCACAAATAGGGACACCATTTTATCATTTTTAATATAATCATCGGTGTATAGTTTCATCACATGGTTATAGTCGTATCCTCTGGCTAAATGATATAGAAAAAACACACAGTGCTGACCGCAGGTATCCGATGAATAATCCTGGACTCGTCTGTCGGAATAAAATACGTCGGCGTCGTTGGCTGCTAGAAAGTTATTGATGGTGGTTGGAAAGCGATGGCTGTTGGGCGGATTGCCGAAGCTGTCGAAAAAACACGTGGGCCCATCTTGGGTTAAATAAACGGCGATCCAGTGCTCACCTGGTAGCCTAGCAGGGTGAGTGTTAATGATACAGGCCGACGGTAAGATCCTCATGGGTTTTTTGGGTAGTTGATCGCTCGGTAGAACGCCGAGAAAATGAGTCCTGCATGTAATTTTATCCATGATGGCGGTGAGTTGCAGTGTGTTCATCTCAATAGTAGTCTATCAGTACCTGGCGGGTTAGACAATTCAATGATGCTGTCAAATACTGCGTAAACAATTAAATTAATGGTATTCGGCAGTGGTTTTCTGAAACGCGCTTCGACTCTGATATTCCCGGACTTGATGAGGGAAATGTGCTGACCGCACTCTTCGTCCGGCGTGAGGTTAAATGCGTAAAGTGTGTATCCGTTCAGGAAATCATTCCTGCCAATACAGAGCGGTTGGTCTTTAAGGTGTCTCCCGGTCGTCATCACCAACTGATAATATTCTCGTACTGCCGAACCAGCTTCGAAATTAGGTTGTAGAGGCTTGGAGGGATATTGTTGACCGTCGACGTAGACGGCTAAGAATTCCAGATCGTAATGTTTGAACGCGAATGGATTTTTTGTGTAGGAACCGGTGAATGCATCGTTGTCGACCATAGCAATGACGACAGACTTTGGTAGCGTTCCTAAAAACAGATTTTCCTGATTCGAAACACGAGAGCCGGCCGGTATGGAGAACGATTTTAGACTGACCCTATCGACAGGGTACTTGGCCGTTGTCGAGAGTAACGTCTGAGCGTGAGCCAGTCTCACCGGTGGTGATACAGTAACTTTCTTGACAAATAGGGATGCGGACACTATATTTAATTTGTAAGCCACATCGTCGGCCCTCATCAGACAGAATTCATCTTTTGCTTGAATAAGTCGTATCTTGATATCAACCCCCGTTTATCATAAGTTTCTCTTGGAAGAATATATCGCTGTGTATGGGGGCAAGTAGTTCCACCTCCTTGCTTTCGCTGGTGTAACCCGATCTCTTCGACAACCCTGCGTTATGGCCTGGGGTCTTGAACATCCATGTGACCCGCCGTGTCTTTATGGAACAATCCAGCGCTGAAGACAGATTCCAACGTATCTTTACCGTAGTTGATCAGACTCTCGATGATACAGCGATAAGGGTAAGTGCTCGAACTCTGAGAAATCAGGCGATCGCCGAGGGTCACGTCGACTTGTGAAAATATAGTGGCTCCGGGGTAGTTGATTAGACCCACCTTCGCAGGGTGTGCAATCTCTTCCCGTTAGGTCTCGTGATTTTCACCCGTAGATAGATCATCGTGTTATTGAGATCCACATAATCATCGCCGCTGCCTGCGATAAAAATTCCAATGGTGCAGAGCCCGATATGGCCGATAATGGGGATACTTCTAAATAGCCGTTTTCTCAATAACGGTCTGTGTCAGCGGGACCGAAAATAAGTCCAGCTCGGACTTGATGCATTCTCCGACATGCGATGCAGTAGCGCCATGTTAGAATATGGATTTTGTGGCTCTCTTGATCGACACGTTTCGACTGACAGACCTCTTACGCTTTCTGCGTCACGAGTGGCGCTTGTTTGATCCGCGCACTGTTTTCTTCTTCTTCGGCGCAGCCGTTGACCACGCCTCCTCACACCCGGCGGTTTAGACATTCTCTTACGTGCCATGACCATCAGACCGGACCCGTCTTGAGCTTTATCGCTATGCGAGCCAGCGTCAAAACGCGTTTGAGACGACGTCGGATACTATATTTTTAGCTGCCGATTTTAGGTGTGGTTTCGCTGGCTAAATCCTCTTTTTCAACGGTACGGCCATCCTGAACAGCCCTCTGAATAGACCTCCTAACCCCGCACCGTACATAACTCCCGATCCCGAATAACCCGGTAAACCGCAGCCGGCCTGATTTTGGTAATAGCTCACATAGTCCGCGGTATTGGGCTCTCCGGGTCTATAATAAACCATTTTTAAAGAATAGAAATATTTTTGGTTTAAAGTGTAGTTTACGATGACTTTCCGTAAGAAAATGGTACTTTGTGGTTTTGATCGTCCTTCAACTCTATGACGATGCTGGTGATGTGATCCTTGCTGATCGATGCGTAATGGGGTTGTCGTATCTAGCAATGACCGCGTCGTTGCCTTTACCCGTTATATACGCATCTCAAAGGGGAACGTAAGAATCTCCGACCGCTTGGTATTGGATGATGTCGGTGTAAACATACATTGTGTAGAACCCTGCGTTGATATCGCATTGATGAGGAGCGTACATGATGACGCTTATGTAAAATCGGGTTCTTTATGATAGTTTAAACCTCCGAGAGGTTTTAGCGTCATTCCTAAAATAGTGGCGAGTCTTCCCCGGAAACTCATTGAAATGTTGGGTTTCGCGGTCAGATACACCTTGTTTTTTAATTCGTCATGATTCAATACGGCCGCTGGTGCGATGAGTTGATTTATAGCCCGGAGGATCGCACGAATGTTTGCGTAGTACCCTCCGCTTATGTATAATTTTGTAATTATAGAAAAACCAATATTTGAGGGATTGCTATCCGGGGGTTCCGGAGCCGTATGTAGGATGAAATGCCCATCTTCGTCATTAAAGTTGTACCAACTTCTAGGATATTCGATTTCGGTAGTCCGACTTCCCATTGTCCTTTCAAGTTTATAGCTTTAGCCAACCTGGTTGTATAGCTGGATATACGATTTTCAGGATAAACCGGACGACGACGCATTGCACGGCAACGTGACGTAGAACCCGTGATCCTCCATGACGGTCCTTCGCTCGTATGGTCTCATCCGTTAACGACGGTGCGTTTTAAGGAGATTGCAAGTCCAGCAGAGTTTTTATCTATATAACTATTAAATTTTGAAGGCCATCCTAGCCATTTCACTAAAACAAGCGTAGATTTCCTTGTTTTTCTGACCTAAAATCTTTTCCACCTTAAAAGATTTGTTTTACTCACAATTATTTTTGCAGCTCTTCTTCATAAAACCCCTCGATGACATCGCCATCATAATCCTTGAGTCTGTAGACCGGGGTTGACGTGGAATACACGAGGATACGGTGAAAAATTCTTCCGTGTAGTTCTGCTCATAACCTTTGGCGAGCACGGGCCTCTCACTTTAGAAATCCTGGACGTCGCCGACTTTGAAATTAAATATGGTCTTCTTCTGCTTCTTTATATCGCATACAAGTTTTGAAACACTTGACCCTCATTTACTTTGTCGACGCCCACGGGTCTCATTCTGATACTTGGTGATAACTGGTGTTGTACCCTTGAATAATGTCTTGTAAAACATCTATGTATCGGGCGGAATTTGTAGCCGTTAAAAATCTCCACATGCGGCTTTTAATGTTCTATTAAATCGTTCCACGACACTGGCTTTCAAATCCGTAGCGGTAGCGAAGTGGTTAATGTCGTGCTTTTCATCACATCTTGAAAATGTTTGTTAAAAATTCCTTTCCTGATCCGTCTGCAATTTCTGAGGCACGACCCTCTTTGAGTATAGACTGGGCGCTTTAGTAACCTCAATGCCGCTCTTATTCTTCAAAACTCGAACCCATGAGAACTTGCTAAATACATCTATGCATGTCAGTAGGTATTTATGACCGTCATTATCCTTGGCGTAGGCACTCATGTCGACAAGATCGGCCTGGAACTGTGTATCGATCCCGTACACAACCACTCTATTTCGTTTGTATTTTATAGGTGCTGTTTTGTGTAATGTGTAAGCATCCTCACCAGCCAACCATTCTGAAACCTCTTTATCGCTTAGACGGACGCCGCTATCTTTTAAGACGGCGTCTTTTAATCGCTTTTACCCCTAGAGAGCCGGGGTTGGGTGTATAATAAGCCTTTTCATGAGCTCCGACATGCTGTCGTTTCAACCGATGCAAAAGAATAACGCCACAAGTAGTTTGAATCAATCTTTTATTAAAAACGTTACAGGATGCATGCAAAATCTAAGTAAATGGTATTAATACAATCTAAGTAAAATGATACACGTAAAGTAAAAATGGATATAATACAACACACTAACTAAGAATGGTTAGTAAAAAATAATAATGTAGCAAATAGTTAGTAATAATGACATCAATGATAGTCTAACCAGAACAGAAAGTCGCGGCAGGCCATCATGTTTTTGTCTAGGATGTAATCAACATACATTACGACAATTTTGTCAACGGTCTCATGAATATCGGCATGTTTTTGAATTTCATCATCATCGCTTTCATTCAAGATCAACTCAGTACATACATCCGCCACATAGGTAGAAGTACACAACACATCGGTGATTTCGATCGTACATTGTGATTCAATCATCATATCTAGAACCTCTTTTATCATTACATCAGGGGGGTCGGTACCATCAACACATTTATCCGTCAAATCGTCCCATGAATTAGCCAGTCCTCTTATTAACACCATATTTTTCTTGAGATTTGCCTCACGTAGTGTTGTGGCCAACTGGAATATCGGGGTGGGCTCGTCCGCAATAATCTTATACAGCAGCTCAGTCAACTGCTCTGTAATGCTCTTTAAACATGAATTCCATACAGCTCCTTAGGCTAGAGGCTACACCCATGCTGGAGCTGACTTGGTCACTCGCCATTCACAATTGAAAGACCTTGCCAGAGATCAACGACGTCGTAGACTATTTCCTTGCAGGGTTTGTCCAGAAGTTTCAGCCTGATTTCTTCTAGCTTGGCAACTATGAATGGTTCGTCTTTTAATTCGTGCAGAATAGTCCCGACTGTCCCTTGGATACGATGGGGGTGAGATTTTAACCCACAGCGGTTTAGGAGAATACCGATGATGGAATGAAAAAGGGCTTAAACAGCTTGCCTGACAGCTCGTCAAAGTGTGTGTCAAGTAGAAGTTGGGAGGGTCAAACAGACAGGAATGTTGCAGCTGGCTAGGATGGTCAATCGCACACCCTCGCAGTCTTCCTTCAGCTTATCGCCGATGAGATGTTCCAGCAGCACCACGGTCGCTGCTTTTATGATTTTGAATCCGACGTCGCTGAAACATCCGTCTGTAGCGTCGAGACCGGCTTTAGTGGCGAGACCGGCTTTAGCGATGGGAAGGTAAGTCAGGTTGTGTGATCCGAGGTCTGAGCCCAATTTATCCAGCCAGTCTTTGGAGGGTTACGATGTTAGCGGACCCCAGTCGTTTTGGAGGTCCGATTCCCAATCTTTGTGGAGGTCCGATGGTCCAAGGGGGAAAGTCAGGCAATGGTCGCTTGCGTTGTCGTCAGGAGGGTCGAGAATGCTGCCGAAGGAGATGCCGCAGCTACACACATGAGCGGGTAATGAAGCGCCGTCTTCAGCCATGGTTTATAAATGCTGCTTGAGAGGGTCTGGTCACTGACTTTATTGCAAATGTAGTAAAGGGGCGGGGACGTCGTAGCACTGCAGCCATGGTTTATAAACGACGCCTGGGAGGGTCTGACCGGCGAGCTTCCGGATGTCCGTAGTAAATGGGGGCGGAATAGCGCGCGTATGTACTGCTGCGCACGCATCTCTCAGGGTGGAACAGCTGCACTTTAATTTTGTTGTAGCCGTCATGCAGCTCGCACCATTTGAACATCTTGTTTATTATTGAAAAAATACCGGCCAGCAGATCCAGATCGCGCCACTTGAACAAAAATTGCATTTCATACAGATCGTTATGCTCGTTAGGCAGGACGACCCCTGACCGATTTTTGTTGAGCTTTGTCTTGTCTTTACAGCAGAATATGTAGACAGAATCATCTGGGTTCTTTTTAGCGTGGTCACCTACCACGCGGTACATTCGGTCTACCCGTCCCACTCTGAAATGTACAAAGGCTCTTCGCCGCCGCTGTTCAGATCCTTCCAGACAAATTTGTAAAATAATGACCAGTCTTTTCAGGAAATACAACACACGCGTCTTCCCGGGCTGAAACTCGCCTGCGTTGTCGGTGGTGTAGAGTATAACAACTCGAGTTGATTTATGAAATTTGTACCCGAATACACGGTTACTGCTCATCATAAATTCACCTTTAGTCCATTCCGAAAGTTCATGGAGAAAGTTTGTCAAAGCGGACGTGACCGAAAGGTTTTCTCGGTGCCATAGTCAGACTGGCCATCAGACTGTCCGTCGTCCTGCTGCTCACCCCGCCTCTGGGGATTTAGGGGCGATAAACAGTCCATGCTCATGTAGCTCATGTTTTCTCTTTCTGATTGATGTAGAACACGCTGACCCATTTATATACGCTGTGGGTGGGAGGGAATTTCCTGATAACAGCGTCTTCAAAAGACAAAACCTTCTGTCATTTATTATACAGCCTTCAAAACAAAAACCTCCTGTCAAAATCATCAAAACCTGCTGTCAAAACATCAAAACCATCAAAACCAACTGTCAAAATCATCAAAAACATCAAAACCTGCTGTCAAAACATCAAAACCATCAAAACCTGCTGTCAAAACATCAAAACCATCAAAACCACCTGTCAAAATCATCAAAACCTACTGTCAAAACATCAAAACCATCAAAACCTGCTGTCAAAACATCAAAACCATCAAAACCACCTGTCAAAATCATCAAAACCTACTGTCAATAACATCAAAACCATCAAAACCACCTGTCAAAACATCAAAACCTACTGTCATGACAACATGATTGATTATACCGGAAGTCCCGCCTTATACAGGAAGTCCCGCCTATACAGGAAGTCCCGTCTTATACAGGAAGTCCCGCCTACACCGGAAGTCCCGCCTATACAGGAAGTCCCGCCTTATACAGGAAGTCCCGCCTATACAGGAAGTCCCGCCTACACAGGAAGTCCCGCCTACACCGGAAGTCCCGCCTACACCGGAAGTCCCGCCTTATACCGGAAGTCCCGCCTACACCGGAAGTCCCGCCTTATACCGGAAGTCCCGCCCCTATACCGGAAGCCCCGCCCCTCAATCAATCATTTTGACAGGTGGTGTAGTATACTTACTACTCTTAGATTCTTCAGAAAGATTCTTAAAGAATGGATGAGAACACTGACCTTGAGCTAGGGCCCCTGACAGCCGTGACGAATTTCAAAGACTTCAACACTTTTTAGGTGTTGCACTATTGTTCTGCCAACACTGTATGATTTAATCCAGTTTGAGCAGTGACACCGGCTGGCAGTGCAGTCCCGGATGCAGGGACAGATTTCAGAAACAGGCCAGACGATGCATGTAGCCAATCTGGATTACGATAAGAGACAGACAGAAGTGTCCCGCTCTGAATCTTGGAGTGTTTACTTCTGTTCTGATGAGCAGACATGATGATTAGAATTGCAGAGCGCATTTCAAACATATCTCAAACTGGTGCTGCATTTTAAGCATGCTTTTAAAAATGCTCATTTTCGCTTAGTGAATGAGCAACGTGCATTCATTTTTAAAGCCCAAATTAAAGTGTTTTTGTCAATAACTGTGCATTTCAGGTGTAACTAACTCTTCAAGATAATGAGAAACAGAGGGGGATAATGAGTAAGAATAAAAAATTAAAAGCAACATAAATTTGGACTTGCTCCATCTCTCGTGTTCCTCTGGGCTTCTTTTTAACTCGAGAGTCTAATGGTCTGAATAAAAGTTCAGATTTTTGTCAATAATGATGCAAAAGAAGGTTGTGAAGAAAAATCATGCAATTATCAAGACCAGTGCTGAATTTATTTAAATAAATAGACATCTTCAGACAGTGATCAAGTTTACATGCATATAAATATTATGATCATAATATGATTTAACCAATATTATGGTTTCTATAAAATAGCATAAAAAAGAAGATTTTTTTTTAAAAGAAATATATAATACATTCAGAAATAATGAATGAATCAATACATGCATACATACATACATAATATACAGAAATAAATAAATAAAGAAGCAAACAAAAAAACAAACAAACATTGACATCTCAATCTTTATTGGCTAATTCACCTCATTCATGTGTGCTAATGGACATAGATGAAAACTAATGTTTTTTAAAAATGTTTTATTTCTAAAATAGGTATAAAACTAAGCCCAAACTAAAAATATATGTTCATGCAAACATGTCCAATACTCTTAAATATGTCCGGTGTGTTCATCTTAATGTTTCTCATTGATTCAAGCACAAAAAACAAACCACTCATGAGTGCTTTTTAGAGGGTTAACCTCTCAGTTCATGAATAAGAATAATACGGATTGCAAATGGATTGCAAGTAACAGCAAACATCTGAAAAGCTGTCACATTCCCTTCGTGAAAGGTAAAGATGCCAGGAAACAACATATATGTTGTCTACATGTGCACAGAAGGGCACAGCTAGACCTTGTGGGAACTTGTGTCATTGTGAAGACGTACAAATCTGTGAACTTCCAGGTGCATTGAATGAATATGAATTGATAAGTGTCCTTGAAGAAACGTATAAACTAAAGGGGTAAAAGAAAGTACCTGAGGCAAAGATCGGCCTTTGGCAGTGGTACTAAGTGTAAATCTCCTATAGTAAATATCTCATCCAGGTATTGAGACTTGGTTCTTTTAAATATATTTTTTCCCTGCGGAAATTGTTAATAATGACTGACAGTCATAACACCTACACATGTGAAGAAAACCTTTCAAAAAGGTGTGCATTTGCATAAATAATAAGAATCCTCATAGCTGTTGAACAGCTGCTACCGCTGGGAGCTTTCCAAAGTAATGAGTGATTACATTTACTGCAATCAGAGAACTTGCTGTTTTTCCAGCATGAGAATGTGCCATCTGACAATACGAGCACAAAATGTAAAGTGTGTGTGTGTGTATGTATGTGTATGTGTATGTGTGTGTGTGTGTGTGTGTGTGTGTGTGTGTGTGTGTGTGTGTGTGTGTGTGTGTGTGTGTGTGTGTGTGTGTGTGTGTGCGTGCATGTGTGCGTGTGCGCGTGTGCGTGTGCGTGTGTGTGTATGTGTATGTGTGTGCGTGCGTGCGTGCGTGCATGTGTGTGTGTGCGTGCATGTGTGCATGTGTGTGTGTGCGTGTGTGTGTGTGTGTGTGTGACCACCCTCACCTTTCCTGCCCACAGATCTATTAGAACATAGAACGTCTCCACCTGACAGTTTGCCGGCTCTCCTTGTCTTTCATTTGAGCTTCCTGTTACAGGTGTCAGTCTTCTGCTCTGCGCTGTCAGCCCCTGTCCATTACAGCGGTCCACACTGCTCAGAACTCTGGGAGAAATTGCCTATGTCTTAAGTCAAATTACAGGCAGGCTACTGCAATTCGGTTTAACCTGATGGGAGAAGGAAAAAAAGTCAGTGGGTTGAAAAGACACATGGCAGGAAGTCCAAATCAGTCTGGATTCATAATAACTGGAGTCTGTGCTCATATTGAAAGACAGTATCCTACGAAATGTCCAGGGAAAATAAGCAATATACTTATCTGACACTTCCCCTGCTGTCTGAAAATATTGAAAAATTTAAGATATTCCATTCGACTAATATTTGTTTCGTGAACAGTCTTAGAAATGTCTGAAAACAACATAAGGCTTTCGGTTCCCTGTCCTGAGGTCTTTAAAAACAGCACAACACATGCATACTAAGCTATATCTCCGTTAGATGAAAAATAGCAATCACCATGATGGGCGGCGAGAGAAATACTGATCTCTAGTGAGTTATGGGCATCCAGGGCAGATGAAAGTTACTTCCTTGCTCTATTCAGAATATCATTATTCCACAGATGCTCCGGGGCTCATTTCAATAGACCACAGTGGCCATATTTTAGCTTGACAGTTGAGTGACTATATCAGCAACAGATAATGACACTCCGGCTAATATCAGCTTCAGCTGCTGTGAACGGTGACAGGTGAGGCATCGCTTTATAAGGCTATTGAAGATTTATCAGCTGATTAACCTCTGCTTCAGATTGTTAGCATTATAAATAATTGAGGTTTGAGCTGACACTTAAAACATGTTAGTAATTTGAGCAAGAAATAAATTAGATGGAACGTGGACATCCATTCATGGACTTCTGGTTGGTGAATCGCACTCTGATTGGCCCAGAAATGATGATGGTTGGATTGTTTTGATAATTGTTAAGACTCCTTGCCTTCTCAAAATATGCTAAAGAAGAGTATGATGTCAGGCCAATGTTCTTAGTCTTGAAATGTTGCTTTTGTTCTGTTATGTTATAGGTTAGCAAGATTCAAGACTTTGTATTAGTCACATACACAATTATACAGAATATAACCAGCAGTGAAATGTCAGTGTAATAAATGTGCGTTGTAAACACAGTTAAACAGCCAGATAAACAGCTAGCATTATCACTTTTTGTTCTCAGATTCAGAATTTCTCCCAATAACTATTATTAGACAAACATAATAGCTTGCTTCGTTGCATAAATAGCTAACTGCTAAGACAGGATCTTACATGAGGTTCAGTTTATAAGTGATTGATTTCACATGTACTTCACGGGAAAGTCATAAATAAATAAAATATGAATCAGAGTATTAGAATGATTGCTGAAGAATCAAGTGACACTTAAGACTAGAGTAATAACTAGTGAAAATGTAGCTTTTCCATCACCGAGTTAAATTACAATTTGAAATATAAAAAAGAGAAAGAAGTTATTTAAAATGTAATAATATTTAACTATTTTCAACCAAATAAATACTACCTAGCTAAGCATAAGTGACTTATTTCAAAAATATTTTAAAATTATTACAGACTCAAAACTTTCAAATAGGTTACACAAAGATACACTTATTTAATATATAATCAATATTTCGCTCCACTCTATATGCCAACTAGGATAACAATTGTTGAAAATGTTTCTGGTATTGTCTTGCAATGCAAGGCTGCTTAACATTTTAGCCACGTGGTATTTTATGAGCAGAATGTATCTGCCTGCATCTATAATAGCGGTGTCCCTATATTATCACCTAGGTGGGCAGCTCACAAGGTTTTGGAACAAAGCTAATTTGTTGGCTGACTAATTACAGCTGTTTAAATGATAAGTCGACAGAGCCTTCATCAACTCATTACTTTACGTCAAACAAGCAACAGTTCTGAGCAGGGTTATAAGTCATTTCCCCTCAAGGAGTCTGAGCTCCTCCACACAAGCCACACTGAGCTCCTGAAATGTATTAAAACCTTTATACCCCACGTCTGATGTAATGGCGTGGATTAAAATAAACACTTGGAGTTTGAATGGGTCGCTGACTTTGTAGAGAACGGCTTTCTGGGCCTCTTGTCTTTGGACTGCAATCTATTGTCAAGCCCCAGCAGCCCATTGACACAGCCATTGATTTCCTGATTAATGTACCTCTCTGTCATTGGTGTTTAGAGCAGTAGACATCATTTTAATGTGTGCATGATCAATAGCTCCATCAGCACTGAAGATTTCCAGCAAGCAGACAGCGGGAGATGCTGGTCTGCACTGCACAACCCCTTTAACACGGAGAGCAGAGCTCCTCTGTCCTCCACCCCTTGTTATAAATCTCATATATCACGACTTTCAAATGCGATCAGTCCAGCATTTGATTTTGGGTATGTTGGATTTACATTTGTGCATTTAGCAGATGCCTTTATCCAAGGCGACTTACAGTGCATTCAGGCTATATTATTTATCAGTATGTGTGTTCCCTGGGAATTGAACCCACAACCTTTTGCGCTGCTAACGCAATGCTCTAACCACTGAGCCACATCCATCAATCCATCCATCAATCCATCCATGTCTGTCTGTCTGAACTATTTATCTATTTACCTATCATAATTGAGAATGTATTCCTCCAAGAATGGAAAATTGTTATTATTTACTCATTCTCATGTAATTTTAAATCTGTATGACTCAGGGTTATTATAATAAACTAAAACTAAAACCATTAAAATAATAAATAATTTCAATTGTTGAATTAAAAAAAAAGTTGTCAAATTTAAGTTGAAGTACTAAAAAATGTAAAACAAACTAAAACGCATTATATACTTCATTGTCATTGTGGATGGATGATGGATGGATGGATGGATGGATGGATGGATGGATGGACGGATGGATGGACGGACGGACGGACGGACGGACGGACGGACGGACGGATAGATCTGTATTAAAAAAACTAAAACTATATATAATAACCAAAACACACAAGTAACAGAAATAATATATGGTATATCAATGATATTAAAATAACACTGGTTTGACTTTCTTCTGTGGAACACAAAATATTAAAATGTTTTAAGTTATTTTTTATGTAATATTTCTATTTTTCATAGACTAATGTGCTGTTTTGCATTTTATAACAAATAACTAATGTTTTACAATAACATTTTCCCCTGCCATTATCTTGAAGCTACACAATTAATACAGTAATATTTCAAAAATTAATTTATATTATGATTAGAGCAGCAACTTTTAATTTGCACATATTTGGCAACAGATTAACTTTTCCTGTTTATATTTAGATAATATATTTATATTCATAAATATTTAATTATCATACTGCAAACAATCTTATAAGAGTTCTGGTCTATGAATAACCAGCAACTTCATGCAAATCTTTTCCATTTTAATCATGAGTGACCTTATATACTTCCAGTATTGTGAAATCTAAATATGAAGCAGTGATATACAACTGAATTAAGAGTGATTTACAATAGCTACTTGATTTTTACTCATCATATACTTCGCAGTCGTACATGTATGACCAGCAAACGCTGCTATGACAGAGAAAAATCAGCTCACACACAACTAAATGTATTTTACAAAACTTAATTCTGACTCAATGTAATATTTCTATACATTCTTTACAATTCTGATTAGTTCATGCAACAACAGAGCAATGAAGGCATGAGTAAAACATGTCTTTATATTTCCATCAATGCATTTATGCTTTTAGTAAGACTATGTTTCTATCATCAGTTGGATTCGCTTACAGACAGAGGGAGAAATGAGGTGAACTACTTACTATGTACTGCAGTAGTGATGTTTACACAACTGAAAAAAAAGAAACAAAACTTGAACATTCATTTCCATAGAAACTGCTATTCATCTGAAGCAAGCTGCAGATAGATTTTCTTTAATTACATTTCCTTGAGAGTGTTTAGGTTCAAGTTTATGACATAACAGCTAACAAAACATTTTAACATAACCTACCAAATGAAATGCATTGTTGCGATAAAGGATGTCAAAGAGCTTGGACCAGTAAACATTTCGATAAAGTACAGGTAAATAAAGTTTAAAGCAAGCACGAAAAAGCAATGCATACATAAGATCCAACTAAATGCAACCCATTCTAAAAAGCCGTAAATTATTTAAGAGGCATTTTGTGCATCATTTCTGGAGATTATTTTGCACGACAGAGTAAGTGTCACATATTTACTTTTCTTTCCCAAACCAAAACCTCCACACATGAAGCAATATCAGCCCGGTCCCCCACTGTGCATCAGCCCTGAGCCTTTTATTGACATTAAGCATGAGAAAGTCATCGGTTTTAACGCAGAGCCGCTCTGTTGGGAAGTATACTTCAAATTAGGCTTGGCTTTTGAAATGCTAGTGCCGTCCTCCAGAAGTGGGTGGGGTGCTGGTGGGGCAGCTCTCGCTCCAGGGCATCCCTTGGAACATCTCCGAGCATCACAAAGCAGACAGAATGTCTGAAGTAAAGCTTCCAGGTGTCTAACTGAAAGCACTGAGGCCTCTGAGAGTTTTCCTTCATTCACACCAGGACTTTTTGCTCTTATTTCTCTGGAATAAAACTTTGCAAAATGTGCCACTTTTAAAGCCTTGAGGTATTCCAGAAAGCCAGCCTATCTGTGATGTGCTGAAAATCAAACTGAATCCACAGATATATTCAACAGACAATGCAGGGTGCCACATATTGGAAGCTTGTTGTTTGCATTTGTTTTGTCTCTTTTTGTTTATGCATTTATTGTGTATTTTCTGCAGTAATACGAGAAAAGACATGCTCCCGTCTGGCCAGGTGGAATTGTTCTCCTGTGCTCCAGAATTGAACCTGCTTCTCTTCTCTGTTACAGCACACAGTGGTCTCCAAAGGTATTTATTTAGACATAATGGACACATTTGTGCCAAATACACTACCTTTTAAAGTTTTTTTTTTCTAAATTAAGTTTTATTAATGAGGAAGACTATTAATTATAGTAATATTATTATCATTTAAAATAACTGATTTATATTTCAGTATATTTTAAAATGCAATTTATTACTCTTGATACAAAGCTAAACTCTCAACATCATTATTCAGTCTTCAATGTCACACTTCATGTTTATGAATATAAATAAGTGCATATGCTGTTTTGGTGCGTAACAAATATTTATTTTTATCATCAATGTTAAAAACACTTATGTTGCTTAATATTTTTGTGGAAGGAAGTTCAACAAAATGGCATTTATTTGAAATACATTTTGTAACATTTAAAATGTTTTTATTTTCATTAAAAAATATATAGTTTTAATTGTCCTTGCTGAAAAAAAGTATACTTTTTTAATAATAAATAAATTGTAGGTGTCCTTGCAAAAAGAAAATAATAATTTAAATAGTAAATCATTTTAATACAAAAATATTTTAGGTGTCCTTGCTGAAATAAAGTAGTCATTTTTGTAATAATTAAAAACTTATTATTGAACTTATATTGTAAATGAAAATAACATTTAATAAAATTAATTTTAAATTAAATGTATGATATTTAAAATGAAACAATATTTACACAAAAAAACTATTATTTGGATGCGTTTTCACCAACGTTTACCGGGTTAGTGGTATCATAAAATGAAAACAAAAAACAATATATATATATATATTCTACAGTATATCTGTATTATTCAGCGTGGTTTTCTGTCTGTAAAATACTTTTTACTCTATTCTTGAATAGGCAGAAATTCTATAGTCTGCACATAATATCTGTGTGTTTTCTGTTGTGAACTACATGCATGAAAATGAAATTGCTTTTTTTGTGAGCGGTATAAACAGAATGGATGCTGAGATTTGACCTTGCAAAACACTTGCTGTGAGGCAAGACATTCACTTGGAACCAGCTCAGTGAATCCTTCATCAGACATCCTCTAACGAGAAGTCAATCAGCGCTCGAGAGAGTAATTGCATGCTGTCAATACTCAATCAAGAAATGCCTGCTGGTGGAATAATGTTTGGATTTGATCTCGGCTAGTAATGCCATCCAGGTTCACGCTCTCTCTGCAGCACGAGTGCAGTGCACAGGATATCACATCATGTAGGTTTAACGTGCTTAAAGAAAACACGCAAACAAGCTCCAGCCATCGGATTGACCGAGTCACAACTTTAACCCGGAGACCTATTTCCTTCATTTCATCCTGAGCTTAGAAATGATTTCTGAACAGCGTCTTAGACTGCAATCCGATTGGTTATGTTTTTATGACAGCCTATAAAGAATAGAGTTAAATCCCAGCTCATCATTAGCTCACGAACCCCTGGTGTACAGACAGAGACAGATGTTACTACGAATGTTGACCCTGCGACGAAAAACAATCATTGGTATATTAGACAACAATCTACAAGCACATGTGTGCCACAATGAATTACCTCATCTGTATCGGTTAGCATTAATATAACTATTTCTCTTGAAAAACACAATTCCTCAATCCTAAATCCCAAGTCCTCTTATTCAATAAGATACAGTGTAATCTCTAAAATAACGCAATACCTTTAGATTGTGTTTAGGGGCTTCTTGCTGCTCAAATCAGAGTTACCTCACTCAGATCAATACATTTAGATGTTATTATCTGTCTCTTTTTGATTCATGTGGAAATATCTGGGACCTGAAAGTGAAGTATCGTTAAAACAGTCATTTTTCTCTCTAATATCAGATGTTGTTTGTCGGTCGCTACAAGGAATGAAAAAAGTTTGCAAAGCTTTTACCTCGTACCAGAAACTGAAAAGAAGGGTTTGACAATAAGAAATGCCTTCTGGTAAGAGGGAACAAATTAATAATAATAAAAACTATGATAATAATAATAACTACAAGTAAAATGTGTTATTTTAAAATGTAAAAATATCACAAAATAAATAAGTAAATATTTGTTTTATTATTTAACATCACAAAAGTAAAAATGTGAGAGAAAATGTAATATTTGATTTAAAAATCTATAATTACAATTATTTTTTAAATAATAAATTAAATACTTTTACAATAAAAATAATACATGCATGCAAAAATTATTTAAAAATGTATAATTATTTATAAGAAATATAAAATACATTAAAAATAAAATAATTGTTTTATTTATATAAACAATTATAAATAATATATATATATATGTATATATATTAGGCTCATACAATATTATTAATCAACCCATTTTAATGTAACTATTAACTACATAAATATGCCATTACAACCTTTACTTTAGTGCACCAACAATTACATTTAGTCACTGCATCAATGTAAGATGCTAAATAAGCTCAAGTTAAAGCATCTATTTATTACGCATAATTCATAGAAGTGTTTTGGTGAGTAAAAGCAGCTGAATGTACTTTACTGCTTCGAATGCTGACACTACAGGCCCGGTACCTTTAACCAGTCCCTTTATGACGAGAACTTAAAGCTGAATCAATGCATGTCAGACACAGAGAAGGCCGGAAGGCCATGAAGATCCTGCTGGGATGGATCCACATTTTCCATTAAGAATACTGTCTGTTAAAACAATCTGCTGAGTAAACCAGCCTGCATGAGTTTTTGGATGCAGATTCCCCTGCTGCACTTTACTGATGCTGCTGAGCATGGCAATACTTCAGCTGCCAGTGAACCCGTTTGCAGTTTGCAAACCAAATGTTGATTAAAGATCATTAGAGAGATCATTAACTGTTTCTTTGCGTCATCTCCAATAAACCTCTGCATTCTTGACCCATGTCACATAGTTCTAACCCATAAACTAGACATAATAGCTTTTTGTGCCTTTTTTAACACATGAAAAGACCAAGAACACCTTAACTAACACCCGGGTGCCAGGAAAAGAATGGTCCCTTGTTTCCATGGTGATGAATTAAAGTGTATTTTTGCCCTAAAAAGCACCACTAGAGGTGAATATTAGGCCAAGCACACTTGCTCTTACCCTGCTGTTCATTTCTCCAGCACGACCCATTTTCTGTGTTATCGAAGACTCTCATCGTCACGAAGCAGAACTCCGGTAAAACTGATACCATTCCTGAGGGCTTTTACAGTAGGTCTGACTCAAACAGTTAACCCTCCTGAGACATATTAGACATACAGTACATTATGTTTCAAGGAAAGCTGGATAAATAAATAAACAAAGTGAAGATTAAAAATAAATAAAATACAAACAAAATACAAATACAATAAAATGTAATCTTGAAAAAACCTTTGTATGAAACGTAATAAAATAAAACCAACTCGCCAAAAAAAGAAATACAAATAAAATGTAATAATGAATTGTGAAAAAAGCATTTGTATGAAGCTTACTGAAAATACAAAAAATATATAAACAATAAAATAAAATAAAAATAAGTGGAAGTAAGAAAAGAGAATAACTTGAGAACTTATATTGAGCCTAAATATTCCCTTAAAACATCTACTATGAATAGCTTTGTAGATAAGTCCAAATAACAGTGAACTTACTGAGATTTACAGTTTATTGGGCTAACAGGTCTTTCCTGTGAAAACAGCATAAAAATGTGGAAAAGGTGTAAACAGAAATGCTTAAACAGATTCTCTTATTATAACACAAATGATTTACGAAGCTCCGATGCCATTAATGTCATAGCTGATTGGTTGCAAGCCATTTGGTCTAATGGCAGCCTGACATGGTTTATAGGCCTTAATTATAGTTAGATTATTGCCTGCTCTGCTTTTTCCCAGGGAAAGCCCTGCGCGTGCACTGTCTCCGTCAGCTGTTTCAGCCGGGCTGCTTGGCCTCCAAACTCCCCCCGTTGTTAAGCGTAACATATGTTTCTCTCCCATGCAGTCGAAAAGCCTTGCCTGAATAATTAAGCCATTTTCTGTGGGTAATGACTGCCTGCTTAGACTGCGAACGCATTATAGAGGCTTGGCCCAGACGGAGATAATGAAATCATGCAGGTAACAAGCCTGCGCGAGAAACATACACATCAAATGTTTTTAAAAACACCAAAAGTTTTGTTTATCCAGAATTTGGTAGCTTTACAACCATTATCTTCCAGTAGCCACGGGCAGCTCTTGGACCCGCGCATGTATTCAATATCGCTTCTTCTCCTCTGGGATTGTTAGTAAGAAGCTCTCAGCGGCCCTGATTGGATAGAGAGATGCTCGGGATATAATCAGAAAGTTACATCCTCAGAGGATTCGCAAGCGAAAAGAGAGACGTACAGAAGGAGGGGGTGGCGCGAGGAGAAGGGGATATCTATCAGCCTGGGAATGGGATGATTAAGAGGCACTTAAGCTGAAATAAGGTTGAACAGGTGACAATGTGTGGATAGCAGGAAAGAAAATAGAGTTAATAATGCCGTCTCGTAACAGATTTACACAATCTGCCCTGAGCAGCCACTGAGGTGTGCGATGCCATCATGGAGAACAAGGCTGCTACATGTACTGGCAATAAGTCTTCATCAAAAAACCCTTGTAAGACAACAACACCTTTCAAGTGCCTGTAAAATGTCTTCTAGAATTAATTTAGCCATTTACTGGATTAACTGTGCTTTGCACACTCTCAGAAATAAAGGTACAAAAGCTGTCACGGGATCCTTTCCAAAAGGTGCATGTTTGTACCTAAACGATCAATTTTAGTACATATTAGTACTTAAAGTGAATCGTATTTGAACCTAATAGGTACAAAAGTGTACCTTTCAAAAGGTACCGCCCCAGTGATAACTTTTGTACCTTTATTACTGAGAGTTCAAGATGGGTTGTTTGGTTAAGAGTAGTTGAGTGGCTTTTGAGAGCAAAGGACCATTTATATTTTGTGAGGAAAAAACATGGACTCTTTTCACATTTCCAGGGGTCTCAGAAGCATCATAATTACATAAACTTCTATAATAGTGACCTGAAATTACAAGATATTGTTTTGTTCACACGTGCTCCAATAGCAAAAAAAATTTATAAATAAAATTAAAATAAATAAATAAAATAGAATGAATGAATGATAATGTCACAGATATACAATACATAAATATTGCTAGATTTATGATTGTAATAACTGTGTGTACGCATCATCACAGTCTGTGAAAGGGTCCATTATAAAGACCACATTGCTTGCTAAAATAACTGGCTTTCATATTGTAACGGTATAATAGCAAATACAAATTATAACAAAAAAAATATCTGGAAAATATTGACGTTGGATCAAGGCATAATAAATATCACAGGACAACCCCAATTGGCCCAGCAAACAGGAACAGGGACCTTTGAGCGGCAGGTTAATCGAGGTGTTATAGGAACCATTAAATCCCTCTTCACGTTCACAAACAAAACACTGCTCACATAATAAAGACTTCCTTATCCATAAACCAGCGCTTAATGTTATTTCTGTAGTTTTCTGTATTTATCTTATTAGATATAAAAATCTGATCTTTTTATAAGAACAGAAGTCTTGGCTTCATTTTATTTATTTATTTTTAATCAGCATTTGGTTCTGAGAAAACCCAAGGCCACATTAAAGATTTGAAAAAAACATATTTACCACTGAATTATCAAGATGATACTTCATGAGTTTTCCAAAAAAACAAAGCTTTTTAATTCATTAATTTGGCATTGCTGCAGCATAATAAAAGCGATCTAAGAAATACATCAATCATAAATGCAATGCCATTTCTTACGCTATAATTTTCATTTCAGTCAAATTGACACCTAACAGAAACTATACAATGCTAAAATGGTTATTAACACAACAATAACCACAACAATATTTGGCAGAGCCAGATATAAATAAAATACTATTTAAAAACAGTAAAGTCAACAGAACATGGGTTAAAACATTTCTTTCTGTAACAAATACCAGCTGCAGAACTACATTAGTTAGCTCTTCATGTTCATTAATAGGCTGGGCTACGTAATAGACTGTCAGGCAGGTATATTATTACTCCTTTAGTAGATACTGGTGCTAATAGTCTATAAGAGCAGGTCTTTAAAGAACCAGATCTTGGCTCAGAAGAGACTCATCAGAACATCGCAGACCAATCAATGCTCCCTCTGTGTCGGACTGGTGCCGGCCCCATCGCATCAATTTATCGGAATGTTCTCACCTCTCATTTGATCGCACTTGATCTCTCATTCACACACTCCTTCTCTTTTTGTCTCTCTCTCGTGTGGAGAAACCAGACGTATTTATTTCCCTAAAACTGTCACGAAGAAACATTTACCACTGAATGTGGTCTTCGGATTATTTTCTGGTCGGGTTTCATAGTCCTCTAGGAACATAACTAGAGCAAAAATGCTCACAATTTCTAAAGGTCTCGGCCCCGGTATAAAATAAGCATCCAAACGAGATGTTCAGACGCCCGACGCTACATTCAGATGCGTAAATATCCCAGCAGTCACGAATCAAACTGGAGTCTGAAGCCTCAACTCAAGAGCGGAGAGGACAGAAAGAGTATTAGTCCATCTATCACATCCCTCTCTGCTCTGATGCCGGGCCGGGCGATAAATCTATCCCTCTCACCCTTTAACAATCTTCTCTCCATCTCTGTCAGATGTGGCTGCTGCAATTGTGGCAAATATCCAGTGAGAAATCACTACATTGTGTCAAGCACGCATGACGGTGGAAACTCGGCTCGACACTCAATAAAGGAAATCTAAAGATTATGAGGGATTGTCCTCTTACTGAGTGCTTCTCTCCACCTGCCTCATCGTAGCAGTGGAGTGATGGCACTCGTGGACTTTTGATCAGTTTGGTCAGAGCTGTTATTTCAGAGATCTGATAGATAGGCCTACAATCATTCTAGGGCTTGGACTCTCAGGTCTGATTTTCAGAGTGAGTCATTGCACACTGAGTCCGAAATTTGCAGGTGTGTTTTTCAATTTTTTCCTATTCCTCATCTTTTCCTATCAAAATGCATGCTGAGGATGCGAAAACGCAGAAAATCGAACGTGATCCGAATTTTTTTTATGATAGACAAAAGTTTCGGAGGCAGTGTGTAAACGTGATTGACTCAACATGAGGTCGTATTTATTTACCAAATTATTTTACACATTAATTGGCAAATTTCGGCAATTTATTCAGAAATACGTTAGATCTAGTATAATGATCAAAAAAATATAGTTACATTATCATAATTTCCAATGCAGATATTTTTAACTTAACCTGTTATTGATTTTTGGTCAAATGTGTAAATATGCAAAACACATACATGCATTCAAAATACTATAACTGCAAAATATTAAAACTTTTATTTATTTATTTGTATTTATTTATTTTTAAGATAAGTTTCTGAAGTTCACCAAGGCTGTGTTAATTTGATCAATGTAAAATAATACAGTAAAATAATACAATAATATTCTGAAATATTATTAAAATTTAAAACAACTTTTTTCTATTTTAATATACTTTAAAATATAATTTATTTCTGTAATGGCAAAGCTGAATTTTCAACTTCAGTCATTTTCTTCAGAATTCATTGTCACGTGATCCTGCAAAAATCATTATAATATCCGATGCTCAAGACACATCATATAGATATTTTTAGGGTATAGAGTTTAAAAGAACAGCAATTATTTGAAATAGAAATCTTTTGTAACAATTTTCTGTTTTTACTATTAATTTTGATCAATTTAATACATCCCTGCTGAATAAAACTATTGTATCCTTCTGTTGCCGTTATATCATCTCTAACCAGTCTGCTCATTCTCCTCTGACCTCTGACATAAACAAGGCATTTGTGTCCACACAACTGCCTCTCAATGGATTTTTTTCTATTTTTGGATTATTGTGTTGTTTTTCTCAGCTGTTTGGTCTCTGATTCTGACGGCACCCATTCAGATCCATTGGTGAGCAAGTGTTGTAATGGTACATTTCTCAAAATCTGTTCCAATGAAGAAACAAACTCATCGACTGTACATGTTGAACAGACTGAGGGTGAGTACATTTTCAGCTATTTTCATTTTGGGCAAACTATTCCTTTAAACAAACATTAACATCACATTTGCAGATACTTGCATGCACTCTAAAGCGACCTTCTGATGTTTACTGCACAACTTGATTCAATCAATACAAAATTGGACAGCTGAAATCCCGTTAAATCTCCCTCTAGTACCTTCCTGCCATCATCCCAGTTAATGCACCCGCTTGTGGCTGATGAGCGAGGGAGAGCGAGTCTAAGGTCGTCTGGGACCGCGGGAGGATCCTCGGAGCAGAACACGGCCGGCCAACCGCAGCCTGACAGCCCTGAATTAATTGACAAGCCTCCGAGAGGTTGTTCTTTAATAACTTATCGATCAGTCAGGTCAGACATGCAAAGCGTTCGGCACAGCCTGTCGTAAGCCGAGCAGGATCCTTCCGGAATATCTTATACATGTAGAAGTGATTAAAGAAAGTGCCGAGCTCTTTGATCACAGAGTAGCCACAGGCATGTATATGTGTGTGTGTGTGTGTGTGTGTGTGTGTGCATGGCAGAACCTGATTTTACCAAGTGCGACATGTTCCTGGATCAACATCTTTGTTGACCCTGGAACAACATTGTTATTAACCAATCAGATTTTAGTTTTTGGGAAGTTTAGGCTTACAATCAGTGTTTGTTGCTTGTACATGAGTGTCATTCATCTACCATTTCCTCTGATTTTAGGGATTACTCATGGTAAGGTTAGGTTTAGGTGTAGGGAAATGGTCAAGATACAATTTTTGGATTAAAATGTTGTTCCAGGGTCAACAATTCATGTTGAACAAGGAACACATCTAACTCAGCAAAATCAGGACGTGCGTGAGCATGTGTCCTTCTCAAGCATTCTTGTGCAGCTCTATGTAACCACTGAGTTTGTGTGTGCGCATACATATTCATCTCAGATAACAGATGTCAATGTGAGCTCTCGTTTTACTGCTTTTGTTCCTAGATGATTGCATTAACATGAAAGAGACGTTGACTGTCACATGACTCCTATCCCTTTTTATGCTATAATCACAGTGGAGCTGTGATAAGGGTATTTTTTGCGGTACATGATAGACTAGATTTACATGATACACATTTTGAACACCATAGAAGTTCGAAAAACAATGTGCCTTTTTTCCCTTCAAAGGGTGCATATTAGTACTTGAACAGCACATATTAGTAGCATTTGACAAGATACTGCCCCAGAGACAGCATTTGTACCTTTATTTCTGAAAATGTATTTAACTCAAGTTTTGAATTGAATGTCAATAAATAAAAAGTGTTCTGTTATGACAACTCTCGGAGTGATTTGCATGGTAATATACATGACAATGTTAATGTATTTGGTCTTGGTGGGGTAGATCTGCTACGCTGCTGCTGCGGCGGCGGCCAATAAATCCACAACATGGTGCTGTGAGCATGTAAGAAATACTGCTGCTGCACATATAATATGAAATAACCCCCATATATAGCATATATCAGTCACCCCATATCAGATCTATACAAGTGGAGCTGGGGAAGGTGAGGGGGGAGGGTTGAATTACGCTGCTACTGCTACAGCAAACACTGCCAAGTATTTGAATGCTGCAGCGAGCTCATTGGCTACCGATACAGGAGAGAACCAATCAGCTGCTCCATGTCATATTGAGTTAGATCCATAAGACTGCACCATCTAGAGTTTCATGCCTGAACTTTGTATATACAAAAAAGGTGAGAAACCCTGAGTTGTCCTAGCAAATAAAACAAGCAGCACATCCAGTATAGTCCATTTCACACTAAATGACCCATGAGCTTGTCCTTTTGTTGAGTTGTTCAAAATGACTCGTGAATTGAAAAGTTTTGAATCAGTCTAAAGAATTGTTCACTGTCTGAACTCATTGAATCAGTCAAAGCAGTTTCTGAATCAACATCGGACTCACTGAGCTGCAAGTTATTACTTTCAGTGACGTCTGTCTTAAAATGGTTTTATTGACATAGTGGATTTTCTTTTTCCTCTTTTTAAATCAAATTGACATGAATAGTGTGATATATGTTTAGCAATTAAATATTTCAAGAATATTGTGATATACAATTTTGCTTAAATTGTTCATTAACTTTGCATGTTGTTGGGTTAGGAACATAATTGTCTAAGTTAAGCATTAAGCACTCAACACTGTATTTCACGTTGCAAGTAAGTGACTGCTTATAAAACTAACAGAATTAACAAAATAAAATAGCTTATATAGCTCCATAAAATGTGTTTTCATTTGAGAAATGAAGGTAAAATAGTTTGCCCACAAATAGATCTCAGCCTAAATAAATGTGATTGGTGGGCGGACATTCTGGAGGAAAGCAATTTTTACAGAGCACAAAGTAGCAGCATGCAACCTCATGTCTCCTCTGTGTTGTTCTTTCATCACATAAAAGCTAAATGCTGTTAGATTGTTTGTGAATAAAGTCAACTCTGATTGGTCAATGACACACAGCAGCCACAAAAAAGATAAAATCTTTTTTATCTTGTGCTAGCAGTCAACCCCGACAAAGCAGCAGGGTTTTTGTGTTCGATGTTAGCAAGGGGTGCCGCTTTCAGAGTCGCCTGTGTAGCGCAGCCTCTCTCCCACTGAAAATGAACCGAGGAGAAAATCAAAAAGAGATGTTCATGGTGATGCAATTTTTTTGGAGAAGTTACACAAAATTAAATGTTAAAATACCATTTCTAACATAGACAGATATATAGAGACAACTGTGACTTGCTTGTTTGTATGAGTTTCCCTGACACAGTACCATGAATAAGAATGAGTTTGGGCAGGTCTATTTGTTAGTCCAACCTCTTTTTTTTCATGAAAAAAGGGTCATTATTTTTGCAATTTCGTTTAGTGGTGCAAGTGACAGAAATGAGACACTTCATCTTCAACCCTCCTGTTCAAAAACTGGGTACAACTTCTGTATTGGGGGTCAATTGGACCCATATTGGGTTTTATTCAAAAAGAGAACAATTCTAAAGATTACTATAAAAAATGGTTTCTAAAGGAATATTTGGTAACACTTTATTCCTTGTTACGCGTTACATGTACTTACTATTGTAATAACAATAAATTATGCATAATTGCATGCAAGTAACCCTAAGCCAAACCTTAATCCTAACCCTAACCATATAGTAGGTGCATATAGTTAATTAATAGCACTCAGTACTTAAATGTATAATTACACTGTAACAAGTACAAAACAAAGTGTAATAAAAAATGTACATCTGAAAACGGCAGATTTGTAACTGTATACTAGATAAAGAAACATTGAATTTCCCTTGGATAGTTCAAAAGATGTGTCTTAATTTAGAGTAACCTTTGAGACTTTTATAAGTTCTCATGGATTTCATATTTTACTGTTTGACAAGCTACAAAAGGTTTTCTGTTTTTACCTGACCCTTTAGTGATTTTTTGTCAAATTGCATGAAAACAAATTTTTTAAACAGCTTTTCAAAACATCTCCTCGTCAAACGTTGCATGCACATTCATGGCCCTAAATGAGAAATATTCACAAACTCTCCATAATAATAAACGGTATTTCGAGCAGTTTGAAAATCGACCAGTTTGAAAATGACTTCAACAAAACAGGAAGGTTAAATGTTTTTTCTTATTAGAAATAATACAAAAGCCATTACCAAAACAATGTTATTTTCTGCAAAATCACATTTATTATGAATTTACCAGTGGACTTTTGAAACCTAGCAGGCCAGTTTCTTTTTCACTCTGGTTAACACAGGAGAGGTGAAAAGAAGTGGTCCATGAAAACCAGTATTGACAGGTGGGGTACACCTCCTTCTGCAACAAGGTCTGGAAAAGGTCATTGGAACCATGTGGCATTCTGAGTGGCACTCGGCCAAACTGCACACTCTCGCACACACAGATGACAAGAAAAGTGCATTTAAGGGGCTTCCAAACAGTAAACTAGTAGCAGGCATTAGTGGTTATAATTAACGAAGAACACAGCAATATTTAGTTCATAATATGGCATGAATCATTAATTAATTAGTTCCTTTGGCTGATTACTATTCTGAGTAGATATGGGATCAGATAACATGTATTAAAAATTAAGATATGCGTTTCATCATTATGTTTACCAAATCAATGATGTTCTCTGAATTCTGTTAATAAATAAACTGAACCGTCATGCAAATTAATCATGTACACATATATCATATGGTTCAATATGTTTCAGTTGTGAAAACATGCTGCAGACAAAAACTGATGATATATGCAATTTCTAAAGAAATACAATCCAAGACACTGTGCCTAATGTAACAGCCTGGCAGTGTGGGACTCTGAGGTGATAGTGATGCTCAAGAATCATCCAGGTACTGTGCTGCCAAAAGGGCAATAAACGGAGCGCCCCAAGGCACTGGCACGAATAGCACTTATCTGCAAAGATTCCCATTTTAAACCCACTGCCAGCATCTACAGCCAATGATTTCCCGTGCCAGGTTTAAACTGCACTAATTAAGCTGACTGTCTTTTATAAATCAAAATCTTGACACCTCTGTCATCTCAGCGTTAAACCTGTTGTTGTTATTTGACTTGCTTTCTTCTATTCTAGCTTAATGTACAGAGACAAGACAACTATAAAGTAGTAAACTATTTATCAGTCGATTCACCTGACAAGTTTAAACAACATATCACTCTGGTGCTATTAAAACATTAATCTGTATGTTTGAGCATCCTGATCTGCCTGATAACAGTTATGTTTGCTCGACCAATGGTGTGAGTTTTGGGCGGGGCTACCTATTTGTACAACCAATGGACAAACACAGCAATTTAATAATGACACTGCACAATGCTAAAGCGTGGAATTGTCATTTTACAGTAAATATTTTTTGTATAAAAGCTGTAAAAAAAAGAAACAAGAAAGAAAAAGTATTATCTACATAATTATCTAAACATACTGTGTAACAAGTTTGGAGTCAGTAAGTATTTTTTTTATGACATAAATACCACTATTTAGCAAATATGCATTACATTGATCAAAAGTACAATAATAATCTATATAAAATAATCACAGTTTCTACAAAAATATTAATACTGTTTTCAACACTGATCTTGAGCACCAAATCAACGTTAGAAATATTTCTAAACTGAACTGACTCTGGCAGGAGTACTGAAAATTCAGCTTTGCCACAAAGGAAGAAATACATTTTAAAATATATAAAACATAGAAAACACAAAATAATTGTAATAAAATATATATACAAAAATATTTTTTAACTGTAAAAAATTCCCTTGATTACTTTAATTTACCGTATTTTCAATCAAATAAATGCAGCTTTGGTTCAAGGTTAAATGTTCAAGTTTATGTGATTGTATTCATCACATACTCAATTATACAGAATGAGTATGTATAAGTATAAAACTTTCATATGAGTATAAAACTTTCAAAACATCAAAAATCTTACTAAGCCAAACTTTCAAATGGTTGTGTACCAAGCACCCAGAACAGACCTGAAAAATGATTGTCATGTGTTATTCTCAGTGAATTCCTCTATGTATTTTTTGGACACTGCCAGGACTGACAGTTTTTCTCTTCTGAAAACATGCATGATATGCGAGATGACCTACTTAAGTCATCTGCTAGACAAGACTCCTTTGAGCAAGTTAGAAATTCAGCCAAGTCTTTTCTATTTTTCTTTACTACAGTGAATATTTTATATATATATATATATTTATATATTTTTTACCTGTGCATTTGTGCCAGGAGATGGCTGTAAGATGTGAACAAAGAGTAAATATAATGACAGATCACCTGCCTGTGATTTCCATCTCAGTGCAGAGATTTCAGAGAACAGGAGTGCAAATATTGCAGCAAACAGTGACGCAATGTTATAGACTCAATTTCTGCAAAGGTTAAGCCAAGTGCAGCACATTAAACACACCATCTCGCTCAGATTCTGCATGGGGGCGTGTGACTGCTGAACTGTGGTTGAGAGTCCCAGACGGCAGACTGTGTGCAGTTTGGGAGGGTTAGGATTGGGTGGAACTGACTGGCAGAAGACTCGATTTGTTCCCATCTGATTTCATGTTTGCTTATATTTGTAGATTTCTGGAAAGCACGCCGTTCAACGAAAGCTGTGAAAGTGCCTGGATATATTACGTCCGGCTCAAAATGCTTAATTAAATGGACACGCCATAACAGACTTAAGGATGGGACTGGGAATAGGTTTTGTGTTGTTCAATGGAAGATTTAGGAAACCTGTTTGAAATCAGTCATTATTTCTTCATTTAAACACAACTTTTATGACAGATCTCAGTGGTTTCATGTAAGTATCTTGCCTCACAGGTTATAACAGAAATAAATAAAATAGAATGAATTAAACTTTCTAAGTCTAATATAATATCAAAATAAATAAAAAATACACAACTGTTTAGGGTAAGCACATTTTAAAATAAATTAATACTTTAATTCAGCAAGAATGCATTAAATAGTTTCAAAATGACAGAAAAGGGAATATTAATTATCCTAGTTTCCACAAAAATATTAAGCAGTACAACTATTTTTAACATTGATAACACAAAATGCTTCTTGAACAGGAAATCAGTATGTTTTCTGAAGGATCGTGTCACATTGAAGTAATGATGCTAACAACTACTTTCAAATAAAAATAATTACTGTAAGAATGTTCGAGTTCATATTAAAAAAACTGATTGTAGACATATTCATTATAATAGGGTCTTCCATAATGTAAAAGTCTCAGTTTGCTTTTCAGCTAATGTCAATGCTGTCTAAGAATAACAAGAATAATGTGATATTAAAAAGATCTGTCCTACACATTCAAATGTATGAAAACCAGGCTGTAAGCAAATAAAAAAAAAATGGTGACACCGACATGCTTTCTGATTGACACGTTATGACACGAGAAGACAGCTCAGCCAATCTGCCATCCTGGCCGGGACATGGAGCATTGTAATTATATACGCCCAGCTATTCCACATTCATCAGCACACACGACTCTTTCAGTGGTGATACGGTCTTCAGTTGCTGCTTTCACATTGTAATGTCTTAATCACTGTGATTGCTGGAAAGACGTCTTTCCATTATCCACACGCACATATGGAGAAATCAGCTACGCCGTGTGCATGCTAAACTAACAACTACAGGTAACCAATGGAGACATAAACCTATAGAGTCCAATCCTTTGCTCGTAATGCTTTTCAAATTATGCACAGGTAAGCACTCGCCTCAGGCCATTTGCGAGCTAGGAAGGAAAACAGTGCCCAGCAAGTCCAGCGGGCCCAATTATACTCTTTGCAGTCCTGTTCCTTTAGTTCTGCTGTGAGCATCCGAGGCCCTTAGTTCTTCTAATTTGCATATGACCTGCCGTTTTACGTGTTTGTGCTTTGAATATTACCATATCATTGGGTTATTGCTGACAACGGAAACAAAATATGTCTACGGCACATACAAATTAATTCGATTAGATAGGCCTCTAATGGGTTTAGTTTAGTGAAGTCAACAAAAAGGTATTTGGTTTATTAGACACCATATTTAAAAAAATATATTTATTTATTTTACATTATTTATGTTATAACAAGTTTAAAAGAGTACTTTAGTCAAAATTAAAAATTTAAATAAAATGTATTTCCTTTCATGTCATTCCAAAATGTACAACTAGGAACATATAAGAATTATTATAATTGTGTGTGTGTATATATATATATATATATTCATTTTTACCCATATAATGACTGTAAATGGGTATTTCATGTTTAATAAATACAAATATTCAATAATATGATACATATAAATTCCATATATTAACAGCTTTTATGATTCTTTTTGGAGTCTGACAGCTCTTTCATCTTCATTGTATGTATGAGAGCAGCTGGAACATTCTTCAAAACTTCTCTAATTGTATTCCTTAGACGGAAGTATGTCATATGGGTTTGGAACGACATGAGGATGAGTAAATGGGTGGACTATTCCTTTAAAACCTGGAATCAACCCAAAAGGAACAAGAAACGAATACCACAAACATGTTTTCAAAATAATCTACAACCTGCTATCAAATGGTTGGCTCCAGTAGCACAAAATACCTGCTTGTCAGAGACAGCTGCTGTTATCCTTATGTGTGGAGATGTTTTCCAGCCCGGAGTGCTGGCGTTTGCTGAAAGCAAGGGAAGGCAGACAAAAGACACCTCTGCTTGGCATTTCCAGTAGTGTCAATCACAGGAAGGGCTTTCAGAGTTGGTTGTTTACACGAGAGATGGTGCAATCACACTCAATTCTCAGCAAGCGCACACCGCCGTGCTCTAGCACGCATGCGCAAACCCCCGCTCACTTTCACTGCATCCAGAACATCAAAAAACAGAAAATGCAAAATTAGGATGGCCTTTTTTGTGTCGAAACTGGCATTCATGGTTGGAAATGTTCTTAGGTTGATTACAGTAATTCGATTACTAATAGTTTTAAAATAAACCAGACTGTCTAGACTGTTGTTAAGTCTTGTTATGATCCTAGCACAAAATTATGATTTTATCCAAAACATAAGTCATGCTAATTTAGGTAGATTTAGATGAAGGATGTTTAATGCTAAAAAAAAATACTCTTTGACTTTTAAAATAAATATCGAATAGAAATATCTGTAGATTATACCAGACTTGTTCAGGTCAAACTTTTAAAACATTTTAACTGTTACTTATCTGCACAGTTGCAAGAAAAAAAGATGCCTAACAGGATAAAATCTAGTGCTAGTCATCGATGAGCTAGAAACTGAGAGTATATTCTACATTATGGTGTCAAATTGATATGCATTTTGATATCAAGTAACCAATTTCTGTAATTGAATCAAACAGGATGAAATATTTTGAGTGAGACAAGCCTAATAATACAATAAAATATCACAGATCAAATGCATTGATAAGACTTACCGTGTGCTGTTTTCCCACCAAAATGATGTAATTTCTAGAAGATGATGTCACTGGCTTTTATTTATTAAAGGCACATTGCAAACTACTAAATGCATTGCAAGTTATATTGATGTCAAAGGAAAAAAAACGAAACTGATTACCAATTAAACTAATTTAAGAAAATGTGAAACATTTAGATTAGAGAAAAGGAAAAATGTGAACTAAAAACCTGGAATATTGTTTATATGTATATTTATTTGACCAGTGGATATTACAACAAATGGTAAAAACCACACGAACCATTTAATCAGGGCTGGATTTATTACACATTTAAGTTATGTAATTGTCATTTTGTGTAAAAAAAAAACCTTTACAAACCATGAGTTGAATATTTTAACCAGCATATGTAGACATGATTGGAACATAAAAATATCTGAATGGCAATGCATTATGAAATTACAAAACAATTATCTCTGATTTGAGCAATATTTAAGAAAACTGGCAAGACAGAAAAAGACTAAAAACCCTGAGAGACACAAAGAGAGGTTACCGGTGAGAAGATTAGAGCAAGGAAAAATACACCATGTAATTTACCTGCTTATGACATGAAATGTGTTTCCTTGCTCCATGTTTGCACAATATTTTATATTTCTTACAAACGTCCTGGCAAGCACATTAAAGCGCAGGCTTTAGTCGTGACTTTTTATTTTCAGGTGGAACACAGGATTAGAGAAGCCTGATGAATGCTTCTGCTCATGGCAGTTATGAAGCTGAATATTTATTTTAATAATATTATTCTTAAATATCTAACTGGGTACAAGTTGCCCAGGCAAACACTTCGAAGAAGAACCAAAAAACACTTAAGTGGGGTAAAACAGTTCAGAATGAAGTTCTAGCTACTGAATAGATAACAGCATATAATGTATACTGCATAATAGTAAGTGAAACGCATTACCCACAATAATCAAACAGTATGCAACTATTTTGCATTTTTGATGGATTAAAAGAAACTGTTGTTAAAAAGCAGAATGCACTGCATCGTGGGTACAGTATTCCATGCAGCATGCTTTTTGCATTCTTCTTTATTACTGTACCTCTCGGCATATAGTAAGTCATCCTTGTATTCTATGCATACAGAACATTTGCATATTAAACACTCTCACAAACACACACATCTGTAACAGGAGCAGTATAAGGTTCAAAAGCTAAAAGGTACATCTTTGCACCTTATTATTCCCTTAAATGTTACACATTTGAAGGTACATATTAGTGATTTTTGAAAGCATTCAGCTCCTGTGACACTTTACTACCTTTTTTTTCTGAGCATATTTGTCCAATATATTGTAGAAATAGTATGCTAGTATGCCATTGAGAACACAGCCACTTTGCTTCAGCCATTAATTACCATTTTCAAACACTGCAAACATTAGACCAAAGTGCTTGTGTGATTGCTTTTTCTAAGTTATAACAGTTTTAGGTGCCATATTATCAATCATAATTATTTAATTGTACAAGCCTTTTTGAAAAGTTCAAATTCATACAAGGGTCTTGTACGAGCTCCACTTCTGAAAATATCACCCCAAAACATCACAAAAAAATAATTATTTAAATTTTTCATGAATGTTCGTTAATTGCTCTATGTGTTTATAAAGGGTTGAAAGACTGACTGCAATCAAATGGCCTGAAGCCTGTAAGGGTTGCGATAAGTGAACACGAGGTGTCTAAAACATGACTCACAAATGAGATCAAAGGCTTTGCAGAACTATTTAAAAGGCAGATTGCGTTTATGAGGTCTTTTAATATTTTGAACCTGAAAAAAATCAGAATGCTATGTCTCAGCAACCAGAAAAGTTCAAAGATAATTACACATCTATCTATCTATCTATCTATCTATCTATCTATCTATCTATCTATCTATCTATCTATCTATCTATCTATCTATCTATCTATCTATCTATCTATCTATCTATCTATCTATCTATCTATCTGTCTTTTAGAAGACTAGAGTTTTGACAACAGTGACATCTACTGGTCCCCTTCACTGGAAGCTGTTCACACACATCTCTCTCTCTTATGGTCTAATAACACACATGGACTGAAAGCAATACAAAACCTGTTGAAAATGGCCTTCAGCAAAACAGCACACAAAACACCATGCTGTCTGGTTTTTGGCATTATGATAACTGATTGACCAATGGCTGTTGATAAATCTATCAATCTCCTCTTCCTCTGAGGAGTTGAGATTAAGCCTGCGCTCCGTGATCATCTAAAGAGCTTCCCTTGCCATCAATAACGACTCGCACGAGATTCTCTCATTAATGCCTGTTTCTGGAAAAAGCAGCACTCTGAGCTTTTATTGAAAAATGACAACTCCCAGCAGCGAGGTGATCATATATACCGCCCATCGATATGAGGACTAGGCCGTGCTCAAAGGTTGTTTCACGGCCCAGGGGAACAGAAGTCCAAAGATCAGCATCGGCCCCCCCACCCCTCACACCAGCGGCTGTATATCACTGAGTTCAGGAGATCAATGTGCTTTTATTGCATTGCTTCCTCTCTCTGAAGCACACGGGCCCCTGCCACTGGCCCCTCGATCCATATATATCCTGCTGTATTTACAGTAATGAAACATTCAGATGCTGGAAGACAGCCATTGATTTTTTTGTGGGAACACTTTTTGACTGACATTTCGTAAATGGCATGTGTGAAATTATAATGAGGCCACGCCGATGAACACTCTGCTTTAATATTGAAAATCAATTTAATATTGAGGCTCTGTTAGGCTTCTTTTTTTTTAAATGCACACACAACATTTATAACTGTGTGTAGAGACAGCAAAATTCTGCAGTTTTTACAAATTTATTTCAATCTGACAAAATAAGGAGCTGTTTAGGAATTGATTTACTGGACATTATTGATCAGAGGTGTCTGGTGTAGGGTTAAAGCCACAATGATTTTTGTCAATAAGTGCTTAAAGACTTCAAACCTAATTAAGTTAATGATGAGCAAACTGCTATCCTAATTTTTGGTTAACTAGCGATGCACTGCTAAAATAAATCCACAATCAAATTGATTCTATATGTTTGATATATATTTTTTTATATTTCCCACACATTCCCATATCTGCAGTTGGTTGGATAGATGAATTGTTCTGCCTCAAACCCACACCAGTATTGCTATATTAGGACTCAACCTACGAATGGCTATATGCAAAGCCATATGGAAAATAATTACCTTATACAAATGCATGTTCAGCACTGCTGCTTTGTACTCCTTGTCAATATACTAAATTTCCCCATCACAACATGATGCAGGGTAATGCATGCTTCCTTCGAAAGTGGTTCGAAATTAAGGTTAGAGAAAAATGCTCAATTTGTGCATGTTTACACAAACATCCAAATGAGCAGTCCTCCTAGCTGAACTGTCACGCTGTTTCCAGCACGAATTTAACGAGTAAATGTTGGTTGTAGATTTAATTAGCCACCATGGGGATGTTTCTTTGTGTGTGGTGGAAAACTCAGACCATTGTCAGCCTGACACTGATGAATAATACATTCTGCACACACTGCACAGGTTTTACTCTCTTGAGTCAGCAGTGTGTCAATACGCACTCATATTTTAAGCATAAAATAATTGTCCTTTCAGATTAATAAGGGCCTGATATAGAGGAAACCGGTGCTAGTCACACAGGGAAAGGCATACATTAAGACAAGGGTCAAATGAAGGCAGATTTTAAATGAAAGGTTGAACTGTGTTCTCAGCACAAGGGTAGATTAAATCATTAAATCATAAATGTCAGGTCAGGGCAAGTTGTTGCATATGTTTTAAATGCTATACATTTATAAATGACCATATTTGTTAGGCAATATTTGACATTTTGGGTGTTAAATTGTACGTTTTGTACACTGTTTTGTGCATTATTCATTTCATGAACAGATTATATCCACAGAAAACTATTTTACTGAATAAAAAAGCATATAATAGGTTGTTTGGCACATACTATATATATATTGTATATAGGTTTATGTTTGACAGAAAGGTGAGACTTTCACTTCTATTCAATTATATTATATTATATTATAAAATAAATAATTTATAATAAATAACATTTTTATTTAATCAACCTAACCTTAAAACCTGAGCAAAACATGACAACTAACCCCATTTAAACACACTTTCACACTTTTAAGTGCATTATGCATCAAATTATACAATCTGATGCTCAGATCTGAGGTGATGCACCACAGTATGTGTTAGAAATCAGCTTTGCAGCTTCTTACCAGCCCTGTTTTCTTTTAGCCGTAGAATTAGTAATCTCGGCGAAATCTGATTAGTTACGCTGACAATACGTTGATGTGTAAATTACTTTCTTGTGCATATAATTAAAGAATAATCGATATGATGGATGCGATGAGGGCCGGAGCTATTTATTGCAGCTGAGCAGAGGCCACGCGGGGCGTCTTCGCCTTGCATCTCCCTCATAATGAGCGTTTAATTTGTCTAAAAGACAAAAACATCGGTGCGGGGTCAGAGAGGCCCAGCTGCGGTTCTTCGTTTTCTCTCTCTCCCTGTGTCTGCAGGACCGCCCCCAGCTTGTTCCAGCCCGTGACTTAATTACCTGAAAATAAATTGGCTCATGAGTATATGTGAGCTGCACTTCAAGACGAGACCTCCTCGCACTCCATGTCTTAATGCTCTCATTATCCGAAGGGATTTGAATTCTGGGCAGAGCCATGGAGAGAGAGAAGAGAGAAGAGAGAAGAGAAGAGAGAGAGAGAGAGAGAGAGAGAGAGAGCGAGAGAGAGAGAGAGAGAGAGAGCGAGAGAGAGAGAGAGAGAGAGCGAGAGAGAGATAGAGAGATCGAACCTCCGCTTCCTGGTGGCTTCTGAGAGGCTTCAAAGATTTAACGGTCAAATAATTAACTGACCTTAGATTTACATGTTGAAGGTCTTTGTTAATAATGGCGAGCCACTTTATGAGACTGTACAAGAAAGATAATTTATGTGACCAAAAGAGAAACTGGAGATTTGAAGAAGTGTTCATATTCCATAAGTTCAAGGGCTAGACAACAGGAACACAACAACTCAGACCGGGAAAAGATGGCAAGTTAAGCTGAAGCTCTCGAATGCTGTGATTTACTGTTTGTTATCCAACACTGAATAAAAAAGAAGAAAATAATCTGTATTTTCCTGCTTTAAAGATGCTGTATGTATTTTTTGACTGTAGGCTATATTTGCAGATATTTAGGAAACATCCTAAGTTCACATACGTGTTTCTCTGAAAAACAATGCTACAGACAGTTATTCTAAAAAGCTCTATGTCCACAGAAATATCAAAATGTGGATAAATCAACTTGTCAACCTAAAGTGTAAAGGTCATTGCGAGTCCAAAAATTTTTGCATGTTAAAAACTAAATACGACCTCACGTTTTGTCAATCGCGTTTACACACTGCCTCCAAAACCTTTGTCCATCATAAAAAAATTCGGATCAGGTTCGATTTTCTGCGTTTTCGCTTCTATAGCAAGCATTTTGATAGGAAAGGATGACAAATACAAAAACAAAAACAAAACAAAAATTAGATAATTTCGGACTCAGTGTGCAATGACATTAAGGCTTGTTGCCTAATTATTTGTGGAGTTTCCTCCCAATTTTTGTCAGCACAAGGGTTAAAAGCACAATAATATATCAAGCCAAAAATTATTTACAATACATGCAAGACAGTACAGAAGCTTAATTCCCCTGAAATCTGAACACTGAATTCAGCCCAAAATCTTCCACACACCCAAAGAAGAAAACCTGAATATGCAAACATGAATTCATGAGAGAATTCTAGAAGATGCAGGCATTTAGAAGTTATAGTTAAACTGAAGACAAATCTGAGGCATAAAATAGCCTTCAGGGGCATTGGACTGCATAAACATGAATGCCCAGCACAAACAAATGAGAGACCTGTGAATATTAGTATTGTTTGATGAAGCAAAGAAGAGTGTTCTAAACCTCACGCTGAGTAGAAAGTTTATTTCTTAGATACAGAGGAAGCAGATATTACTTTTTGACTCCATTACAAAGATTAATTGCATTGAAGGTGAGATTTTGTGTCCCAGAGTTCAACGTATGACATTTAAAACCAACAGGGGAATGAACTTCATTAAAAAAGATTTATTACAACGAATCTGGTATAACATTTCTAAAACCATCCCTTATTAACTCTGTTTTTAAAAGTAAATTGAATCAACTGCCATGTTATTCTTTGTAATTATGACATTCGTCTGCACTTTTCTAAGATCAGGGACCCTGGTGCTCCGGGGTAAAATTAGAGTACACATAACATACATCTCAGCTGAGTTTATGAAACAAGCCAGCTACACTAAGACAATTTACAAACACAGTAGGTCCAATGCAGAATCCACTTCTGCATTCATTACTTGATGCACCCATTCAATATCCAATAAATACCTAAATCTTCACACCCCATACTATCTCAACCTATACATTATACTCAATCAATGCCTCAAACAATGGTTGGTTCAATGTATTTTTGAGTGCATACTGCATGTAAAGCAAAACAACACTTGTGCCAGATTAATAACAGCTTGTGCCCGCGTAAACCGTCTTTGGCGTTAAAATAGTACTGGATCTACTAAAGACGCACAGTTAAGAATTAGCACTGAAAAGGCATGGACACAGTTATTTTTGCACCTGACCTTACTAAATATGCATTTGTAGGAGTTTCCCTTTCAGACACAAAATTTATGAGAGGAGAGTATTAAAAAATTAATCACGCAGCATGATTTACTAAAGTTTGCGCTTGTTAAATTACTGTTTTTTTTCGCCATTATTTAACGCTAAAAATGCATGTCTTAAATCAGGTGGTAATATGCGCTGTCCTTGGTAGATTGAGATGGTCATTATGGAAATTATCTGGCTGTGTCTTTGTTCTTTAATATGTGCATTATCAGTAAATAACACGCAGAATTTTCAGCGCTTTAATGGAATTGGGCTCTAACTCTAATTGGCCCTGTTTAGTATATCTGGCCCTATATACTGTTATTCAAACAATACACAAACCATTTAGTCTGGCCTCAAAGAGGTCTACGGATCAAGCTCTCTGGACTGTAATTGAGACATAAAAGCGCATTCATTCAGTTCCGCTTTCTACAGCGGAGCACCGGCGGCTGAATTTGCATGCTGACGGGAAGGTTACTTTCAGATGCATTACGACTGCTGCGAGCTGTCATCAAGGATCTCATATTCAATCAGAGCGGCTTAATGCATTACAAGCAGTCGTAGGAAACTTTAATGAGAGTTCCTAATTAGCCAATAGCGAAGTCATAATCACTTCAGAAACAAATTAGGCCACGGGTATTTTGGAGGATAAATGTTCTGCCACTGTCCACACAGCCTTAATTTAAAGCCACCATGCTCAAAAGAGGACTGACCAGGTTTTGTTACACTGCTAACCTTTGAATTGTCATAGTACAGCTTAGTGATGGACTATTTTTGTGTGAAATATGCATCAGATGGTCCTATAGAATGCAACACTTGGGGTCCCAAAGAAAAAAATCTGATTAATTATATATAAGTCAAATGCAAACTCATAATATTAAGCAAACCTGCAATAATTACATATGTTAAATAAGAAAAATATAATTGATTTAATACTGTTTTATTAAACAATGTCCTGACCTTCGATGAGCCAATTCAACCATGCTAATGAGCAAAAATAATACATTTGTGTTTCTTTTTTGTTATTGCTGAATAGTGTTGAACTATCTTCTCTTGCGTCATATTCTTCATGCAATTTGTTTGAACTGCGCCCTCTACTGTACAGATGTGAATTCATATTTCCTTCAGCCTGAGGCTTATTTCATTTTTGATGTGAAAGGGCTTTTACATTTGTAAAATAACCTTTTTATATTAAAAACAAACAAGCAAGCATTGCGCAGATTTAAAATTAACCCAAAAGTAACGTAACGCATAACTTTCCATAAAAAGTAACTAAGTGACGTAATTAGTTACTTTTTAGGCAGTAAGACAATATTGCAATGCATTACTTTTAAAAGTTACTTTCCCCAACACTACTAACTATATATATATATTAGTAATTATTATTATATTTGCATATTTTGCAACACATGCAAAATATGTTGTTGTTTATATTTGTGGAAAAAATAATGGAAAAAAATGCTTTCTGAACCATGGCAGCAAAAAAACTAGTTATCATGAATTTGACCCAGCTGACCCCTTCCCTCATTATGACATCGTGAAATGGTATGTACTGCGGGGAGGGTCTCTCATTTAGTTCCATGTTTGTTAGCAGCTGTGTAAGAACTCGGTGGCATGTTTATCACACCCTGGTCTTTTTTGCAGAATCATCTAAAAAGGTTTTACACATACATCAAAATGTGTCCTCTGAAAGGCAGACCGTTTCACAGAATGCAGCATCTTTATGCTTGACTGTGGACAGACACGAATCCCACAGCTTCACCCAGAAGGATGCTGGCAAACATCGTAATGTGGAAAAAAATCTTTAACATCCTGAGCAAAGTGACACCACTGCAGTTTTTTTTCCTCCCTTGAGCTCTATGGAGGAAACATCACAGGCACATTGAGGCCACAGTTGCCGTTTGATTGATGTGTCAAACTGCCCATCTAGAAGGACTTTGCCTCCGGAGGCTGGCCTCTGTGGTGAAGCGCAGAATCAGTGGCTTTGATTGGCTGGGCTGGATGTCTCAGCGTATATGTGTGTGTGTGACTGATGTTTTTCTCGCTGTTCGACCCTATTATTCAGTCTCGTCTGTCTCACTACCTACTGTTTAGAAACTATCTTGACATTTCAAGTGATTTTACACTGTATGTTGCCAAAAATATTCTTATTTGGTTTCACACTATTTCCCCTTGTAAATATGCATTAGCTCAGGGGAAATATGCACATGCCCCATATTTTGTAATGCTGCATTAAAAAGTGAGCATTCGCTGACACATTCATCATGTACAAATTCAGATTTATGACTCATTTTTCTATCCCCCAACCAAACAGATTAATTTCTAATATTCCTGCACATAGATTCACGCCAAGAAAAATAATTTATTTTGAGAAATCGGCCATAAGAATAGCTGCTGATGTCTGATGGTAATCAACCACATATTAATTAAGGCACAATTGCTGAGTCAATGAAAAAGGGCTGGTTAAATATTTATGTGTCTAAAAGGCCCATCACGGGAGACGGAGAGCCAGGGTGATGAGACGGCGGCCATAGGCACAGTTCACGTCCTCTTATAGCAGCGGTGGGCTGAGTGCTAGATCAATCGGAGCTGTTCTTTGGTGTTGAAAACAGAGAGAGAAACTCTCCTTATTTCTCTGCAGCATCCAGCAAGTGCGGTTTTCATGCACGGCAAATGTGTAAAGCTGACAAGCTCACTAGCAGCTTTGCCGTCACAGTCAGGGCACTCTGATGTACATAGAGAGGTTTTAGTTTACTGTCAGTTTGTGGCTTAATCTAGATCTCAGTTGTGGTTATTAAAAGCAATTATCTTCCCTTTAAGACAATTTAGTACACTCAGTGGCCATATTGGTACAGTCCCCAAGCAGTTTTTACCAGTCATGCTAGCACATATTTTGAATGTGGAAAGGCCTGAATTGTTGCTCCAAAAATTTCTAATCAAGGTTAAAATTTGATTATAAACCTTTTTTTTTAAATCCCATAAATCATGCAAAAATTCTGCCAATTCGAATGCAATATTACATACTACATATGTTTTATTGAGAGGGAAAAATCTTAAACCAGCTGAAACTGGTTTGGTAGTCCTATCTGCTCTCTCAGGCTGTTTGTTTTTAGTTTTAGAAAGGTTTGGACACTTATCCGCTGGTTATCCACCAAATGAATAAATCAGCCAAACACCAGCTTGGCCAAGCTTGAACTGCTTAAACTAACTGAGAATGGCAGACCAGTTTAGGTTGACCTAAACTTTTTCCCAGCAGGGAGCTCTAAATATCCAAAAATGAATTATGAAATGAGAGTAATGTTGCTAATTGTTTTTGTAACTAACTGTGTAGAGCAAAGCGATAGTTCACCCAAAAATATATTACTTACCCTCATGTTTTTCCAAACCTGTGAGACCTTCGTTTATCTTCGGAACACAAACTAAGATATTTTTGATGAAAATCCGAGAGCTTTCTGACCCTCTGACTTGCAAAGACAGAAATGGAAACCTATATACAGCAGAGAAGCTGTTAAAAAAGTCATTATTTTTGTTTTCTTTGCACACTAAAAGTATTCTCCTAGCTTCATTAAATTACAGTTGAACCACTGATGGACTATCATGGACGATTTTAAATGTCCTTACTACCTTTTTGGGTTTTGAACTTGGTAGTTACGTAGCTGTCTATGTAGGGTCAGAAAGGTCTCGGATTTCATCAACAATGTCTTAATTTGTGTTCCAACGATGAACAAAGGTCTTATGGGTTTGCAACGACATGAGGGTGAGTAATTAATGACAGAATTTTCATTTTTGGGTGAACTGTCCCTTTAAATTGATTACTTCCATCTTAGTTAGAATTATGACTTTGAAGGAAACTATGTAGACAGTTGGTATCAAGGCCCCAACTGCTCCCCGGGCGCCGCATCATGAATGGCTGCCCACTGCTCCGGGTGTGTGTTCACTGTGTGTGTGTGTGTTCACTGCTGTGTGTGTGCACTTTGGATGGGTTAATTGCAGAGCACGAATTCCGAGTATGGTTCACCATACTTGGCTGAATGTCACTTCACTTCACTTTCACTTTACTTATCTTCTTTTTGCATTGCAGGTAACATGGGAAGGAATTACCTCATACACTGCTACATAAACACAAACACACATGGCAATGGCATGTTTTATTCATAAAATGTTGTATGTAGTCTATATGGCTCCATTTACACCTCGGTCCTTCCTGAACGGGCTGACTGAGAGGCGGCAACAATGAAACAGCTGGCATGCTGAGATTTTTCCATTTATGTTCAGATAAACCTTTGTTAGCACTTTTCTATGTAGTTCCATTGTTGATTGTATAGAGTGGTCATGTGTGTGGCATATTAAAACAGATATGTTGTTTTGTGTTGCATAGGTGTGTGTGCATGAGTGTGTCTGAAGATGGATCCGTCTGTTCTTTCGAGTCTACTAATTGGGCCAAAGCAATCCTGCTCTCTCCTGTGATGGCCATGAGAAGGAGACACATGAATAAAGTCGCTTTACTTCCTCTTTGGAATAGCAAACACTTGGCCTCAGTGCAGCACATACTGCACTGAGCAGTATATATCCAAGTATAGATTCCCTCACCGATAATGGGCTCTTAGAGCTGTTCAAATCCACCCTAGTCATGCTTCGCTTTGCAGGGTTGTTTTACCACACAAAGACACAAGGCTTATAGTAATGTTAGCTAAAGACTTTGTCGATTAAGTTACAGTAACAGGTCCAGACTCGCTGCTGATTGCAGGCAGTTTGTGACTCAACCAATCAGCTTGATGGATTGGCTCTCTCTGTGCTCTCAGGCAAGCTGATTGGCATGTTAACGACATCAGCATGGAAAGCCGCAAAGTCAGGCCTACGTTTCATGACAGTTAGCTGAATGTTTTAGGTCATCTTGTGGAGTTTTTTTTGTGGGTAAGATGCTTAATTTGTTTCTGCTTTAATTGATCACACTGTGCAGTTTGTGAAATACGAATCTTTTCTGTGTATGTGGCCCAGTACAAGCTTGAGTGATGGAATGATATAATCCAACAAACCCTTCAGCCTTCAAATGTGGTCATAGGTAAACACTGAAAACCCTTAAAGAGTCAATTAGATGGTTAAATGACCAATCGGAAAGATAAATGCATAGCACGACGTAAACATCCATCAGCATCAGTCCCAGCAAGGCAGGTAATTGCATTAGCCTTTGAGTGGACCCATCTGTCCATGGCTAGTGTGAATCCTGACTCGTGAAATAATAAATCAGCGGAACAGCAAGTCTGTCAGGTGGTTCACAGACTCAGGCCGTGGTGATTTGCATGCCGTGGGGTCCTCTACTACCTTGAGCGTGCAAGCATGACAACAACAGATGCTTTTTGTCTATTTGTCCCCCACGGCTTGTCTTTTGTTTGTCCTTGACAGCTGAGAAAGCATGAAGGATTCCCTTTGTTCAGTCAAGTGCAGTCGCTAACTATTGCGAGACACCTCCTTTCTGATAAACTGTTTGGAAATGGGCGCACAGAGTCGGTGAAATCTTCCCATTTTCCACTTCGGCTAGATTTTGTTGTAATGAGCATTTATATCCAGTTGCTAATTAGCAGAAAATCAGTGTTCTGTATTCCTTGTTGTAACATTGTTTTTGTTTAGCCACTTCATATTTATAATGAGAGACAAGACAGGAATTAGTGACAGGATGAGGGGTAATAGGATTGGAACAAGTGAGAACCACTGTGCATTACCTTATTATCAGTTTTAAAAAGACCCTATAAAATAAAGCAGAATATTTTTTCCCTACACTTAACATGTGTGGCGCTTTGTCAGAAAGCTAATCCTTTCATACTGTCTCCATTATGCTCGGCCTCATTCCTCATTGCAAACAAGCGCTGCCGTCTATTGATCAGCACCTGCCACAAAACTGATTAGACACCTTTCCCTGCTCTCTGACTGCCATATCAATCCTGCCTACTCCACCGCTATCATCTCATATAAAGCTATCAGCTGACGCTCTGCGTTAACTAGCACAGAACGCTTACATTAGCTTCCACAAATGAAGGTGAAAGGGACATATTTTTTTAGCCCAAGGCTGCGTACGTATGTAATTAACTCATAATCTCTCACAGGAATTGTTTTTAATCACCTTCCGCTTCCATTAACTTGTTTATTTTTATTGCGTTACCATTTTTGCGGGAGATTTTGGAAGGGCATTCGGCGTGGGCTGGGTTAGTCAGTGTGTTTACGCCGTGGTGTACAAAGGAGTTAATATGGAACTGTTTGCATGTCTCTGAGTTTCATGTGGTCCATATGGTGACTACTGAGATACTGTGGGGGGGGGAGAAAAAAAGCAGAGAGAAAGTAAGTGGTATGATGGCCAGCACTAATGAAACAGCCCCTGCAGTGTAGACACACCACTACCTGTGCTGATTCATTGGATGACTCAGACAGCACACATCCTGTGAGACGGCCTGATATGGAAGAGAGCTCCAACTGAAATCACTCTACTATATCCTGCTCATTATCTTACAGTTATACACACTTATTCGATGGCCGGAAATTAAACATGTAGGGTAATGAGCTATATGCACAGCACTGTTAATAATCTTTTTTTAAAGTGTTTAGATTGTAATAAAGTTCAGATATTATTAAAGGCGCTTGCAAATCCTGTCTATTAAGTGTCCTGTAATATGGTAGTCATGACTTTATAATTATTATGATCACATAATAATTATAATGTATTATTATATTATATATAATATCATTACAATTTAAAAAGTACGCTACCATTCAACTGTTTGGGGTCTGTAACATTTTAAATGTTTCTGAAAGAAGTTGCTCATGCTCACCAAGACTGCATATATTTGATCACAATTATAGTAAAAACAATAATATTCTGAAATGGGATTAATTTGTTTGAATACCTGTTTCTATTTTAATATGTTTTGTAATGTAATTTATTCCTGTGATGGCAAAGCTGAGTTTTCGGCATCATTGCTCCAGTCTTCAGTGTCACAATCCTTCAGAAATGATTCTAATATGCTGATTTGGTGCTTAAGAAATATTTCTCATTATTCAATGTGTCGTTGTTTAAAGTATTAATTTAAAATACTTTTGAGAGTAGTGTATATAAAAAGCACTAATATCATCATGTTTTACTACATAAACCACTACTACGATGACAACTACTACTACTAATTTAATATTTTAATATTATACAAGATTATTAATAATGACAATGGTAATATTGTATATAATTATTATTATGACTTGAGTTTGCTGTTTTGGAAATCTAAGTGTATAATGCACATAAATAACACATTATTTCTCCCATAAATGTATAACTAGTTAATATATTATTGTTTTGATATTAACTATTAGTATGATACTTTAATGTGGTCTTGATGATGACATATAAAGGAGAATTCCATATAGGGATTAATATTTTATAGATTTATTTTTCAAGTCTTTATTTTGTCACATTCACTGTGCATGAATAAGTGGACAGTTCTATGATCTAAAAGAGGTTTACACAGAGCTCAAAGACACCCTGTGACTACAACAGCAATTGAATATTTCAGGATATTAAAAATGTCAGACGTCTGATGTCATGCAGACTGCTGTCACGATTACATAACTGTATAGATTTGCTGTGCATCCAAATGTGTATCTTTTTATTTGATTTCTCCAAGGTAAATATAAACATCATATTTCTGAAAAGACAGTCTCTAGTAAATGTTTGTATTTGTCTGTATTATCTGTTGGTGGAGGAACAGATCTGGCCTGTGCAGACAGGCAGGCAGCTTGTGCCTGTTTTTTCGGTACCTACTTATCTTTCTCAACTGAAATTCAGTTGGTTTTGCTGGAATTGTGTAAACTGTGTTGTTTGAGAATCGTGAGTCTGACATTGCAATGTTGGCTTAACCAATGATGACAGTTGAGGTGTTCATTCAAACCAAGAGCAGAAGGGGGCAGTGTTCGGGAAACCTGTTTGGAAAAAAATCTTTTGCAGCTTCATGGCTCAGAAATTGCGAGTTAACATTAATCCCAGGGGTCTGTGATTGATATAGTCCATTATTATGCCATCCTTAAGAATTTTTACGTGTCTACAAACGGAGACAGCACCTTATGATCGTCTGTTCTAAATGTAGCCAGTCAAATGACAGGCCAGCAGGTGTCCTGTCCGGTGTAGATGGCTGTAATTGAGGCAGAACTATGCAGGGAGAGAATGCAGAATGAGGAGGGGGACTGCATCTGTCTCCGGAGGGTGTGATCCTGCGTAATTCCCACCTTGCTCTGCTCGGCCTCCGTATGCAGCCCCCCGGTCGCCTATTAAGAACTGCTCGGGTAGCTGTGGGGAGTCTGGATTCATTACCGAAGTTGGACACAGACAGAGCACAGAAATTCACCTCATTCTTCCTCTTCCTTCACTGCATTTGGAAATTCATATATAAAGTGGACATACCTGCGGTGTGCTCTGATGTGTAACTGAGACGCAGTGGTTAGTGAAGCGGAGCAGCACGATATGAAGATCTTTGAGCTGAACAGACTGTACCTACAGCTGTCTAGAGACACTTGCCCACGGAACTGACCTGAATTACCTCCAAAAAGCCCTCATAGCTCATTCGGACTCAGCTTTCTTAAGAATTGGCCGTCAGTCGATTCAAAATTTGAATTCAGTTAAATAGATGACATGATAGATGCCAAGTAGTCTATGTAAAAATGCTGATACAAATCAATACAAATAAAAAGTCTATAAATAAATTATAAAATTAGAATAGGACATTTTAATATATAATTGTAATATATATATAGTATAATATAATATATACATATACATATATATTATACATGCAATTGCAATTAAATATAAATTACAAGTCATTTTTGTCAAACGTCACAAGACAAACCCCAAAATAGTCAAAAAATCATGCTTTCATTTATTTTCAAATATCATAAGACACATTTTCATTATGCAGTAAAACCCAAAAATGGCACAGGCATTAGTAACCATCATCTTTTGTCTCCTCCTCTAAATCTGGAAGGAAACGGGATTCGTTCTGTCTGTGGGAATAAGGAGCTCGAAATATATCAATAAATTATTTAAAGAGCTGTTTTTCTCCGTGCAGTCATTTACAATTCTATATTTAACATCCGTTTGTTTGAGCATTATGGCTCATAGATATATTTTCATATCCCAGAAACACCCCAGCATACTGCATGCTGTCTGACATATTTAACTTCCTGAAATATTAAATTTTCTTTTTAGTCACAGGCTGTCTTGGAGCTCTGTGTAAACCTCTTCTGTTGCACAGAAACGTCGACTTATTTTCATTCTTGTCTTAGACTTATTTTCAAGACTTGACATAAAATGAATCTACACAACAAGAATTCCAAAATGCCATTAACTGGTCAATAAAGTTTTCAATCAGAAATGATTATTATGCTATAATAATACTTTAATACCTGCATGCGTATAGACATTTTGTTTTGCTTACCTAATTTTAGAAGGTTTTTTGTTAATGACTTTTTGAAAGAATTGCCAATTTTTTTAAGAAAGATTCACTTGTTTGTGAATTATGATGGTGTTTATTGCGATTCAACAAAGAACTGGTTTGAAAGAGTCATTTGTTTGTGAATCAAACTATGCTGGTTGCTCTGTTGTGTTTTTGATTCACTAATGAATCATTTTACGGGAGTCATTTGTTCATTATTTGAACTTTTGTTTCACTAAAGAAATGTTTTTAAAGTCATTAGTCGGTGAAATGGACTACACAGGTCAATGTTAATAATCCATAAAGTTATTATAACAGATTATTTTTTCATATTTAGGTACCTGTCTGTTGGCCAGTGAAACTGTTATCTATTCTTCATCGGTTGCCTGTGGTTCAGTGTCATTGTCAGCATATTTGTCACAATTTTAGCTAAATTCCTTACTAAAAAGCTGTAAAGAGCAACAGCTGATTCTTCTTTCAGGACGAGAGAGAAATGATCAGGATCTTCTTTTATCTTTTATGAGTGCTGTCTGGTATAGTAGAGGTTAAGCAGAAACTGATCAACAAACCTTCAAACGGATTCTCGATGCTTTGATGAGTCCACTTCCTCTTTCTTAAGGATCAATAGGGGCGTAAAGGAGGCCGTGGCAAGCCTCGGTAGAATCATCCGCTGAACCTGAGCTCAACCTTTTTAGAGAGTGAACCGTAACCACATGAGCCAATGGATTCTGAAATGAAACTTTTCCTCCTAATGTGATAGACCATGTTTTCAAAGGGTTATCAGGCTTTTCTTTTCATCGAGTTTTCTTCTTTGCTGTGATGTTTGATGGTTCAATTTGCAGTACAATTTTCACACCTTTCCAATTGAGCTGTTAGCCACTTACAAGTAACCGCTGAAAGGCTAGACAATACAAAGGATAAGAGTAATGATACAACAGTGGAAAAGATGGTTAAGAGAAAAGGCACAGATTGCGTCAGTCGGAAACCTTCTCTAACAGCACGGATCTGATTCACATGCAGAGCTCATAAAATCAACCACTACTAAAAAACATTTGGCAAACAGACCTGGGCTGAGCATCCACTGTATTTAAATTCTGATTCATTTCCTAAGTTTGAATTCAATTTGATTCGAGGAAGCCAAAGAATGCTGAATCGATATTGCATGTATTGGAAGAAAGTATTAATAAATGTCTGAATAGAAATTAATTTGTATACATTCAACAGTATTTTTAACTAGACAAGCACAATATTTGATCATTTATAGACGAGCATAAAGTTGATCATTTTTAAGCAGGGTGGAAGGGCACTTAAATTATTTTTTGTGTTCATTTTATTTTATTTTTTTTATTGCATTTACACTACCATTAAGAAGTTTAAAGATGTTTCTTATGCTCACGAATGCTGCATTAATTTGATCAAAAAGGTAGTAATAACAGTATCATTGTGAAATAGTATTACTCTTTTTAATAGATTTTAAAATATATTTTTTTAATTATACAATTCTCTGTGAAACATGATCAATGTTAAAAACAGTTTTTGTTTTTTCATTGATAGGTCTACCTTTGTTAGGATTTTTTGATTAATAGAAAGTTCAAAAGAACTGCATTTAATTTGTATAACATAAAAGTATTTAATACCGCTTTTGATCAGTTTATGATCCTTGCTGAATGGAAGTATTAAAATCTCATTCTTTAATTTCAGCACAAATTCCAGTTCAATTTCTGTGGGGTTTGTTCAGTTGAATTCATGTCTGACTCGTGAAGTCAAGCAGCACCAATTCTTCAATTCAGAAACTTTAACAACCACAGAAGCATAAAAACACAGGTTGGACTCTATTTGAGTCCATTTACAAGACGTTGTACTTCCTTCCAGCTTAGTATGCAGCACACGTTTTATTGTTGGGCTCAGAGCAGTTTTCCACAATTGAACATATTTTTTGTTCTGATTTTGAATCACTTCAAAACCCATTTTACAGATCAAAAATTAACAAATAAAGGTCTGGAATGTGTTTGGTGCACAGAGTTTTAGCAAGCACCCCTGCAGTTTATCTTAACTCTATCTCAAAGGCCTAGCAAATGGGAAAAATAAATACATTTGCTAAAGTAGAATTTTAAATCATGCCGCAGCTGGTCCCATAGGTTCTTTGGGAACATTTCCAAAAACTGTGTTGACATCTTGCGAGCAGTTTGAAGTGAGTGAAATATAAAACGGAGTATTTACTTCAAAATAGTCTTACCTCTAAAATAATGTTTTCAAAACACATGTGGCATTATTTTACATAAAAATATAATGTCCGTGGAAGCGTTTGGCATGGTATTTGCTTGTGCTAATTGTTAGTGCTACAGACCTAAATGATGGAGAGGTGTACTTCTACTTTTTTAAGCAATCAGAATTGATAATTGATAATTGTTACCTGGGGGGGGGGGGAAGCAATACATTAAAGCAGCGCCATGTGATAAGAGACTGACATATTATGCTTCAATTCAGTTATAAAATGTCTCAAATGCTGTGTGTCTGTAAGCATTGCATAATAATTATTATGACTAGATTTCATGCAGATGAACGTTTGAGAGAGTTGTTGACTCTTCTCTGGAGCTCTTGCCCATAGTCTGGTTTGTGAGCTAGCATGGGCTAACAGGGCTTAAACATTGGCACAATTTCCCAAGCTAAGGATGAATCATTCCTGGCATGTTCTCTCGCCTGCTATGTCTTTGTGATGACATTGATCTCCATGAATATTTGCCCAGATGCATGTTGGGAGTTAATAATAGCATAGCAGCTATGGCAGCTATGGCAAGGTTCGGCATGTCCCCAGGATCGAGTCCTCCTCGCTACAAAAGCATGATCTGTACTACTTAACGTACTTAACTGTACGTCACTTCCTACTCTCACTAATCTGGTCACATGCAGTGTGAGACTTTGTTCTGTGAAAAAAAGACGCTTCCACAAAGTCAGACATGCTTTTGCATTCGATGTGTAGATAATGTGGAAAGGTACAGTGACTTTTATAGTTCACCCAGAAAATGACACTTCAAAAGGGACACAAAAACATCAAAGTACACTCTCAAAAATAAAGGTTCCAAAAAAGGGTTTTCACGGGATGCCATGGAAGAGTCATTTTTGGTTCCCCAAAAAATATTTCAGTGAACAAATCTTGAACAAACCATGTTTTGTTTTACTTTTTAAAGATGTATTTTTTGGTGTTTTGCCTTTATTATGATCGGACAGTGTAGCGTAGACAGGAAGCGAAGTGGGAGAGTTGGTGCCGACCTTGTTTTTCTTACTTTTTAGAACATTTTAATAATCTACAGAACCTTTTTCCACTATAAAAACTGCAATGGAAAGGCTCCACAAATATTGAATGTTCTTAATGGAACCATGAAGTAGTCGATAAAGACTTTTAAGAGTGCATCATACACATTTGTACTATATTACAAGTCTTCTGAAGCCACGGAATAGTTTAAATTTGAGTAATTATTTCCTTAACATCTACTGCTCCAGTGAGCGGTCAACCATTGAACCTTCAGTCAATGAGTCAAATTTTGAGAAACACAATTCTCAAAGATTTCTGACCGGATCTTTCAGATCAGTTTTGTGATCCTTGTGCACGCAGTCCAGTCAGAAAATCTCTTTCGATCCACCTGACTATTGGCTATTCCTGGTTAATATGAGCAGAACCCCTGATGTTGCTAACAGTCTGTCCGTTTCATATGATTCATTGAAAAGATCCAACTCAAATGAATGTTTTATTCACAAATCAGACATCTGCTGTTTATTTCATGAATCCCGAAGAGAGCTAGGATGGATGACAAGATTTTCTGTAAATCATGATTCAGATGTCAGTCTGTTCTTACACAAAACTTTTCAATGACTTCAGAAGACTTGGAAAATAGTGCATTATTCACATAAACCCATTTTATGGGAATATTTTTTGAAGCTTGATAGCATCAGTTCCCGTTTAATATAAAAGCATGCAAAATGTTCTGCTGATGAAAGAGTCAAATGAGTTTGAAACGACATGAGGGTAAGTAAATGAAGACTGATTTTAATTTTGCATGGACTGATCCTTTAAAGTGAAATGCCCATTTGTATGCAATGTTTAAGGGGGCCTGTGACCGTAAACCAAAAAGAAATGCCACTATAGTCATGGTAGAGCAGAGAATACTTTCAACACACAGTACAAACACACACACACAAATATGCACCTGGTTCATTAGGTGTAACGGACCTATAGTTGAACGGCGATTCCTTTACCACGCAATTACAGTCAAGCATGTTGCTTTCCCTCGGTCTGGATCATTGAAACCCAAAACAGGTTGGGTCTTATAGCTGTAATTTTCCTCCTGTGAGCTCTGAGATCCTCTGGGACGTATTTCATATTGTAAGCCACCCTCTTAAGCCACCCTCAATTCCCAACCTCCCATTGAGGCAACATTGTTCTCTCCATCTTCCTGACATTATATTAGAGGCCTCAGCGGAAATCAGCCAATATGTATTCTGACCTCATTTGAATACATCTTGACACTGGTTCCCATTTTGAGTTGACCAGGGATGGAAAGTATTTGTACTTCATTACTTGTACTTTTTTGAGAACTTGTACATTATTTGAGTACTTATAGGCAATTACATTCATGCATTTCTTTAATCGTTTTAGTACATATTAAGCATTTCATCATGGCTTCTTACATCTTAGTGAGCTTACAAACAAATCAAATTATTCCCCAGTTGAACTTTTGAAGTCAATGACATCCATTTATTGTAAAATGTATTTGCATACGACATGAGATCATTGATCTTTGTAAAGAATCATCTCATCAGTCACTACAACACAGCCGCTGACCTGAAGCAATACGTTTTAATTGTGTCACAATGAAGACGGGAGGATTCAGTTGCGGAAAAGAGAGTTTATTACAAGAAGTAATACACAGAACTAAAAGTGGAGCTCTTCAGACAGAGGCGGAGCTTTCCGTAGGGCAGAAACGGAGCTCTCCGTGGGGCAGACGCGGTAGCGCAGGGAAGCAATGGGCAGCCAAAGGTCCGGTGATCGGAGTCCAGGAAGCAGCAGGGCTCAGGAATCGCGGAACCAGAACGGACCGTGGCAGCGACCGCAAACACTGCAAGGATCTGACAAAGGAGAGAGCGTGACAGGAACAGATATAGCCCAACGGTGATGACTCTCAGCTGGAGCGAATCAGCCTCAATCACACACACCCACAGACACCTGCTCACACATACGCACACGCACACAGACAAGACACGGTGAGGATGGGACCGGGAACCCATGAACCGTGACAGTACCCCTCCCCCTAGGAGCGCCTCTCGGCGCTCCCAGCCGACCTTACCTGTTGATTGTAATCATCAATAAGGGAGTGATCCAATATGTCCCTGGCCGGAACCCAACTTCTCTCCTCCGGACCGTAACCTTCCCAGTCCACCAAGTATTGAAATCCTCGTCCCCTCCGCCTCGAGTCCAGAATGCGATTGACCGAATAGGTGGGTTCCCCATCTACGAGTCGCGCGGGAGGAACCGAGTAGGCGGATTAAGGGGAGACCGAAAAACGGGTTTAATTTTGGAAACATGGAACGCGGGATGAATTCTCCTGTACGCAGGAGGGAGTTTGAGGCGGACTGTCACCGGACTAATAATTTTAGTGACAGGAAACGGGCCAATAAATTTGGGAGCCAACTTATTACACACGGACCGGAGCGGAATGTTCTGGGTAGAAAGCCACACTTTGACCCACGACGCGTGAGGCTTCGACCGGTGGCGATCAGCCTTAGCCTTGGTGCACGCCCCACCCGGAGGAGAGTCTCTCGGGCTCTCGTCCAGGATGCAGTGACACCTCTGGACGAAGGCGTGAGCAGAGGGGACCGCGACTTCGGATTCCATACTAGGGAAAAGAGGTGGCTGGTAACCTAAACTACACTCAAACGGCGAAAGGCCCGTGGACGACACCTGTAACGAGTTGTGAGCGTACTCAACCCATGAAAGTTGCTGACACCAGGAAGTGGGATTCTGAGTGACCAAACATCGCAACACCCTCTCGAGATCCTGGTTGGCCCGCTCAGTCTGACCGTTGGTCTGAGGGTGAAACCCAGAAGACAAACTCACAGTCGCCCCAGTAGTCGACAAAACTCTCTCCAAAATTTGGACACGAATTGGGGACCCCTGTCGGAAACCACGTCTGCGGGAGGCCATGAATCGCGAAGACGTGATCAACTACCGTAGCCGCTGTCTCCTTGGCTGAGGGCAATTTGGGCAAGGGAATAAAATGGGCCGCCGAGAACCGGTCCACTACGGTTAAAACAACCGTATTACCCAGGGAGGGTGGGAGGGCAACGAAATCTAGCGCGATATGGGACCAGGGTCTCGAAGGGACTGACAGCGGCTGAAGTAACCCCTCTGGAGGTCGATTGGAAGTCTTACCCGAGCACAGACTGAGCAGGCCAAAACAAACTCGGATATCGCGAGCCATGGCCCGCCACCAGAATCGTTGTTTAATCAAAAACATGGTGCGACCGATTCCTGGATGACAAGCCACGTTGGAACAGTGACCCCATTGGATGACGTTGGACCGTAACCCCTCCGGCACAAACAACCGGCCCGTTGGGCATCCAGGCGGGCGTTACCCCTTCAAGGCCGTGCGGACCTTGATTCGATCTCCCAAGTGACTGCAGAGACAACCAATCTCTCAGGTATAATGCACTCGGGAGACACCGGGCGGTCCGAAATGTCAAAAATGCGTGACAAGGCATCGGGCTTGATGTTCTTAGAACCCGGCCGATAGGAGATGGAAAAATCAAAACGTCCGAAAAATAGTGCCCAACGAGCCTGCCTGGAGTTAAGACGTTTGGCGGACTGAATATATTCAAGATTCTTATGGTCGGTCCAAACTATGAAAGGAACCCCCGAACCCTCTAACCAGTGACGCCATTCTTCCAACGCTAGCTTGACGGCCAGCAACTCTCTGTTACCGATGTCGTAATTGCGTTCGGCAGGAGACAGTCGATGGGAAAAAAACGCGCAGGGATGCACTTTGTCGTCCGAGGTGGCCCGTTGGGATAGCACTGCACCTACCCCACCTCTGACGTCCGACCTCCACCACGAACTGACGTGTGGGATCAGGGGCCCGGAGAATGGGAGCCGAAACGAAGCGGCCTCTGAGTTTGGTAAATGCGGCCTCGGCTGCATTCGACCACCTGAACGTCATCTTGGTGGAGGTCAAGGCAGTCAGAGGAGCGGCTAGTTGGCTGAAATTGCGAATAAAACGCCGGTAAAATTAGCGAACCCCAGAAACCTTAGCAGGGCCTTGCGGGAATCAGGGGTTGGCCAATTTACCACAGCCTTAACCCTGTCAGGATCCATGCGAACCCTCCGGCGACACTATGAAACCCAGGAAAGGAACCGACTGTGCATGGAGCGCACTTCTCCGCCTTGACAAAAAGCCCATTCTCTAACAACCTCTGGAGCACTGCCTGACGTGTTGAACATGTTCCTGGAGAGAAGAAGAAAAATCAATATGTCATCCAGGTAGACATATATGAACTGATCGACCATATCTCTCAACACGTCATTGACGAGTGCCTGGAAGACCAGCGGGAGAGTTAGAGAGCCCGAAAGGCATAACCAAATATTCAAAATGCCCTCTGGGGTATTAAACGCGGTCTTCCACTCATCCCCTCTCTTATGCGAACCAAATGATAAGCGTTTCTAAGATCTAACTTAGTGAAGATGGATGCTCCTGCAACCTCTCGAAGGCTGAAGACATCAACGGCAAAGGATAGGTATTCTTTACCGTGATGTTGTTCACCTTGATAGTCAATACAAGGTCGCAGAGAACCATCCTTCGCGACAAAAAAAATCCTGCCCCGCTGGAGAAGAAGAGGCGGATGAACCCGGCTGTCAGAGAATCAGAAATGTATTTCTCCATGGCCTCCCTTTCCGGAACAGAAAGCGAGTATAATCTGCCCTTAGGCGGAGACATACCTGGTACTAAGTCTATAGCACAGTCGTAGGGACGATGAGGAGGGAGAGAAGCGGCCCTGGACTTACTGAACACCTCCTTCAGGTCGAGATACTCCTCGGGCACGTTAGACAGGTTCCCCATCTCCTCCTGCAACACAGAATCACACACAGAAAACCCAGCAGACACAAGACAAGAGGCATAGCAGGCTCGACTCCACTCCGACACGGTGTTACGACCCCAATCCACCCGAGGATTGTGCTGAGCGAGCCAGGGGTGACCCAATACCACCGGGGCCAGGGGTGAGTGGGTGACGAGGAACGTGATGGTCTCTGAGTGGTTGCCTGAGGTGACGAGGGTGATGGGTACCGTGGAGAGACTGATCTGGGGAAGTGACTGTCCATTGAGCGCGCTGACGGAGATCTTGTGACGGAGGGGAACCAAGGGAATGTGAAGGAGTTGGGCCAGGGAAATGTCCAGCAAGGTTACCTTCGGCTCCGGGGTCTAGCAGCGCCGTCCCCTCATGTCGCTCGGCCGCCCATTGCAACCTCACCGGGAGGAGGGTAGTAGATGAGGTCTTGTTGAGAGATACCCCACCCGACAGTAGCCTCAGACCTACTGTCGGGCCTGATCTTTTACGGGACAGCTCGCCAGGAAATGGCCGGCCGCGCCGCAGTATAGGCATAGCCCCCTCATCCTCCGACGATCTCTCTCCTCCCGGGAGGCCGAGCTCTACCCACCTGCATGGGTTCGTCAACCGACGAGTGACCCGACCCGTATTGCCGGTGTCGAAGAAAGAATGTCTCGGTGTTAACTTGCGTCGACCGCGAAGATCACGTTGCTGAAGCCGTGCGTCACGCCGCGTAGGCCAAATCCACAAGTTCGTCCAAACCGAGAGGTAACTCCACCACATCAATCTCTTGATGGATACGGTCGGCCAGCCCATGCAGGAACATGTCCCACTGCGCCTTCCCGTTCCACTCACACTCTGCCGCCAGGGTCCTGAACTGGATGGAATAGTCAGAAACGGACTGCTCCCCCTGGCGGAGGTCGGCCAGCCTGCGTGCTGCCTCGCGCCCGACCAGCGCGCGATCGAACACCCTCCTCATCTCCTGAGAGAGTGAGTGGAACGAGGAACAACAGGGATGGCGATTCTCCCACACCGCCGTTCCCCACAATGCTGCCTTTCCTGACAGCAACGTAAGCACTAGTGCCACCCTGGAAACTTCTGTGGCAAACGTCAGTGGCTGGAGCGAGAAAAACAGAGAACACTTCGTCAGAAACGCTCTACAGAGGTTAGGATCTCCGGCATACTTCTCCGGTGCAGGAAGTCTAGGTTCGTGCTGAGGGCTGTGGTTCCCGGGGATGGAAAAGCTAGGCGGTGTGGGTGGCGCAGCGGGTGATCTTAGTAACTGTACCTGGGTTGTGAGCTCGGACACCTGCGCCACTAACGCCTGCACAGCTCGTCCGGTGTTCAACATATTCTCCTCCTGGAGATCCATACGAGCGTTGTTGCCGGATATCAGTTCTTGCAAACCACGAGTCTCCGCTGAATCCATGAAGATGTTCAGATCCTTCTGTCACAATGAAGACGGGAGGATTCAGTTGCGGAAAAGAGAGTTTATTACAAGAAGTAATACACAGCGAGAACTAAAAGTGGAGCTCTTCGTAGACAGAGGCGGAGCTTTCCGTAGGCAGAAACGGAGCTCTCCGTAGGGCAGACGCGGGTAGCGCAGGGAAGCAATGGGCAGCCAAAGGTCCGGTGATCGGAGTCCAGGAAGCAGCAGGGCTCAGGAATCGGAACCAGAGCGGACCGTGGCGACGACCGCAAACACTGCAAGGATCTGACAAAGGAGAGAGCGTGACAGGAACAGATATAGCCCAACGGTGATGACTCTCAGCTGGAGCGAATCAGCCTCAATCACACACACCCACAGACACCTGCTCACACATACGCACACGCACACAGACAAGACACGGTGAGGATGGGACCGGGAACCCATGAACCGTGACAAATTGTAGATATTGTTGCATAATGTGGAGAAACTTGATTAAAATGTGAATACAGTCAGTGGTGAGTCTGTATTTAAACTCTATTTCAATCATATATTTTATTGCAATAAGTATATATTTTCAGAAAATATGAAATATATAAATAAAAACTAATCATTAATTATTTGAGTCTAAAACTAATTGAAACTTGTAAATTGCACATTCAAACGTGTAAATGTTTTGCCCCAACTCTTTGGCTAGATACAGTACTTTGAGTTTGAGCTTTTAGATGAGTATATGACACTGACATTGACAATGTATCGAGTCTTAATCATAATCAAAAGGCGTTATGAATGAACAATGAATATGTTTTACAAAGTTATAGATCTAGGTTGATGTTATTTCTAAATGTACTGTTGTTCATTCTTAATTTCTGTCACAAATATGTTCATGTTAAAACTTTGGTATAAGTAGAAATTAGTATTAACCAATGTTAATGCTTTGTATAATATCAATATCAATGCAAAGTATTGTTCATTGTTTGTTTGATGTCTACTGCATTTAACTAATGCTAAAATATAGAACCTTATTATCTGGAAACCCAGTGGAGCGAGCGGCAAGATGGTGTTACTGATGTGATGGGTCTTACCACAGTGTGAGCTCAAGAGCTTTAGGTGTCTAGGTGTCTGGATTTGCTGTGGGAACAGAAGGCTCCAGTAGAACAGAGGAACTGTTGGTACTGGGAAGATAAGAACTGCTTGAAATGGTCCATTGTGAGCTGTCAAGGCTTTAAATATCCTGACGGAGCAGATTCGAATATAGTGTATCCTATCATTTAACATATTGCACATTGAGATTTACATGCCATACTGGTGTGAGCCTCCTACTTACGATGATTTTTTAATAAGTGAAGGTTTAATATGCTACACTCTTTTGAGAGTTGAAAAATACCCGTGTCATTGTGCCTCATTGTGATGACCGTACCAACACTAATGTGCTTCTACTGTTACGCACCCTACTTTTCTTATCACGACAGACCAGATAAGACTATCCAGAGCTCTGTGACAAATTCATTTTTAGCAAATTATCTTTCAGGCATAACAGTATTGAGACCCACACTGCCCCTTGATTCCTTTTAACAATCAATTAATGCCTGCACAGAAGTAAAGCGGAGGTCTGAGGATGAATTAAACCCTCTCCTTCAGCTTCCTGTCACTAATGGGCTGTTGCTTTCAGGTCGGCTGTACCGTGCGTGGATGCTCCTCAAACTGTTTCTTGGATTACTAGCTTATATTTTCACACACTAATGCATAATTAAAAAGAGCAAATAAATATAACATTTTCTAACAAATATGATAGGTTTATATATATATGATTTTTAATAGTTTATCTTGCAATAATTCATTAATATTTACAACTTTTCTATTTAATTGAATTTGTATTGTATTTTATTCATTCATATTTGTTGCTTTATAAATGCCTTTTATGTATAGATTAATATTTTATTTTATTTATATTTTTATTGCCTTCATTCATATATGCTGTTTTTTAAATGCCCTTCATTTTTAGATTAGTATTTCATAGTGTTTGTGTAGTTTTTAGTTTTGTTTTATTTTACTTAATTTTATTGCATTTATATTTTCTACTGTGTAAAATTTTGTAAAAAAAAATTATTTTACATTTATCAGATGCTTTTATCCAAAGCGACTTACAATTGCATTCAGGTTATACATTTTTAATAAGTATGTGTGTTCCCTGGGAATCGAACCCACAACCTTTTGTACTGCTAACGCAATGCTCTACCACTGAGCCACAGGAACACAGAAATTGAATTGCCCTCATTCATATTATTATTTTTTTTACTTTATTTTATTGCATTAATATTTGCCACTTTTTAAAAGCCCTTTTTATAGATTAGTATTTTATATTTATTTGATTGCATTCATTTTTGCATCTCTTTACAAGCCTTTTATATATAGATTTAGCATTTTATATAAGTATATATATATATACACATATATAAAACTTCTGTGATGCATGTGTTTTTGCAGCTGTACAAATAAGTAGACAAATAAACCAATTGGAGAAACTAGTTTTAAGAGTTTATTCTCCACAGGGCTAAAAGTGCTCACAGTAGAAACGTTCACATACAAAACAGTGTGTCTAGTGTGTCTTTATGCTGCTGTTGTAGTGTATGCTCAAATACAATCAAATATTCTTGAGATTTTTCACATGGTGAAATCCCTAATATAATTCCTCTCGTTACGTATTATTAGGTGTTTTAATTAGTAAGGAATTCTTGTTATGTTAGGCAGATGGCAGAATCCTCGCTCTTCTGTTAGAGTCACACTAATTAAAATTCTCGGAGAAGCTGGTTCTCTCCAGAATACCTAATAAGGCGCCTCAGCTCAGAAACTAATAAGAGACCTGATGCCTTGACAACGGCCTCACCTTGAAAGTTGAAACTTCACTGAGTCACTTTCTTGCAGCTAACCTCCAAGGGTCTTCCAAGATCACGGCAGCGGTGGGAACGGAGAGACGTTATGAGCTCTTGAAAGAATGCTATCATGGATTGACATTGCTCTCATCAGGGTCGTCTGAATATTTATTGGATATCTAGCTTTATATTCATTCCAAGGTAAAAAAAGAAGAGGCGAAGGAAATAATTGAGTAATTTACTACAATATTTGGCCAGCCGGTCTGGATATTGAAACGCTTGGGAGTACCCGCGATGAAAATGTTGCCTCAGGCTTTTTACTTGTCCCAAGCTTTTAAGTGTTAGGCTTGCTGCTCTGATGTAGCACTCAAAGAAAGGGTTTGAATGTGGGTTACTGGAAGGTTTGGGACAGTACAGGCTTTTTTTCCTTGACTAGCACTGCACAAATTTTCAGCCAAATGCCTCCCATCTGAGCCATGAGTAAATTCTTCTTTGAAAAGTTATTTGAGGTCTATTTGAGGAGAGGGCTGTGATTTGTTAAAAACATTCTGTGAATCTGCCTCTATGCAGCATAAGTGCCGGTTCACAGAGAATATGTTTTTCATTCCACTGGGCTACTTCTATCATTCTATGCAAACACATTCTAGACTGTACTCGTGTAGATAGTCTCAGGAAAATCTCATTTTTCATTGTATCTTCATCAGATTTGAAATATAAACTCATGAGACGCATGACTTTCAACCATAGACAGTAAAACACAGCTATCAACACATGACTTTTCTGGATTGCCCCAGGACTTATTTCATGTATTTTTATATGAAATACAATTATTGATTTACTTTATTCAGTGTGATACACTTTTTCAAGGCACTTCAGTCTCTATAACTTTTTGTCTTTTTGAGCATTATCAACTCTGGATGATGGATAGTAAAGCCCAAAGGGTCTTCTTTGCAAAGACACCAAAATCGTGTGTGTAGCTCACTGAAGTCAGCACCTGTTTTCATTTTAAGTTTGGTACGTCTTTTTCAACTGTGAGTTCCAAAATCCCAAAATGGGGAGTGCTGGCTAACAGGTTAAAATAAAATTACTTCCATCGTAAGTGCTTCACTGTAACCTTCATGCTTTTTTTATGTTCTATGCCACAAATTCTATTGATTGAACAAACATTTTAAACCTGCAATATTCCTTTAAATGCGATTGTTAAAATGTCATAATATTGTATTCTCCACATCACTTGTGTCAGATGTCTTCAGATGTTTGAGATATCTGACAGGGAAATGATGCTCCGTGTAGGCTTGCAGGAGTTCTGATATATTCCTGTCACACAGTTTAAACTCCTTTGCTGAATACCAATTGAAGCCTCTGAGAATTGTTGATAATCTTCCTGGGCCATAATTTCACAATTAGAAAGCAAGGCACAATATTACTCTACACACAAATCTTCGGAAAACGTTGCTAACAACGGAAAAGTAAAACCCGGCACAGATATATTAAAATCTGGACCACTCTCAAGGATAAAGATGGAATGTTTCTCGCGTCGCCTTTAGATTTTGTTAGGGGGCAGTAAACAACATTTACCGAGTGCTATTACATAAAATTCAAACTGTGTGAAGTTCAGAACAGTTCACAAGATATTAATCACCACTATTTCTGTGGGACACATGCTATCGATTACCACCATGGGAACACAAGTTAATTTATCTGCCACACTTCAAGGATGCATTTTGTATTGCTGTTGCAGCAAGCACTGACAAATGAATACAGACAAAAGCCAACGTCTGCCTCAAGTGTTGAACGGCGAAGCTGGAGGCCACCTGCGTAACATTAAACATCGTGTACTGTAATGAACTTCATATTTATTGCATGTCCCAGAACCCTTTTTAAGAATTGAATCTGTTTGTGCTTTGATTATAACTTCCTGCCTTGAAACAATAAAAGGCCCAACGCTCCTTCGGAGATTCTCACACTGAATAGATCCCATTAGAAGAGTACCCATGATTGCACTTGAAATTGTGAGTATGCATTGAAGTGTATGAGGCACAAGAAATGCTTGAGGTAGTTTGGTGCATGTAAGGTATGGATTATTAATTAAACATTGACGACTGCCCTGTTGAACTACAGTAGTTCCATGTTTTCACTTATTGGCATCTCTGGTCAATTTAATATTAGCCAAGAACTCCGCACTCAGACATGAGGAGATTGTTAAACATGGGCAAGTTTATTGGAAATGGTTGATATCGCAACAATAGTGTGGCATGGAAAAAATAATTCAAAATAAAAGCACGGCATTCTATGTTTGTTTTTGGCTCTGCTGAAAATAGCAACATTTTGCTCTCTGGAATGTATGTAGAAGTATTGTGTAATAAAAAAAAATTCTCCAAAGGTAATACATATTGATTATTTCACAGCAATAACTTGATTCTGCTCATGGATATCTAGTTGAGTTGCTCCTAAGTGGCTCAAACTGAATTCTGAGTATCTTTCAAAACTTTGGAAACTCCAGTCATTAGTTCTTCCCCAAAAACTCTTGTAAACATAACTTTGTTTTGACAGGCTGATACAGACCTATACACAGTATTTTCTGGAAGTTGTCTAATGCTATACAAGCAGATTAAGGTTTATGCCAATAAGAAGGTGTAACAAAATAGATGCATATAAAGTGAGGTCCCAAATTTTTATTCAACATCTTAGATTCCATAGAAACAATCTGGGATTTAAAATCAAATAATTAAATTAATACAATTTGTAATATATGTATAATAATGTATTTTATTATTATTATTATTATTATTTTACTTTCAAACCATGGTGCAACCTTTAACCATTGCAAATAAAGCAATTTGATTTGCTTATTTGCTTTCTATGCTTTAACCCTTGCAGAAGCTGAGCTGTCCCTCAATAATTGTTTGTCACTGTCCCAGAATCCCTTGCCCTCAGTGCTTGCCCTCTAAGGTGGCCTTCATCATTTTGAGGTCACCCACAATAGCTTAAATCATAGATAAGCCCAGTGAACACAATAAACATGCTATTAACCAATGCACAGTCCTGATGTGAGTGAAAGAAGCAATTTCCAGTAGCTGTTCATGACTGAAGCAAGCCAATGAAAAGATGCTGGTCGCAGATATGGAGAACATCCCCTGCTCCATGAACACCATCACCATCTACATCCAGAGAGCTGACTCAACACAACAGCAGTGAACTCATGGGCTTAAAACTACATACTATTAGAATGCAATTCAAGTGAAAACTCAACATAATTCCAATCATGATGTCAGACCTGTGTCCCCATGTCTTGTGTCTCCCTTCCTCTTGTGCCCATATATGGTCCTTCCGGTTTCCTATTCATTATTACTTCAGTTAGTCCCAGCCGTGTGTCTAGATTAAGTTCCAGGTGTGTCTAGTTAGTTTTGTCTATTTATAGTCTGTTCTTCCCCATGTTTGCTGTCGGTTGTTAATCGTCTATGGTGTGTTTGATCTACGTTCCTGTCTGTCCGGTGATACCCCTGTTCAACAGAAATAAAGAGTTGAAGAGTTTCTGCGCCTCCTCGTTCCTCCCGTATGCAACCGTAACACACGAGTCATGACCATCAACTCAAATGTCCCTCCATCAATGGAAGTTTCCAATGGGATTTTCCAATTTTATCATACACCACATATAGAAGTAATGCATACTACAGTATAACACAAGTATCATTCATGTCGATAAAGCAAAAATGGTGCCCAAATGCAATACTATTGTTCAAATTCCTCACGGTATAAGAGCAAAAACAATACGATGCAATAAAGATATTAAGTCATTATTTTTGATAATGGAATATTTTAATAAATAAATAATATTTGTATTTGATTACAGGTCTTTTGGGCTTATACCATGTATGCATGAAATTAATCATCTTCAAACTGGAATAAAAAAAATGCCCCAAAAAATTCCTTGTAAATACCCAAGCCCTTAAAACAAACAAACAAACAAATAAATCAACAAAAAAATATTTAACAAATGCCAGATAAATGAAATACTTTAATCACTCAAATACTCTCAAAACAAAGACTGATTATTCAAGGTGTAAATGTGTAATTATGCTTTGCTGTTACTAAACCTTTGCCAGCTAAATAAAAGTGCTCTTTAAAACACCAGAGAGCTCCAGGGAAGACGTCCCAAGGCCAACATTTAACAAGTGAGTGCAGCGTTTTGCTTAAGCGCACACTCATTAAGTAAAAATCTGAGCATGCAGCACAAATGAATAGAGATGTATTGTTGCTGGAAAGTAATCAGTTGTACAAAAGGGTACTGTGTAAGCAGAGCAGAGAGAGATATGTTTGCACGCTCCAGAGAGAGACACAAACAAGCAGACGGTTTGTCTGATTCAGCTTGGCTGGAGACCGGGCCAGACTGTCTTGCTCCATGTATCTCATCTATCACTGACTATTTCCAGAGATGCACCCCTTTCTCACCTCAGAGAAAGAGGATTCAATCTTTCCTGGCCTTCGGTTCATCTCTAAAAAAGCATTTATTTGGGTCTCACGAGGGAACCTTGAGCTGGCTGTGATGGGGCCTGTCGTAAAACGAATGACCATGAGATCCAGAGCTTTCTACATGTATTCTAACATCAATTCGTAAGGTCCCAAAGCACAAGACAACTGCTTATGGGTCCACGGTACATCGACAGAATCATGTTCGGTTTGTCAAAGATTGAACTACAATTTCATATCCTCATGTCTTCATACAACTACATAATGATCACGAATGTGATTTGATCCACTGAACTAAATATTTTGACTTTATAAACACAAAATAAGCTCTTTCAAATATATATATATATATGTAGCCTACACTGTCCATGTGCTTCTACGGACAATAGACAGCAAACCTCAGCGATTGATAAATAGTCGGTTTAAACGGCTTCAAAGTATGTAAATGAATTAACTACAGGTGGATTTATTTTCTTCTGAAGCTGTTTTTTGCTGTGATCGAGAATGATGAACAACACGTTATTAGAGAATCATGTCTTTCTATTATGATGCTATCTGTAAACATTCTTAATCATCTCAATGGGAACTGTTCAGCTGGCACATGAAGTCTGCTTTCTTTGCTGACAAAACCACAGACCAGCTAATTAATCCAATAAAAAATAATATCATGACAATACTAACTGATGGCACAAAAAAATTATATATAGTTACATAATATAGCAACTTATAGAAACAATAAATATGTATAGGCGGTCAAAGAAGAAAGATGTTTTGTCCCCACATTGGTCTGAATATTATAGGGGTCAGCTCTAAAGGGACTTTTGATATGAAATGTGTTTTAAATTATGATGATTATGAAACAATGAAAAGCATTTAATTTTAGTTTCTAAATGTTAAAGAAACTGAATTTAGAATTAAAAAAAATGAATAAATAAGCTTTGCCAAAAAAAAAAAACAACTCCTTGTATGTGACAAAAAAATGCTATGTTAAGTGATGGCATTCTCTTTAATTATCTTGGGCTCACCTTGTTTCCTGCCCAGCATGTGTATAAATATAAACTTTTGCTCAAGTATTCTGCTTCCAAGATGTTTTTCCTGAGAAACAAACCTTGCCATCCCATATGCATCTCCTCTAGAGTTTCACATCTAAACATGTCATACTGCACTGACATATGCCAAGCAACACATTTTCAAGTCAAAGACTTAAAATGATCAAAACTAAAATGATCAAATGTTCATTTTTTAGCTCTATTCTCTTACTATGTCAACAAATTACAAATTTTCTTCCATTTTCATCTCATGATTTCTGACACTTAAACATAAAAGGAATGTCCATTAATTATCCAAAACTATAAGAAAGAAACCTTTAAGCAATAAAAACATCCTCCAGTCCAAATCTTCAACTCTCTAGATGAGAGACCGACTGTCAGGCTTGAGAAGCGAAAGACATTAATGTTCCTTTTTGCACATTAATGTTCCACTGGGGCAAAAGTGCAACTCCAAAGCATTCACATTCCCTCACAAGAGAGCTGAGAAAATGAAGTGCTTATTTCAACACTGCCCCCAAGTGGTGTTTTCAATGACCAGGCCAGCTATAAACAAGAACGCACAAGCTCGTTCTCTCTCTCAGGGTAATTACACATTCTGATCAGATACCTCAGCCATAAACATGATTTAAAAACCACGATGGTTTATTAATAACTGAAGAATAGTTTGACTGAAGGTTATAAATCCTCAGAGGAAAGTTTTAAGTGCTGCGAGTCACGGTCCCCGTCACCTATGTCTTCTCTTGCTCAGGTAAAGTATATCTCTAAAGGTGACAGAACCGAGGAGGTATTAAAGGATCTACTCGCAGTGTTTATCACCGGCGGCATCTGGGTGTCGAACGAGATAAAGGAAAGGTTGACGGCCAAGCGGGAGCAATACTAGCTTATAATTACGTAGTAGCGAAGCTAGCGCCTGACCTCTCGGCGAGAGTCGCAGATAAGAGTTTGTTTTCACCCCAACATCTGACCCTTTGCAGTGAACGTGCTTTGACAGTGTTTAAACAGTCGGATGAAAAAAATAAAAGCTGTTTTTCTGGTGTAAATGCGAGATAATGAGACCCAATGAATGTGATGGTATTACTCTAGAAGTGAAAGCCGAGGGAGGTTGACCTGCTATGCTGACATGAGGGGCTCTAATCGGTAGCTACAGCATTCAGTGTGGTGCAGAGCCAAGCCACAGAGTGGGACTAAATCATTTAACAGGTGCAATATGTTCGGGCTGGAAAATTCTCTAAAATGGCTTCCTTGTCCCCGAGTTGTTAAGAGTCATCACATGTCATCAGAAACATTGAATTATCGTACTTGTTTTAAGCTGTTGTATTTGGTCAGTGGATTTGTTATCCATCGCATTCCAATTATTTTCCCCTTTTTATTTTATTTTTGTTTTCCAGCTTTTTTTCCCTATCAAGGTTGAGTTTCCATGACAACAAAGTGGAATGTCATGCTGAATTTCACCTTTCCTGTCTCACCTCATATGGCGTTCTTATCCCACTCAAATATGGATGGCACGACTGCCATACAGATGCTTGATTTCACCCAGTTGGCTGCTGGGAGCTGACCTTGAGAGGGTGGCCCTCTGAGTTTTGGAAGCAGCTGGTGGATGCCACAAATGGTGGATGCCACAACTGCACTCAGGTGAAACCAATGGAGCCATCGTGTGAGGTTGTCGGGCAAATTGAGAGGCCGCAAAATCTGCCCTGTGACAAACTTGTCATGTAGTTGCATCAAAAAGGTGGCCAGGGAAAAACAAATTGACAAGTCTGGTGACAGGTTCAAACTGAAGGAGCTGAGGAGAGTAAATTCCTCTAACTTTAAACGGTTATTCATCTGGGACTCAAAAAGTATCCATCGCATGCATTTCTCAAGAGCTGCCGCCAAAGTTCGCCAATGGAAAATCTCTCCTTGTCACTCTAAAGTGGCAGAAAGGATGACAAACGTCCTCCGGTGGAAAATACGTTGGGTCTCTGCTTTCACCGTGAGGCGTATCGTAAGAAACCTGTCAGTCCTCCAGACAATGCTACTTGGGGCGGTGTAGGGTGAGTAAGTGACAATAGCGGGCGAGACTGTCAGAGTTGACGGCTGAATTATTCACCTTGACTAATGTGTTTGAATAGGAAGAGGATAGGAAGTCATGGATCAAACCACCCATAATCCAACTGGGCCGCTATAATCCTCATCCTCTCAAAAAGTGATGGACAAGTCCATTATGGCACTCCAGAGGCAAGGTCCCTTTTCTGAGTAAATTTGGCAGATGAGCGGGAATACGCAAGCTCATGCATAAGAGGAGAAGAGCTGCTCTTGACATGCCTGACATCAATTGTTAGAGCCAAAGTTGTGGAAAAAAATAAAAGATCAGACGGTTGCAGAAATCATGAGGACTGTGACAGGAATGAACCTTTTTACTTCTGCTGCACTGCAATCTGAATGTGGGGTCATTATATGGAAAGTCACAATATGCCAACAGCTGGTGAAAACAAACTTCAATTTCCAGTAAAAAAAATTATAATTATATATATATATATATATTCTCAAGTAAAATAAAGATAATAATATATCATAAATCTAATTTTATAAAATACATACTTTTTTATAAACCTAAATAAAATGTAAATACAGAAATATTGTTCATAAAATAAAAAAAAGCCCTAGCGGCTTCGTAAATTCTTGTATTTCACCTGCAAAAAGTTAAACTTGTCACTCTACATGAGTCTTAAATTAAACTCTACATGAATATTGGGCAATAAAATCACTTTAAGAATTAATTGCCATAAATGAATGTTAAACTGGGCATCTCAATGCAAACATAGATATTTCATAATATATAAAATATATTTAAAGTTTTGTTTAAAATCGTCTGTTGGATTAATAGTATAAATTCAGAGAAATTGCATTTGATCCATGGTCAATTTATTCCGAATATCTCGAGCATGATAAACACGATCACAGCAATAACAGTCTTGACCTCTCCTTGAAGACCGTTATTATTCAAGCATTTTGAGATCACAGACTAAAACACACCATGAGCCATCTACCACGCTTAAATCAAAGCCCTCAGACAAACCACACATAAAACAGACACTTCATCCAGGAGCAGAAACCACAAAGGCCACAGACTTGAGTTCAGCTCAAGATCTCTACTTCCCAGGAATATACTTCCGTCAGTTAAAATAAAACGAGGGGAATGGATGATGTGTTTTTTGGCCCTGTGGTCTCCGTGCATGCTGTTAGGATTCATTAGGCTGAATAACCCCAATGGATTAGCTTTGCTTCGGGGTTCTGGCACCAGGCCTGCCACTCTGACAGGTCATTATTGCGCATCAAGCTGGGACCAACTGCGGAGCACACTGCAGCAGCTAGGCCTTTGAATCACACCCTGCTCTCTCTACCCACATCTCATAAGACAGCAGTGTTCCAAACGTCCTCTCGCCTGCACTGTGGGGCTCTCAGCGGGACACAGGTCCCCTCTTCATGTGCCACTTGAAGAAGCACGGCTGATGTCAGAAAAGATGGAATCTGAAACTTTCATTCAGACACAAACGGCTGATTTTCTTGTACACAGAATCAAATTGTTTTTTTTATAAATATATAATTAATACATATAAAACACATTATTTATTATTCACTTGTAAGTTTTATTACCTATATTTTATAAAGCAGTACTAAAATTGCTTATAAAAAACTAAAACTAAAAGTCAAAACTAAAATGTTGCATCCTCAAAAAAAGGTGAGACAAATTAATTACCTAAATAATAAAAAAATTGATTTATTTTACATCTTTTTTTATTATTATTATTATTTAGACAATTAATTTGGTCTTACCTTGCGTGTTATTTTTTTTAGGATATTCCATTTTCGTTTTTTAAGGGGTAGATATCAAAATTGATATGATATCAAAACATGACGATATTTTGTTTTGCTCAATTTTGCAAACGAATAGTTCATACACATAATGTACATATATACACACACAAATTAAACAGAAAAAAGACACCAAAAAACTCTCAACACCAGCATACATGTCAATAAATTCCGGATTGTAAGAGTGCTTCTCAACAAAGATATACATGGATCCGACCCAGCAAGAGATTCATATCAGTAAGTCATTATACATCCTGTAACTCCAGTTTGATATCAACTTCTTGTTGGCGTATCTCATGCAGATAAAATCAGCCACTTCACAGGGTCAGTAGATACAGTGGAAAAAGCAGCACAGATAATAAATACCCAGATACACAGAAAATCAATAGGACTTGTGTGGGGGTTGATATTAACAATTGACAATGTCATAGAGCTGCTTGCTGTGCTGAGGAGAGATGATCAGGATACATGAAGGCAGATGGTATTGATTTGTTCTCCTGTTTAAACAAAGCTCCGTAATCCAATTCTGAGGGTAACTGACAACCAAGCAAAAGCTATTATTTCTCAATATTGCAAAACAAATTGTAATTAGAGGATGGTGCCACAGACGATTGAGAAACGGCGTTTGCACGGGGCACTCCGAATCGATCAGCTCTTTTTCACTTGACCCCTCATAAACGGCTCAGATTAATACGGTTTAGATTATGAACCTTTCCTGCGCTGGGCGTTTGATTGGCAATCTTTGCTGAGAGGGGCTGCAGATCTCCAGAAATGAAAAGAGCTTAACCCAAAGACTGCTTTCAGGGGCCGCTCACCTCTATAACACACGCCTCCGCTGCACTTGGCCCGGTTAGCAGAGACTTTAATAATAAAACAGTGGAGAGTGGGATTTATGAACAGGTCATTTAGAGTGCCCCGGAAAAGTGCTCTCAATCACACAATACCCAGAGACGATTAACGATGACCTGTTTGAACTCGGATAAATCCGTGATGAAGTCATCGCAAGCGACACTCTCATATTCATGGCTAATTAGTGTGCGGCCTGCCAATCAAACTGACAGCTCAAGTCATGTAAAGTCTATAAACAATAGCTGGAACTCCAAATTCATAAAACTGCTCCGTAAGTTTAGGATAGTTGAGAAACAAACCTGTTGACAAGCCAAGCAGAGTTTTTTCAGGTGCGATGTGCTGTAGTTTGTCTCTGTCCACTAGCCTAGAACAGTTAGCTGTAGTTTTAACTAAAACAATCAAGCTTGTATGCAACATTTACGCAGTGGTTTCCTCCTTAGGAGATATATATGGGTTTATTTAGTGCATTCTGATTTACCAAAACATTTACTCAGGACAGCTCACAATAATTGAGATGCTGAAATTGTGACATGGCTTGAACGAGAAATGACATTTTATTTATTATTACTTTTACATAAGAATAAGCGTTAGAATTAGTGTTGTATAGGATTGCGCTTTCATGAATGGGTTTGTAACAATTCATGCATTGTGTGATTTTGCAATTTTGTCTGAAATATTATGAATTTTCATGAGACCGGATTGGTCTTCTATAGTTTATACAATGTTTAAAAACTTTGTTGAAACACCCCCTTTAATTTGGACCATGAAGTAAGGTGAGGCGATATGGCCAAAAACTATGAACTCTCAGAACAGCTCTGGAGAGGAAGTTTATGTCCTCGTACATTGGGACAGCAGACTCTGGACCCACTGTGATCATCACACATGTTTAAGTTGTGTAAGGCTATCGGATTAATCTATATTGAGCCAGTCCTAAAAGTCCTATAGTTAAGCATAAAAAATTATAATAAATCTATTCAACATTTACAAATTTTTTGGATATGGTTAAAATCAATTGTTGATCCAGATTACTATGCAAAATGCAAAAAGGTCATAATCTGGATGTATAGGTTCATCTCTCTCTGCATCACGGCTTACATTGTTCTTGATTAAAGGATTATATATTAAAACTGTTGGACTGCGCACATAATTCTTTTGATATTAACTTTGACACATGGAGGACACGTGAAGGATTACATCAATTTAAGCAATTACTGTTTGGCTTATAGTTGACTACACACAGTGCCTCTGAGTTTACTTGATATATTGATTTCAAAGCCAATGTTCACTGGAGGGAAATCCCAGGATGCCTCCATAATCTGCAGCCAAAATTCGTTTTGATTGAGCTTGCAGCTCTGCCAGAACTGTCTGAAACATTTGGGCCGCAGTTTTGCAGATATAACGGTTATTTAGAGTGTACAAAAGAGCCAATGCAATTAACGGCTGCAATTTCATGCATAAGCTGCAAATGGTAGCCTGAGGAATCATTAGCCAAATTTTTTTTAATTCGTATTAGAGTGGCTTTCTGAGGTGAAATATCAGGCATATTTTCAGTCCAAATTTGGGTCATTTCAATTAAAAAATTATTCGTATTACTTATGTTTTAGCTCAGTCCCCTCTGCTCTTCCATAGGATTCCACTGCTTGTGTGAAGTGTGATTTTCTAATAGTTGTCACACGTAACAGTCTCACACACACAGACATGCTCACACATACTCGCTTTCATTGGTATGCTGGATGCAATCTCACCAGCATCCTTTTGAGAAAACCTCCCACCTGCTTAAGGAGAATGATGAGACATTAGGAGACGTGTTCTGTTCAATAATTCATGTTATTAATAATGAAAGCTACAGACATATCGGTGGATGAGAAATATCGTTTCTGCTCAGTAATTTTATGAGGCTGTAACATATTGCCAACTCTGCCATATCACTGCCTTGACACATTTTCAAGCTTTTGACTCGAAATTAGCTGGGCATGATGCATTGATAATATAAACCCTGTCCAACCAAACTAGATGAATTTATACAACAGTTGCAGTCCTCTAATTCGAGGGCCAAACAGCATTTCAAGACTGCTGATATTTAGCATAAAAGCACTCTGTATCCCTCTGCTTGTCTGTGTTCACAGCATCTAAACCAAGAATATGTGAACGGAATACAAACTAGTTGCACGATATACCAGTACTAAAAAAGTATTGCGGTACCCTGCTTTTAAAAATGGTGTCATTCCTCATTTTATTAGTACCGGTACTTTAAGAAGGCATTTTAATAAGAGCCATATTTCCTGAGTAAAACACTGTTTATTTGGGTGCTATGATTTCCAAGATGTGGAAAACGTGGATGGAATCGTGAAATCCATTCATAAAAAGAGTGGTTTCATTTACTGCACACACAGTGAAGCACACGTGATGCTCGCTGTGTTTTTCTGCCTCTGCCGCCCAGGTATCATATCGAAGTCAAAGTTTTGGTATCGTGACTACACTACCAACTAGAGTTCAGAATTTAAGAACCGGCTTGATTTTAAATCATGTAATGGAATTTGAATTGGCCAAACCCCACAGGAACCAGAATCAGTTGAAATTGAATTGGAGTGACAGGACCGTGGTCCATCAGTTCAATCTATCTAGGAGTTATTCACTGACAAAACATCATATACAAAGTCCTCCATCGTCCCTGCCAATCAAATGCATAAAGGCTTTTGCTCTGGTATTTTGAGTGCAGTGTTAAGCCAATGACGAACACGCATTTCACAGCATGCCTCTGGGCAAACGGCCCCATAGATCCCTTTTCAGCTGCAAATATAGATCCTTGTGCCCCCATTTCATGTCCTTCCTTCACGCCTGCTGAGTGAAAACTCATATGGGATTCTGTAACAACAAAAACCTGCACAGAATGTCTCACAGTGCACACAAGCTGACTAAGATTCAGCACTGAAGGCCAACTTACAGCTGGGTAAGAACCCCACCGCAGTCATGTCGGTCCTGTTTGGCATTCAGCGAAGGAGGGGAGATGTATTAGTCACAAAAGAGTCTCAGAGGGAGCCGTTCTTACACATTCTGATCACTGTCCACCCCAATGGCCCTGAAAAAGCCAAACCCAGGATTTATAAATTTCTTTTAGATTGCCATAAATTCTTTACACCAACACAAATATGTCCGACGGGAATAAGCAAGGTTACTGCAGATGAAATAAGTCGAAGATTCAACTGGACTTTAGACAGCACAAAAAACTAATGAGATGAAGATCAGCTCTGGCCTTCATTTTGTCAGCGCTAAGTTAACCTGAGCTCCACTTTAAGATGTGATGCTCGGAGGAGACACTCAGAACACACTTCACATACAGTACACAAGGTTATTTATTTATAACTATTTACTTGATATACAGCCATTTTAGTGTATTTTGTATGTCCACATCCAAAGAAAAACCTTAGATTATTGGAACTTCCAGGGGGACCCAGTTGTAAAAAATGTTTAATAAATACTGCCTACTGTAGATAGAAGTGTCTTGGACAAAGAAAAAACATTCTGTGTATTCAATACACATAGTATGAAGAACTCAAATGGTACGAAATTAGTAATGCTATACACCTCAACATAATTTACGGTCATACAAGGCTTTCTGGCTTGGCAAATGAAGATGCCCATTCGTAGTGCTGTTCATACAGAACATAGTCACAGTATTTTTCTAATATAAGCATTTTCTAACAGGGACAAGAGCTCATTAGTCTCTCAGGTTATATTGAAATGGTGACCTTTCTGACGTCTCTTATCAAAGGCATTACACATCAATTATTCAAATGAATTACTTCACTTCCTCTCCAAATCTTACTCATTCGGACAACGTCATGAAACTTTTAGGAGTTGCATGCATTAAATATTTACAGCCAAGCCATCACTCATCTCATAATGAATAAGCACACCTTGGCATTGACACGTTTACTTTTGAAACACAAAGAAAGAAAGCAAGTACGTTTTGTCCTTCATGAGGCATCTTAACACTCATCTTCTATTTCTGTTCTCTACAGTAAGCAAAATGTTGTTGGGACACACATCAAAACTTAAACAATAGACATGTATAAATTAGAATGATACAATAGAACAATATACAGAACGATAGATAGATAGATGGATGTAGGTTCAAGCCAGACATTTTGTCTATTGTTAGCTCCACAGCTGTCACATTTTACCCAGCTGACTCTCTAGTGTTTTACGTCACTGCAGTCCACCTTTCCTTTCACAACATACCGGTCCCTGCAGAAGCTTGACGTGACCCTTTCCATAGGGATGGGCCCCAGTCATTTTGCACATTTTGAAGACCACGAGAGCAGACAAGAGTCATCATTAATGATGTTTGTTTGGCTCCTGCTGAAACAGTCAGTGTACTTTAGTCTCAGACAGGACAGCTCCTAGACTGGGTGGACGGATGCCCCGACTGCCCCATGACCTCTTCGGTTGTCATGGTTATTCACAAACACCAGGGCTGTCACAAGGCATCAGTCTCCAGCTCTCACCCCTGATTCTAAGAACAAAAAGAAACTTCATTTGAACAAACCGAGGAAAACAAACAAAAAGCCATGTGAGGGGTAAATAAAAAGTTATGCTGATGTAAAGTGGGTCAATATTTATCATATGGAACATGACAGCTAGTATCCAGCTGGTCCAGACAGTTCACCGGAAGGTCAAGAGGGTTTTTAGAATATTCTTGTTGATAGTTCAGATTTTTAGGTTAGAGACTTGAGCATTTTATAATATAATATGTGACCCTGGACCACAAAACCAGTCTTAAGTAGCACGGGTATAATTGTAGTAATAGCCAAAAATACATTGTATGGGTCAAAATAATATTTTTTTCTTTTATACCAAAAATCATTAGGATATTAAATAAAGATTGTGGTCCATGGAGATATTTAGTAAATTTCCTATCGTATATACATTTTTGATTAGTAATATGCTTTGCTAAGAACATCATTGGGACAGCATTAAAGGCAATTTTCTCAGTATTTAGATTTTTTTTTGCACCCTCAAATTTCAGATTTTTAAAGTTTAAAATACTATCTCAGCCAAATATTGTCCTATTCTAACAAACCATACATCAATGGAAAGCTTAGCTTTCATTTGATGTAGAATTCCGCGGGCGGGTATTTTTGCATTTACACTCTAATTACCCAATCAGAGTGAAGAAGGGAACCTAATAGGCGGGGAATATCATATTGACAGGGTAATCAGCCAATCAATGCGGTGATATTAACATGAGAGGCGGGCATTATCACAGTGACAGGTTATTATGAACGCTCGGTTTGACCATGTAATACCTGCTTCTGGATTCTATAAAAGTATATGTGACTTCTATTTTTATTAGATTGATAAAGTATACTGTATCTGCGAGCGCCAATTCTGTTCAATAATATATTGGCCAGCCTATATATAGCCCTGGACTAAACCCTGCCTTTGGGCAGCCCTGTAGCAAAACCCCCTTATAATAAAGATATCAGGGCTCTGAATAAATTTTTTTGTGGGTGGACCCTCTCTCCCTTTGGGCATAGGATAATGTCCCTAGTTGTCCTGCCCAAGTGATGTCCCTGACTGAATTATATATATATATATATAATGCAGATCTCATTAAAAATGTTCTCCTTGTATTAGAGCTCCAAAGCCCTTTGATAGCCTCATCGCGTTCCCGCTGTAGATAGGAAAGCACAGCAATGTTCTTTGATGTGTCCTGGTAGGTAGTGTTGTGCTGTGGGCTCATGGTAATGAACCGATGCGGATCCTGCAGGTGAAGATCTGCACAGACGTTGTCATCAATCACACATGTGTGTGTTGGGCGGAGGGGAGAGGAAGCACTCGACCTGTGGCTCGTACTTCAATGCCACCCGTGAGGAGTTCCCATCTGTGATATACTCTGCCACTGACTTCAATGATGACAAATGCTCCAGCCGCCGTGGAAATATTGAGAATTGCCAAGACATTTATCAGGTATAATTTCAAATGATAAAAGGGGCCTAGTTGGGAATGCCATTGGACACAGATGGAAACTGGAATATTTTTATCTTCTAGGCAAAGCAATCAAGAGTATTTGAATATCAGATGGGCTTCGTATGACCCACCACAATGTTCTACACACAACCGGTCAAAAGATTTCTTCATGTGATTGAAAGAATCTTTGGTTACCAAGGCTGCATTTAATAATCAAAAATACTGTGAAAATAATACAATTGTGGAAAATTAGTCTATTGGTTTTCTATTTGAATTTATTTTAAAATATAATTTATTCCTGTAATGGTAAAGCTGAATATCATCATTCATTACTCCAGTTTAAAGTGTCACATGATACTTCAGAAATTATTCAGATATATTGATTTGCTGCACAAATTATCATCAGTTTTGAAAAAGTTTTTTTTTTTTTTTTTTGGGGTAAGCAAGATTTTTTTTTTATATATATATAATACAGAAAGAAATGTACAAAATTATCAATGCTTTTATTCAACATGGAAGCAATAAATTGATGTGAAGACATATATAATGTCACAGAAGATTTCTATTTCAAATAAATGTTATAGATTATTTTGAACTTTCTATTCATCAATGAATCAAATAATAAATTGAAATATATTCTAAATTGTAATATTTCACAGTATTACTGTTTAATGTATATTTTGACCAGTGTGGTTTATATTGAACCCTTAATCAATGCATCTCACATTTACAAAAAAAAAAATGGGACAGTAATGGTTTCTTAGTGTGACAAATGTTGCAAAGCATCGTAAAATCTCAAATCTCATTCATGCTGAATATATAATGTCAAGACCGATCATGATTGAGCATCATGACTGATCATGAAAAGCAAAAGCATTTGGCGTCCCTGAAATCAAACCTGGCACAATGCGTCTTGAGAGTCTTAGATCTCAGACTAAAGTACAGTCAACAAATAACAGCTAATCTTCGAGCCGGGCCAGCCCTGGTCACAGTCTTTCTTGTGTATTGTTTGTGTTTGTCTGAGCTCTGCTGTATTGACAGCACCATCTGTTGCTGTGCTGCTGGAAGATGAGCCGGCTGACTGATAGCGACTTCTACATTTATTCTCCTTCACATCAAAGGCACATGTTGTGCGTGCAGAACAATACTGGTACCATTAAACATCAGGATCCAACCTTTGGCAACCTTGAGCACACAAACAACCCAGATTAATAACAATATTGCAAAGAAAAGCATCTATAAACAATATTGGTATGAGAGAGTCTTGAAATTGGCCAGCAGTTTCAATGAAGATCCAGATGAAAAGTATTATTTCATTTTATTTTATTGTAAGATATATCAACAAAATCAAATATAATAATACAAAAAATATTACATCAATCGATGAACTTCAGTCCAACAGAACTTAACAGCAGTATTCTGCAATAAAATTGGAGGGGAAAATATTAATAACAAGCTTTATGTGTAATGTAATATCTATAATTTATGTTAATAAACATACAAATATTGCTTGACATTTGGAAGAATTCAGTTAATGCCTATATTTTTGTATAAAAGCAAACAATTCAAATGACTCTTTTAAAGGATATTTTAAAGGATATGAAGTAAAGATGGAGCTCATGTAGGCTCATGATTGTACATCAACATCATCTTAAACAAATAGAAATGTTGGGTTAAAATGTATCTGAACAAAAAAAAATATATAATAAATCAAGCGGCTATCCAATAAAAAATAATCAGCACATTTGTCACTCACCCAATTCAACAGACATAGCTATAAACATATAAACATAAATACCAAAATTGTTGGTCTTTTAACCCACCGGTTCAGTGTTTTTTCCCTCCTTTCTTTGGGTCCGCAGATTCCGGTTTAGGTTTTGCAGATCGGGCGAATTGCTGGAGTTTAAGTTAAGGAGTGATTATGTTTGACAGTAAAGCATTTGTAATAATAAATTCTAGGTCTACACTGTTTTTGTTGGAGAAAGAAAGACAAAACATTCTGTCAGAAAGTTAATGCCAAAATGACTGAAAAACAAAGGATACCACCACAAGAGGTTTATCGTTGAGAACATATCCATTGGTTTCCTTTAAGGCCTTCTCTGCGCTTCTCTCGCTGGGGAGCCCGATGAAGGCCTGACCTTTCATCCTCCCCTCTTTCATCAAAACAATATCAAACCTGACGGGAACAAACACGCTTTATACATCAGCACACGTTCATGAAGAACTCCCCTTTATTCACCACTCCTGAGAAAAATAGGAGTGGTGTTTTCTTTTCATTGGCTTTGATTGTGAGGCCCCAGACAAGGGCCCGAGGCATGAGACAGTGGTGCTTACATGTTTCTCTCCTCCTCTGAGGAGATGTCGATATAGCGGCCGTAGATGAACTTCAGATCCTGTGGAAAAGATTGAGCGGGGTTATGTAGCTGCTAATCAAGTGAGAATCGAGAGCTCTCCGGCTCTTCTAGACCACACTCCGAAGCAAAGGTTATGAAATCTCAAGAATTTGCTACATGTAGAATACAAAATATATACTGTAAAAACTAGTAATAAATGGTCATATTTCTCCATCTTGATTTGCATGCCTACTTGGTCAATTAACAAAACTGCTTAATATTTATTAACACATTAATAAACTATCTGGTTATCCAGAACTTGTCCAGTCTAAGAAAATAAATGTATAAAACATATAGTAATACAAATAATAATAAACTATTAATTAATAAGACATTTAACAATAATTAATAAGCAATTCAATTATTTTAAAAAATAATAATATTTAACTTGAATATTTATCCATAAATGAATAAATCAACTCATCCACTAATATTAAAATATTACATTATTAAAATAAATAAATACAATTTATTTCCAAAACAAGTAATTTCATCCCAAAAATTATCCAGTTATTCAAAGGTCTTAATCATAAATAAAATATATAATGCTTTAAAAATAAATATTTTCAAAAACAAATATTTATCCATACATTATTTTTTTATCCAATAATTCTTCAGTCCAACTCATTCACTGATATTAAAATATTATATTACAATAAATAAATGAAATATAAGGTATCCATAAGGTAATTATCCAGTTATACTGTCTAGTCTAATTCATCCATTGAATGAATTAATAAATGAATGATAATTGAGCATTTAGATTTAATATTTAACTATTTATTTTTTTGTGTGTCGGTAGAGCAACTAGTTATACTAGTCCTAGTTATACAATAATTGTCGAGTCCAATGTATCCATTGAATAAATAAATAATACAGAGAATTTTGTTTTAATATTCAACTATTTAGTTTGTTTGTTTTTGTGGGTAGAGCAGATACTTACTTTTTCTTCAACTTGCTTTGCAACATTCTTAACATAAAGTCTGCATGTTGGCTCTCCAGGTTCGTAATTCTTAAACACAGACATTTTCTTAATCTCTATAAATGTAAAAAAAAAAAATCAATACAATAAATGCACACAATCATTTGAATAGTAATTCTGAGAGATAAAGCTGTAAAACATACATTTAGGAATTACTGACTGACATAAAATAAATACATTAAGCAATCACTCGCAAACATCTGAAACATGCAAACAGTCATATGGTGTGCTTCATATCAAATATTAATTTCCTCTTTAAAGATCGGCTGTTTCTCTTGCAAACACTCCAAGGCAAATTCTTTACTAGAGCTTCTCAATTCTATTTGATGTTCAGTGTACTACAAAGAACGAGTGTATGCGTGCACAATTTGAGTGAGTGTTTCACCGGCTCTGGAGAGTCTCCCTCTCTCTAGCTCTCTCCTAGAGATGAACTCTGAGGGGATGTCCTCAACTTCCTCCCTCTCTTCCTCGTGTCTGGGGACCGGAGCGCTTGGGTAGATTTTCCCAAACCCTTCTGCAGCATCCTGAACGGAAACCTCCATCTCTGCCGTGTCTAGGAATAAGTTGCATAAACATAATTAGAGCGTGCTTTGAACTGTCACGGTGCTCGATTTCAATCTGTCTGAGACAGACTGCCTGTTGCAAATTTCAACGATGACACCGAACTCTTGTGTGAACACGAATCAAAATGACAAGCCTTGACTTTTCAAAACAAACTCGAAAACAAAAACGCAGGATTTTTGTCTTGCCACGCACGAAAGCAAAAACGATTCCTGTAATCAATAACAAAAGGCACGTAAAAACAGATCAAATGGAAAATCCATGCCAGAGGGAAAAAGAAACAGGCGAGTGTATTAATCTCTGAGGGTGACACTGGTGTGTTTGCGTGGGGTCACGCTCTGTGGGGTTTTCTTTCAGGTTCTTTCATAGCACAGTTGGAGATGTCACCTGGCAGTTGGCAGTAAGCCGTAAGCAAACGCGTATGATTATGGGAAGCAGCGAGGCTACACAAATCCTCTGGAAACTTGTCTGACAGATCTAGTGCCTAATGTGTACTAGAGCAAGAAGTGCTGATAAGTTTCCCTCAGAGAGGTGGATTCCTTTGACGTTTCTCGTCATTTAAACATTGTTTATCATCAGCTATACGCGAGCATAGTGGAAATAACTACCGTCTCTGTGCTCTTTTCTTTTTAAACAGAAAGCTGTTTGTGTTTGACTTTGAAAGGTTTTCCGTCTCGGTTTTAGGTCATAGACATTAATGGAAAACAAACAGGAAGATAAGGTAAACAAAAGACTGTGGATCTAAATTTAACCGCAGAGGACGACTTTTCTTGCTGCGTCTGCGTAGATTGCCGGCGTTAAATAATTGCTTTGACATACCTGCACACAGTAAAGAATTATTGTAATTTTAATAGTAAAAACCTGTTAATTTGCTAACAGCAAGGTCCCTTACTATAAACAGTAGGGCTGTCAAATTGATTAATCGCATCCAAAATAAAAGTGTGCACTGTGCATATTTATAGGTATATATATATAATATACACAAACATATTATGTAAACACAAACTTTTATTTAGGCTGCGATTAATCATTCAAAACTGTAAAATACTGTTAAATTTAGTAATCAATTCTCAGCCCTAATATACAGTGAAAACTATATAAAAGTGTAATTACATTTATTTGTAAAGTAAAATACTGTTAAATTAGTGAAAGTGAAGTGAAAAAGAACAAGTTCTATGTGTAAAACTATACAATTATTTGACACTTTTTCATTGAAATCCCTGTTTCTTTTTAGTTTTTTAGGCAAAATCTTATTAACATAATTATTATGTGATGATAATGAATGATGATTATGTATTGACCTTCAGCTTGTGTAAAAGCTACTTTTTGATGATTTATGGTTCTACGTGTGGCTTTATTCACTACCTGTGTTTTTGTTGGTCGTTTGGTATACTATAAAAGTACAAAACAGATTTAGGATTTTGTTAGATTGGTATATTAACATTATATCAATTTATACAGGTTTTTACTATACATTGAATTTAAATCCGTAAAACCTGAAATGTTGCTATGGTATATTTTATGGTAAAATCTGGTAACCACAGATATTTTTTATTTTACAGTGCTCTGAAAAGTTGTGTGTGTGTTTGTTTTAGTTTGATCGTTTCATCATTCCTGAATCCCAAATAAAGTTTCAGGGTTATCCTGACGCAGGGGAGGGTCTCAACACCTCATGGCGAGAGCAGCTCGGCCTGCTGACAGCCCGATACATTAAATCTTCTCTCCAGCTGAGTCACTATTCTCAGGGCTAATTGCTGTGTTAATTGAGCAGGTCCGCTCAGGATGGATGGCTGAACCTGGGGCGCATTCGGTGATGTAGGCGGATAGATAGATAAATGGATGATGTGGAAGGAGTGGCGGGGGATGTGAAGCCTTACCTTCAGTCGCATCAGTGAATTGCTGCAGTTCCTGATTCTGTCTGGCACCCTCGAGGATGGTGGACACCTCAGCCGATATGTGGAACTCAATCTTTTTCTGTCCAAGCGTCTGAGGTTGCTCGAACACGTCTGATGGCTGCAGGACTGGGCCTGAGGGGCTGTGAGATACAACACTGAGCTATCTTTTTGTATTGCTGAAGGTGTCTTTTGAAACTAATAGGTGCAGTTTTGCTTTAATTAATGATAAAGACGCTTCTGGTTGAGTGAAAAGCAGCTGAGAGTTTACCCTTGGGAATCTGGTTTGGGAATAAACAGCAGGTCTTTTAGTTTGGGTTTCTTTCTCTTGGAAGAAGTCTTTGTTCTCAACGGTCTTTTGCATGGCTGGTTAACAAGGCCCATCAGTCTGATCATCCTTTATGGAAAGCAGAGAGAAGAGAGAAGCTATTAAACATGCATAGCTTTTGAACGCAAGGCAAAACACGGCAACAAAACAAACAAACCAAGCATTTTGAAGCTTTCAGCTGCTGCCATTCTGGAGGCCGACAATCTGTCAATGAGAAAACGTGCCAATGCTGGTGATGCATGGTCAGAAACACTACCAGTTATTTTGAGATATTGGAAAAGAGATTTCATTTAATAATTAATAATAATCTGTCTGTAGGAGAAAAGTCCCTGTAAAGTGTTGTAAGGCCAGAAAATTTATTATTCATCAGTATTGGCCGTTATTAGAGAAACTAGAATTGTCTATGCTCATTTCTCTGATTTTTTTACATACAGATTAGATAATCGTCTAACAACCACTTAAAATTCTTTTTTAAAAACACTAATAATTTATAATAATTTAATACACTGTTAAATATAATCTTTAGCAATATTTTATAATGTTGTGATGGTGTGACTCACAAGCATTTAAAGCTAATTTAAAACAACTTTTTTTATTTTTAGTGTCTTATTTAGAATTTATACAAATTTTAAATAGCTTTATTGATTATTTAATGGTTATTGGTGATAATATGAAAAACGATTGTCTTAATATCTGCTGTACTGTACATTCATTCAAAAATCCTCACCGTTTTGTGTTAATAAGTCCCTGCATGGTTAAATTATAAAATAAATGAATGGGATAGTTACAGTTAAACTACCCCCCCCAAAAAACTTGAATTATTATGCCCACCAAGGCTGCATTTATTTGATAAAAATACAATAAAACCAGTGATAGTGTGAAATAGTATTACAAATATAAATACCAGATTTATTTTTAAATATATTTTAAAATGTAACATATCCCTGTGATAAAGTCTTCAATGTCACATGATCCTTCAGAAATCATTCTAATTTGCTGATTTATTGCTCAAGAAAATGTTCTTATTATAAATTCTTTAAACAATTGTGACCACAACAACTTGCTTGCAAACACTACCTAATAATAGTTACCTAGTAACGTCAAACTACTTCAACAGCTTGTAGACAAAATATAAAGGAGGAAAACCCAGCTACCTCTCCTTGTCCTCCTCATCTCCACTTTCGTACTCCGATTCTTCACTGCCTGACGCCCCCTCCTCGTGATCCGGGAGAGGAGGGTTCTCTGGGGGGAATGCTGGGGGCATGGGCGGCAATGGGCCTGGAGGCATCTCAAACTGAAACGGTGCAGATGAGTGGGTTAGACCTTCTCAAGAGCTCATCAGTATTAGCGGAGCACTTATATTCAGTAAAAAGAATAGCATTGGGGACGAGGCTGAGTTATAATTTAGGCGATGCACTAAGATGTGATTCATATTATACATTCGTCACCATGCTGCCCTGATTGTTTGAGTTAAGATAAACATTGCATAACCACATAACTAACTCACCATTGGCGGAGGAGCCGTTACTGGTCCAAACGGGCAGGGAAGGTTCATCTTATTCATCAAGTGAAGAACCTGTGGAAGAACATGTTCACCCGATGAAGAAAAGAGTGTGTGTGTGTGTGTGTGTTGTTTCCACACACCTGGTACTGAGTATTTCTTGGACGCAAACATTAATTGTGACCCTGGCTCCATATGTAACCCAGATTGCTGTGTGGGAATATATTTAGGCTCTGAAACGAAGCTCTGAGCAACAGATTTAATGTGTTTAATGTGCCAGCCTGTTTCTCAGAAATCTAGCGCCACCAAAAGGCAGCCTGGGAAATTATAAGGTCTCATGGTGTTTTACAAAACTGTGAGGTGTAGCTTAAGGGAAAATGTTATCCCTCCCACATGAACACGATATTAATACCATCAGAATAATTCCATGCAAATATTGTGGTTTGATGTTTTAGAGACTGGACTTGATTCATAAAAAATCACATTAGTGCCAGTCTCAGAAAGAACGTTTTTCTGTTTTGTTTAGTTTTTTATACCTGATCTGAACTAAAAACCTGAAAATAGGAGACAGATACTGATACACAAGAGGTAAGCCTACGGATGAGCGTGTGTTTACACATTCCCAACATCAGACTGATAAATAAAACAGCAAAAAAATAGCCTCTACTCACTTGAACGTAGAACTTGGGCACGCTCAGAAGAGTGTGTACAATGTTTGTCAAAATTCCACTTGAAATAGGAGGGTATAAATATTTCAGCGTTGGATTTGTTTGAAATTTCAACCTGCGGGAGGAAAGAAAAATGAAAAATTGCCAGTCGTTAGTCTCGGAGAGGAGACAGGGAAACATTTCCAGAAATGCTACCCGTGACAAAATGCATGCATATAATGGTGAAGCATAAATATAAGAGCGAGGTACAAACATTTGGCAGTGTTTCACAAATGCCCACGCCTGTAAAACACACCTGCGTTTGGGGACAGGAGAGCAGCTACTCTTCAGTAGTTAACTCTACACCACAAAAATAGCTAACACTTTATATTTTATTATTTTTGATTATAGAAAAGCAGTATATAACTTGCATAAAACTTCAACACACAACAACCTAACTCAGTTATGAATGGCAATTTTTTATATTAATTTCTCTGCAAAAAGAATATGACATTTCCAATACAGGGCAAAACTAAGCGATATCAATTATATCATTCTACAATGTTAGTTGTTCAACTAACGGTTCAAAACTATCGGTTCGTACCATTGCCACTTATTATTAACTCCTCAACACTGAATATCACTATATTAATTCATTCAGGGCAAGTAACATTTCAAATATTCACAATGCTTTTGCTGGTAATATAAAACTACGCAACAATGTGCTTTTAATATTTCACAAAGTTTCATAAAGACATCAATAGACAAGTTTAGTGATGCTTTTTCTATTATGACACAGTAAAACCGAAATTTTAGGAAAATGTTTAATAATAATTGTTAAAATCTAATAAATAATTTAATAATAATAATTATAATAACAATGAATTTAAGTGTCTCTCATTAGTTATAAAAGTACATTAATTTATCTAAAATATTATTTATGTTTTAAATATATATATATATATATATATACATATATATTTATATATATATATGTGTCTATAAACTAGCTTTAAAAGTTGTGTGTGTGTGTGTGTGTATGTATGTGTGTGTGTGTTTATAGCCACACACATATATATATAGCCATATATATGACTATATAAAAGATAGGTGTTACCCACAACTCCAAGATCCAGCTCATGCATTTTATGCTCCTTATGCTGCATGGACTACTCTTGCAAACCAAACGCTTTGAATGTCAAGAGACTCTTTCATGTTGACTTTGATTGCGTATTCTATCATCGAAATGGTCTGCACTTCATTCGGAGCATCACACCACTGAAAAACATGCTTATCAGGCGACACCGCTCTGTGCATGAGCAGCTCTGGCAGAATTAAATAAATAAAAATCTGTCACGGCTACGCACTCGTTAAGTGAAGGTGAGGTGCGGGCTCCTCGTGCAAAATTATATCTTAGCCCACGGTCTCTTTATCAAAGGCCACCTGGTGCCACCACATGGCAAGAGCAGACGGGCTGTCACCGCAGAACAGACACTCTGAGACATGGGCCTGTAATTGGACACGAGACGGATGGTGACAGCCACTCTCCAACTTCCTCCCTCCATCTTTCTCTGTTCGCTGTGGGCACTTCCTACTGGGTTACCAGGACCTGAACTACTGACACCATGAGCGTGATGTTAACCGGGAGCGTTAGCCTGTCTCAAATCTCCAGTGACATCATAAAACACAGCGGCACGGTGAGAAGGCTCATGCAGAGGAAGTCAATGAACACAGATGCATGTGCACACCTACCCCAGACTGGGAGCAATGCTGTTATCCACCAGAGGAACGTTTTTTTGTTGTTTTTCTTTCTTCCCCTTCTCAGACTGGGCACCAGCACCACTGAAACATAAGAAAAATACAAGAGTATTTATGAGTAAAGAAATATAAGGGTGTTTCTTCAACTATGGGCATCTTTGGCCCAGTAAATTCTTAAAAACACATTTTCTACTAACAAAATAAAAACAGCATGTACTTGCGTCACATGAGAACTATGCCATTCTTCGTAAAAATGTACACCTTACCTCAAATTAAGTACTGTGTTTAATATGATGCTGTGCTGGAAACTACTTTTGGTATAAAATTGCTACTTTGTCTTGTTAAGGCTAATTTCATAGCTAGTATTTAATTTATCCCACTATATTTTCACACAATTCTGCATAATCGGACAAAATGAAAGCTAGATTACACTGTAAAAATTATTTATCAAAGTTATAAATAAAACCAAACCAAGATTACTGGAGTACTTATTTTAAGAAAATAAAAAATGCATGTTTAATTCAATGTGTTTCTCACTGTTTGTATAATTGTCAAATTTACTAGCAATTCTGAGTGAAAATTGACTCTGCATCAGTTTATTTTAGAGTAGAAATGATGCCCAACATAAATATACTGTTTACAACTGACAGTTGTTCCTGTTTTTCGTCTCATATTTTAACTCAAAACTGACAAATTTGTCACCATGGTAAGTAAACTTTTAATAAAACTTTATTAGAGGCAAATTGATTTTGTCAGGGGGGAAATTAGGTGCATTTATGTATATAATTTCTGTGAACATAATCAATGTTTTTAAAATTAACATTAGCTTTGTCTGGGACAAGAAAAATATAAATCGTAAAAACGAAATATATAAAAAAACTAGTAAAAACAAATCTTAAAAGTAGCCAAAATAAATTATGACGGCAAGGTAAAAAATAAAAAAAGTAAGTAAATAAGTAAATGAATAAAATCCAAGATAGTTTAATGTGAACTTCACGTAACAAAATGTTATATATTAAATCAATCCCTGCAACATAAAAGTGCCCATATGTGAAGAAATATCCATAAACCATTTTAATCAAATATAAAAAAGACAGTTAGCCAATCAGAGACACATCTAGACAGCTTATATTTGAGGGGAAGGAACAGAAATAGCTGAAAGTCTATTATTATTGATTTTGTCATTTACCTCTTAGACACTGGTGGGTCTTTCAAAACAGTGACATGGTCTTGATCTTTCGCAAACTCAACCACTAGTGTGTGACCAAGGATTCTCAGCTGATGAAGTCTGTTCAGTGCCTGTGGGTGGAAAGAAACAATCCGGTTTACTAGCATATGTCCAAACCAGCTCTTAAACCACAAGAGGAGCATGTGTATTTTAGTTTTACCTTAGAGGCTGAGGTCTCACTCCTGAACGTTGCAAATGCCATATGTTTCTGCAGATGACAACACAATTAAGTCAGCTGTATTCATTCGCTCCATCATTTACCCACAGCAATTTGCATACTTGTAAATCTTGCAACTTACCAGCGGTCCCTTCTCTGACAGCACTTTGACAGACGAAGCACCAAAATATTCCAGGAGATCCTCCTTTTCATCTCTGTTGAGTTCTCTGGGCAGATGCCGTACGATGAGGGTTCTGCTTGTCCTTGTTTGAACATCGGCCTCGTCTGCCTCTGCCATGATTCTAAAAAAGACAAACAATTAAATCGATCAGTAACTCATCTCTTCATAATTCAAATAACATGTGGAACCTTACGATGAGCAGAGAGCTAAAAAGCATGGTTTTATTCTAATTTAGTGAAACATAAAAAGACTTGCTGCATTATTAATTACAATTTACAAGGTAAACATTCATTCTGATTTATTGTCCACAGCTTTCCTTTATATTGTACACCAAAGTAATGTTTTAAATGTTTCATAATTTAACCAATATTTCCCAATATCAAAATAACGTCTTTGAAAATAAACTAAAACAAAGACAAGCACATTGACATATATTAGCAAATCTCACTAATTACTGCAACACATTTGACCAAAACAATTAAATTAATAAAAAATCTCATTATTTATGGTGTTTATATGTTTCCTTACACATTTCCCTACCAAATCTCCATTACGGCAATGCAACAATAAATATTGAATTCCTGCCCAGACAAATAAAAAACACAGCTAAATTGAACAATAGCTTACCATTACAATGTACAATAATACGTAAAATATGTAAAGTTAATGACGTGTTTCAGCATTAATGAGAACTTGTCAGGGAAATGTGCATAATTGTCAATAACATTACGGACTTCAAAAGTTTCATAACATTTCCCAATGCAGTTATTACTCCTATTATTAAATATTCATACTTTTTTGCTTTAGAAAATACATAAAAACATGGCTTAATGCATTCTAGTTATTTTCAGTACTATAATAGAGTATTTATTTATAAAAGAGTATTATTTAAACTGCAGCGCATCTGTCCGGAACTGAATTTAAGCATCTAACGTTAGTGTTGCTCAGGGGGAATGAATTCTGGAAACACAGTATCTGTTCCAGTCTGTCTAAAGACGACTATAACTTATCTGGTCCTCATCTAACACAGAAGAACACTTTCAATGTGCATTTAAGGAGTAGCAGGCGTTATACTGTGTTAGTAAGTAAACAGGTAAAAATTAGCAAATGCACATGCAAGTCTAACGTTACAGGTTTTGTTCTGAAGCGAGCCTCACAAATCATTAGCTTCAACAGCTCACAACAAAACTAGGGAACAAAGAAGCTTGAAGATAAAATAAAACATTGTGTCACTAAAGAAATATACACTAGTATAAAGACAATAACTGAGACAAGTGAATGTTTATGAGAGATGTGAGACAAACGTACCCGGTTCAAATTCACGCTCTTCCGCACAAAGTTTGTGGGCGTGTCTAATGAGGTCAGGGAAATCTGATACCTGATTGGTTGAATGTTGGTCATTCACATCACCGATTGGTTCGCAATGCACATCAATCACAAATGGTCCAAATTCAGAAAACATATTTTCTTTGGCCAGAAGATGCCACTGTTGTTAACAAAATTAATCCGTATCAGCATGTTTAGCCAGTAAATAGGCTTTTAACTTTAAGCAAGTGTTCATTTACCTCAGGTTTTATGAGCTGTTTTATTTATATTTTAATCATTTTCAAAATAAAATTGTAATAAAAAAATACTATTTAAGAATAGTAGTAGTTGTAAATAAGAATTACAGCTGTAATTATTAATAATATAAGTATAAATATAAAAAGTTGCCATGTATTTATTTATTCCTATTTTAGTAAAGTAGTTAACCAGGTTAAACTTGATGAAAGTGTATTTGTGTCAGTGTGCCAAACACAAACTGAACTTTATAATTGTTAAAGGCTTTACTCTATTGGTTTTTCTCTGTAACACTCGCAGTATGTGGAGATCAGACAAATGTGTGTATGGCTGGCATTTGACCAAGCCAAATGATGGCCCTCCTTCCCAGTTATACCATACTGCCCCTCTGTATCCCGAGTCCCACTTATTCAGGGTTTTTCTCCGTGATACCCCTGTTTCACTTTTTTTCAAAAATGCATATCCAATAAGCTTGAAAGTTGGCAACAGCTACTGTTTGCTTAGAGTGGACTAGCGGTTGAAGATCTGGATTAGTTGTCCCCATTGTGCCTTACAAATACAAATGCTGAATTTCAATCCGTGGCATATTGGCTATTAGCTTTGCATTTTTTGTAGATATGAAAAGTAACTTCATTAGAACATAATATTAAACCTGATGACAGCCTTTGTGAGTTCACTTTCATACTCTGGGAACAATCCCAGAGGACTGACCCCGGTTTATGGGTCAACTTAACTTGGAAATTGTCCTCACTATTGTCAGACAATCTCCAAATTCCTGTACAGATGAAGTTTTTTTTTCATTGCAGACAACATGGGCATTCCTTACAGGGGGGAACAATGCCCCCTTTCAGCCTGGCTGGCTCTGAAATTTCACAGGTGAAGGGAGGAGCGGAAGGTATCTTATCCATGACCGAACAGTCCGAGCCGGGAGAGAGCGAGGAAGGGGGAAACGTGTCAAAAAAGAAAGGCCTGTGCCCCATCAGCATTGCCTTGTAAAGCATAAATCAGCTTTCATGCTGAATACTCATGGTCAGACAGTACTGTGAAATCTCTAGAAGCGTATCGGTCATTGTCTGATGACAATCTGAGCGAGACCCAAGTGAGAGAACCCGATTGAGAGATGATGTTAATGGACAAAATCCACAGTAGTTAATTTTTAATGAATATTCATTTTTGTTATTGCTAAATTAGAGATAAATGTATTAATACAAACCAATTAAGAATGAAGACCTAAAAAGGGTTAAAAGCCAAGATTGAATTCTTCAGTGTGGGTGTACCTGAAATATGATGACCATTGAAATCAGGAACATGATTATTAGTGGGCTTCCGTGTTTGAGCATCCAGGGTTGAGCTCTACAAACAGACGCACTGCAATGTGCCTTAGGACAGTAGAGCAAGTCTGAGTTGTTTGCCAGTAACAAACATTAATTTGGGTGAGGATGGGGGGGCTATAGAGATCAGTGTAACAGGCCTGTCTGCAGTAAAAGCTCTTTCTGGATCAACACAAGCAGAGACACCACATTCCTCGAGCTGTAATTTATAAGACAGCCCTAAAACAAGCCGGCTGTCCTTGCTGAAGGCAAATCATTCTTAATCCCAAATGTTCAGAAACAGCCAGAGTTTTATGTCTAAAGGAAAGTAAATAAACAGATAAACAATCCCAAATTTCCTGTTTATTCTCTCTATTCCCATTTTCATAAATTCCTAAAGAAATTTTTTGTCTCATAAATCATAAAAGGGAAGCAAAAGCATCACAGCTTATTTTTTATACAGTTATTTTAAGATGCTTATAAACTTTTATATCCTGCATAGTAGCAAAACACTGAGAACATTCTTAAAGAAGTAAGTAAATAAATGTGTCTTTTTGCCTTTTGTAACAAATATATGTATTTAAAATTCACAATGCAGTCTTTCTGATACTGGTGACACATCTTGCACACTAACGAGTTTATGTTATGGATTAAAAACTCTCTAAAATGACATTGTCTCGTCCCATAATGATCAATAGCCAGTTGCAAATCATAGTTCAAGTGTGACATAAATTAAATGGATTTAATTGGAGTACAAAATACTGTGTGTGTGTGTGTGTGTGTGTGTGTGTGTGTGTGTGTGTGTGTGTGCATGTTTATGTGGTTTATGAGGACACAAATTTGTATAATGACATAGGTATGACATAGGTATTACAAGGAGAAGGTGATTTATGAGGACATTTTCAGTGTCCCCATAATTCAAAATGCTTATAAATCATACAGAGTAAGTTTTTTTGGGGGAAAGTTGAAATGCACCGTCTCCTGTGAGGGCTAAGTTTAGGTGTAGTGTAGGTGTAGGGCAATAGCACATACAGCTTGTACAGTATAAAAACCATTACGCCTATGGAGAGTCCCCATAAACCATAAAAACCAACATGTGTGTGTGTGTGTGTGTGATTAAAGTTAGCAAAATGGCTGAGGTTAGCAAACTGCTTACACTTTAAATCAAACTGACAACAAGACTGACACCACTGCTTCCCTTTGCTGTCTTCCTCTCTCTAAAAGTGAAAGGAAGGATATCACCAGAAATTATTTTATAGAGGAAGTAAGCGGCTTGCTAAGCAGTGCCTTACGTCATTTGGTACAAGCATTCATCAAGAAAACTGACAAGATCTACCGCATGTGTCATCATTTTAGACCACCACTCCCAGATCACACCCTCTCTCCTCATTCTACATGTTTCTCTCACCTTCTCTCTGTCTGTCTCTGACTTTATTTTCACAGGCCTTCAGCACCTGCCAACATCCAAATAACATGCCATCGACACATAGCCTAGTGCTTCTACTTTGGGGGTGATTTGGGTCTCACTCGGTTTGTAAATCCCACAAGTGACCATAAAAAAGGTTTTCATTTAAAAAGCACTAAAAACCTTACTGACTGATGTTTAAGTGCACTTCCTGCAAATATGAAAAAAATAAAGGGTCCCAATTAAATATGTGCAGTTTTACATGATTCATTCAAATTGTCACATGACCAGAGCAGTTTATTTCCTGTTTGCACCTTGAGATGATGATGGCTGCATCAAAGCTCCAAAACAAAAGGCTAGTATATGTTAACAAAAGGACATGACAAAGATTTCTGGTACACATTATCTTTAAGGTGTCCAGTATTTATATATGAATTCACATATATTCAGATTTGTTGAGTGTGGTCATAGAATGAGTAAACATTTTGACGGTCACAATAGTGACTGGTGAGATGACAGTGAACTTAGGTATACAATATAAAATCAATTGCAGTTGCTATTGAAAATGACAATAAAATGTTGCAATGACAAAATATTGCACTTAATAAAAAATTATAATGTTACAACAAATGTACAATAATGATGTTGTAATACTCGTTGCATTAATATCAAATGTGATGTTATATTTTACAAAAATGTATTATTTTGAAATGCGCTGATGATTGAATTTTTTCGTTTTTTATCTCAGTGTTCCAATCCATGTTGCATAAGTTTTTATGCCTAATAGTAACCCTAGAATATGATCAAACTGTTTAAAATAGCTGGGCAAAGATATATTCAATTTTTATGACTGCAGAAATATGTTATTTCAGTACACACATTATCCCACCAGTCATAATTGTGACTGAACATAAAACACAATTTTTCACAAACTTTTCCAAAACAAATTCAAAACATAATTATTGATTATTTCAGAGGGTTGCTTAAGACACATCATTTGGATATGTTCATGTCTGGGGAAATTTTGGGATTAAACGGGTTAAGACAGATGAAACAATGCACCAGTGGAGTGAATTAGAGTTATCACTCCTTTAATTAGTCCCAGTACAAGAGAAAATCCGGTCCATATGATGGTGATATCAGCGCAAACCAGATTCCTGAGCAATGTGCAATGCAGATGTGAGCTCAATACAATGGGAGCAAGCTAGCCCGGGTTTCTTTAAACATTCTGTTTTGTCATGCTTTGCTCTGGTTTTGATATTTAATCATGACAAAAGACACTGAGGCTTGTGACAGAATATGAACCAGACAGCAGATGTATAATGCAGCGCTCCAGTGTTTTCAGACACTGGTTTTGCTCTAGTGTTTTAAGTGGCTGTTCTCCAGTGTTTACAGACAGTGACTGTTATCCTGTGATTTCAGATGGCACCTGTGTGCCAGTGATCTTCGGTTATTTCAGACAGTAAGCTACGTTTACTGCAGTGTTTCCAGACAATGGCTGTTGTCCGGTGATTTCAAACTGTAACTCTTCTGCATTGTTTTCAAGTAACTGTTACTTGACAGTAACTGTTTTCCAGAGATTTCACAGTATCTGTACTTAAGAGGTTTAGACTGTTCTCCAATGATTGCAGATAGTGCTCTAGGTTTTTCTTCAGATAAAGACTGTGTTCTAGTGATTTCTGATGGCACCTGTGCACTAGAGATTTTAAACAGTTTGTGTACACCAGAGATTTCTAACAGCATCTTTACTCCAGTGTTTTCAGACAACGCCTGTATCAAAAAGGAACAGTGCTCCAGTGATTTCAGATGGTATGGTATTTCAGTCAATAAATGTGTTCAATTGAATATTTTCCTTGTTTGCTTTAACATTATGATAATTTCTGGACTTAAACCATTTTGCCAATGTGAACGACCTCGTGGGAAAGATCCTGTGGAGCATGAAGGTAAATTAATGTTAAGGAAAAATAAAACTTGATCTGAAGAAACATTCTAGTTGTTTCATGCTTAAATTGTATTCTTCCTCTCCATATTTTGCTCTTAACCGTGGTTTTACACCATCAATTATGGAAGTTATACGTTTTGTGGCATCATTCCCTTGATCACAGGAGCTTTGAACTGTGCGGTTTTGCACCGTATTCAGTTTATCATAGAACTGTTTTGACAGATCAGCCAGGTTTAAAACGACCCCTGCATCAACATGAAATATCAGATTAGAATCATTTGGGATGTGCACACATTACTCGATGTGTTCAATTGCTAACGTTGAAATGTTTCAATGTCCTCTTGTGGAAGATATGAGTTGAGTTTGTTAACAAGTGCCAAAAGGAATGTGAGGCAGGGCGCTCTATGCTTCAGAGAAAAATGGGATATTCACAAATCAAACCATGTCCTTTAGGCTTTAGGTACCCAGTGTTTTACTCTTGCCATGAGGACTTTACAGTGATTTTACGGTTATACTCTGAATAATCATAGACTAGAAATGATCTATATAATTTAAACTAATCATTTAGACCGAAAGGCTAAATGAGGTTGAATTTCCACCCCAAATTATCGTTGGCCTCATTAGAGTTAGGATTAGATGAGGCTGAATTATTAAATTAAGGAATAGCATTCAATGCCAAACCCTAACTACAGATAATTTAAATTGCTACATCATTTATTACTCAACTTAGCGCACTTTATAAAGTTTCAAGGGACCACAATGTTAATGCATGCGGAGAAACATGCTATTTTGGCTCTTGACTGGCACTAATAAGAGATTTGCAGAGCAGTCTAGCTGTATATTTTCGTTTGAGCTGCGTTCCATGCACCTCACCCAATGCATAGGCCCTACCAAGCAGCACTATCCCAGCCAGCAATTATCTCTGTGATGCTGCACTCCACCCCGCAGAGCTGCGTGGACCACATGGCCATGAACACGTTCACCATAACCACTATAGCGGTCTCCTCCTTCACCCTGGCTGTGCCATCGGTGATCACTTTGATGTTGCACACATTATTTATTTTTTCCTCTTGAAACGTCTTCATTGCTGAGTAGGCAGACAAACTTGAAGTCCTTGATGTGGGAACCTGAGTAGGATTGAGAGATTTAAAAAGCATGGAGTGGTACATCACAGACAGGTTGTAGGCCTATTTAAATTTTCAGACATAATTTGCACTGTTTATGGAAATATAGGTCATGTAGCATTATGAATCAATGCTAATGCTAATGAAATTAGCTTCTGTGTTTCCTTTTTCCAAGATAAACATATTTTAGAAACATACTTTAGGTTAAGTTACACTAGTTCAGCAACAGCATTCTGAAAGAAAAAGGGTCAAAATGACTGAACAGACAATTCTGGAAAACATGCATGCTAGCATTTAGCTAAACTCTTGCTATGCTCGTAGCTTAACCTTAGCTTGTGTTTCATACTGCATGCATTGACTTATATGTTTTATTTTGCTGCAGTTAAAACATATAGTCATCATAAATGTATAGTGAACTGAGGAACAGCCCCGAGGGATTTTGAAGCGTCTGCACAGTGTGCGAGTCTTTCCACTTGAAACTGACAAGCATAGACATGCTGGTGGTTCAAGCATCTGTCTTTTGAAAGATGAGGGTCTGCCTCCTTGCCTTTTAAACTGGCGTACTTGTTGTTAAAGCCCTTTAGTGATGAAAATGTTGGAAAGTTATTTTTTTCTGGGGCTACACCCCCTGTATTTGAAGCTGCTGGAATGTTGTGATTACTTCAATATAGACATTTTCTTCCACAAGGGGTGTGTTTGGATGAGAGATGTGAATATTATCTTCCCCTTTTTTTAACTCTCCAAACCAGTCATTAGCTTTACAGAGAGATGGAAATGTCAAGGGTTATAGCTGGTTTGTATGCATCACTTAAACATAAAATCATGCAAATACATGATTTCATATAAAAGTGAGGCTTCACTTTAAGTTTGATTTCCACAATATTTTCTCTGAAGCAGTAAAAGTTAAGTACATTATTTCCCTTACCTGTCAGCGTGCATTGGACTTTAACATTTTGTTGAGAAAATGTCTGCCGAGACATAATTGTAAAACTGCATATGGGTTGTACCAGCATAACTCCTCATATTGTTCCTCTATGATTAATCAAATAAAAAATGTAAATCCTCATTATATCCGACATCCCCATGGACACTAATTATGGATTACTGACATCCAACATAAATATAGGGTTACCTACCGAGGTGTGCATTGATAGTCTGCCTTGTAAAATGGACTTGAGAGGGAAGCTTAGCCTTTGTGCATCAGGTAATATGTGGTATTATGTTTATTGTGATATTTATTTAGTAGTTGCTTGCTGCTGGAGATATATAAAACAAATTTCTGACAGTTCACAAAAAACAATGTTTGTATTGATATCATTCTGAATATATTGTTATTTTATATTTCATTAATTAAATATTGAATTATAATTGTATAAATAACCAAATTAATTATATAAATATATAACAATTGAATAATCATATTTAAATTTAATTTAATATTTTATATTTAATTAATTAACATTTACAGGTCTGAGTATTCACTCTTATATACTAAAAGAATAATTTTAAGAAAATAATGTAAAACAAATAGTAAATAGATTATATGGAATATACACTGTATCATTAAGTTATGTACTAAAACACCTACTTTTATCGGAAAAAAATGCTGGCACAATACTAGGATTTTATAGGTGCTTACCAGAAAGTTGCTATATGATTACTAGGTCACCTCTAGGTGGTTACTAGGCTGTTCTGGATTATTGCTAGTGATGTCTAGTTGAAGAAAAAATAAAAATCTCCATGGTATTCAGCAGTGAGTTTTTATATTGAAAAGATACTATTTTTTACACAGTAGAAAGAAAATCTGACTTTAGAAATTATATGGTTAAAGCTATTTATTTAAAAATATATTTTGAAACTAAATCTAAACAACAATGGATCCCATTGGCTTTCATTGCATCAAGAAAAAAAAACACTCAGACAATTACATTTTTTTAAATGTTTCTATTTATTTACGTATTACATGTTTTATGTATATATATATATATATATACATATAGTGTTAATCAAAGGCAGTAAGTTCTACAGCTTTGGAGGGTGAGTTTATGATTACAGAATGTCAATTTTTGGGTGAGATATCCATTTAATAATAACCTTACAGTTATTACTAAAGTTTCTCCTAACAATATGGGGTTTGTTGCAACTGTCCACTTAACTCTAAATGTGGTTTTGATTCCTGCTACATAAATATTGGGGCTGATAATCACAAATTATAAAATAGTAATATTAATACAAATACATTTTCATTGGTTTTGAAACTGACACAGGCCAAAGCCTGCTAATATTACACTGCACCTGCAGTGGTTAAATGTCTGACTGTGTTTGTCAGTGTACTAAATCAAGCAGTCAGCTGGGGCTGGAAGTGGCCTGCAGCGGGTGGAGCATGACTGGGACAGGGCAGAGATCAGGCTGCTGGGAGAGAAGAGGAGGGGGAGGCAGTGCAGGTCTGAACAGAGCCGAGACTAGCAATCCAGTTAGACCTCACGCGGGAATTAGTTTGTCATGGGTGACAGCGCTTGGTTCACTAATGTCAAATGGCATGTTAGCTCTTTTAAACTGAAAGGCGGGACTTCCGTTACAGCGGCCATATTATATGTTATTATTTCTTGTAAAAATGATACTATGAGTAATCCAGTTCTGCTAAAGTTCCGTGATTAATCGTCACATGTTTTAATTCTATCTTTGCAATAGATTTGTCTTTGCATAAGTATTTGTAATTAAGGAACTCTTGGCGTGCAATCAAACAGTTGTAGAGAGGCATAGTAATTTAAGAGACCGTGATTATAGCCACCCAGTGATCAGTGTGTGAGATTTGGTTTTATTTTAGTATCTCTAAGAGAGGAAAGATGTCATTACAGTGTTTTCTTAATTTACCTCATCCTGAATGCAAGACATATTTTGTATACATATTATATCTAAAATACTTTGTTGACTACAGCTAGCTACCACATATTTAAGCTTTGTTTCACCACCAACAATGTATTTAATAATGTTTTTGAAGACTTCAGAACTTAACAGTTCTAGTCTTTAAACATGGTTTTGCACTTACAGTTGAAACCATTATGATTTTTCAACATTTGATCAAAGAACAACCATTTTCAAGAACAATATTTGTCTGTATGTGGTTTCCAAAATTGGCAGTAGGTTCTCTAGAAACTTCAGAAGATTCTTGATGTTGTATTTCAGGTTATTCAGATCAGCATTTTTGTTTCTGGGTTCTATAAAGACCCAGAACATAGAAAGATTTTCTAAAGAACTAAAAGGTTTTTGGTGGAACGCCTGTAGAAATTTTTCTTATATGGCATTTGGGCTATAAAACCTGATAGTAACTATTTAAACTAGCCTAACCCAGTTTTCTGTTATTAGCTAGTTTAATTTGGTCTTACTGGTCTTTGAAGGTTGTTTTCAGCTGGTTAAGTTGGTGTGTGTTTAGCTGGATGACCAACTGGTCTCCCAGCCTGACCAGTACCCAAAGCTGATCTAAAACCTGTTAAATGCATAGGAGGCATAGAAGAGTTTTCAGTTTTCAGATGTTTCTCCTAAAGTTTCATAGGATATATTTAAAGTAAACCCAAGTGGGAAGATTGTCGACACACAATAGTAATGGTCTATAAGAGGAATGTAGCATGTATAGACCAGATGATTAGGTTTGCAAGAATTTGATAAGACATATTTGATTCCAAGTTTGATCTCTGACTTTTGATTGCAGACTTTGGTATCTTAGCCAATCTGAGCACAGTTTGAGACTTTGTTGAGGCCTCTTCTGAAATTTTAGAAAACATACTTGTGATACATCTGGGATTTCTTTTCTCAGAAGAAACATCTTAGAATCAGAAGGCTTGCTTTCCATTGCTAAGAACAACTGAGTCTTTAAAGAGATCTCTTTCATGATGTTTCTTACGGGTTTTTCTTGGCAGCACTAACAAGCAACTGCTCAGTAACATCAGCAGGTTGGAACCATGTGCATCAGTGTCTCTGTATCAGAGGCTGGGCAAATATCCCCTGGTGTGCTTTGTTGAATCAGTCTGGAGTTCCTGATGTGTTTGATCAGATGTTTCCTGTATCAGTGAGCTGTTGTTTTACCCTCCAGGTGCTGCCAAAATGTTCAGTCAAGCTGCGTTTATCGAGAATGGAAATATAATTAGCTGTTGGAGCAGTCAGATAAATTCAGAGTTGTTGTGTTATGCATGGGGAGGAGGGTGACAGACTCGACCTATGTGTTTTTAGCCGTGTTAAAGAAGGATGTTTACAGATAATGCTGCAGATATAAAGAAGGAATTTACTGTAGACCTGAATGAGGATTAAAAAAGTACTTCAGGGCTTTGATTCATTAATAAATGTCTTCTGGCAATGAGCTTTATGAGCCAGTCTCCCACATCATTTGACTTCTTAATCAATTAGCTGTAATTATATTAAGCAAACAGCAGACTTCATGCGGCGTTCTCTTCAGATGATTAGATTATTGCATTTGACAGCATCAGAGAGCATGAAATAATTGGCACAGCCATATGCCAACCGAACATCATGCCCATTTGCGGAGCTTGAGTTTTTGGTATGTGGCTGCAAGTGAGAACGGGCTGGATTAGATGCAACATCCAGAAACCGAATAAAGCCTTTATCAAAACAAAAACTAGTGGAAGATAATATGAAATGAATTCATCATAATATCTTTATTTGGCTAAAGCAATGTTAGCCTGTTTTGGTTTGGTTTGGCCATGTGTGCGGCACCCGATGAAGCTCTGCTACACTGTAGATCATTCCAGATTCTTGTATAACCAGTATAGAGATCACCTTGGGCAAATAAAAATACATCACCCTGAGGATGGAAAATGTATGAGGGCATACTGTATGTGTATATATAGCTGGGTTTGTTGACTGAACAAGTTCAGACAAATTAATTATGGGTATGAATATGCGCAGAACTATAATCTTACGTATATCTTTTAAATAAAATAATATTCTATCTATCTATCTATCTGTCTGTCTGTCTGTCTGTCTGTCTGTCTGTCTGTCTGTCTGTCTGTCTGTCTGTCTGTCTGCCTGCCTGCCTGCCTGCCTGCCTGCCTGCCTGCCTGCCTGCCTGTCTGTCTATATGTCTGTCTGTCTGTCTGTCTGTCTGTCTATATGTCTGTCTGTCTGTCTGTCTGTCTATATGTCTGTCTGTCTGTCTGTCTGTCTGTCTGTCTGCCTGCCTGCCTGCCTGCCTGCCTGTCTATCTGTCTGTCTGTCTGTCTATATGTCTGTCTGTCTGTCTGTCTGTCTATATGTCTGTCTGTCTGTCTGTCTGTCTGTCTGTCTGTCTATATGTCTGTCTGTCTGTCTGTCTGTCTGTCTGTCTCTGTCTGTCTGTCTGTCTGTCTGTCTCTCTGTCTAATATACATGACGATTGAGAGGTTCTGTAGGTTTTGGCTCAGTGGATTGTGAATATGAGGTGCTTCTTCATTTGTAAGGGCTGAAGAGTAATGTGATGTTTAGATTGAGCTGCGAGAGTGTTGAAACAAACTGAAGATATAAGACTCTCCCATGCAGTAATTGTCATCCTTAACTTTTATTTTTTTGCTTTGCCAAAATAATGTTGATACAATTTCAAGGCTGATTAACCTTTGTAAAATTTGACTACACTTTAAAATACACTTATAAATATATAATGCATTAGAAAACATGATTATGTTTTCATATGTCATGTTTGAAATAACACATTAAGTTAAGAATGTCATATTTAAATTTTAAGTTAAATAAAAGCCTGTCCATTCCCACACATTTTTACAATCATGGCAGTAGTATTTAATAACCTTTAAGTGTTTTGTCAAAGAAACAACTCAAATTATTAATGTTGGGATTTTAGGTTATGTTAGGCTACTTGCGAAGACTTCCCAAGAAATGTAAAAGCATTTTCACAACCCTGAGCCAGGAGTAGACAATGTGTGGTCCCCCTAAATGTGTACTGAAGAAGGTATTTAAATAAGTCCTCAGTGACAGCCACACTTTTATCTGTTTGGCTACTTAAAATATTACGTTTATAGGAGCACTCAAGCCTTTGTGATATGTTTGAGTTATGTACTTGTTAAACTTTATGGGCTATATTTCTAAAGTGTGTGAGTAAGCAATGGAGAGAGTGACAGCAGAGAGAAGATGAGGTTGATGGACTGTGACCTTATTAAAGTCAGGAATGGAAGAGTAAATTATCTGATCTTTCATTTGATGTCTTTTTTACCTGTTTTAAAGAGAGATGCCAAGGCCTTGGTTCCTTGACGCTGGCAGATCATATCGATGCCAAGATCGTATTTCATGTTCCAAAGGGCCTGACGAATGAATCTTTCATGGACTTGTCCATATTGGCTACTTTCGGGGGTTGTGAATACCCTCCAGACCACCCATCTACTTTCCCTGTTACCTCATGTACTGAGACACTGGGTGCTTCCTGCTCACCTCACCCTTCCTGTGGTCCATCTGGGATCATTTGATTTGACCTCCAACGACTGACTCACTGACCGTTTTACAGTTTTCACTCGCCATACGTCCTTGGTGCTCCTCAGCAATCCAGGAATGTTGCAGCAGTCACAGCTATGTAAGACCCGGTGCGGTTCACCATCGCTAAAAACCAAACTGCTTTTTATAGTTCATAGATTAGTTCATATTCATTTAGTGAGTTTATGAGTCATAACATAAGTTCTTCATGTGGTTTTAGAAGATTACTAGTGTATAGTTTTTTGTGGACCTGATGCAAAAGTACTGTAAGTTGTGTGGCATTCAGAGTTGAATTGAGAATGACAAATTTCAATTATGAATTTGAAGCATCAAATAAGATGCAAAATGCAGTGGAATGAAACTCAAATAAAATCATATGGATTTTTTTTTATTTGCTTCTATTGTCCTCATTTGTAAGTCACTTTGGATAAAAGTGTCTGCTAAATGACTAAATGTAAATTGTTTAGAGTAAATACACATTTATACACACAATCAACCTATAGCTGCTTAAGTGAACTGCTTAAATTTCAGTATTCCTCTTCATGTCATTCCAATTCCAAAATCATAAAACATTTTTTTCATTATTATAAATTTTCTTCAGATTTTGTCTATTCCGAGTCTAAGCTCACTTTTTAACCTCACCAACCCACCTCAACAGTTTATTCAAAAAAGAAGAAATGACCTAAAAAGTAGGTATAGAATGCTTGCCCAGACAAAATGGCATTCCTGAGTAAGAATGAATGAACTACTGTGAGATTTGACATAAACAACCCTGCTTTGAGTAACTCTGAGGGCCCTGGGGTGAGTTTCCGACCACCGCTAAACGTGAGAAAAAGTTCAGCTTGTAATGTATCCACTTTGTTAGGTGTTAGACTGAAATTTGACCTCTAGAGCCATGAAAAATAAACTAAAGACTTTTGAACATGGTTTATTTTGCACTTAAACCAGGACATGAGACTTATATTAGCCTACACTATATAAATCAGCAATAGTCAACAATCATTATGATTTCTTAAACTTCCAACACAGGCTTTTAAATGCTTAATAACATCACAACAACGGTCTAGGCATTTATGAAAATCTGCCCAAAGCTATTTCAAGCTTGTGTTGGCTGATTATGTCTATTTATTCAAATAAAGTTAGCATCAGTGCCCGTTTGGCTTCTACCATGCACAATGTGGACATTACAGATGTAGACGCTCTTAAAATGGAAGCGATATTTAACCAGTATTCATTCTGGTATCCACCATGGTTTACCACAGTGAAAATAACCGGCTTACAATCCCAGAATGACAGTCCTGCCACTGTCTGGACATTTTTACCTCAGAGAGTCTTCTCAAATGTACAATTTGAGTATTTTCGATTGTTTCTCATGTTTTAGTTCACTCCCCAGGTTGAGGGAATGTGTTCTGTGGGAGTTCTTTGTTGAACACAGAGCACAGGTTGTATGTTGAGTGACTGAGCTCTTGGTGCGCTCTGGCCCTGAGCTGAGACAGAAAGAGCCCTTTATACTCCCTCAGGCTCTGTGTATTTAGACCCTGATGGACAGAAGCTAGTGGCTGGTTAGTGTGTGCCTGTGAAAAGTTATTCCCTTACGATTCCACTTAAGGGTCAAATACTCATGCTGAAGGGAAACTTAAACTAGTCATATCTAAATTGCCACTGCATCAGGAAAGTGAAACGGTCATCAAGTTCACAAAAGTAGCTTGGTAATTTACCACTGTTTTAAAGAGGGGTTCAAAAGTGATTTATTTCTCCTTTAAATCTGTATAAAAATATAGGAATTTAAAATAAAGATATGGCCAAAATGTGATTACCTGAACTCACCGAGTAATTTGGATTTTCATTGCAATTTCTGAGATAAATACTTTTGTTTTGCAACTTTGGATTTACTACAAATTTGTAAGTATTATTTATAGTAATTAATTTAATTTTAGTACTTAAACTAAACAAAAGGAACTATATCTGAAATAAAATACTGCTTTCTATTTTATTGCGTTTATAACATTTATTTTATAATATTTATTTTACATAATACTTTTTGTACATGGTGTTTGTTTTAGTTTTAATTAACGATACAAGTTGGAACTGAACTATTTTACTATTGTGAAGAGATTGAGGACTGAGCCAAGTCGTGTATCAAATTCATACAAACACGCTAAAAAGAACAAGTAAATAAGGAATAACAATATACAAATTGACAATTGTATGTACAGGTATATATCAATGGACAGTTTGTATGTACAGGTATATTATGTGCAATTGAAGAGTAGACTAAGCATGTGTGTTAGATAAATAAGTGTATAAATAGTGTGGGGACCATAATTATTGTCAAGGGTTCATGTGGACTGCCTGAGGGAAGAAACTGTTTCTGTGTCTGGTCGTTCTGGTGCTCAGAGCTCTGTAGCGTCGACCAGACGGTAACAGTTCACAGAGAGAGTGTGCTGGATGTGAGGGGTCCAGAGTGATTTTGCCAGTCCTTTTGCTCTCTCTGGATAAGTACAGTTCTTGGAGAGTGGGGAGGGATGTACCAATGATTCACTCAGCAGTCCGGACTACCCTCCGTAGTCTTCTGAGGTCAGATGTGGTAGCTGAGCTGAACCAGACAGTTATTGATGTGCAGAGGACTGATTCAATGATGGCAGAGTAGAACTGTATCAACAGCTCCTGTGGCAGGTTGAACTTCCTCAGCTAGGGAAGGAAGTACAGCCTCTGCTGGGCCTTTTTCACAATGGAGTGTTTTAACGATCTTGCTCAAAGCATGCATAACTACATCAGCTCACTTGACAGGAATCTGTACTGTAAATTAAAACTTGTTCTACACACCACTTAACACGTTCCTAGCAATGAGGATCACTTTTATGTTTTTATTTATTAATTTATGGAATTATTATAGCAATTATCAACCAGAGTGCTGCATGATAAATATGAATGCTAATTTGTTATGTCAGAACTGTCAGAATGTGGTTTGACCTTTGATCTCTGACAGCATCCATCAGCAGAGAGAAAGGTGAGTGACAATTACCGCAAATAATTTAGGAATGCACTGCATCGTAATCAATAAGAGTCAAAATATGAATCACTTGCACTAGTCATTCACAATACAGATTTTTATGAAGTATAAATATTGTAATTTTTAGGAGCTGGTAAATCCTTTGGTCACCAACTCAAACCTTGTAATCGTGATCACAGACATTGCTGCATGCAAATAATCGTATCTGAAGATCTACTGTGCAGTGTGCATGTTTCTGCAGACAGTTCACTGAGTGCAGTTACAACTTGCCCTTAGGTGATGACATAATGCTTTTTATTATGATAATGCTGATGATGAATTATCTCACTGATTTTGTGTGAATCGTCTTATTGATTTAGCATTTTAGTGCATGCAAATGCAACAGTCATTTTTTCATTCCAATTTTATTCATTGATTAATTTAATCATTCAATCATTCATTACTGGATTGGTAATAAAGAGATGTGACTTTGGCGTGCTAACAAAATAGAGCTAACGAGATGATTTCTGGCATGAATCGTGAGCTGGTTACTCGCCATTTGTTCTCAGAGCTGATTGTTCATTTTATTCATAGTGTTCTAGAAGCAAAACTGATAAACGAATTAGTTTATATGATCCATTACATAACATTGAACAATTCAATTTCAAACTAACATGGCATTCAGTATTAGCATGGCAAATGTGAATCTGAAATAGACAGACACTATTTGAAATGATCATGGGATATTTATTGATCACATATGACAGAGAAATTTCATAGAGATACCAGTTTTCCAAAAACTGAAAGGATTGTAAATATTACAAGAAGTATTCATTAATGTTATTCATAGTTGTGTTTGTTTAATTCTGATTTTTTGTCATTATATGATTAATTAACTTCGCTGCCTTTACATTCCAGAGAGTGGACGGATCAACTGGGAAATGTGAAGGCCTGTCAGTCAATCTAAGCCCCTCCCACTCAACCTCTACATGCACTCTTGAAAAATAAACATCTGCAAAAAATAAGGTGTTTTTGTTGTATTACTTTGTTGTCTTTTACGTGTTCTCCTGCTCACTGGCATTTCATTTTTTAAGTAGGTTCTACGCAAAGTTAACCCAAATTTAAAAACGTACTGATGGAATCATCCGGCAACATCATTACACAGCTTTCTGGAATACTCGATTCTGGTTGGTTAGTCGCTGCAATAAGCGGTCAAATATTTCTGAATAACGGCCGTTGTCCTGGGAAACGTGGTGTAACTGATCACTCATCCAGAAAACCATGTTCGTGTCCAGTCTCTTAAAAAGCCAAAAAATTTTTGCACAATAAACCCATTAAGAATGATGTAAAACTGACCTAATCGTTATATTTTATAATATATATACACATTATATCACATAACATATAACATTAAAGTTCTTAAACATCTCTCTCTCTCTCTCTCTCTCTCTCTCTCTCTCTCTCTCTCTCTCTCTCTCTCTCTCATTCCCAGGCTACTCCAGGGACATTGCGACCGGCTTTCAAGGGGGACGCGCAAAAGGGCGACCAGGGGAGGCTTGGCAAAACTGATGGGTGGATCCCTAGCCAACTTTCAAGCCCCGTGATTTGCTAATCGGGGTATTTTCCCCTTGTCATTTTCCTGTAATCCAGGGTCTGGGTCCAGCCCTCTTGACGGTGAGGCGATCGAGCGCTCCGCGTCTCATTTTGATTAAAGCCCGAATCCCTTCAGTCTGAAGGCTGGGCGCAAGGAAAGGCGGATCGAAGGGGCCCCGGCGAGACAAAATACCCATCATCTATGGCTGTTTAGAGCAGATCGAGCACATTTGGGATTGTAGAAGGGACGTCATTTTCAAATAAGCAGAGGTCGCCCGGGTTTACCATGGAGAGGCCAAGGTGGTCCCCAATGTGGAAAACGAAAAGGTGGCTTTTGGATTCCACTGTTTTCAAACTCATCACAGTTTCCCTCGTCCTGGTTCTGCAGGCTCCAAATGTCAGAACAGGTAAGGAAAGATAGACTTCCGAACTTTTGATGAAGTTGTAGGGACTGTCAGATAGACGATGCGCATTTGCGCTTGCGGATTTTTACGCGTTTGATTTCGACAGGTGATCGCAGATCTGCATCCCGTATATGTGTATGTGCTGCAAGATATAATATTACAAGTGCCCAATAAGTCAAATAACATTGTAATATTAAAATGAAGAAGAGTCTGCGGAGTTCGTTAGAATAAACCATAGTTCCCCAATAGAGCATTCAATACATTTAATAATGGAGTTTTATACACATATAACAGATAAAGATAAACCAGGCTTTACATATCTACAGTATGTGCGTAACAAACCTAGACTTTGGGTCATGATCACAGTGTTAAACAGAAATCGTCTGAGTATTTACCAACAAACAGTCTTTGCGCTTGGTTTGTTCACCATCTGTCCATTTAACTAGCATATTGATAATATTTTATAAAATAATACATGCAATTTTATTTTGTTTCTGCGTATTTTCTACTTTAATAATCTCTATGGAAGGTTGGAGAGGTGGAATGTGTCAAGAGAGTGTCATGGAGAGACAGTTTAGGATTTACTTCAGGGGGAAAAAAAGCTCCTTGTTTGAACCTGTGGTCCGTTAGGTGTGTGTGGACACGGTTAGCAGGGTGGAATTCCTCAGGGTTTTACATCAATGCCTTACATTTAGGGGAAGAAAATGAAAAAGTATCTGCCTGAATGGTGTGATTCTAGGGATGAGATTGTGAGCCTAATTGTGTGTATTCAAAGAGAGCTACATTTTAATTGTCAGTAATGTATATACTAATGTGCTCATAAGATTGAAGTGTTCTGGCCACATTTGGGTGATTTTTCAGTTTAAAATTTTTAAATCATTAATCATGATTTGATTTATAGTGATTTAAATGAGACCTGGGAGGTCCAATTTACAATGGGCGTGACTGATCGACTGATCATAAGAGTAACAAGTCATTTGATCATGAATATGTACATATGTATAGTTTTTTTATTATTATTATAATTTACATATCCTATAGACTTTTTAGCATTTTCTAAGTCAAAATGCTTTAGCACCGCAGTTCCCACCGCGTAATGAATTAGCATAGATCACAGTGGGTTACAGTCAAAATCACCCTTTCGCCATTCAACCCTAGTTCCACCGAAGTCCAAGCAGGGGCTTTTGCAACACTGTGACTCCCATGTCTCCCAGTCTTTCTTTACTAAGTGCCTTCCGTTATTTGATGACTGTCCTCTGCTCATCCCTATTATTTTGGAGGCTTCAAAGGGCCCGGAGCCATGCAGGGGCCCCAGCCTGGCCTTATGATAGGTCTCGCTCACCCTTACAGGAACAAAGGTCCTTACAAAATTAAATTAGGCATTTATGTTGTTCGGAAATGACAGATGTAAATAAGATAATAGATTACCGCTGTTCTCATTTGCCACATTTCCTAAGGCTGCTTAAATATGACCAAAATGCATGAGCGATACGAGCTTAATAACGCTCTGTTGTCTATCAAAGCTGATAATGAATGTTAAAATGTATTAATTTCTATTGACTTTTGAAGCTGTGCATTACATCCCTTGCGGTCTGTGGCCTGTGAAAGCATTTCTGTCGGGTGCCCTCTTGAGCTGGCAGTGTACTGACATGTTTTCTCAGCCCCTCGGGCTGAGGAACCTCAGATGTGCATTCCTTCAGACAATGCACACATTTCAGAAATCTGCACTTACTCTTATGGTAGATGGTGCCGACCAGGTAACATTTGGGCTACATTCACACGTCATGCTTTTGTGATGAAACTCTACGCATGTTTTTTGGCTAGAAATGTGGTTCAATCTGTTTTTTCAAACATTTTGATGTTACATAATTGCATGCAGTTCAACCAAAAAAAGTTTCAGAACAATCCATCATCATTGGCTTAATCTCATGTTGTTCAAAACCTGTGACTTTTTTGGTTTCGTGGAACACAAAAGGAGATATTTATATTATGGGTAAAAGTCCAAGCTGCTCTTCTCCATACAATAAAAGTGGTGTTCCATGTGCATAAACTTAGTTTCTATGTTAAGACTGGTCCTTATCCACTTTCATTCTGCTTCCTTAAGCTTTGCACACAAGAAAGAACGGGTTTGGAACAACATGAGGGCTAAATGTAACAAATTGTTTATTTTTGGCTGAACGGTCCCTTTAATATTGGAATGTGTGAAAGTGAAAGTGACGTGAAATACAGTCAAGTATGGTGACCCATACTCAGAATTCGTGCTCTGCATTTACCCATCCAAAGTGCACACACACAGCAGTGAACACACAACGTGAACACACACCCGGAGCAGCGGGCAGCCATTTATGCTGCGGCGCTCGGGGAGCATTTGGGGGCTCGGTGCCTTGCTCAAGGGCACCTCAGTCATGGTATTGAGGGTGGAGATCACAACCTTTGGATTACGAGTCCGGCTCTCTAACCATTAGGCCACGACTTCCCCCCAAATATGAGGTGAACTGAACAGTATTCTTGGGAAGCAGATGGTTGAAAGGCTTTATTGTTCTTTGATGTTTCTCTACAGTCGTGAAAGGGGGCCAAAGACATGGGGGGAAATTTTTTGCAAAAAAATTCCGTCTATAAGGTTGCCTCTCAGAGAGCCTGTGGCATAAAGCAGTCTTGTTCAAGCGGCACGCATGTGTCAAAGAGGGGAGAGGGAGAGGAGAAGGGGGAGAGAGATAGATGATGAAAAAGAGAGAGAGAGATTCTGACTGAATTCATTATTAGAGTCTCAAGGAGCAGCAGGTAAAAAGGTCCCCAGATTTTTCCATTTAATATCACCCTAAAAAACGATATTCAAAACTATTCTAAATGTATTTCTCCGGACCCTATGAAAACGCATCTAACGGGACATCTGTTATGTTAACTCTATCTTTGTGTCGTCCTGCTACCATAATGGTGAATTTCTTAAAGAAACGATTTATGCAAATTATAGAGCTTCCTGTAGAAAAAGCCCCTCCCACTTTTGGGTGTTCCGTAGAATCAAATGATGGCAGGTTTATGATCTTGATTATGTGTAACACTCTCTCTCAGTTAGTACCTCCTTCCACATTCACTCTCGATGTCTAATTAACCTTCTCTCCCACAAACACACCAGTCTGTCTAATGCAAAGAATAACAGTGAAAAAGATCAGCGTTTGTGATTGCACAGCAGTCTGGTTAAAATCACACCAGGTCATCAGCTGCGCTCTCCTAATGACAGCGCATTCTCAGTTGGTTTTCTGAAGGATTTAAGAGTATTGACATTTTTCTTTGGCACTTGAATGGCAAAAAGGTCAGACTCGGGCTGCAGCACCACATCTGGAATATGTGAGGCCTGAGGCTATGGAGAACGTCTCCAGAAGATCCCTCACAACAGCTCTACTTCTCAGCTCTGTCATTGTATTGGTTGAGTTTGAGGTTTTCCTTTTGTCTAGCTTGTATGTTCAGCGTAAAGCTCGGATTGAGTCTCTCAGATATAGGGGAATCTTTTCATTCAGCACAAAGAACAGGCAGAAAATGGTTTGTCGGCTTTGCTTTTTAGAGCTTTAAATGGGGTGGTAAATGTTTTCTCTGGAGCGAGAATACCTCAGAGTCTTACAGCGCTTTAGAACTCCCTCGGATGAGTCCAGCCTTTTGTGATGTAGCAGCCCTTTATTTTTGGTGGTTTGAGCGTTCAGTTTTATGTGGTAGATGCCAAAGATTCACTCAAGTCCCAGAAGACACATATGACACTGTTGGTATACTCTGGATAACACCCAACAGCCAAACATGTCCCATTCATTCACAATGAATCATGAAGAAACTCTTCTTAATGGTGCTTTCTAAGGTTTTGAGTTATTGGGAGATCCGGGGTGAACAGTGTTTGTCTTTCATCTTGCTTCGTTAACCATAATGAAACCGTTTTTTCAAGTTTACTTAACCCAGCTGTTGCTGAAGTATCTTTCAAAGAGTTGAAGGGGGAATTGGGTATTTTACAAGGGTCAAATCTCATAGGAATGAAGACCAATGATGTGAGTTTGGTCGCATAGCCAAGTAAAACAGATTGAATTTCAAATATTGCCTTCTTTTTTGTGGTTGTGGATCATAAAACAATGTTAAATGCGATACACTCTGGCCATAGGTTGGTTAACTTGACTGTGTATTTTTTCTTAAGCTTACCATCCACAACCTATTATAAGACTAACTAATTAGAGAAACTTTATTTTGGTAATCATTAACTGAAATATAACCAGCAAAATCTTACAATTTACAGAAGCTGTTTTATATTTGATCCTAGATTTGTCTTTGATATTATGATTGCAGTATATAAATATTTTAAAAGATGAATCAAATATTGTAAATATATATAGCATGCAGATTATCCTAAATAAATGTAGTTGAATCTTGAAAAGTTGCTTGCATTTTTATTACTCTATATTAGTTATTGTATATCTGTATGTAAGAAACTTGTGTCATTCCATTGAAGTTTAAGTTAAAATCATGAAAACACATTTCTCAATTTCTCTATTTTAAAGTATTTAAACGTATTATAAAAAAAAGCTTATCTGTTAAACGTTTCTCATTTATTAATTAACATTTTCGTGGATATTTTTTTACCCCATACAGCAGAACCTGTGGATGTCCTAAAAGTATTAGAGTTCCCACTGTCCCAGAAGGAGTACAGAAAACTTCAGGATTTTGCACAAACCGAAGAGCATCACAGCCGGACACAGCCTACAAAATAGGCAAGATTGCTCAGATCAGTGCCCCAACCAAGCAGCTTTTCCCAGGTAAGCTGAACCCCATGAACATGTCTCCATACCCTGCCTACGTTTAAATGTGCCCTTTGTTGTGGTTGCCAAGGCTTTTGACAGCAGATGCCATCCCTGATTGTGCAGGGCCATGTTTCACTCAGACGCTTGTATTGTTAAGCAGCAGGAGAATTTGGCTGAAATCTCTTGACCACAGCATGGCTTGTCTGCTTAGTTGCATAAGAAATGAACAGAAATGTTTAAAGCGATAGTTGCTCTCAAAAATGAAAATTAATGTAATTTCAAATCACTTTCTTACTTCTGTGCAACACAAAAGAAGACATTTTGCAGAATGTCCAAGCTGCTCTTTTATGTACAAATGAAAATAAATCAATGAACAACAATGACAATACCCTATACAAATTGTGTACCATATTCTAAGTCCTCTGAGCTCTGATAGGTTTCAGATGCATTATGAATGATAATCAGAATGAGGTTTTAATGTTGCAGATGTTTTTTATATGGTGGAAAACAGATGCATGTTTATTACTTGTTAATATCTGTTCAGCAGCCTATATAATGCCATATATCTGGTGTTTATTATCAAGTTTCTTGCATCACCCCTTTTTAGCTGGATATTAAAGGTCTGATAAATTACATCTGATGAATTGTCTAAAATGTAAACTCTTATTTGAATGTTTTTCTCATTTTATGCCATTAATGGCCTTTTTAAAAAGTTAAACAGTGCATATGCGCTAACAAAGTAACTAATTAAAGAACTGCATGAATTAAACTGCTTATTATAGCCAGAAAATACTTTACAGATGACAAAGGAATTCGTTTAAATGTAATTTAAAAATAAAGAAGTAAATAAACAAATCACTTTTCAATGTGACAAATAAATATAAAATTAACTGTTTAATTCATGTTTAAATTATTATTATTTTTTTTAATAATCAATACATTCCTTTATTTTGTTTTTAATTGGCACTCCTAGTCCTCCATTGTGTTTCCTGTTTCAACATTGCAATTTAGCTGTTTGGATGGACTTCAAAAACCCAATGAACCCTTCAGTGAGCTTGTTTTCTGTCTGTGCTTCTTTCTAGATGGTGTGTTCCCTGAAGACTTTTCCATCCTAACCACCATCAAGCCCAAAGCTGGAACCCAGTCCTTCCTTTTGTCCATCTACAATGAGAAAGGCGTCCAGCAACTAGGTGTGGAGGTGGGCCGCTCACCTGTCTTCCTGTACGAGGACCAGACAGGCAAGCCTGCCCCGGAGGATTACCCCCTGTTCCGCTCCCTCAACCTGGCCGACGGAAAGTAAGTCACAAAGCACGAAGTTGAATATACAGCAGCCTTTTTTAGACTGTTAAGATCATCCTCAGAGACAGAGACTGAGACTGACTCCAGACAGGGTCAGACAGAGGTCAGTCATCAGCAGGAAGTCGTTTGTTGCCAGGCTGGAGTTTTACACTCTAGTCCTGAGCGATCATATGTGGAGGAAGATATTTCTGTTTTAGAGTCATTTCGGCTGACAAGAGTTAACAAGTATACAAATTAGAATTTCAGGAGTCTGTTGAGGCGTTAGTTATGTGTGGTTTCTTCTGTGAGGTGAGCCAGAGGAGATCTCATTGTGACTCTGGATTGATGGAGTGAAGCAGACAGGGCCGTAGGTGATCTGACCTCGGCAGTGATCTTTCAGGGTACTGTTATTTTAGAAAGATGGAAAGTTGGATCCATTGGGGCAGATGCATGACCTCAGAATTAAGCTCTTGGATAACATCACCAGGAAGCTCTTACTGACATTAAGATGTATTTATTGAAGCCTGTTCCTGTCTCAAAGTAAAACATTTAAAATATGAGAAGTAAAAAAAAAGACAAAAGGTGACATTGTGCAATATATAGCTACAAGTCATAAAGTCACAGTTATGAAATAAAAAGTCACATTATGAGATACAGAGTAAGTTGTAATAACGTCAGTTATTACAGTCAGAATCAGTTTTCGCTTTGTTTTGCTTCAAGCTAGCGCTATGACATAATTAGGTCATCGTCCCTAAGGGTCTATAAATTCACATTTATAAAAAAATACTGTGAGATAAAGACAATGTTGTGAGAAATAAATTCACAATTACAAGAGAAAAAGTCAATATAGCCGAATGCTAAATATAAAATCACAGTTGCTAGAAATAAAGTTAACATTTAAAAGAACATTATGATATATAAAGTCAAATTTTCAAGAAATACAGTCACAATTATGACAAAAGTCATATTATAAGATAACAGTTGTGAGACATAGTCACAATTACAAGATCATAAGTCACATTGAGACATAAAGTCGAGTTTATGATAAATGAACAATTGTGAGATAAAAGTTACATTGTGAAATATAGTCACAGTTATGAGTCATAAAGTCACAATTATGAGAAAGAGTGCATTTGAGATATACTATAAAGGTAAAGTCACAATTACAAGATAAAAGTCACACTATGAGAGTCACAAGAATGTAACAATTACGAGATAAAGGGTCACATTGCAATATATAAAGTTACAGCTGCAAGAAATAGTCACAATTGTGAAAAAATATCACTATTACTTTTTAAGGTCTTTAATGGAACATGCTTCCTTAGAAAATAGGGATTGTATTGAAATGTGCATTAACCTATTCAAATAACACCCATTTAGCCGTATTAATTTGACATCCTCAAGCACTAAAATTAATTGACAGCAATGAACGTGCTTTGTCTTTTTAGGTTTTAAGCGGCTTTATAGTAGGTATCAGTTCAGTGGGGGTTTTTGCTGTAAAAACAGCAATATTTTCATGAGGGATTACAGTGCTTATGTTGATTATGAGGATTTCAGGTTAAATAAACCTTAATTGTGCTAATTCTGTCGTTCCAGTTCCCCATGCAGGAAGAATTACAGTTCAAAGTGGCTTTTAAAAATTATTTGTACACAGATTAGCTATCGCCATTTTATTATACCTTTCATATGATTTTGTGGTTTATCTTCCTCAAATACATACAATTACAGTTGGTAATAGGGATGGAAATGTGATCTTGTGTAAAGAATCTGTAAAGCATTTGTGTTAAATTGTGTGAAATGTGTTGTTTACAGCATTATATATAAACAGCGTAATTCATGAAAATGGCACTTGGAAAGATACCACAGTATGTCCTTTTGGGAAAATGGGTAATTTTTTGTGTGAAACTGTGACTTTAAATCATTGCATTTGGCAAGTCCAGGGATTAACTACAGTTCTAGAACATTCACAGGATGTTGTAATGCCTAAAGGTGTGATATTGTGGTTTTACACCATCCCACGTCTATCAATCATTCACGTAATCGCTCTTAACTTTGTAAATGAAAATGTTGGTCCAGAAATGTTGGTCTCCAGACAAAGTAAAGCTTGTCTCGGTTCAAGTTTGCCAAGTACTTTAAAGACACGAGCCAGAATAAAGGTTTTTCTTTCTAATGAAGTGGATTATGGGAAATTGATCACCCTTGTGGGTGCCATTGATACGTCTTTGAAATCTCGCTGTGGCTTCTTACCGCAAACCTGTCCAACAGTTTCCCTCCGCAGCTCAGTGTTTTGACTCTACAGTTCAGTTTCTCAGCCGTACCTTCCTGACACACACTTTTTACAATGTTCACTGTGTCTGTCATGTTGAATAACTCACAGGGGGGATTTGTTCTAGAGTTTAATGAGTTTAATCCAGTGTTAAACAAGGCCAAAGTTTGAAGGCTGGAATGTGGTCCACTCAGGAATGTTATATCTCATGAATGAAGGCAAGTTGTCTAAGGTTTTAAAGTAAGGCATGTCTCACGTGTGGCGGCCATTAACTATTTGTTGGGATTGTAATGACCTATTCTTCCTGTTCATCAGGTGGCATCGTATAGGCATCAGTGTTGAGAAGAAGACCGTGACCATCATTGTCGACTGCAAGAAAAAGCTGACAAAGCCCTTGGGCAGGAGTGACCATGCTGGAATTGACACCAATGGTATAACCGTTTTTGGAACCAGGATCCTGGATGAGGAAGCGTTTGAGGTAAAGCTGTATTTTTTGCATAAATGCACTACACTGGCATCGGCCTGATGGTGTGATCAAGTATAAACTGACGTGTATTTAATGTGTCTAACATTATTAGAACAACATCTGTTCATTTGACAACAGGAGAGCAAACTAGAACTACATTTATAATTAAGCTTAACCACATGCTTTTTTCCCAGCCCATTTAATGACAAATAAAACTAGTATGGGGGAGAAATAAACAGCCCTGTAAATACAAAAAGGTCCTGTTGAGAAGTTTTGGATTGTGAATATGATACGGTGTCTCCTTTTGTCCATCTAGTAGATTAAATGGCCTTGCATCACATCTAAAGTGTTTAACCCCCAGAAACTCACTTCAGCGAAATTTCAGCACAATCGATTAAAGTGTTAGTGAAACATTTAAATTCTGATGAATGAAAACGTAATTTAGTCCTAGCCTAAAACTCTCATGTTGTTACGAACCTGTATAACTTTTTTTCTGTGGAACACTAAAGAAGATATTTTAAAAAATGTTGGTAATCGGTTTCGGTTGCCATTGACATCCATTGCATTTATATGTCCATATAATGGAAGTCAATGGGAACTAAAACAGTTTGGTTTGCATTCTTCAAAATATCTTCTCTTCTGTTATGTTCATGCACAGAACAAAGGAAGGTTTGGAACAACACAAGAGTGAGTAAATTACAGAATATTTTTTTTGGGTGGACTATCCTTTTAAATACCTATATTTTCACTTGTGTCACAGCAACAGTGTCTCTTCTGGGAAAAAAAGTTTGGTTTGCTTAGCTGGTCTTAGCTGGTTTAAACTGGTCAATGTGATCCTGACCGAGCTGGTGTTCAGCTGGTTTTGCTGGTTTGTCAGCTGGTATTCCAGCCTGACAAGCTAAAACCAGCGTGACCAGCTAAAGAAGTTGTCAAACCCCCTCTAAAACCAGCCTGCTAAACCAGCTATGACCAGGCTGGAAGACCTGCTAAAAACAGGCAAACAGGCGTCTGTTTCCCAAACGCATCATTGCTAACTATAGTCGTTAATTCCACTGAACTGTATTGGTAATGACAGAACTTGTGCGACCATAGTTGCTTTTGGGAAATGCGTCCCTTGGTATAGGGAATAGATCTACATATTGAACGTCCCAGCATGCTAACGTCATGCTAAATGTGGTGACTGCCTGTTTAAATGTGCAGTTTTGACATTTGCAAGTGGCCTAATTGCAAAGACTCTGCAACTTCATGAGTTTCTGAGGGTTAAACAACTGTATAGTTCAAACTAGAGTTTGTGAGAATTACGTTGTTTACCACAAGCTTGCTATTTGCCTTAGCATCCCATTCATTCTTGTCTTTTATAGCTCTGTGATAAATATCTCTATGGAAACCTGTTGTAAACAACTTTTCATGTAACATTATGGTATGTGAAGTCTTTGTTCACTTTAGACTATGTGGCCTTTGTTGTTAATTTCCACTTTAGCAATATATGCACTTTCATGTAAGTTGATTAGAAGTATAAAAGTCACTTCTCCACACATTAAAGATGCAAAATGATTTAGATTTGACTACTATTTGAGATCATTTCCGTAATGGCAGAGGTGAAAATGTGTCCCTCTGGACATGAGCTTGCTTAGGATAAGGCAGACAGGCCTTGTGTCACTGTTTACCTTTAAGTGGTCGGGTTTTACCCTCTCTTCCTGTTATGAAGGCTTCTTTCACCTTGTAATTAAAGCTAATCAAAGCCATAGGAGTCCTCTTCATGCACAGATTGCTCAGCCGAGGCTTTCATTCAACATTGTTAATGTTGTAAATTCTGTAGTGTACAGTACAACTATAGTTATTTATATTATCATAAAAGAAGAAGAGTATATTTATTTGGTGGTTTAAGGTAATTAAATGTGTGGATAATTAAGCAAAATATGAATAATTTGACCAGCACAAATTCATTTAACTTAATGACTGGAAAGCATCAGGAAAAAAGTGTAAACACATACTTTCTTTGCCAAGTGCTTTGCTCTGTACAAAAACCGAAGGAATGGCATATTTATGTCAGACATGAATTCTAGGCCAAGTATTAATTAGCAGACATGGCAAATTACAGGTTTTGAAGGAGAGTCGGCAGCCCTGCAATCACCTCGATTAGAGCAGAAGGCGACTAATTACTGCAAACTATTAAAATATTTTCACAGAAATGACTGTGTGTTTGATACTCTATGACATATATAAATAGATTTGCTTAGCAACTTCTTTCTGCCCTTTTCAACACCTCTGTTGGACTGTTTTTGGTGCAAAAGGGTAGCTTGAATCTGTTACTGCTGTTTCACAGTGTTATGTGTGCATTTGTTCTCTTAAAAGTCACAATTGAGGCCGTGTAGAATGTGCAGGGTCAAAATGAGTTAAAGCTGTAAATAATGACGTACAATGGGCCGATTGACGGGTGATATTGAAATGCTTTGCCTCTTGGTAAGGATAAGGGCTTGGGTGTGTGTTTACCCATGTGGTGGAGAGCGAACTTAGTGGGGGATGGGAATGATGTCTTATTGCCCCATATTGTTGATGAAATTGCTTTAATTAAATTACTTTTAATTAGGACTTGTTGTTAGTGTGATGATGTCGTAACATTTAATTGACTCTTACTTTTTGGGCTGTTGTGAATTATGTTTATGTTACATGATTCCTCAAGCATGGTTTGATACCTGTGTGTTTTTTTTCTGAAGATTACTACATTAAAAATATTTTTTGTTAGTTTTTTGCTTTTGTATATAGGATCTCACAATTAAAATAAACTAAGAAATTGTGGGATTTTTTTTTGCATGTGTATAAGTGTATATATATATAATATTGAGTATTAAAGTTGATTTATTAAAAGTTTCTATATCATATATATACATATTTTCTATATGAAACATCTTCTCTGGTGATTTTTGATGATTTTGTGTTTTTTGTGGATTATTAATCAATTCATAGTTAATTTTTACAACTAATATACCAACTGTATGCTCAATATTTAATATCGATGGAGCCCCTCACACACACACAAAAAATATTGTGGCCACGAATTAAGAAATAGTTCCCACAACTTATTAGTTTGTTTTAATCATGACCGTGATTTAACTCAAATGAGTAAACACATTAATTAAACATAGTCAGGAATGAATAAACAGTGGACATAAGTGTTTACTTTTTTGGCCATAAGATCTATTTTTTATTTCCAAATGTTTTTTTTTTTTGTGGTACTTTAACATTTACAGCAAGTAGATTTATTGGGCTTTTCAACATAAAAGCAGTCAAATGTTAAGAAAGTTGTCAAAATGTCGTTTATAAAGGATCTCATACATTTTACCTGACAGTTTCATCCAAGACAGTTTCTTATTTTTTACCTCTTGCTGTTTAAATCAGCATATATAGAGAAAAGCTACGAGAGGTACGCCCAGTATTTAGATTTGGTGTGTCATTTGGGATTTGTATAGTTGGAAACAGAGTTCTCTGTGTGAGAGTGTGAACGCTATGACTGTTCCCACTGTATGGCTACTTCTGAAGTGTATTTTGGGAAATATTGAGGAAATACCTGGTCAGACCCATAGGAGCGACATCTCTTACTAGCCTTGAATGAATCAACGCTTTGTAGGGCCTGAAAAGAAACCTTTGATTTTGCAGAGTTTGAAAGTGTACAATGTGCTATTTGCAGGATAGTGGGCCACAAAAAGAATATAAGATGACATAGAGTTTTTTTTTTACCATACTTTTTACATGTCTCATTTCTGTCTCATAATGAATAAGAACCTTTCTTCAACCAGCAGTGCTCCTCATACCAACTGCCCCCCTACTAAATCACTTAAAACTACAAAAATGGTTGGAAAAAGGCATGAGTTGTTGCATTGGATGTTGACACACTTTGAATGACAGGTCAGAAACACATCCACGTTTATTTTCCTAAATGGCCAGGTTGCTATCTTAATTACTATATTGTCTGTGAGGTGAGGAAATAGCATTGACCGCAGCTAATAGTGTTGGGTGTGTTGACGGGTCGCTCGGTTCACAGCTCAAGGCTTGGGTACATCAAAGTTCACTGCTCCTTTTGTTTCTGATTTGGTGTTCGCCACCATTGGCTCTCTCCGGTTCTGTAATTAGAGCAGTTAAGTACAATTAAATGACTGCGGAAAACTGACCAAATTCTCTCGTGTTGTAAAGCTGAGGCATTATGGTGCTTAATGACAGGTTTCCTACTGTTCTACGTTGCTATTTGAACAGTTTACTCTATGCTCATACAGGGGGTCTGCATCTTCAATAGTTTTCCACACACTGGGCCTTCAAGACAACCATTCTTTTGGTACAAACTGAGATGTTTACGAATGACTCAAGGGTCGTTAGCAAAAAGCTGTTGAGTGATGCTATTGGTACATGTTGTTTAAAGATGTTAATGCATTACTGTATTAATATTTCATAACATTTTACCTGCATTACAGTGTTCTCTATCACAAACAGTTGTTAATAGTGTGCAATAGAGAAAAAACCTGCTGTACATTTCACATACAACTCAATTTTTAAAGTTAATTTACCTAATAACATATTTTACATTTCAGTGACCTTTTTCATGTTTTATTCCATGACAGAAACAAGCTTCTATACAAGTCAGATGTAATTGCATTACTGTAAGTCACTGGGTGGGCTTGATTTTTCCTAAATTATTTGCTGAAGTCTGTTTGAATTCATTCAGTTCTAGTTTTAGACGAGGATTTCATGCGTATTTTACTCAGAATAAGCTCTGCAGGGTCCAGGGGGTTGTTAAAGGTGCATGGGTGACAAATGAGGTAATACGTGTCACTTTTATTCAGCCATTGGTTTGATCTCCCTGTCTTTCCCTTCATCTTGGCACCAGACTGTAATGCCAAGCCTGGTTTTTGGGGCCAATCCTGGCTTTCATGGTCTGGTAAATGTACTGTATGTAAAAGAGCAACAGGTGATCGATGCAAACACGGCTTGGAACGACATTGCAGCAGCTGTAATTGATTGTTTTTAATATTGTTTTAATATTGTGGATGATTTGTAGATGGTATATTAGTGATAATGACATATATAAAGTGATAGTTCACTCAAAAATACTTATTTAATCACTCACTGTTGTTATAAACATGTGACGTTATTTCTTAGGTTAACAAAGAATGAATTGTTTTTAATGAAAGGGAAAGAAAACTGCATAAAAGCAGCATAAAAGTATCATAAAAGTGGTCTGAATAACTTTCATCGTTATTTTTCAATTATATTGATGTCATTTGATCGCTTTGTGTGAGGAACAGATTGCAATTTAACCTCAGTTTTCAAGCTGTGAATCATTGATTCAGTGAGTTGAACTTAACCAGATTTGTGAAACTAATCGGTCTCAGTCTATTTCTTTCATGAACTTTTTAATTCAGATCAAGGGTAGGTGTCAATATTGTCACTGAACAGCGACTTCAATTTCATCCTTTACCTCACACAAAGCTATCAGGTGACTTAAGTCGTGAATTGAACCGCATGTTAATGTGAAGCTATTCTCATCCACTGTCACTGTATTGAAAGCAAGGCCAGAATATTCTTCAAAAATTCACATTTTGTCATTTGAATCGACGTGGTAGTGTGTCATATGCTTTTAAATGTGTTGTTTTGTTTTCATAAATCAAATAATAACAGTATAAAATGTGGTATTTTGTAATAAGGAGGTCGGGTATACTCTAATTTACTGTGGGCACACCTGAGCATCTTGTTGTTTACACAGTTGAGTTTACAGAGAGCGGTGTAAAAATACACACACACACACAGACACACATGCTCCTAACAAGTCCAAGCCTGCAGGGTTTTTCGGGTTGCCTGCTAAATCGAATAGTCTCTCTCTTTACTTGTGACAGTGCCAAGGAAAGACCTCAGGTTCCAACACATCCCCCAGATCTACGTGTGGACTGTACTGTAAAAGTCATGCATGTCCCAGGTCACACTAAATCACCCCAGCATCTGAGCAGAAGGATCTGGATCTGATCATTACAACCCATAAAAGACATGTGGCTTAAAAATGCACAAACGTAATCACTTAAATCAAAACCTTATACAGTACATTATGTCTTTTAACATCCAGTTGTTAAACATAATGCAGAATGACTGTATGCTATTGACACAACAATGGCGAGAAACAGATTGCACTCATTTGGAAGAAATACCATGCATGCCTTTTATATATCTTTAATGCGTTGTTGATCAGAAGGTTTTATGTCCTGTTGCCTGAGCATTGTTAGGCAGGCAGCATTTTACACGAGAGTAAACTTCCTATGTGGGTTTCTATTACCAGGTGTTTCGTGATGAAACACGTTTTATTTACCTGCTTATAAAACAGCAATTTCCTGAAGCATCTGACCTGCGTTCTTCATTGTGAAAGTGGTTTGTTGTTTTGTTGCCATGCAATTCCAAAATTGCATGTATTTCCTGCAGTACAAGAGTGGTATTTTTATTATGTTTTGACTAAGCAGGATAAGATGGGTTTGCTTTTTTTCATGCAGAAAATATATTACATATATGTGTACTAATTACGCATATATGTTACTAATAACAGGTATTATTTGGCACATGTATCTCACAAATCTTCCTGTAATTCCTCCCCTCAGGGTGACATCCAACAACTGCTGATTGTGGCCGACCCTAAAGCAGCTTACGACTACTGTGAACACTACAGCCCAGACTGTGACGTCCCCCACAAGGACGCACTGCAAGCACAGGAGCCCGAAGAGGAGGTTAGTATGACCTTTTGCGCTGACCAGTAGAGGAAATGGTCTTTCCTGCAGCATCCAGTAGACCAAAGGTTTCTGGAAGTCTGGCACGTTGTTGATACTTTTGACGTTACCAGTCAAAGGATTGGACACATAGACTCGTACTTTATTGTTGTTCTCCACAACTTAGAATAATATTCAAGTTATCAAAACTATGAAATAACATACAAGTACAGGAATTATGTAGTGGCCAAAAATGTTACAAATCAAAATAGCATTTTAAGTTAAAATCATACTTTGGTGCATTATTATTATTTTTATGGAAAACAAAAATATATAATTTATTTTTATTATTATTATTTTACAGTGTCAAAGTCTTCACTGCCAAGTTTGATAAATGTAATGCATAAAAACATAACAGATCAAAAGTCAGCCACACCTTGACACTTCTGACCTCTGTTATGACTCTTGTAAACACAGACTCCACATGCAAGTCATTTTAACCCATTACATCCTGCCGAAACAGGGGGAGGGTCGTTTGGGAGAAATCAATAACCCTCTTTCTCACATCTTGACTCGGCGAGCGTGTGTGAGATGCTCTGCTCATAAATCACCCTCGGCCTGGCTGAACAGTGTCCTACTCAACGCTGAGTGATCACCAGCCATGGAAGAGGGCCAGATCATCAGCGCAGTGGCTGTGTTATGAGCTCTTGTGCTATATGAGGATTAACATATATTTGTGTTTGATGGATGAAGCCCTGGAGAGCCAGGCTCAGTGGCTTTATCGACCTTCCTGCTGCTCTAACAGCCGTCATTTGCAGTGAAGGAATAGAGACAGAAACTTCGACAAACCAGAAAGCAAAAACCATTCATTCATTAATCTGATTGATGAATGCTCATAGAACTCCCCTTAAATGGCCAAATCTAACACTCATTATTAATATTAACCTAAGTTTAATATTCATCTAAACTGATGCCAGTTATAAGTTTTGGATGTACTTAAGTTTTGGATCCTTCTTTTTAACCCATGAAGTTGTATAGCTAACATAGAATTTGAAATGTGTTATAAATATGAAGATTTGACTTTTTCTATAGATCTAAGCCTTTATTCACCCATTGCTTAGAAGACAAATTGAATTTTACACACAAATAAAGATGAGAAAGAAGAAAAGGGGGCTCAGTTAAGAAAGCAGACAACATATGGCTGTTATCTCTGCTTCAGACACGCAGGGAGTTTTTATAGGGTTTTAAACACCCACCTATATATCACCCACATGTTATACATTAACGCAATTAATGCAGTATGTTCATGCATGCTGAATTCACACAGTAGAGAGTTACTGAGTCATTGGATGCTTTAGGAAAAAATAATGATAACATGCTGTGTAAGATAAACCTGAGTCTTATCATCGGCACTGTATAAAAATAGCTATACAGTAAATCTAACCATCAAAGTATGTAATATACCCACAGGTAGATTACATTGGATTTTGTATGCTTTGCTAACCTCTCTCTCATCCTCTCCCTGTGTGCAGTACACAACTGCTGTTGAATACGGTGATTTATATGATTATTATGAGGGAGCGACCCCCACAGCGACAGATGAATATTCTGAGCCGCAGGTAAATGTAGGAAATATGTGATGCGTTTGTTATGTCAATCATGGGGTGGCCCCGCCCCCTTTCCTCGACATGTATAAATTACATGGGCAAAAGTTTGTGGTGTGGGCTTTGTCTGGGCCAATCAATTTCTTCCACACTATTGTCCTGTGATGTTATCACTTTGGTACGCCCTATACTACTGAAAATGTTTGTTTAAGGAGATTATATGGTTGTATGCTAGATTTTAAACACCTGTTAGCTTAAATAACCAGGCTCATATATTACTGTAGTAGTTCACATACTTTTGCCTATGTAGTATATGTTGTCTGTCCGTGTTTGTAAACTCTATACACTGGGTTTAATTTAAAATATATATATTTTCTGTGAATTTAAGAGTTAAATGATGGCCGTTTTTTTTTTGGAATATGGGTTGTTTTGTTAAGTTTTAGGATAACCGTTCTTTGAAGCAAGTTATTTTATGACAACTGCATATTTGATTGCTGAAACCTGCTTGATATCCACTTTTCCAATATATATGACAAAATGTTTGTTGTTGGAAAGATTTTTTAAATGGTTTAAAAAAAATAAATGCTTTTTATAAAAAAATTATGATTTTTGAATACAATGTAAAAGTTCCTTTTGATCAATTTAATGCACCCATACGGAATAAAAGTATTTTCTTAAAAAAAAACTGACCCCAAACCTTTGAAGGATAGTGTATACCGAGTTATCCTGAAGCTAAGTAAGCCATGTTTGAAAAAATATATGAACCTATTTATCTTCTAACAGATATTTTGATGTCTTTTTCCCTTCACCATAACCTTCTTCCAGAGAGTGAAACGTAGTGTCTCCATGAAAACAAAGAGGACGAGAAAGTCCCCTAAATCTTTTCCCAAACCCTATAAGTACCAGAAGTCAAAACAGGCTAAAAAGTTAGCACCTAAGAAGAAGAGATATGGATCCCTGCCACCGTCACCAAGAAAAGCCATTCTAGGGGTAATAGTAAAAGCGTAGCTCATGTCAGAACCCATCAAGATCTCTCTTTCGGTGAGGGAAATCTCTGATGATAGTCTGAGCGTGCCGTCCACCCCTTTCTATAGGTGCCGTCCTCGTGGATCCAGCCTGAAACGCTCGTGGAACTGCTCGAACTGTGTTAATTCCTCCTTTCTTATCTTCTTCCTCTTTTCTTCTCACTGTGAAACTGCTATAGCCTAACAATGTAGACGGAGAGTACTATACAGACAGTGAACTTGACTACGGAACAGTAGATGCTTCCAAAACTCAGTCTCCTGTCGCAACCACTGGACCTAACCAGGTAATCATTTGATTATATACTATGATGGTAAAGCAAATAAACTGTGGGACAGAATGAGGGAAAATCCAGGAGCACGTATGACAAGGAAGTATTTGATGTGAGATGACAAAAACAAAACAATTCATGGCAATTGTTCTGTGTTTTTCGAACCTGGGATTGTCTGTTTTATCCAACAACATAAAGCTGATATTATAAACCGCCAAGTTCTAAATTTAGTCAATCCACTTCCTGTGATGTTTTCCGGTTTGAAACTTTGGACATGTCTTGAATATCAAGTAGATATTTCTCCGTGGATTGCCATGCAGCTGGTTTCTGTTTTGCCATTTCATCTTTCTGTTGTGATATCAGGCTGCATTTAAGAAAAATCAGCAATTTATGAATGTTTAACCATCCTATCTAAATTTAAAGCAGTGAATTGATCACACAGCCAAGTGAAAATTATATATGTTTGTCTTTCTGAGTTTTGGAATTGATTGCTTAAATTTTGACTGGTTGCTCGTTTTCTAGCCCTAACTATCATTGAGAAGATAGCACGTCCTATTCCAAACAGTTCCCTCAGTAAGTGACCCAAACATGTGGACCTTTGAAAAAGAAAGAAAGCATAAAAGCATTTGTCCTTGATGTATTCTGGTTGAATAGTTCTGGCTCTATCAAAACTATATTCAACAGAGTTGAACTCTTTCACAGCCATATAGATGTACTTGTAGAGAGGTCCTACAGGAAGTTCATGTTGGATATTACAGGCATATTATAAGTATAGATGTGTTTTTTCTCAAATTAGATGCAGTAAGAAATGTCTAAATGCCCCTTTTGCTAGATTTTCAGTATTGAAATAAAAATGGGTGTTCCTTGACAATTTTTTATGCTTATGTACTAAAACTAGTAAATCTTGGCTGTTATAATCAAATGTAAAGTCCGACTTTTACACTTTGGTCTGTTCCTGCATTTGGTAGTTAGTGTATTTTAAACATTGTAGTGTCATTTCAGACTAAAGTAATTTATTTCTGACTTCTTTTTTCACCTCTAAACATAATTTAACTTTACCATTATGTTTATTGTGTAAAAAAGACAGGAATATACCAAAGTCTATCATAGACTTATATGTATGATTATTAAATATGTTAAATATAAAAATAATGTTTTTTTAATAATAAAATTAACACTTTATTTGTCCCTCTGCAAACAACACACAAAAATTCCTCCAAAGTTTGATTAAATTAAGAAACGTTTTATAGTAAGTGTTGAAATATACTTTTCACAATCAAATTTGTATTTAACAGTATTTTATGAGATCAGCATTGTTTTTATAATTCATAACTGTTAAACATACATTATGTGTATTTATAAATGTGCAGTACTGATTATATCTGTCCATTACTGTAACTTGTACAATGTTGTGATTTACCAGATTTAATTTGTGGCTAAAATTCTCATCTCACCATTTACCCAAATCCTTAAAAGTCCAATCCAGATCATCTAATATATCTCCATTGAATGGGACTGAGAAGTGTTATCTTGTTGCTGCCCAAAATTGATATACTATTCTTAATAAATATTTCTCATGCAATTAATTTTGCTCCTGCTTTGCATTAGATACAGTAGTATTTGCTTTAACTGCTTAACTAACATCCATCCCTTCCCCTCTGCCCGGCCGCATTGCTTGGGTATAATAAGGCTGTGGAAGAGGAAGTTTTAGGTGACTATGTCACTGAAATGGCCCAGGCTGGTCTGGATCCGACCCCTGCCCCAGAAGCTGTGCTGCCCAGCGGCACCGCCGACCCCGTCGGAGTGGACGCGTATGACTTTAAGGAGTATGATCTTAAGGAATATGATGTGACTGGGCTTGACAAAAATCAATATGAGTATGGGCCGTACGATGAGTTTGGCAATGTGGCTCCAAACCCTCCGTCCAATTACGAGGACAGTTTCGGGCAAGGGGTTGCCGCTGAAACCGACATTGCTGAAACAGAAGTGACGTCGGACGTAAGTATTGACCCCCAAAAAAGGGTCTCGTCCAGCACTCAGACTGTTGTATATGGGAATCTAGCATGCATTGTTGGCTTTGTAGTTCACTATTTTGCATGGGGTCCAACCATTATTTTCTGTTTGGTGTGTTGGTTAATCTGCACTGCACTTCTTCCTCTTGTCCGTATTGATTTTGTCTCCCTCCCATCTCTGTGTATACGATCGATCACATCGATTATATAGATTCACAGATCACTTACATGCACACTCTTATAACAACTGTGGTCTGAACTCCCTGACTGTCAGCACCCTAGCTCCCATATCGCCCCGGGATACGGCAATTACCCCATACCACAGACCCAGCTGTCTGTTCACATACACCTTTCTCCAGCTCCACCCCCTTAAGAAGCTCATACTTCCCCTCCGGTTAAAAACTCCAGTACCTGTATTTTACAGCCCACGTGAGCTAAGGTTTGACGGCATCAGATCCTGTCCATTCCATTGCTGGTTACACACTTTCCATCTTGTTAATCTCAGAAAGATTAACGCTATGAATTTAGGGTCACATTTTAATTTGGGGACCAATTCTCACTATTAATTATGGCTTTTCCCTCAATAAACTGCTAATTTAATAGTTAGTAATAGTTGTTAAGTTTATGAATGGGGTTGGATTGAGGGATGTAAAATTAGGTCATGCAGAATAAGTCATTAATGTGTGTTTTTAAGTACTAATAAACAGCCAATATGCAAATAACATGCATGCTAATTTGCAACTAGGTAATAGTGATAATTGGTCCTTTAAATAAAGTGTTACCAAATTTAGCATTTTTTTCTTAAGCTTTCATATTCATAGGTTTCATATGTGTATTTTCACACCTCATACACTCAGCACACTTATCTATCTATCTATCTATCTATCTATCTATCTATCTATCTATCTATCTATCTATCTATCTATCTATCTATCTATCTGTCTGTCTGTCTGTCTGTCTGTCTGTCTGTCTGTCTGTCTGTCTGTGTCTGTCTGTCTGTCTGTCTGTCTGTCTGTCTGTCTGTCTGTCTGTCTGTCTGTCGTCTGTCTGTCTGTCTGTCTGTGTCTGTCTGTCTGTCTGTCTGTCTGTCTGTCTGTCTGTCTGTCTGTCTGTCTGTCTATCTGTCTGTCGTTCTGTCTGTCTGTCTGTCTGTCTGTCTGTCTGTTCTGTCTGTCTGTCTGTCTGTCCGTCTGTCTGTCTGTCTGTCCGTCTGTCTGTCTGTCTGTCTGTCTGTCTGTCTGTCTATCTGTCTGTCTGTCTGTCTGTCTGTCTGTCTGTCTGTCTGTCTGTCTGTCTGTCTGTCTGTCTGTCTGTCTGTCGTGTCTGTCTGTCTGTCTGTCTGTCTGTCTGTCTGTCTGTCTGTCTGTCTGTCTGTCGTTCTGTCTGCCTGTCTGTCTGTCTGTCTGTCTGTCTGTCTGTCTGTCTGTCTGTCTGTCGTTCTGTCTGTCTGTCTGTCTGTCTGTCTGTCCATCTGTCGTTCTGTCTGTCTGTCTGTCTGTCTGTCTGTCTGTCTGTCTGTCTGTCTGTCGTCTGTCTGTCTGTCTGTCTGTCTGTCTGTCTATCCGTCTGTCTGTCTGTCGTTCTCTCTACGTTATCTATAGTTCTCTCGGTCTGTTTATAATGTGTTGTGTCTATCCTCTGTTGTATGTTTGCAGTTTGGTGGTGGTGCTGCTCTGGGTCAGAAGGGAGAAAAAGGAGACCCTGCAGTGATCGAGCCGGTGAGTGAAAAGCGAATTCTGGGCATTCATTACCTTGGGAACAATACTGAGATTAGTTTATAAATATGAATTTAGTAATCTGATGCTGTAATGTTTTCTGGTCAGTTTGTTTTATTCTAGCTTTGTTGTGATTCGTAGGGAATGCTGATTGAAGGACCTTCTGGACCACCTGGACCTGCTGTAAGTTACCTGCATTTTTGTATATGCAATATTCAACCAACGTGTTCTAGCGAGTTTTTTGAACGTCTAAAATCTTTTGGTAATTGGGTCATCATCATTGTGCTGCAGTCTGTCTGTTTATTCAATTTTCTTTTTGTCTTCAGGGTCTTCCAGGCCCTCCAGGTTCACAAGGCCCCCCTGGTTCAGCCGGAGATTCTGGTGACAGGGTAAAAATTTGTTCCGGTCTTTGACACCAGGCTATGTTTTCTTATGACAACCACAGGTATTTCAGAGCATTGACAAGGTTTAGTTAAGGTTTAGGACTTTAGGACTTTCTTTTATCATATTTAGTTTCACATAATTTTAATTTTGAACAGAAAATAATCAGTGATTAAGTGGTACAAGAGGCATGTCAAAGGAAATCTGTGATGAACATAATGAAACACAGGCTAGGCTAGAGAAAAACTTGTGTGCTAAGCATGAAAGGCTTAGAAAAACAGTCTGGCTTTAGTAAATCACAAGACTGCATGAAAATGTGTCAGTAAACAAAACATAATGCTAATTTATTCTAAACAGGGTCATGTCAGATTCTTGACCCTGAGGGCACATGTACAACCCTCACTGACACATTTAGTTTTCAGATGTGAAACCCTGAGTTGCTTTATTTAGAAACACAGATTAAAGCAAGTTAACGTTCCTAGATGATGAATTGCAGTAATTCACGTTACTTCCGAATGAGCAGTCATTGTTCAGTGGGTAAATTTCTGATTAAATTCAGCACGTTATCCTCAATCTATTTCTGTATGCAAAATACACACATTGCTCACAAAAACATCTTCTTCCTTAAACTGTTTGAGGATAATTATCATTAAAAACTCCCAAACCAACTCCAAAGTCTGTCTGGAGCTAATGTTAGGTTGTGTTGTGGGTATTACACGTCTATGTAAATCCACACTTTAACAGAACAACACACACAAGAATGATAATGATGAAACTAAATAAATCATGTGCATCAGAATATCATTCAGTTGCAGACCAATACAGTTCATTATAAGTGAGAATAAAGAAAAGAAATTGCACTGGAATGCATATCAATAAAATGAGTGATCTTGAGTACTTTCTGTTAATGATTTTGTAAAACTAAGAACTGTACACTTCAGGATAGCATTTCATATTATTTATTAGTGTTATTTAATATAACCTGCCAAGCTATAATTGTAGTAAAACATTGAACATTGTGATGATATACTGTGATTGGACTTGGTGGAGACAACAGCGAAGCATCTGGACAGGCATATGAAGTGTTGTTTAGATAAAAGTAGGTGTTACACAGTGATATACCCCTGCGCTCATGAGCTAGAGAAAATGAATACAATCAGTATCTTAAAAATGGACAACTTCACGAAAGGTTAATGGAAGTGAGAGGGTCTCTCTATCTCTTTCTCATTCCTGTCTTGGAATTCTCTTACCTGTGTGTTGTCAGGTCAAGAAGTGTCAAATTACTGATACATCCCATCTCTCTTTCTCTCCCACTCTTCCTGCTTCCTCAGGGTCCTCCTGGCCGTGCTGGTCTTCCCGGAGCGGATGGCTTGCCAGGCCCCGCTGGTACTATGCTGATGCTGCCAGTAAGACCCCTAAATCCACCAGATATCGTTTGAGACCTGTCCAGCTTATTCTGCTTGTTTAGAAAACAGAATAATTGTGTAGAGACTTTAAAAGTATTAAAAACCAAATACTTATGAAATGTTCTTTTTGGTGCTTTTGCATAAATAAGCTGAAAATCATGGAAATAGATGATGATGTAAATACAAAATTATGACTGCATTCTTAATTTCTTTAGACTTCATTATTGTGAAATTGTTTGGGAAAAACGTAATTAATTACATAATTGTAACACTGCATGTCATATTTGACTGAGTTTTACAGTATAGTACATTATAATATGAAGCATTACACATAAATGAAAATAATGACTGCATGTACAGGTACTTCTTTAAAGCATTTTTATAATATTTTGAAAAAGTATTGAAAACCATGAAAATCTTAATGAAGGATTTCAAATGTAGCTTTTCATAGTTGATTAACTGAGTTTTTGAATTGTTTTATATTTTGTAATTTGTATATAAAATAATGTGTTATATGATATCTAATAGGGATCCACTCCTGAAAATAATGACTGCATACTTCACTTCTTTAGAACATATAATTTAGTAAATTGCAAACGTATTTGCTTTTCATAGTTGATTAATATATCATACTATATAGTATTTAGTGTTTTATGTAATGAAGCTATAAAATAAAAATAATGATTGTATATTTCACTTCTTTACAGCATATTGTGTAGTAGTATTGTAAATCCTAATTAAATATTCAGAATATTGCTTTTTGTTTGAACTGACTCATTGTTTATAGTGTAGGATACAGTAGTCTGAAGTGTTTTTCTAAGTGAACATGTTAATAATGAATACTCGGTTCATGTCTGACAGTTCCGGTTTGGCGGTGATGGGGAGAAGGGTCCAGTGGTGTCGGCTCAGGAGGCCCAGGCTCAGGCCATTCTCTCTCAGGCCAGGGTGAGTATGAGAAGTGAAGGGCCCTCGAGCTTCACCCAACTGTTTGCTGAGGGGGAGGTGGTGGACTCTTGACTGTTTGTAGGGAAGAGGTGGGGCGGTAGGTCACAGGGTGGGGAGGGGATTTGCTCCGGCCTTGTTTGCGCTAAAACAAGAGTGAAACGGAGCAGCACAGGCTGCTTTGACTCATGCAGAGAGACTAGTTAAAAATACTAGCAAGGTTCACGACCCGCAGGAGGGCGACCCGACAGGTGCTGCAGATTAGTGCTCAGATCTGTCCTTGACCAATGCAGGCACCGCCCCTCCTCCTCTGGCTGAGGGAAATAGATGTCTGACGATTCTTGTATATGTTTGATGATATTTTGGTGATTTTGATTATTTGGTTTGTTTTTGCAGCTCGCCATGAGAGGTACATCAGGTCCAATGGGTCTCACTGGACGATCTGGCCCAGTGGTGAGTTTCAGTGACCCCATGACATCTGCACAAGTCCCATCCAATCAGCTTTCCAGTCACAGTTTTACTGACTGAAAATCAGAGCAATGCAATTTCATGCAGTGAATCAAAGTTAATATCTATTAATATACAAAACACCATCACTGTCCTGTTATTTATATATGTAAAATGTTTTTAACATCCCAAATCATCCCAACAAATGTCCTCTATGAGACGACACATATTGGGCTCTGAAATGTTTATATCTATTCTTTGACTACTTTTTAATGGGTAGAGAGGCAAGGTCAGGGTTATTATAATTAACTGAGAAACATTCTAATTGCCTGAATTAAAATAAACCTTAACTGAAATAGAATAAAATATAAAAACTTACTATTTAAGGCATTTTCAATTATTTTAACTTGATGTACATGTACTAAAATAATGAAATAAAACTTTTTATACTTATAGGCTAAAAATGACTTTTAAAAAAACAACTAAATAACTAAAACTTTAAATGAAAACGGAAAACATTCAAATATAAATTAAATCAAAATATTATTAAAAACCATAATCGTATCTCACTAACACTGGACCAGGTAACTAGATTAAGAACAGACCTGTTGAAACATGTGCTGGTGAACTCATGCCAAAAAAATGATCCTACTCAGATTCACCCAAACTAATGACAAAATGCCTAAAATAAGCATTTGAGAAGTGAAAACCACAGCCATGTCATGTCATACTTATCTTACGTGACTGATTGAAATGAGCTGTGGGAATTTAAGAGAGACTTTGAAATTATCTTTATTTAAGAAAAGAAGACAGCTACTGTTTAATGTCTAGTTGGGAATCCTCAGATGTGTCATTTAAAAAGCAGACAAATGACAATCTTCAAGTTTCCAAAAGGTTCCTTACAGTAGGGTGTACTTTTAGGAATAAATGCAAAACACAACTCTCAAATTATCTATGATATCAGTTGGAAAAAACTAGGACAGTCTGTCTGGAATAGCAGCTATTTCCAAATCAACATTTTGTTTTCCAAGTATTCTGCGATGCAAAAGAAACAGCACAATCCCCTAAAGTAAAGTGCAATAACTACATCTTTAAACAAGTCCAACCCATTATGTCAACTACATGAACTTTTATTCAGGGCTTACTTTGATTCTCTAGGTGAGTGAAGATCAGGGATAGTAAATGCTGTGAAATATTGCCACCTGCTGTTTCTTTGTATATGATGCAGGCATTTCAATCTTTTCTGTGTGTTAAAAACATGTTGGTTTGGTCTAGTCGTGGTCTAATACATCTCTCTCTCTCTGGTGTCAACCACATTCAGGGTCTTCCAGGAGCTCCTGGGCTGAAGGGAGAGGGTGGAGACCATGGTCCTCAGGTAAGACAAAGCATTTCTCACCACCAAAGATCATCCTACTTAATTATCTGCTGTACTTACTTAAATAATCATATATCTCTCCACCATAGGGTCCGAGAGGTATCCAAGGCCCACCAGGGCAAATGGGAAAATCTGGCAAGAGAGTAAGATATGTCTCTTTATTTTTCACATGCACAAAAGATTTTTGCTTTCACTTGAATGAGTCTTCAGCTAGCGTATGGACACACAATAATCATATCTTCTCTGATGACAGGGGCGTGCGGGATCCGATGGGGCTCGTGGAATGCCTGGAGAATCCGGATCTAAGGTACAAGAAATATTCTCAACCACATATATGTGATATGCTATATAGAACATATGAATACATTGTTTGAGTTTTTGACCTCATCTTCTTCTCAGGGTGACAGAGGTTTTGATGGGCTTCCAGGTCTGCCGGGTGAGAAGGGACACAGGGTGAGTATGAACACATAATCACATGAACGCAGTGAAATAAGAATAAATGATCAGGCTTGTCTGAAGGAGGTTTGAAAAGCAGATGAAGAGATTCACAACAATGTTCCAGCTTATGCTAATTGCTAAATTATCTGCTAGATGCAACTCCTATAAGACTTCGGCAAAGGTAACTGTATATTATGGTAAAATAAAATAAAATAAAAAGATGGACATATTAAATAACAAAATGTAATGTAAAATAAAATGACATACATTGATTGCCACAAACAAGTAAATGTATTTATATTTCAGGCAATCTACGTATCTTTTGATTTTGCTCAATTGTTGCTTAAATACTTTAATTCATAACAAGCTGAATTTGTATTTTACATTATTCATGTAACCTTATTTTTTTGGTAATGTCTTACCTTCATTGTGATTGATCTTATTTCTGAACACCTCTGTTGTGCTTTAGTAAACATTAATAGCTTTCTGTACATCAAGGACATCAAACACACAACATTAGCTGACAGTTTTGTCATATATATAATATATAACCATGAGCTCTTCCGAGGTGAAATTAAGATCCTTCTGCTCTGGAAACTTTACAGTAAGGTATTTCCAGTCTTTTCCCATGTCAACACAGGTAATCTTTATAGGATCCAAAATGGCTCCCTAGATCACTTTCAAGCTAAGGTGAAAAGATTATATATTAAGTTGGATGTAATAAAGCATGAGGCTTCTTTCTGACAGGGTGAGAACGGCCCTCCTGGTCCCCATGGACCTTCCGGAGAGGACGGACCAAGGGTAAGTGCTTTTCTGAATCACCTGTAGAAAAAAACGGCCTTCTTGTGACTTCATTGTTTCAGCTAGTAGATTAACCATATTCTATTAATGTATTCCTCCTTTACAGGGAGAAGATGGAGAGATTGGACCAAGAGGACTTGCTGGTGAGAGCGTAAGTGTCCCACTTTGTACTTCCAGTTTGCCACCAGGGGGCAGAGTCACTCAACAGCCTATTGTGATTCCTATTAAAATTCAGAATAGAATACTTGCTCTTTTTAATCAGAACCTTCTCATTTCTTTTTATCTCAGGGGCCACGGGGTCTGCTCGGCCCTAGAGGCCCTCCTGGACCTCCCGGACAACCTGTAAGTGATTTTTAATGTATAATCTTGTGGATCTGATGCTGATTGCTCGCTTCTAATCTTTCACAATTGATTTCTGCAGGGCATTGCTGGTGTTGATGGTCCACACGGTCCCAAAGGAAACATGGTAAGAGACATGGATCTCGTAAACATGGCATTTTGATGATAGAATAAGTGTAACCGATGCTGATAATACTTGTTGAGTGAATCTCTGTGGACTAGTTTCAGCATTTATGTATCTGTACTAGGACTACTGTCAAGTTTAAGTTTAATTGATTACTGCCACAGTGATGAAAAAACCTTGTGCAACAAAATAGCTTGGAATTTGGCGTATCAAATCTGAAACATCTTCTGTTTTGGAACCAAATTGTGACTAACAATAACAGTTAATTCAACTGTTTGTTTGAGTATAAATGCAAAGTCATGACCCTCATATATATTCAAGAGCTTTTTTTAACAGAACTAAACTGAAATGCCATGAAAAGGACAATAAAGCTGGTTAGCAGAAGCTAATCTTGCTATAATTTTTCAACTAAACACATTAAAAACTGAACTTTCTGTCAATATATTAGGACAGGCATTATGAAGCTGACAAGTACAGTAGCCTTTTTTCTGTTAGCTTTAACATTAATATTGTCCATATAATATACATAATTTTGTCAGCATTGTGCTCACTATATTAGCATCAGCCAGTAAAGCACATGTTACCCCACACAGAGTTATATAGAACAGTGCTGGTGATCTGACATGCTGAGGGTGCAGCTGACATGTACCATCATTTTCTGTTGAACAGGGACCCCAGGGAGAGCCGGGGCCTCCGGGTCAGCAGGGAATCCCAGGAGGACAGGTGAGAACAAACAAACCTCAGATGTTTTACTGGACGATTTGAGGATTGTTTCTCTTTGGTTGGCTTTGGATCAAGCAATCCCATGCCATCTAAATTGTAATTGTATTTTTATATTGGGGGTTCCCTTGGAAATGTCGCAGAATTTAATAAAATCAGATAATGAATAAGCATGGGAGTTTTTAAAAAGGTATTTATTTATTGACTTTATTGACAGTAATGCTAATTTGTAAATGACCTCTTAGAAGAATTTGGGAAGAAAGTATTGGTAACTGTGGTATATTGAGTTAAAATTAAAAATTAAAAAGTAAAAACTATTTTTTTTTAAAAGAGAACAATAATTAATATATAGCTCCAAAGTAAATATTAAATTATTTATATATATATAACGTTTATATTTATTACTAAATATTCAAATAAATATCTGAAATATTTTACTTTAAATAGATTCACATACAATATATATATATATATATATGTGTGTGTGTGTGTGTGCGTGCGTGCATGCGTGCGTGCGTGCGTGTGCGTGTGCGTGTGTGTGTGTGTGTTTGTGTACTAAAAACAACTAAACTAATAAAAATTATAAAAACATACAACAAGATTTAAAATTGAAGCATGAAAGACGCATTTAAAAAAAATACAATCTAAAATTGAATTATTATCCAAAACAATCATAGTATCCGTATATAGAGTATGTGTATATATATATATATATATATATATATGTATGTATGTATATACAGTATATGTAATTTCTCATCCCTACTATAATCTTTACTTTCAAACGACTCTGAAGCTCAGAGGGCACGGTGAAATTATTTGAAATATTTCTGTAAGCCTCTGCTGGGCTCAGAGGAAGTGGCCAGCTGAAAGCGTCTCATTCATAACGCCCCACCTGCAGCGGTCGAATCAGAGCAGTGAGCTCAAATTTCCCTGGAGTGAACTCCTGGTTAGCACATACACAAATACACTGAATCAACCACAGTAAACACACGTGTGTATGCACACACACTCAAGCACTCTGTGCAAACACCAGTGACTCACACTCATACATGGACAATACAATAAGTCCATTATTGGGTGTAAGTCATTAGTTTTGGCTCCTCTCTACCACACACCTACCCCTCTATCTCCCCCCGCCCTGCTGCCATGGCAACAAAGCTTGACGTTTGCTGTCTGTTTTCTGTTGTACAGGGTCTTCCAGGTCCTCAAGGCCCCATCGGACCGCCTGGAGAAAAAGTAAGTCTTTTGTGGTCCCTTAGAACAGAAGGAGGAACAAAAGAAAGACTATGAAACATATTGTGTTGATATGAAACGTTGATACAATGTATTGTTCATTATCATTACACAGGCCTCCATATATATATATATATATATATATAATTTTTTATTTTTGTTTTGCTAATTCACATTTTTTTATGGAAGGCATGTGTAAAAAAAATACACAGGAATTGATATAAGGTATATAATTTTTTTACAAAATAAGATTGACCTATTTTGATGATCCTGAGTTCCAAAGAAAATTAGTTAAGAATGATTTATATGTACATATACACACATATATATATATATATATATAATTTATATTGTATATAACAAAAACAAGTTTTGGTTTCAATCTGCAAAGGAGCGTAAAAATAAGACATAAAACAATGTCTATTTGAATCAATATATGTATTATTTAGGCATAAAACAATGTCTTCTGAATCTTTCACACAAGTGAAAATTGGTTGATAATTGAACAAATAGTTGTAACCTGGCTCTGAGGTAGCTAGGAATCATATCTTTATGGCAGTTTTTCGAGTGATTAAGAACATCTTCATCTTAAAAATGGTTGGTGAAAACAAAAATGCTACATTCACATCATATTTGTTATGGAAAAGAGAAATGAATAAGAGACACGTATTGGATTTCATTCAGCAAATATCCTGCAGGGCGGTGTTATTAATCACTTACATTTGTTTGTCTTGCTCTTTTGCTTTGGTTACATAAATAAATGCAAAATGAGCTTCGGTGCAGGATAGATGGGACTTAGTCTAAAACATCAGCGGAGCATGCATTTATTTCTGTTAGCATTTCATTTTTCATAAGTTCAAGATTCAGTGCATGTTATTGCCTGTAGGGCATCTATGGTCTTATATATTCTTCTTAATCCAATTAAAGTTCTTTTTCTCTGTCTGTTCACACAGGGTCCTCATGGAAGGTCTGGTTTGCCTGGAGTGCCTGGCGCAGACGGACCTCCTGTAAGTATCAGTGATACTAATATATCAAGTGATTCATGTCTGCTAAACTACCGATGATGATGGTGATGACTGAAACATAATTCACAGCCCGTTGTCTATAACTCTAACAAAGACCACAACCGATTCTATATCTTCTAACATATCTTTCTAGCTGACGTAATTGATACTATAGAAGCATCATAGCAAAGATGTATGTTGAATATGCAACTCAAGTGATTTAAAACACAATCTTTATATACTCACTGCTAACTTTGACAGCTAATGTCACACATTAAAGCCTGTTGCCTGTCACTTTATACTAATTATCTGTTTTTATCTTACAGGGACATCCTGGTAAAGAGGGTCCACCGGGAGAGAAAGGAGCTTTGGTAAGGAAACACAATTCTATGGAGCATTTATGCAGAATGTGTACTGGTTGATCGTTGATCGCAGAATGTGACAGTTTTCTATATGTATTATTATTATTGTATGGATAAGTAATGAAAATGTATTTACTTACATTATGATGCTAATGCCAGGCAGCTAAAATTGCTGGTTCAAATTGTTCTCTGAGGCAAATGTGTCTTGGAGATCATTAAGTCTTTATTTTTATCTTTATTTATCTTCATTATTTTCAAGTAATATTTGTGCCTTTGGTTTTCTTCTTTCAGATTTATAAAACATTATTTGAAAGTATCTGATCAGTATGTTTAGCTATAAACCTCTTGCAAGGTTACCTCAGCCATGAGTATTCGTTCTTCACCGCACACATTTCATAATTTTTCAATGTTGTCACTTTCAGGGCCAGCTCGGTCCCCAGGGCCCCATCGGCTATCCTGGCCCTCGTGGTGTGAAGGTAAATCATTTTTTTGTGTTTGATAGAGATTTATTGGTGTTTCGTTGAGTTTGTGATCTTTGCTCGATCACATGCTCTCCGTCTTGCAGGGTGCTGATGGTGTTCGTGGACTGAAGGGAGGCAAAGGAGAGAAGGTACGCAAAAATCCACAACTTTTTAGAATGACGCTGCTAGACGTTGATGCTTGCACTAATAATCTTGCAATGGCACTTACTGGTCACTAAATCTGCATAAAAAGAGTCCAATAGCCACTACACGTTCTCTTTCTTAAACATCATATAATAAGTGCTGTTTAATCATGCAGAGAGAGTGTCATAACACTTATTCAAGATACAAAATCACTCCATCACTATTAAGTACATCCAGAGCCACACAAACCTCTTATTTCCCTTCCTCAAAAACCATCAACACATTTGGAAATGAATGCTAATCCGATTGCAGTCGGCTGTAATTTAGCAATGTAGAATTTTTTTTTTGAGAATGACACTCAACTGATGGTGGGATTGATACTGTAGTGCCATCATCAACAAGACTTGAGTGTATAACCATGTCCATATCCAAATAAATTAGGTATTAGTTGAGTTGCAAATGCTGTCAGGGGGTCACAAAGTTGCATAATGTATCTTGCACATGTAGGCGAGAGATTTAGACTGATATTTGGTGACAGCGAATGAGAATTCAATCATAAATCAACACTATGAACCAAAATAGTTAGCATACCTTTAGCTGCTAGCTCACTTTTAACCATTAGCACACTAGTCAAGTGCCGTTAGGTAATCACAAAGTTGCATAATGCATCCATCATACACGTGTGAGAGATTGAGACTATTCTGTATCTATTCTGATAACATTCTGTATCTCAACAATTAGCATAGATTTAGCTATTAGCTTACTTTTAGCCGCTAGCACACATTTAGCTAAGTGTATTTCAGCTGCAGGTCACTTTTCTAATTTATTCCAAATTCACAATATTGTAACTTCTAAACTGAATGAAATCATTGACATTGTTGTAGTACTGCATTATTGTCAGCAGATGGAGATCTAGTACAATGCTTAAGAATTAATAGTGCTGTATTTATATGCAGAAGCTATAGCTTCATCACTCTATATGTTTTCCATAATGTCTCATCCTACTTTTCAGGGCGAGGATGGTTTCCCAGGTTTCAAGGGAGACATGGGTCTCAAAGGTGACAGGGTAAATAAACAGCATCCAGCCTCGCTGGCTTCCAGCCCATGCTAATTTAACCCATGAAGGGCTGCACTGATTGGCTGGTTTTCTGTGCCTGTTTAGGGTGAGCTTGGATTGGCCGGACCCAGAGGTGAGGACGGACCAGAGGGCCCGAAGGGTCGTTCAGGTCCCAATGGTGAATCTGGACCCCTGGGACTTGCTGGAGAAAAGGTACGCTGCTTGTTAATTACGGATTACAGCTGTGAGTTGATTACCGAGGTGCGGGCCGTCAGGAAGTGATGTGGAGTTTGTGTTTGGAATATTAATATCAAATGAGATGTTTGTTTGTCCAGAGATGTTCTTGCACTAATGATCCTTGGCTTGTTTTCCATCAGGGCAAACTTGGTGTTCCGGGATTGCCTGGCTATCCAGGACGTCAAGGGCCAAAGGTATGCACTTAAAACGAACATGACACCTGTACCTGCATCACGATTGTTTCACTTATGAGATAAACAACAACTTGGCTCATTAGCATGAACTAATGCCCTCCTGAGAATGCATTATGCATGCTGCACCGAGTGAGGCTTTTTTAAAATGAGCAGCTCATGCCAGTATATTTCCCTGTGCTGTTGGGGATGCTGGTCACGCAGGCAGAGAGGAGAAGTCTGAGCACAGATGCCTGAGTCAGACCTCAGCGCCTTTCATCAACAACAGCATCAGCTGTAGCAGCAGTTCCAAATCTGGCTCAAGTCAGCCCCAAACTAGACCGTAAGTGGCCTTGGAGGTTTGGAGATCTTCAATGACAAACATTGGCATCATTGCAGGCACCTAGCTGGTTATTAGCAATTAGGAAGACTCTGAGTTTTCAGTATGGTTGTCAATGTATATGGAGTGCGCTTTACAGTCATTTATAATTTATAATCAGTATTTTATTTTGTCCTAAAACATAAGATCTTACTACTTGTTTGCTCAAAAATAAAAAATGTTTTGCTGTGAATGCACTGTTTCCACATCCAAAATTGTGTACTTTCAGAAAATGAATAGTTGATTTAAGTTAAATTTGAAAATTAATTTCCAATTATTAATGAAAGCTCTATCATCAAACAAGATATTATAAAGACAACATGTCAAAATCTGAAAAATTATATATATATTTATTAACATGAATTAATTTAGATTATTTTAATTAATTTTAGAATATGTACTTAAACTATGATACATAGTGCATGAAGTTAAACTTAAAATCTAATTTTTAACCACTGATGAAAGCTATTTTGGGAATAATTTTGGTAGTGATCCACCAATCATAATTTTTCATGGCCGATTCCGATTTCTGATTTTTTTTTTCTTTAAGCAACAAACAAGAAAGAATGAAAGTATACATAAACAAGATGTTTATTTGGTATTTAACAGGCCAAACTGGCTTTTGGCTATTGAAAACAATAACTGTAACATCTTAAATTAAAGGCAGTAACTGTGCAGTGAGTGCATTCAATAGAATCTAACATCAGCATTTAGCTTTGGTTTTTTTAAATTGGGTTGAAACTACATAAAACTGGCCTTAAATGAAAACATGAACTGTAACCATGTGAAATTAAAAGCAACAACTGCATAGTTACAATCTAAACACCACATTCAACAGTCCAAACAAAGATGTTACTTATTCAGCATTTGTTTTCATTTTTAAATTTGGTGTAAAGAAAAAGGTCTTTACCAGTGAAACTAAATAAAACCAAAGTAGGCTTTTTTTTTTTTTCCCCCCCAAAATGTTAAATCAAATCATGTTTAGTGCAACGAGATGCTACAGCAGGTGCTTTTTAAATCAAAAAAGTCAATGTAATTTTAAGGTAAAATAAATAATCATCCTGTACAGAACTAACATTTACTTCTGGCTTTTCAAAAGTGCATGCAAGTGTTTATTTTTTACATATAATTCTTTACAAAAAATAATAATTTCATCTTTGTCACAAGTTGGTCTGTTTAATTTCTCATCCATCACGTGAGAAGCTGTGCTGAACAGCCGTTCACTGTCGCTGAAGTTGCGCGAGCGTATCTGTCCGCACCCTGCGGAAAGCGGCTCTTATTTGTGCACCAGTAATGTTACACCGAAGGCTGTTCTCTTCTTGGTATCTATTTTTCTGTGTTTGTTGTGCTTGTGCCGACTGTCTTCCACACAAATTACATGTTTGCAAATGATTACAATGTTGTGTACATGCGGACGCACTTCCAGAAAAATCGGCCAGAAAAAAGACAATGCCAATTTGCCGGTTTCCGATCACGCATTATAAGCAAAAACCGTCCGGCTCCAATTTATGGCCAGTCACCGATGCATCCCTAAATTTTGGGAATGTCATAAAAATATATTATTAAGCCAACAGTGTCAAATTCTGTAAATGTATTATTATTTATAAACATCATTTTATTTAATTTGATGTCATTTAGTTTGACATTTTCCACATTATATTTCCTCTTAACTTTTCTGCAGACCACTCCTTTTAACATACTATATTATATAAGAACACATAATGGAGGTGTTAGACTGTTTGTTAACCTGTTTGTTTGCATGTTCTGATGGACTTGACACAAGCATAACCAATGGTGTGAGTTTTATTTGTCAAACCAATGACAGACAGAAGGAGTGTTCAGGGAAACCTCATTCACTATTTTCGTCGCAGTAACCGATTGTGGAGTAGAAATTTCATATTTCAACTTTAAAGCTTGTCATGAATTGTTTGATTAACATGGAATAAAGTCCAGTCCTAGCAGAGGTGTTGACTTCTTTGCTAGATTTACAGTCTCATAAATCCGCTCCTATTTAGGAGCATTAACGAACGACAGACAAGTGATGTGATTACAAGCACTTTGACATGCCATCATCTCTGGAATGGATTCAAACAGCCTGCCAACTCTCAAATTATCATGAAGTGCACTTTTGAAGACCAGCCATCACTGTCTGAGTGGTAACTGGCAGAGTTATGGAGTGTCATTGCTTATTCATCAATGTCTCACCTTTACAGTTTCATAATATCCTCTGTGATAAATCAAACCTGATTTCTTCAGGAGGCCTGGCCTTAAAATGAATGTGTAAAACAATGTATTGATTTTCTTTCTTGAATGCTTATTCCGCTGCCAGGATTGAGGAACGTGGGTAAGCTGTTTTTAATTTACTGCATTGAAAATGAGAGAAAGAAACAGACAAGAAGTGCGAATGAAAGCGACTGAGACTCATCAGTGGTGATTCTTAATCATAACTCTGTTTGGTTGTTTATCTGACTGAGTGGCCATTTGTTTTCGTCCAGCATCTGTTGTTTCAGTTGATTACATCGTCCTCTGTCCTCTGTGGACCCTGTTGTATTTCCACACTGTCAAGCGATCCCTTCCCGAAGCGCTCCTGCGCTTAGTCTTGTGCAAACAAAACAAAGAAACTGATAATCGAGATCGGCCTTGTTTATCTTGGGATATATCATACGCATTCAAAGTCTATCTTTCAACCGCAGAATTATTCTGAGAAAAAAGCTTGCCAACAATGGGGACAAAGCAGTCTCAGAGCTATTTAAAACTCTACAGTGGAAATAGCAAAGCCAAGGATGCTAGTGCTAACAGATTGTCATGGTAGTTAACTGTCGGAATCAGTAGTCGGGACTCTTGGAGTTCATCCCTCGTTGATATGCAGGTCCTGCCGCCTTCTCTTCCTCCCTTAAGTCTTTTTCGTTGATTTGCAGGGTTCGACCGGTTTCTCCGGATTCCCAGGAGCCAACGGAGAGAAAGGAGCCAGGGTGAGATGAATTCTTCCAACCTGCTTTGTGTGAAGTGTACACTGCATTATAACAAACATATGAAAAAGGCTGATTGATTCCTTTTATGAAAGGATTTGTATGATGACTTTGTACAAAAACACGGACACGAATCAATACGGGACTACAAAAGATGCTGGAACAATTGTGTTCATGGTGATTCAACGAAAAGCATGCGTCTGGAAAACGATTTACTTTCAGAAAGTGGGCAAAAGTGTGTGAATATGTTGGGTCAAAGGTCATTTGAATGTACTTACCTTTACGTAGACACTCACCCCACTGTGTTACATTCACATGTATATCGTTACTTACTACATTTAAATTGGCTTTTGCATTTACCGTCACACTTATACAAAATTTACATTTAAGGCAGAATTACATGGTATGCAGTTAAATTGAGGTAGAGTCATTAAAATGTTGTCCACCTGTTAAAATGAGACCTGTTACATTGAATCTTGATTGAAATTATTCAGAGCCTGATTAGAAATGCTACAAAATCACTTTGTTATATGTAATAGTATATTACCAAAGAAGAGTGAATTGAACATTGTTGTTGTTGTTGTTTAGTTCGCTTTCCTTTTTCAAGCTACTATTCAGTGTCCTAGCTTAGCAGTTTGATTAGCCTGCTAGCTTAGCTTATCACAGAAGCTAATTCAGTTTTTAAAATTACATTATATTTAGCTTAATTTTAATTAGCTATTAATTGCATCACAAAAAAATACCTAATTTAGAGTGTTAGCAGGATGTTTTCTCTCATTCGTATTAAGTTACATGAGTAGCATTGTTGTGCTAAAGTCTTCCGTAAGAGAGCCTGCATTTTACTGAGTAAAAATACCACTTAGATTCATATTTATAAACATTTTATCAAAGAAATGGATAGATAGGTACTGTGTGTTTGTGACTATTTCATTAACAGAATGCAAAATTTACATTATGTTAATCTACAATTATGAAAATGAACCATGCTTTTACACAAAAAAAAAAAAAAAAACACAGTTACTATAGTTAAACCATGGTGAACACAAATGAACCATGGTTTTGCTACACTAAACATAGTTTAACCATTGTACTTGTAGTAAATATATGTGGTTATGAAAATGCTAATCAATACGACAAAAGAGCAAAATGACAGTGTACTGTATGTGTGTATGTTTGTGTGCTTCTAATACACCTACACCTCATCTGAAACAAATATTGCCGTGGCTCCCAGAAATCCTAGGGGAAGGTATCCAATGCTTGTTTTCCCCATACACACTGCCATCTCATCTTGGCAAAAAGAATGGCAGCAACTGCAACGATTGGATTTGCTTTGTGTAGCTATTGAATTCACCCTCGATTTTTACCACACTCATTTTTCTTCTTTCTTTTCAAAGGGAGTTGCAGGGAAACTCGGTCCAAGAGGTCAAAGAGGTCCAACGGTATGTACTGCTTCATCACTTCCATTTTGAAATAATTTTGTTAGATTTTGCATCACCAAACCTTAAATACTCTGAATTTTTAGGGTCCCCGTGGTGCACGTGGTGCCAGAGGCCCAACAGGAAAGTCAGGCCCTAAGGTACTATTTCCCTCATACTTTATTTTTGTCAATCACTTCTGTTGCACAGACCTTATGCTTTCCTCTCTCATTATCCAACAGGGCACAGCGGGAAACGACGGTCCACCTGGCCCACCCGGCGAGAGAGTAAGTGCCACCCAGAATGCATTGCAGCAAACATTTTTATCCCATCATACCATCTACAGTGAGATGGTTTACGGCTTGAAGTGCTCAGAGAGGGTGCTTTTGCAGGAAGCGCAGTGAGGATTAGCTCAGTATGTGGGTGTACTCCAGATAAGAGGACTTACCACCAGACCTGTGTTTTCATCTGGAAGCTATTATAGATTTATGAAGAGCTCTTGAGCATTAGACTACTGGAAGGCTGTTGTCCAAGGCTCACATCACTCGAAATCTGGATGTTGCACTGTTTGTTTCTGCTGTGAAATCCTGTTCTCGGTTCTTCCTCTATTTGTCAGTGTTTTCCTGTTTATTTTTTTCTGTTTCTCAGTTGGAATCTGAAGGTTTTTTAAAGCATTTCGAAAGCCTGTTGACTTTACCTACATTGCGCTTAGTTTCAGCTTGTAATATTTTATACAAATGTTGTTATTGTGAGTATTTATAAATTCTGCTTCATTCCTTGGACTTTTACTGAGATTAGAAGACAAAAGATCATGTCAGATAAAGATTCACTTCTTCTACTTCTGATTTCAGATTCTCATATTGCAATATAGACTGCATTGTTACCTTATTTTGAAGTAAAAGAGCAGACTTTTAACCAAATTTTTACCTGTCTTTTCCAGGGACCTCAAGGGCCCCAGGGTCCCGTTGGGTTCTCAGGACCAAAAGGCCCCCCTGTAAGTACCTGTTTGTCTATACTGTTTTATATGCTGACAAATAAGATATACTTTATATTTATTCTCGTTCTGTGTTTTAGGGACCACCTGGGAAGGATGGGCTGCCCGGTCACCCTGGCCAGCGGGGAGAGACTGTAAGTGTCTCTGATAGATTACCCAAATAGCCTGAGCGATTAACCTATAGCAGACATCACTGAGCAGTTACTCCAGCATGAGTGTGTTCAGGGACTGAATGAGCCCACTTCCTCTGAGATATGTGTAAATCTGAAGGAGTTATGGAGGTTCTGTCTGATCCAGGCAGAGGCTTTATTAATGACATGACCCAGTAGGCGATGCTTGTTTATCACATTTAAGAGCAATACACTTAGTGTAAATTAATGCAGCTAGATTTTGCCTGTGAAATTGTGTCATATAAAATTCAGTTGTACTTGATAGTCCACCAATAGATAGTTGCTTTTCAGGCAGTAAGTGCTTTTTGCCCTAGGGTTTCCAAGGCAAAACTGGCCCACCAGGACCTGGAGGTGTTGTTGGACCACAGGTAGGTGTTTATGTGTTTGCATAAATTATTTGATTTAAGCACAAGGATTTGCCTATTAATCTCAGAAATAACAAATATGTCTGTAATGGCTTGAAAGGGTCCAACGGGAGAAACCGGCCCTAATGGTGAGAGAGGACATCCTGGACCCCCTGGTCCCCCCGGAGAGCAAGGTCTTCCAGGTGCTGGTGGAAAAGAAGGTGCAAAGGTGAATAACATTCATGTTTACATGACTTTCAACCAAATAGACTATATGGAGGGCAAGTACAAACAGAAAATAATTGATTGTCGTGTTATCAACAGTTGAGCTAAATTTCATCCCTTGCTTATTGGAAATCCACATAATGTAACAATAAAAACAAAAGTGCCTAGCAGGCAAGGTCAAACTGAACAAAAAATGATTGATTATGACCTCCAGTTATTACTTCTTTAGGAAAAAAGAGCCAGTGGAGAGCAATTTGTTGACCAACAACTCGTTCTGTCCAAGTGTATCCAAGTTTTCCAGAGCAATAACGTTCAAACTGTGGATAATTGCTGAATTCACTTTCTAAATAGAGTCTAAATTGTTAGTAGACATGGCTTTTAAAAGCTGAGCTGGATTTCTCTTAGTGTCCAACCTTCCTGTCTCGGTTTCAATTTCTGCCACTCCTAAACGGAGACACTTTAATCAGCTTGATCGGCCCACTTCAGACAGGCTGTCAGACATGAGTGAACACCCGGAGGCAGAGTACGCTGCCGCAGTCTGAGCGGTCAGTCTCACTGTCTTTCTGCAGACATTTTCCTGATTTCACTCGTTTGTTTCCTTTTATTATTAGCTGACACTTTCAGTGGCCCAATCAAAATGCAGAGACACTGAGGTCAAGTGGAGGTCGTCTTTCAAATGGCTAAACAACGTTAAGCTTTCTAGCTATTTTAAATCTCAGAATTCACTCTTGAGCCCATCATGCAGGCCTGTCTGATTGCAGTTTAGTGTTCGAAGGCACTTGTTGCCCCCTCAAGACAATTTAGTATTCTTAATACTTGTTTTAGACAGGCTTGTTTTAATTGTGCTGAAATATTAACTGTGTCTAAAACTCCATGAACAACTATTTATTTGGAGCTACCAATAATGTACACTATCGTTCAATCATCTGTGCTGTTTTTGATTGAAGAATGAGTTTAAATTTTATTTTTAGAAAATCCTTCCAGTTTCCTATTCCAGTTTGATTACCCCAAAAATGTAGTCTAAAAACTTTCTTGAGTCTGCAAATTTTAGTTTCTGTTTGTCAGACCAATGTAAGATAGATGGATTGTTTGACAAATCTGTTTGAAAACATGTTTCATTATATAGAACTGACACTCTTCAGTTTTAATCATGCTGTGGAGTCTGAGATATTAATTGAATCGACCTGCCAGCGCAGGTCAGATGGTGGATTTGAATCTAGCAATAATTCAGGGTCATTTCATCCGTTCTCATTAGCATCAGCTGGGAATTCATTTTGTGTCAATTTTCTGTTCATTATATTTGAAGTTCAATAAAGTATTCAATTGCCAACTGTCTGTCCACAGGGAGATCCAGGTCCTCTGGGCAGTCCAGGAAAAGACGGTCCTCCAGGACTGAGAGGGTTCCCAGGAGAGAGAGGTCTTCCTGGAGTGACGGTAAGATCATGCTCCCACCGCGAATAAATCACTGCAATAAATCCCTCTAATCTTAGAGGTAGACAGAGTTAGACAGCAGCCCTGGCTCATTACATCCACAGAATTGGACTTCAATACACTCCACAAAGACTTTAATAGCGTGTATAACCTCTAAAAAAGCTAACTTTTCATTGTTTAATGCAGAGATACATTATGCTAATTTGACTGCGGTTCACGTTTTTCTCTTTGCCTCCTTTTAAAGCAGCTGGGTCGTTGTCTTTTATATGTATTATCTGCTCTGAGAATGATTTAATTGGAAATGTTGCCAATTAGATTTTGGGAGACGAGGTTGTTTGTTCATTGTTGATGTCTGATCTCAAGGTCAGTGGCAGAGACTGGCTCTCCATGCATTGCCTGATTGTTTTCTACTGGGGCGATTTTTTTCCTCTCTTAGGACAGCCACAGTCATTACTGAGACCACCGTGTGTGTCTGCCCTTTAGAGAGGCAATATCAAGCCCTCACACACAATACACAAAGGCAGCTCCATGAGACCTGGCATATACACACAGATGCACCTATAAAGACATTCATGAAACAACTATTGTATTTGAACACCTATGATATTTTATATTCGTTTCATATTAGCATATAAGTGTAGTTTATGGAGCCAAAAGTTCATGTACATGGATTCACAAATCTCCTCACATATACACACACGAGAGCTTTTGTCAGCTCTTTGATTTTTTACTGTGTCCCAGTTGACAACTGTCCTGTGAGAGAAACAGGGGGCAGTAAATATCAATCGGGTAGAGGCAGAACCAGCAGGCAGTCGAGTTCTGTGGATTTCTCTCTCATATGGGAGATTAATGAAAGCCACAGTCAGAAGAGACCAAACCCGCTGTAAGTTTGCGCTGTAGTTTGTGCAAGTACAAAAATCAGTTTAGAAGCAGTAAGCCTCAACAATCATGATGTGGGTATAAGTTCTAAAATCATAATTTCTTCATTACATAATTGTGCTTACTTTTTAGAAGTCGTTCATCCCATAAATGAATAACATTAAATGTCATTGGTATGAGAAGATGGAGAATTTGGAATAAAGACATATGGACTGTTTATAGTGCTTTAAGGTTCTTTTTGCCCTTTTAGGGACTTAACAGCAAATCTTTGTAAAGGTTCTTTCAAATTGAGAGTTTTTAGCAACATGATGATAAGTATTTTCATTTTTTGGTTAGCTATTCCCTTTAATAAAAAGCTTACAATGTTGGGGATATCTGAGAGCTACTTGAGACCGCCATATCTCTGGATTTATTCATGAAATTGCAGAATAGGAGTTCATAGAAATTTATTAGAGCGTTATCCTTTCAGGATTTTGTATTTCCCACAGTGTTCCAGGTCAATATTTGATGCAGTTAGGTTTATGAGCAAGAAAAAGAGCAGAAATAGAGTAATTATGATCATGGGCTGAAAGTAATAGTTCTTCTAAAAATGATAGATGGAAATTTTGTAATCTCAAAAATCCTTTACCCTCAGTCTTTGTTTCATGTAATATATAAGGAGAATTTTTCAAAACAATATCACTTTTGCGCTATATTCCAAGTTTTCAGAAATTTAAGCTGCATTTCTCAAATATCTTTCACACTTCAATAGATTCGAACCTAGGCAAACACCATTGGTTTTCATACACCACGACTGGTCACAACACACGAAAGAACCGAAGTTTGAAAAAGCACAAGCACAAACACTTTCAGTGTGGATTCTCAAAAGCTTTCAATATGAAATCTCCATTATGTGATGATCATATTGTGTAGGTAGATTTGTTTACTCTGGCACGGTGCACTAAAACCTACACTACATGTTTATTATATCTGGCTGTGAGCATCAATAGATGACGTGTTTGATTATGCTCAAGAGAAAATAACGAATGCTGACACTTTAATATGAACCTTCTTGTTAGGCGTATTTACTCACTCATGTTTTGTTCTTCTTTCTCTTTCTTTTTGTCCTCTGTAGGGTCCACATGGTTTGAAAGGAGCCGAGGGCCCTCAGGGCCCCCCTGGTCCTGTTGTAAGTACTCTGTTTCCATGGTTTCCCATCATTCAATGCGAGTAGCTCATTCTCCCAAAAGCAACATTCAATATTTAGGAGTCTGAGAGGGTTGAGGGAGTGGTCAGGAAGATCTAAGCTCAAAAACACCATTAAGGATTTTAAAAGTGTTCTTCACTACCGAACACATGCACAAACAAAAAAAAGTGCACCGCTGATTCATACTCTCAATCAACAAGAGACACCGAACCGGACAGAGTTGGACAAATGTCTCCCACAGTGCCTCATACAGTGGCATTAGTTAACACTAGAGAATGTGATGGTGACCACCGGAGTGTCTCGAGATAAATTCACAGTGGTTTGTAATTACCTCCTCTTGACATTTTATACCATGGCTGTTTCATTAGATTTTATGTGACGTGCATGACGTTGAATATCTTGAATTAAAACCACATTCTTTTCTTCACTGATTCAGTTCTCTTAAGGGAACGAAGATAAGTATTGTCACCCTATAATTGCTCTTTTTCAGGCCTTGACAGTGTGCTGCCAGATTAGAATGGATGGATGAAAAGTCATTGAAGAGTTTTACATTCAGTTGTGTCAGTCCGATAAAGGATACATTAGCATTTTTATGAAGATGCAGGAGTCTACAAATTAAACCACGTTTAGAAAGAGAGATAAGAAGTCTAAGGGCATGTTCACCCACTAGTAAGAACAGATTTGGCAAGTTTTTTGTTCTTTCAACAGCTTGTGCCAATGTGATCACCCACAATATGTTGTATAGAAGCTTTTTGCACTTGCCATAACACATTACACAGGTTTGGCAAGTGGCAATTTGTGCAATGATTTAATTAGCAGTGCTTGCAAATACAAAGATCACTATCAGGTGCACTTTGTTGCATAAACTGTCCCGCATGGTTTGTACCATGGATATGATGCTACCACAAATGTATCAGCTTGTTGAGGAAAATTGTGGGACTTATGATTTTTAAATAAGTGTGAAATCCCGACATTAAGAACACCTTAGCAACCACACAGCAACATCCTAACATCCACAGCAACATTTTAAAAACACTTAAGCAACTGCATAGCAACACCTTAACATCAGCATAACAACATCCGAAACAATCAGAACACCTTAGCAACTGCAAAGCTGCATGTTAAAAAACACTGATAACTCTTTGGCATAGCAGCAGCCTAACACTTGCATAAAAACATGTTAAAAGCATTCAGAACACTGTAGCAACCACATAGCAACACCCAACTTCAACACAGACATCTAGAAAACATCTAGTCCCTCAGCATAGTTTTACACAGAGCACTTCATGTTCGGCGGTAATTTTGGGAGGATGAAAAATATCAGAAAGACATTCTGTACCTTTACAAAGTGGTGTATTTCTGCTGTTGCTTATGGTGTTATTTATGCAGTTGAGAGGAAAAAAACTGTCTGAAAATCGTCTGATATGTCTTGATTTTGGGGCTAGAACAAAATCATTCAAAAGCAAAAGCTCCTCATTTGGATTTTCGGGACTAAAATACATCCTTAATAGGACGTGGTTTGGTGATCACTTGGGAGAAACTGGTTTAATCCTTTATACGTGACTAATGAGTGAGGTACGCCAGATCTTTAGAAGCATATTAATGTGCTTCAGTAAATCAGACTCGTGTAGCATGTATAGGTTTATGGAGTATCTACGTGTCAAATATGTGAAATAACCCGTTGTCATAGGGTTCCCCTGGTGAGAGAGGAGCAGCAGGACCTGCTGGCCCCATTGGCCTGTCCGGACGTTCTGGACCTCAGGGACCCCCGGGACCTGCTGGAGAAAAGGGTGGACCGGTAATTGTGCTGATTAGATATCAAGATGATAAACTTGTGTTTCTTATATTACATAATACATTTATGAGTGACATTGAATAGTTTAAAGTTTTTACAGCATAGCCTCCACCTTAGTATCACTTCTATTTTTTCAGTAAATGTACAAAAAATAAAAGTTTATGATTAAGATTGCAATTCAGAATGGGATTTGCACAAGCTGAAAATCATTTGATTTCTTTGTTCAGGGAGAGAGAGGTCCTCCAGGTCCAGCCGGTCGGGATGGAGTACAAGGTCCAGTTGGTCTGCCAGGGCCAGCAGGACCTCAGGGTCCACCTGGAGAAGACGGTGACAAGGTTAATTGCAATTTTGATTCACTAATACATTTAGACAGAGGAGAGGGACACATTACATTATCAAAGACAGCTGATACTTTAATACGGTGCTTTTCTTGATGTGTCAGTTCCTGAAGACAATTCACAGTCACTAAAACAGGACTGTAACGGATTTCCCTTCATCTTAAGTTTCATGCTTAAGTTTTCTTTCAACTTCTAAAGCTACATTAACAGGTTTACACCGCTAAAAAAATCAGTTTTATGAAAATATATCTTATTCTTTTAGCAAATAGTTTTCAAGCATAAATCTCACTAAAATTTCTTCACTTTGTCCTTTAAAAAACTATTTGCCAGCGAGTTAAGAAAGAAAAATACACTTTATTCAAGAAGAACACTTTTACAATGTTTCTTCTTAAATATTGTACTAGAAAACAAGAAAATGATTTCTCTCCTATCACTATGGTATATCTCACATCTCTTCCCAGAATTCCTCGCCCTCACGTTTTGGACAGCGATCATTCTTCATCATCACAAACACACATTGCATGGCCATCTGAAACACAGGCCTATCTCTCAGTCACTCTTCCTTGCCGCCAATCCATCATCAGCAAAGGCGGACTATAATCCAATTAGCGCAGGGTACCATAAACGTTGTCTCTCCATCAGTATCCTCTAACAAGCTTAATGGGCTTACGTGCCAAGAATATGTTGTAGAAATGCTTTATCTGGCCATGTCTGTTAGTTCAGAGACAATATTTATCATTTAATTTACAGTAAAACTCCATGCAGGTCGACGGCAATGTCATATCTTTTACTGCACAGTAAATGGTTTACTTCGACATGGAGCTTCTTTCAGTTATATCCACCGGTGTGTGATTTATGCGTTATATAGTTTTAAAAAGGCAAAATGGCAAACTGATTTTAAAACCTTTTCAGGGAGAAGTGGGAGAACCAGGCCAGAAAGGAAGCAAAGCTGATAAAGGCGAACAGGTGAGTAAATTCAACAGTAAAATCCTTATTTATACACATTTGCATTCAGAATCAGTTTTACTCAAAATACAATGACTGAATGATTTTCATGACATTCGTTTTTTTAAGGTTCTTCCAATGATTAAATAAAAACAAAAAACACTGTACAGCTCTGTTGTTCTGATTACCTTCTTCATTGTGTCCACTAGGGTCCACCAGGTCCACCTGGTCTTCAGGGACCTATTGGAGCTCCTGGACCTGCTGTACGTCTTGACTGCACATACACAAAATGATTATTCGTGACATTTTGCATATGATGAAATGCATTGTGACTCTTACTAATGTCTTTTTCAGGGAGGTGATGGTGAACCAGGTCCTCGTGGACAGCAGGGTATGTTTGGACAGAAGGGAGATGAAGGATCCCGAGGCTTCCCTGGACCTCCTGGTCCCATCGGTCTGCAGGTGAGTGCCACTGTGCCAATGACGGCCCAAATATGAGCTAACATTTGTATTTTGTGTTGCACTGAGTCCTCGGCCCCATGGTAACTCAGACTAATGCTGCACAAACAACATTAACTGGTGGCCCTGGGCAGTAGATGCATTGGGAGGTGTTTGAGATGAGAATTGATTTCCTTTTGATTCCCCCTCTGCTGGAATCACCCTGTTCAGGAAGTACAGACTCAGTACAGACATGCACGAGCAGGGTCCATTGCATTAAGTGTTTAAAACCAGTTGGTTTGCTGGGGGTATAATTACTACCAATTGAATTATGCTACTAATTAGTGAATTTATTAAAAGTATAAAAGGTTTTGTGCAATATCAGTCCCAAAGTGATTGCACAGTAATTTGAACTAGAGGCAAGTACCAGTTCTATATATAGCAGTTCTCACATTTGTCTCGTCAAATTCCATTTAAATATATATTTATGCATCTAAATATATTTAAATGTATATTTTCACAATCTGCTGTTGCCATTATTTACTGACTGCATTCTTGACAAATTGAAACAAACATGGTCAGACGTCATAATCATTTTTATTTCGATTTTTTTCTTTTTTTTTTTTTTATAGGAGAGTATGAGTATGAGTTCCCCCTGTGTTAAAAGACTATATATTTTTTTTCCAAAGAGTTCATCAAGGCTGCATTTATTTTATTAAAATACAGCAATATTTTTATAATTTAAAATAAATGTATTCTATATTATGACAGCAAATATAGTCTAGTTGCCGTGTTGTGAACCATACAAACCAGCGGTCATATTATGTTTTAGTAGTAAACACAGTATAAGATTTATATTAATCATCTCATCTCTCTCTTTTCATTCGATCACATTACGATCTGAAGCCTCGAGGTTCTGCCATTTCTCTATCCATCAATTAACTGATTTCTCTGACGTCGAGTCATCGCTGTAATGGAGTAACATCGACTGCTCCTATAGTCCTCTTACGCCACCAAATCTCGGAGCCATTTGATTCAATTGAGTTTTAATTGGGCGTAATGCACTTCCATTTGGATTTTATTAATTGCATTTAGTGACCCGGTCCAATAGACATTAGAGCAGTGCACACACACCCTTCAGGCTGTAATGAGTGTTTATGTTAATGGTCTCTGACTAAGAGCTTCTGCCCCGATGAGATCTCTTACCAGTCAGCGAGAACATGTTGGTCTGCCAAGTCCGCAGGGCACGTGGGTATTGGGCGAGTAAATATCAGACAAAATTAGACTTTAGATGTCCTCACTCCTGACATGTTACGGCTAATGAAGAAACGCCTTTGAATGAGCAGCGCCCTGAAGTCGAGGCAATTAGGGAGTAAATGTCAAGGATCAAACACATATGATACCGGGGTCACATGCCTAGCTTGTTTATTCACCAGCGCAGGTGTGTTTTATCCGAGGTCTCTAATGATATAGTGTTTTGTACTAATTTAAAACACAAATGCTTCCCTGGTTACTCTCACTGATGGATGTTTCACCTTTTCTGCTGGGTAAAACATTTAATTGGTCATTAATTAAGCTGAAAAACGGCATGAATTTTTCAACTACTAGCCCCTTAGCAGAGAGCACCATCAAATAAACACACTGCTGGCCGTCTAACTTATTTTTGGTGGCCCATTTTATTCTCACGAAGTTCCAGATTTAAAATGTGTTTCGCTTAAGTCCTAGGTGCATTTTTAGGGGGTAATAGTGGTTTGATGGGGGATGCGTCCTTCCCCAAATGTTCAAATGAAACTCGTGCCGCTCTGGGGAAATACATTTGGTAAATGTGCATAGATGGGTTTCTGTGCTGGGTAAAATAGCTTTCATAATGTGCTTAGCGTTGAAAGTGCTCTACGTTTTTCACCCCTAGCCATTCACCACCTATGAAAAGGTGACAAACAATATAGTGTCCACATTGAACATGAGCTAAAAATCTGACAAAGGATATTAGCTGCTCTCTTGGATTTCTAGATGACAGACAGTGAAACTCAATAAGCACTGCTGTACTCCGCCTGTGCTTCTTTCGTTTGCCATATGGCCCTTTTGCCTTTCTCCGCCAATTCTGAAATGAAGCATTATTGCTGTCCTCGGGTAACTGCGTCTGAGCCAGATTATTCTTCTCTTTTCATCAGAGGGAACATTTCGGTTCCTCATAGCAACAGTGTGTCATTGCACATTGCTTCGCACGGTCGCTGATGTCAGTGTATTATAGTATATAAATATATGGGCATTTCCGTTATTATAAATGCACATAAAAACAATAATAGTCATTTGTTTTTTACAGGGTCTTCCTGGACCACATGGTGAGAAAGGAGAAAATGGAGACGTTGGTCCTATGGTAAGATGTTGTAACCAATTACATTTTATGTATTTATAGTTATTTTTAACTGCCTTTGACATTGTTTTATTGTGTAATTTTTCACATTGTATTTATTCATTTTATTTAATTTATTATGCTTTAACCACAACTTTTAGTAAAGTCTCATTTGTCTTCTTGTTTCGCCCACAGGGTCCCCCTGGCCCACCTGGTCCCAGAGGTCCTCAAGGTCCTTCCGGTGCTGACGTAAGACCATCTCTCAACATTGAACATTTTATCTCATCAGCAAATCCATTAATTACACCACTTTGTTTAACTAAATGGCTCTAGCGTTAATGGTTTGTAATGGTTTTAAAAAAAATCGACTTCTTTTATTGAAGGGTCCACAAGGTCCTCCTGGTGGAATAGGAGGAATGGGATCTGTAGGTGAGAAGGTAAGAGTATTCCCAACTTCAGTGTTTATTCTGAAAAATATGGTGGCTATGGTCCTGTTTCAAATCTCTGTTACAGACTTCATTAATTTATTATTTGTGTCATCTTTTTGTCTGAATTAGTATAATAAAACGATTAATGTCTACATTACCGCAGTTCTGATAATACCCCTCCATTTCACTGCTATTTGGCAGGCCCACTGGCCATCAATATTTAACGCTGTGGCTGGCTGTGGAGATGAATTTAGAATATGTAACAGGTCACCATGATGATGCATCCATTAGGAGCAAACGTTATGTCCACTACAGCTCAGACCAGCTAAGCTAGGAAACAACCAAGAAACAACATGCAGACTTGTTTAGATAATAGTACTTATGATTTATTCCATTAGAGTCTACTTGACATCTCCGATCTTCAGTCATTTTTCAAAAACATGGAAGATGATGTATAAAGCCACAAAATGGCAGTGCTGCTAATTGTCTGAAGTTGAAGAAACTGTTAAATTTAGAATTTCCATTAAAGTTTCCAAAATGGAAGTTCAACTAATTTCAGTATCATTTGTTTGCACTCTGCCTTCTAGAATTCTAGAAGTTCTGGATTTCGAGTCGGATGGAACATTATATAACACAATTATATGGTGATGTGTAATAACTTATAACTTGCAATATTCTTAACAGGGTGAGCAAGGAGAAGCTGGAAACCCTGGACCTTCTGGCGAGCCTGGACCTGGGGTAAGTAAAGTTTTCTAGAGAGATCTGTGTGATGGTGCGGGTAATCACTTCCTGTAAGCTTCTCGGGCTTTATTGATTGTCTCAAATTAAGCGGCCACACTAAGTAAGTCGCTAAATTGCAATAATGATTCCAATTTCCTTTCATCACATAATGAAATGCTTAATAAAGTTATGTTTGCAATAAAATATTGCTCACACTGTTTTCAGTTAACTTTATATAATGAAGAATAAAAATCCCTTGAAGTTTTAGAATAAAGATGTGCCATGAGAAATATACTGTAACTCAAAATATCAATTTATTGAAACTAATTTGAAAAAATACATGAAACTATGACTTTTCCATTAACATGTTAACAATGCCTGGTTAGTGTTCAGAAACCTTGAGTAACACTGTAAGTGGAAATCAGTGGGAAGAAATCAGATGATTAAAGCTAAAAAGTTAACTTTGTCATTTTTGGAATATCTAAATTACAGCCTGTCAAAACTCTAACCTGTCAATACCGACATGAATGGCTGATTAACTCTTTTGAATTGCTATATTAAAATGTAGAGCATGGCTGCACTCATTGTTCTCAGGGTGCTTCTGTTCATGGAGTGCCTCAGGGCTCTTTCTTCTGCCCTTTCATCTTTGTTATATATGCTGCAGGGCCCAAAAGGTGAGAGAGGAGAGAAAGGTGAAGGTGGTCCCCCTGGTGCTGCTGGACCTGCAGGTCCCAAAGGACCCCCTGGAGATGATGGACCCAAGGGTAATCCTGTAAGTGTGACACAACTAGCATGGGATATTATGCATGAATAAAAGGCGTGAAAAGTTAGATGCCACTACAGCAATGAGGTGAGATTATGCTGATTAAATATGAGATTTCCAACACTAATTATACATTATTTAAGTACTATATGTGTCCAAGATGAATCAAATGACAATTTTACTGTGCGTCCGACTGGTACATTTAGTTGTCTAGGTCCTAATATTTGTTAAGGACATTTAAGTTATTGACACATCACGTTGAAACTTGTGTTTTCAATCTGTTACTACAGGGCCCTGTTGGTTTTCCTGGAGACCCTGGTCCACCTGGTGAGCCAGGTGTTGCTGTAAGTGCCAAAATCCACACTAAAAGTCCTGTAAATTATTATTTATTTATTCATAAAAAATTGTTTCATGAATTTACCATGGATTTAGAATTTTTCAAATGTCTCTGCATTGTAAATTGTCAGCAAATAAGCAAAAAAATTCAATTGTCAGTTTATTTGTCTCTGAAATATTGTGGATTATCAGGGAATAGATGGAGGTCCAGGAGAAAAAGGAGAGGATGGAGAGTCTGGTCAGTCTGTGAGTATCAAATATATTTAGGTGGAATACCTTTGACTCTAGTTTATTAGAAACTTACTTTGTCAATTATATGTTTGACTTCCATTAGAATCTCCTGCTGTATGCATTAAATTGCAGAGGATTGCTTTTTCCGATTTTATAAGTATATACAGAACAGATAGATTAATAAACTGCTTTTGGATATGCGAAAGTCAGACATAATTACCTGAGCCTACAGTGGCAGCCCATAAATTGCAATCCTTATTAACATTTATTATAGTAATTTGGATTTTCCAGTGCAGGGAAATTGGTTAATTTAGCATTAAATCCAATGTATCTGAATCTCCAGGTTTACAAATGTGAATGTCTAGCGTTGAGAGTCTCAGTGCGAGGCCTGTTTATAAGCTACAGTTCTATGAACATTTAATGAGGGGAGGTTTGTTTTGAGCAAACTTTCACAAAGATGCATACAGCTTCCTTCTCTGATTAGAAGTTTATCCTTTTAAAATCAAATCAATCACTCAGCTGAATAATTTAGCTAAATTGTATCCATCCTACACTGGCATGCTTTTGAAGCCCCAGCGTCTCTTTAATGTGTTCAGTTAATTTCACAAAATTATAAAAGACAGTTTAGTTGTGAAAAGTTTAGTTTTAAACCTAAAGTGTATTATCTACATTGCTGTTTTTTTATTCAGTTTCTTCCTTCTCTCTGTTTTAGGGACCTCCTGGCCCTTCTGGAGAAGCTGGCCCACCAGGACCTCCTGGCAAAAGAGTATGTATAATCTTCATCACTATTATATTTTAAGCAGCATCCATTTAGCAGGTTTTTTTGACCATCCTTGGCATGAAAAACAAGCGTTCTTAATGATCAATATTTTCTGTTTCCCAAGGAATACACAAAATAGTATTTCTCACCCAGAATGGAATAAATAACCTAAAACTGCTATTGATTTATTGATTGAAGATTCTGACCTGTGCAAAACAGTCACCGTATTTGTTTAAAGACTCATCCTCATCAGCACAGATGATCGTTTGTTTTTTACCCCGGGTCACACTGTTTAATGGAAAGCTGGAAAAAACAAAGTCCTTCACAGGATGATGAATAGCGCATACTAAATCATCAGTCTGAAATCGAAAACAGCGTTTAAACGGCGTCGGAGCCAGGACTCATTTCCTCCACTGTAGTCCTACATCTCTCTCAGGATGAAAGAAGAAAATCAGTGTAGACGGTATATTGATCTCGGGCCTGTTTGAGTGACAGCGATGAGGGGATGGCGGTGTAAAGGATGTTACAGAGGAAGAGGAAATATAACTGTCACATTTGGGACAGGGATTTGAAATCCTCTCCCAGTGCCACATCAAGAGAAATTTGTTCTGCCAAATGACACCTCATCGCCTCTCAGAAAATAGTGTTGTTTCGCCAGTCAAGAAAATTGCGCATATTTTTTTCCGGATGAAAAAACTAAACTTTTTCAATTTAGATTGTATTGAGGTGTTTCTCATGCCTATCTATTGAACCGGCAAGCAATATTATTCTTTCCTCGTCTTGTGCACAATTCAATCAATTTTACTGCATTTACACAGAACTTGCAGTAGATCCTTTGTGATCTTCTTCATTGATGCACAAAGTCATATACTTTTTTGTATTTTACATGTATTTTACATTGATTTATCACATTCTAACATGGAAAGCACAATGAAACATTTAACTTAAGGTTTTTATCCTTAGTTTTACTTCAATTGAACCTATTTTGTGTAATTGGCAATGGTTGACTAACAGCTAACTTTGCAGTTTTTGCTGTGGTCCCGTGTTTCTGATATTTTGGACCTGGTATTTATTTGGTGTACCACTTTAGACTGGACCAGCCAGAACGGATGTTAATATCAGTAATAAATAACTGCTGGACCCATATAGTACCTCTTTGGAGTCTCTAGGGGTCATGGACTGTGTGGTAAAGACTCCTAGTATAACTACCCGGCAAACAGTTCTGGTTGAATTTTATTAGCCAGCCCAAGCAGTCTTGTGCTATCCCATTATTCCTCCATAAAGCTTTATAGTATCTATTTGCACACACACATCCATTATTCATATAAAATGTAGCGAAAACCCCACTCGCTTTCCCAATATGCTTGATGGAGCTCTCCCTGGAAAAATTATACATCCTATCAGCATAGGCAGATAGCAATGGCTGACCGACTGTGGCTAGAAAAACTGCCATTTCATCAGCAAAGGTGTTTTAATCCTGCAAGAGGAAGACGCTGGCGGGAAGACTGATCTCGTGGAATTAAGTCTCCTGCATCAATAATTCCAGCTAGAGCTTATTTTGCATCAAACACAGGGACGTTCTGCTTTCTCAGCATTTTACCGACTGCAGTCCTTTGCATATTCTCTCTCTCTGTTTATTTCTTGGACTCCGTTCTATCTTGAGAATGATTGAATTTGGTGAATCTTCCAGCTGTCATTAGTTGATTTCTTCCTGCTCTTCATTAAATTAAAATCACTCAGGGGAGGTAAGGGCAAATTGTCAAGCAAGTTTCATCTCAGTAACTATATACAGTATAAGGCCAATTAAACAAATGGATATTTTCTCTAGCAGTGGTTGTTTCAAACATCGAGTGCAAAACCCTGTTAAATTAGTTATTTTTTAATCACCTAACTAAAATTATAATATTTTTCCAACAACCCTGTTATGTAAACACTTCGAACAAGGTTTAAATATAAAAAGAAGGCAGATTATGACTGAAAAGTTGAAATCTGTTGCCAGGGCAAGGGTATTTTTCATAAATGTCAGACTGGGGCAAGCGGTCACATTTCATGTAGTAGAAATCCAAATGTTACCTTTAACATTTTTGCTGTTTCATGATATGTTTCCATTTTTTCCATGCATATAATGGTAGAAATGTTCAATAGCCTGTTCTTTAAGGAAAATGTATTCATAGCCAATGCTCTAAGGAAATATTCACTAAAGTAAAAAAGTGACGACTAGCCCAGGTCACATTTACAAATAACAGAATGACTATATGCTCACACAAAAGACCTTCAAGCGGATCCGTTTGCCCATTAATAGCCATCAAGCAAGATCCCTGAAGTGCTACCGTGATGTCTCACCTTGACCTTTTCCCCATTTGTTGTATAGCCTATAGAAAATCTCAAATAAAACGTCCTTTTCTCTTTCCGCAGGGACCCCCGGGGACATCTGGAGCTGAAGGCAGACAAGGAGAGAAGGGCGCCAAGGTAACACATCGTTCCAAATCAATTCAGCCCAGACACATACCGCAGCCTCCACTGCCATAATTAAAGCACAGCGAGGCATGGGAGAAAAGCACATCTCTGACAGAGTGGCTCACTGTTAATACATGTGGAAAGATTGTCTCTGTGGGACTGAAGTGTGTAGGCTGGGTTTTAGCTTTAGTTCATCAACTGAACACTTATAATCAAAGTTGTGTATTTGAAGCATGCCGAGAGTTTTCAATGTAATTTGTCTTACCTTTAATGAGTCATTTATATAATATAATAATTATTATATAAATGTATAATAATTTTATATTTTTATATGGTAGACTACTGTTTAAAAGTCTCTTATGCTCACTAAGGCTACAGTTATGTATTTGATCAGAAATGGCATAAAAACAATAATATTGTGAAATTGTATTATAATTTTAAATAACTATTTTATATTTTAATATATTGTTAAATGTATTTTTGTTCCTGTGATGGTAAATCTGAATTTGTCACATGATCCTCAGATTATACAATTCAAATATGCTGATTTGGTGCTCAAAATGATTATTATTATTGTTATTAATGTTGAAAACAGATGCTGCTTAACAGTTTTGTGGAAATTATGCTAATTTTTTCAAGAGTCTTTGATAAATAGAAAGTTGAGTAGAAAAAATTACATTTTTGAATAAAACAATGCAAAAGCTTGTTTATATATAACAGTGATATTTTGATCAGTTTATTTGCATCCTTGCTGAATAGAGCTATTATTATTTTTAAAGCATAATATTGACATTAAACATTTCAACAGTAGTGTGCATGCTTTCATGTATGTATTTTTTATTAAATATTTTTCCATAAAAGTCTTCATTCTTTTTCAGTGATATATCAGTAGATATTGCATGTAAAATGTATGCATCAAAACATCTAAATCGTTTCTATATTCCTCTCTTCTGTTTAGGGTGAGGCAGGAGCTGAGGGGCCACCAGGTAAAACTGGGCCAGTTGGCCCTCAGGGCCCTTCTGGAAAGCCTGGTCCTGAAGGTCTACGAGGAATCCCTGGTCCTGTGGTGGGTTCCCATATCACTCATAACCTAACTATCCATCATTATACATACACATGCATATACAATGGCCCCAAATAGTATAAGGGCACTTAAGAAGCACTGAAAGTACTGTGAATTTAATATCATAAATGTATATATGAAACCAAGTGGCGTCTGCAAATATATAATGTTTAACCGTTTCACTAAACATTCTCAAGCTCATGAATATTAATTACATGACATGGCATTTTCCCAATAGTTCTAACTGATTACTGCTCACCAATGCCACTGTTAGTGGCGTTTACAAGGTCATCTCTGATTCTTTTCTATGCACTGTGGACAAGCAATGCAATGGAATTCATGCATTTTTAAGTGTGACTTAAGTATTCAAATAAGTTGTGTGGCCACTGAATAGCCTAAAAACACACACTGGAACATAATTACTGTATATGAAACACCTCAAAGAATAATAAATCACCTCTCCTTGAGTTTACAATCTGTATCTGTTTCTTTTACAATCTGTATCTGTTTCTTGTATATTTGAAAACACTTGTTGAAGTATCTGGGTTATTAATCCTTGTCCAGCCCATGGTAAATCAATGCCAGACATAAGTAAAAAACACTGCAATAATGACTGTTGTAATTGGATGGATTTTCACAGGGTGAACAAGGACTTCCTGGTGCTCCTGGCCAAGACGGCCCACCTGGACCAATGGTAAGAAAAGAAACCCAATTGCCCCAGTGGTCGAATTGAACAAATATTTCAGGGGGGATGTGGGGGGGGGGGACATAATGTATGTCTCCTGACATACATTATGTCAGGAGAATGTCTAATCAAGCGAAAATCATACCTTCTGTTGTCTTCTTATTAAAGAATTTCAAAAGTTGGGCTTGAACCATTGTGCGCCAAAAATGACGAAATTGATTCTGCTCGTGTGCAGCTTGTTACAGTAACATTACCAAGTTCTGATTGGCCAATCGTTATTTAGTTCGTGAATCATCATAAGTGGAGAATTTTAACATTTCATATGCATTATAAGTTTTACGTAATACACACAATTAATAATCCAATGGCGATGGTGGTTTTATAGAGGGGATGCTTTTTGTCATTTTTTTCGACAAGGGGGATGCCATCCCCCCACCATTCCAGCCATGCCCGTTAACCTTGCTCGTTCTTTCTGTCTACCTTTCATCCTCTCTCTCTTTTCTATGTGTGTGTGTGTGTGTACATGTGGGTATATGTGCACAAATTGAATTCTTACTGTTGGTTCTTTTTATATTTAGGGACCTCCTGGTCTCCCAGGCCTGAAAGGAGACCCCGGCTCTAAGGGTGAGAAGGTGAGTGACATTCTATTTCTTTTCCTGACATTTGTATTAATGTGGAGTCTTACATTTCAGAGAGGCTCAAGGTCAAAGATAAAGACTAGACTTGGTCACTCCAGAAAGCCAGAGGAAAAGTTTCAATATAATATACAGAAGTTTTCTTTACAAAATGCGTTACATACATTTAGGAATTCTTTTTGACTTCATTGCTGATTCTTAGATATTGATTCATTAATAAAAAAATAGATATTACTGTTATTTTATACATACTAATAGTGTTTCATTGTCTTTTGGAGTCACAATTTGGAGTAAAATATACTAAAAAAATCATATTTAGCCATATTATTTACTTTTTATATAAGGTAAAAAATATAATCTTGACATTTTCCAGTTATTTTATTTTTTTTATATTTAACATGTTTGTGTTTTTGTCCGATTTATTTTTCATACTTGGTCAAGAAAATTAATTTATGTATAAAATATTTAATAATTATTTCTTCATTTGTATTTTTTTTCAGCCATGAAAATGTATGTATTCATATAGTTTAAATAGTACATCATGTAGTTATTTATTTAATTAAATTACATTTTTCCCAGTTAATTTAGTTTTAAATTTATATATTTAGTTTTTGGTCTTTTATTTCTTTTAATATTTTTTTAATTATTTGTTTTTTTACATTAATTTATTATTATTATTTAAAAAAAAATGTTTTAATTTTTAACATTAATTAATACAAACTTTGGTACAATGTGAATTCATTGTCTTTGATAATTTGGTTGATGAATTGTGGCTCTGTACATAAAAACATTGCTGTCTGTACATTTTGCTTAAAAGTTGACATCAGATCTTCTGACCTGTAACATCCACTATCATATGTGTTTTTCTTCCAGGGTCACCCCGGTCTTATCGGTCTCATCGGACCCCCCGGTGAGCAGGGAGAGAAGGGAGATCGGGGTTTGCCTGGTCCTCAGGGCCTTGCTGGCAGCAAGGGTGATTCTGTGAGTCACTAATGATTTATTTGTCCTTTCCACCCCACCACACAACTAATGTCGTACCTCCAGCACCGCACCTATCAGGACTACTCCTCTTGTAATGCCTGCAAATTAAAGTAACGACCGACTGAAACAATAACGTCTGCACTTATTGCATCTGTGTACATCATCATAATCGTGTTATGGATGAAGCTGTCATGAAAGGTTCTCCGAGCCAGCGGTAATTCTATTACACCAGACGTTCCCATCAAACACAGCTAATTTTTTCACAGTCGAACTGTGAAATGTTTGCTTTTCTTTACCTCATTGACAAACCATACAACACCTATCCAATGCAGTCAAACGCTTCAGCAAATATATATAACACCTTTAAACCTGATTGAATAAACAATTAGAAATCGCATTGGACTTATCTAGCCCTTTTTTCAGTAGTGTAAATGCATTCTGGTTAAGCCTAATGGAATTGTAGTCTCCGCTTCTGTGAGTTTGGAAAAAATTGAAAACGATCCCATCTCACTAACATTTCCCATTAAACAGATTTGCGATCTGTTCCTGCGTTTAGTAACAGAGGCTGCATTTCTCCCCACAGAATTAACTCAAAAGTCCTTGACTCTAATGGAGTGTAATGACCAGTGTGTAATACACACCAGAGGATTATGATTAGCAAGAGTCATTTTCATTTCTGTGACAAAAGATTTGTAATTTTAAAGACAATTCTAAGAGAGAAAATTAATCTCATCACCTCAGTTGTAAACTGACATCTAACATGCTTGTCTTATAGATCCATTTACAAATCAATCACATGAAGTTCTGCTTTCTAAGCTTCTGCTCTTTCAATTGTAGGGTGTCAGTGGTGGTTCTGGTCCGCTTGGTCCGCCCGGTTCTCCTGGATTGCCTGTGAGTCTTTGCTCTGTTGCTGGTATCTTGCATTCAGTGTTGAGCTGTCGTCAAATTGAACAGTTTCTGAAATTGTTGTCACGTGATCTATTTAAACCATTAAAATAAAAGAGCTATTAGATATGTTAAAATTAAGACAGCATGAAAAGTAATATGTTTCAAATACATCAGATTATTTAAAATTGTAATTAAGTGACTGTAAAGGCATTTATAATGTTACAAATGCTTATATTTAAAATAAATTAGAAAACAGTTTAAATAGAATAGTTTTTTTAAAACCTGTTTTTACTGTATTTTTGATAAATGCCTTGAGCGTAACACCGTGTCCTAACTACACGCGACGCCGCTACATGCGATAAAAGGTATCTTTTCCATGTTAATCAATTTTTTTTTCCAAACTAGCCGTGACGGCGAGGCGAAATCTCTAATTTAGAAACAAAATGGTTTCTATTTCCGCAACGTCACGGCTGGAACAACAACATACAAACTATACAGTCTATAATGATCATGTGCTTTATTCAAAGTTAAACGTGTCTAATATGAGTTTAAATATCATTTTGCGTGACTTAATAGCCAAACTGAAAGCAACAACAGATAGTTTACCTCAGATCTTGAAAATAAATTAAAGCAAAAGATGCCCGTTAAAACTGTGAAGCTAACTGCGAACCAAGAAGTGTTTTCCATAACAAAGATGGTATAAGTCACTCAGTGTGTACATTTAATGATGTTAAAAAGACTTAATATGTAAATAAGATTATAAACGTATCCATTTTTTTATGAGTGCAGTGTGCTTCCAAAGAGACCCCGCCCACACATGCTTCTGATTGGTTGTGATATTTGATTGATTCTGTCACGTCTGGTGGACACCCAAATTGCTTGTCGCTGGAATCTTGACGCGTCTAGTTAGAACACGGTGGAATAAGAGACTTCTTTCAAAAACTGTTACAAATCATACAGACTACACGGTGGTGTGAACTGATATTTTATTTTGGAACAAATACAAATGATCTGATTCTTCTCAAATTCTACATAAATTGTGATTTTAAAAATGTTTGGCTGGCTCAACACTTAATATATATAGATTTTGTAAGTCAGTGTTCACAGAATGCCTTTCCATTTTTCGTCAGGGTCCACAAGGGCCAAAGGGATCCAAGGGTTCATCTGTAAGTACCCCTTTATCGCCAATCAATTCGAAGGGATTATTATAACGATAATGAGAAAAGGGCTTATGGATTTTGAAATCTTCTTCCTGCAGGGTTCTGCTGGTCAAAAGGGAGACACCGGCACAGTTGGACCTCCTGGTCCTCCTGTAAGTCAACTTCTGCCCGCTTCAAGGAGATTTTAATTATATCAAATGCAGAAGGCTCATGGAGCGTACACTTATTTTGTAATTCCGTAGGGTCCTCCTGGTGAGGTCATCCAGCCTCTGCCTATCCAGATGCCCAAGAAGTCCCGTCGCTCCATCGACATGCAAGCAGATGAGGCTGGCACCATGCTGGACTACGGAGAGGGCATGGAAGACATCTTCAGCTCCTTGAATAACCTCAAACAGGACATCGAGCGCATGAAGTACCCCATGGGCACACAAAACAACCCCGCACGAAGCTGTAAAGACCTACAGCTCGCTCACCCAGAATTCCCAGATGGTAAGTTAACGAGGTGGGGGGTAAAGGAGACACTGTCGAACATCTAAATCAGGAAAACATGCAGCGTTTGCTGGTTTCCAAGCTACACAGTAGGCATTGGCTGTGCTTCTAAAATTCTAAGCCTGTCACTCAGGAAGATTTGAATAACAGCAGCAGCAGTCGACGACTGATTGGAAAGATGTTTAGCATTCTGCGGACTCCAGCGAGAGCTAACCTCTCCCTCCCAAATCATGGCTTACAAAATGCCAGCTCTTACACTGACCTTTCAGATCTGGTTTTGCCGCACACGCATTAGCCTGCTATTTTATTTACACAATGCATCGCCACTGCTGATGCCCGTGAAGTGTGTGTTTTTAGCTATGGAAATGAATAGAAAGCCAGGCAGAGATGCGAGGGTGTATATGATCTATATTATTTCCCACTGTACCTGTGGTCGTTCTAGACACTGGATGTCTGATGTTTTTTTTCTCTCAGGTGAATACTACATTGATCCCAACCAGGGATGCTCCGGGGACTCCTTCAAAGTGTACTGCAACTTCACAGCGGGAGGCGAGACCTGCATCTTCCCTGATAAAAAGTCAAATGGAGTGAGTGGCATTCTGAAACCCCCTAAGGATGAACTGGCCAATAACAGCCAGACAAGACCACAACATCTTACCTCTATCACATACAATGAGTTTTCTCCTAAAGACCATAGGAGTACTTGAATCAGTCACTTCAGAGATGTATTTAGTGTGATTGTTAGTTATCGGTGTAGATCCAAACACATCGTCCCCCTTAAAGAGTAACTGTTTTACTGTTGTGGTATTATTTTCTACACTGCCGTCTAGAACTGAGGCGTACAACGTTAGTATACAACGATCTGACGCGCCACATCGAAGAGCATCAAAATATATATTTTTTTGTCTGAATATTCTTTGGAGTGAAATATGTTTTTGATTGGGAGATTAATGTAAAATCTAAATTTGCACTCATACAACAGTTTTTTGCAACATTAGTTTGAATGTTCTGTCTTTGCTACAGCTAGTAATGTTCAGATCCCAAAAATCATGACTTTTTTTTTTAAGGCAGCGGCTATTTGCACTGTGTTAAAATAGCAAGATTCTCTGCTAATTATACTACTAATTGCAAATAGTTGCAATTATCTGCACCTCAGTATTGGAGTACATTTTAAAACAGTATGCAATAATAACATATTAAGTGTAAATTATAGTTTTAATTCAAATTAGGCTATTAAATGGATGCCACCTTATTGGGACAATAAAGCCCTCCCTACACCTACCCTAAGATACTTTTATTTTCAACTTTTTGATTATTTCCTTCATATTATTAAAAATAAATGACTTTTCGATGCGATATGAGATTTGAAAAGGGAGAAAAAAACGTATAGTAATTGCAATAATGTCAATATTGTGAATTATTTATATTCTTTATATTATACAAAAGGCGGGTTCGAACTCGGGTTAATCGTGTCTACGATCTACACCACTGAAACTGATGCAGAATTATCATCTTTTTAGGGTTCACTAAGCCAATCACACGTTAGTGGGCGGAGTTAGTGTTAATAGCCTTTGCCAACAAGGTGGACTATTTGCACTTAGTGATTTTTGTAAATTAGATCAAATTTGAGAAAAAAAAACTAATTCTCAACATTACAATAATCTGCTTTTATCATGATGTGTTAAACAAAGCTGTACATATCAGTGAGATGGTTTTTCATTTCATTCCAATTGTTGGAACAGATGCTGTATGAAAAATAGCTGGGTTTAATTTTATTTAATTTTCTGCTAAAGTAAATTTGCTGTTCATTTAAAACTATGCGCGCAGCTGGTCTTTTGCCATTATGTTTTATTCACATTTTTCTTTGTGTCGTCTTTAAGGTGAGAATATCTTCATGGCCCAAAGAGATCTCTGGCTCCTGGTTCAGTGAATTTAAGCGTGGTAAAATAGTAAGTGCACTCTCTCGTTCTTCTTTCATCTTCTCCTTTATGAAAAACACCATCTTGTCCTTCGAAAACTAAAAGGACCTGAGTGGTCTGCTTGTTTTTTTTTCTTTACCCAACCAATGGCCAGACACCAGTAAGAGCACAGCTTTTGAAAGATGCTGTCACTGCAGCCCTGGATCCATCAACAAGCCGAGCACACACAAACACACACACACACACACACACACACACACATACTCACCGCATTTATATTTGATGCAGTAGAGAGATATAAAGAAGATGCTGCACCTCTGTGAAACACGCCGGCGTTATGTTTCTGGTGTCTGTTCAGACTGTTTTATACTTTTTCAGAAGAAATGTTTTTTCTATTATTCAGAGTTCCAACTTTCCCCGTTTTAAATTAATGCATTTGTTTATTATTCAGAGTTCCAAATTTACTAGTTTAAAATAATTGTAATGGTGCCAATGAAAACCAGTGACTTACTTTAACGTTAATACCTAATGATTTTTTCCTCATCTTCTAAGAACTGATTATGAATAAAATCGCAATGTATTAATGCAAAAAGATTAACCTAGTCAAAAATGATATTATATTATATTTAGTCACTCCTATATTTAGGAGAAAAAATTATATCCCACTTGGTTTTGAATAAGTCAGAGAAAATAAAAAAATATTTATTAATAAAATGTCAAATATTTAAAAAGGGAAAATAAGTCTATTGTATAACTTATTATAACTTATAAATATATACATAAATGTTCCTCCATCTAAATTGTTGTATAATGTCCAGATATTATTGAAGATTAAAAACCTTAGTACTTTTTGTAAAGAATAATTAGTGCTGAATAAAAAAATAACATTAGTAGTATTATTAATACTACAAATTAAACTGTTCCATATATTAAAAAAAAACATTTATGCAAAAACATATTTGATGAGCCAAGTGAAAATACTGCTGCTGAACAAACCCTTAAATGTTGAATCATACAAACCTTTCTATCGTTTTTGTTTTCACCCTCAAGCTTTCATACGTGGATGCAGAAGGCAACTCGATAAACATGGTCCAGATGACCTTCCTCAAACTACTGACAGCCTCCGCCAGGCAAAACCTGACCTACAACTGCCACCAGTCGTCCGCCTGGCACGACGCCACTACGGACAGCTACGACAGGGCACTACGCTTCCTCGGCTCCAATGACGAGGAGATGTCATATGACAACAACCCCTTCATCAAGGCCCTGTCAGACGGCTGTGCGGTAAGTCTTCCATCATAGCTTGAAATGTAAATCATTTAAATATGCAACGCACATTTCTGACTGTCCTCCTCTCGTCCTACAGGTGAGGAAGGGCTATGGAAAGACGGTACTGGAGATTAACACTCCCAAGATCGATCAGGTTCCGATTATCGATGTGATGTTCACTGACTTTGGGGATCCTAACCAGAAATTTGGATTCGAAGTTGGTCCAGTCTGCTTCCTTGGCTAAAAAACCACAGACAAAGAAAAAAATACCAATAACTTGGCAGGGTAGGACGGGTTAGCGCACGAGTCAAGACTTTTTTTCTTGATCTCATCAAACCATCAAGCCCCTGTTCCTGCCACATGCAAGTTTTGAATAAAAAAAATGGGGTAGCGAACACGTCTTACCATGTATGTATGTATTACCCAGGAAAATACTTGTTGCCCTTGTAGGGCAAGGATCACATGAAACCTGTTATGGAACGAAAAGGTGAAGGACAACGTCAAGCCAAGGCAATCGGTGAACCTGGGAAGTCCACGAGACGGAGAAAGAGAGGACCTCTCATCGGTGCAGTGCAAAAATCAAACAAATAAATTAAAGAAAAAGAGACGACAACAATGGTGCTTGTTTAAAATACAAAAAAGCGGTGCTATGAGAAAGAGGATGTGTTTTAATAAAACTGTAATTATTATTTTGTACATTATTGTTGTTTCTGAATCCACTTTCAAAACTTGCATGTGTTTCACATCTGGCTCTTCATTTCCAAATCCCTCACAAACGTTTATAAGTTATAGAACTGAATAAATAAAGACTGAAATAATGATATTTTGTGGATGAATACTGTGTACTTATTATTAAGCAAATAAAAGACAGCATTCAAACAGTTTTATTATTAATTGTAATGTAAGTCCTTTGTATATATTGACCATCCCAAAGTCGCTCGCAGTTCGTCCCACTGAACACCTCGAGGAAGATTCAACAACTAATGTTGTCTCCTGTGCTTGATTTGAGTAATCTTGACGTTCATTCGCTTTAATTTAATTTTTGTTTGTTATTAGAATTTGTTTCAGTTGTAGATCGGTCGCATACCTCAAACTATCTTGAAAATAACCATACCGATGCAAGTATGGCGTGCCCTGTATATAACTTGGTTATACAGTTAAGTTTATATATTCTGGGTGGGGATTTTTTATTTTTTTTAAATGGGAGAAATACATATCTGTTAGGCCTCTTTTTGTTCGAAACCTTCTGTCAATGCAATGCTAAGGCCTTTTCGGTGACCCATTTTCGTAACTGAAATGAGAAATTGTTTTAAATGTGCTTTTTATGGTTCATTTCATTATTAAAAACTGGATTCCAACCAGCCATGAAACTGAGTTGTGGATTGTTTGTTTGCTTTATCAAGTCAGACCGTGTTATTGTCTGTTTGGTATGTGCAATTTGTGTGATTTTAAAAGGTTTTAAATGCAAATCTGTGCAATCTATCTGACCGATACCTTCAATCTGAAAGACGCATAATAAGTTAGCTGTAATATCCCCAAATTGCATTGGTTAAAATAAATGTTTGCTAACTCATGCATAACACGTTGTTTTTAATTACTTCCTCGTATGATTTATCATGCATTACAGCTCATTAGCAGGTCATCTAAGATGTCTGAACAGGATGAGAACAGCGTGTTTACTTTAGAAAAACGTTCATACTCATTTCCTTCAGGTCCCTCTGGCTGCTTTCCTAATCGAGCGCTGGAAGCTACACAATCTGATGGTACCTACACATTCAAGATATTTTATTCATCACATACAGCAGTGAAATGTACGAGTCTCATTAGGCAGTGCGTTTAATATGAAAGCCCCGTCTCCATTTAAGAATAAGACCTCTCTCTATCCGCTGTTTGATGTTTGTGTATCCTCACCGGTTAGATCAGCCATGGATTCTCTGCATTAGTATACGATATCTCTATTCAAGCTTTCAAAGGAATGCCAATGTGATATTTTTCTTTAGGCAAAGACTTTGAGTTTGCCATTTCACCACGAGCCTTTGTGGCAGGCATTCTCTGCTTAGCATTTAAAAAGATGTTCAAAGGATTTGACTCTCTCTGGATGGACTCCATTTGAGCAGCATCTCAAGAACTTTTCTGCATGACAGGGCTTCAAACTACTAGAATATACATGAGGTGCGGTGTTACATTTGGTAACCGAGACTTAAAACTATAACATACATTAAGGGGAGAGGTGTTATAAATAAGCAAATTCACTCTCAAATCTTGTCTGGGAGGTTGGTGGCCTAATCAAAGACTGAAAACTTCTTAATAATCGAAATAAAACTGAAATGGTTTTCTCAAAATATATGCTTAGTCAACTTCACAAACCTAAAGCTGAAAATCCATAAAAACCCATGTGCCTGCGGGAGTGTGTTTTTGTTCTTAAACAGTGAGAGCCAAAGCAAATATCCACGTTTAAAGCTTAAAAATCAGTTCACGCTCTCTTAGTGGAGCTTCCAGGAAGACATTCCTTCTCTGTATTATTGTTTCTGGCGGTTAGACTGTGTACATCCCAAGCACACAGCCAAAACAAACTATGAAAATGATTTTTGTTTTGTTTTTTCCAAGAAAAGGGTGGGTGGGGGGATGTTAACAAACTGGTTGCTCGCTTCAAATATTGGTTTCACGTTAATACATTTTTAAATTATCTGACTGAAATTGAAAAAACTATTTTAAAATTGATACAATTTTACTTTACTGGAATCCAATCATTATCTATTTCTTACTTAAAAAAATAGAACTGCAAAAAAGAGACACAATTACAGTTTGTTTGTTTTTTGTTGTTGGCAGAAATGGGCTTCCAAACGAAGTGCTTTACAAATTGAATGATTCATTCGTGAATTTGAAAGATCTGCTTGCTGATTCAGTGTCCTGAACATCTTAAGTTAACAAATCTCTGAAAAACGTTTTAATAAGTGATTTTTGGCTAGAATACGCTATACATGTTGATTGGAAACACAGTCCTAAGATTCAACAGATTGACACATGTATCATCCAATCACAGGAAGATGTGACTATAACCCCCCCCATCATCACATGCATTGCTCTGCTGGATGCATGGACACTTGAAAGATAGTTTGTCTAATTTATTCCAAAAGATATACCATAACAGAGGTGTTGGCTGTGTTTTGTCTCCTCACTTCATCAGTAATTACCAGAGCTGTCCAACAATGAAAATGTTTAATTAATTCTCTGCATGTGCTGTCTTTTGCAGCATTATTGTGGAATGGGGAAAAAACACCCACACTTCTCTTTTCAGGGGCCGTATGGGACCTGACTGTCTCTTCTCCATCTCCTCAAAGGCAGATGAACAAAGATCAAACAGGCAGGCCAATGGCATTAACTTGGAATATTCAAGCTGCATGGGTACAGAGAGACTGCCAGCCCATAATTCCCTCAAAAGGAACACAAAGCCTCAAATCATAAAACAGCCACCCATTTAAAAAATTAAAGCAGGAGGGTTCCTGTCGCTGTCAGTCAAAGCAATCCTCAAAGAGAAAAGCTGAAAGAAGAGAAGCAGATATTCTGAATTGCTAAGCTAAAAGCCGTGCATTAAAAAGACTCTAAAGCAACCTTAACAAGAAATTCAGCATAACTGGGATGTTTCATAACTACTGCAATGAGGATATGAAGCTCTATGCAGGTAATTAAGTCTGACTATTAGAAGAATGCACAAGCGGAGAGGTGTTGTAAAAGCAACACTGATTATGATGGGAAGTACAGCAGGTGGTGTATGGATTTGCAGCCATTTATAGAAATGAGCATTTAACGCCTGGTGTGCAGATGTAATTGTACACATAACCTTCAGAACTTCATGACCACTAACATCTCGTCACTGTGAGAGACATAAGCTCTCTGTATATAATGGTGGTTGGGCTTTATTGCTGGCTCAAAACTTTACAGGCCTGCCACTGGAATATAAAAATTCCTTTATAGTTGAGGGTATCAGAATTAACAGGCTATTTCATGTCATTTTTGCTACAGCGGTTTGGTAAAAACACAGGACACCAACTCAATATCTACTACACGGTGGATTTAATAGATTTAGAAACTTATATTTTAAACACAGTCTTACCAGTTTCTTTGTTTTGATCCACCAACAAAAATAGATTCAAACAAAAGCCTCAGCAGAACAATTGCAGCATTGAATAATGCAGTGTTTTAAATCAGTTGGTTAAGTAAATGATTCAATGAGACATTTATAAAGACTGGCTGTTTCTCAACAAACTAAGAACGCAAAGAACAGACTTGTGTTCTCGTGGAGACCGGTATTGCCAGGACACTTTGGAAGAGTGAACTCGGAAGGACGTGAGGACATCTCATTTCTGCATCTTTGTGAGATTTGAGATGCACTGTGATCTTGTTGCTCAACTGAACGTCGGAGCACATTGTAAGAAGTGGCCAAAGTACAATAGAGACAGGTACAACAAAGAACAAGGTACAACATAGAATCACAAACACGTCATAACTTTTTTATGTATTATTATGGATAGGCATTGTTTTCATATTATTTGTTACCTACACTCTTAAAAATGAAGGTGCTTCATGATGCCATAGAAGAACCTTTTTGTCTAAATGGTTCCATAAAGAACCTATAAAACCTTTCTGTTTCACACAATGACGCAAGATTGCTTAAGAATGCCAACTAAGAAACAGCCAGCCACTTGTTTCCACATATTGGAATGAATCGGTTGAGCAACTGATTCAAACGAATATATACATATTCGAATATATACATATATATATATATATATATATATATGGGTAGTTGACAAAGAAAAATTGGACTGTGTCCTATGGTATGACATAGTAAAAAAAAAAAGAAATGTGCATAGAAATAACATAACAAAAATGTATCTTCATTCTTAGAGATTCAAATAGCATGAGAGAGGTTTAACTTCAATGTTAGAATAAATGTTATTTTTTTTACATTTTTCTGTCACACCATAGGACAGATTGATATGTCAACTACCCATGTATATATACAGTATATATATATATTCAGTGTAAATGTAAAGGATTGATCTGAACATCAATGCTAAAAAAAGCCTAATTCTGATGAGTCTGCTGTAACATCCAGACACAAGTGCAATGGTCTGCTGTTTATTGATCATGTGATTTGAGGCGGTTAAGGGTCAGGGCAGCTAAGTCTGAGACGGTGAGTGTGCGTGCGAGGAGTGGGGAGACCAGCCAATGGTTTCGTTTAGTGGGGGAAGGCTTGCTAATCTCCTTCACCTACCCCGTGTTCTCACGTGGACAACGAATTAGTTTAATGGGTTGAAAGTGTTCATTATGGCAGAGGCATGGACTAATGAGCCGTTACCTCTCAGAAGTGTCATTAAGATCCAAAGACAGCATCTGATCTTTGAACTACACTGTAATCACTGCTTTTGTGTACAACTTAGAGTGTGTGATGGCAGTGGTGTACGTGTGTGTGCTTGGCTGCGTCCTGCACCTATTATTTTTGAGGCAATAACAGTCTTGGTTCACTTGGTGCTTTGTGCACATTTTTAAAAATGTTTTAAAATAGTTCCAGTTTTAAATAAACAAACAATAAATAAATAAATAGAGCAAACGTGGAGTTGAACTTATACCACGCTTGAATGCAATGCAAGTCACTTTGGATAAAAGCTCTAAAATGCATACATTTTAATATGATACTTCTTTCTAAATTAACTGATTAGCTCACCTAGTTCATTATGTGACAAACACTAAAGCAGGGTAAAATTACCCTGCTAAAAAAACTAACAATTAAAACCATAAAAAACACACATTTTAGTTACATTAAGTAAAATACATTTTAACTGAAATATGTAATAAAAAAGCGCTTCAGCTAAAACAATAACTGAAATAAAAAAATTATAAAACGTGTAGACAAAAAAAGAAAAACTACTAAAAAACATCAAAAGTACACAACAAAACGACTAAACCTTAAATGGAAAACATATATATAATAAATAAATATAATAGTCAATATAAAATAATAGTCAACACTTTAAATAACATATATTATATTATATTATTATATTAAATAATTTTCATGTTATTCATGTTATTATGCACACTTTTTCTATTCAAACTCACTTGAACCAAGGGATCTTCCCTTCTTTCAAAGTCGTCTTTTCCAAAGTTGGTGTCTCTGCAACATGGTGTCCGCACTTCATCTCAACTACCTTCAGTACCCAAGGATACCAAGTTGGAAATGTAAGGAAGACGCTGACAGTGACGTGAATCTGGCAGAAAGTGAGAACAAGACACTTGTTTGTCTTTCATAGCGCGCACGGTCTTCAAGGGTAGAGCTGAGACAAGAGGCGAGGTGATCAGAGAAAGAAGAAAAGCGATGCTGAACAGGGCCCGGGGCGCTCTGCGAGGTCTCCCTCTCTCAGAGACCTGAGAGACTGTCAACACGGAGCCCCACTGGGCTGCCTTACAAAGCTTCCCATCTACCCTCTTCAAAGACACCCCAGCATTTGAATAAGTTCAATCAGGTCCTGCTGCCACGGACTGTAACGTGATGCAGCAGAGTGTCGAGGCAAATTAAACTCAAACCTCATCCAGCTCAATGCTAGTGGCCCTCAGAAGATGGTCAGCGGCACCAGTGGGACGGGGCGAGCACTGGCCGCACAAAGGACAGGTGAGAAGATTGTATTCTCAGCGCGAGGAGGCGTATCACTTGACAACTACGATCAAAGGACGAATCAAAAGATGGGGAACTGAGAGCCCATGTAGGAGGATTCTGAATGCAAAGTGGCTCTCATCATAGAATATTCTGTGAAAAGATGTTTTATGGATGTTTCAAGGATGTCCTCTTGGACTGGCTTTTATTTTTACAGTGCTTGTCTTTACAAAATTACACTCACCCAGAAGTTCGATTTTCTTTTATGTTCCAGGAACCTTATGATGTTTAGATCCTATATGGGAGAAAATAACCCCATATTCCAAGTTAGTTTGAAGCAATAAAGGAAGAATTGACTTCTGGACCTCGGCCAGCAGTCAATACATAACATTAAAGTTACATTAAACCCAGATCAATGGTTTAAAGATGAAGCTAGTTTTAGACTGCCTGACTGATGAAGTTAAGAAGACTCACATTAAACAACGGCACAAAAAGATCTAACGTGATGTGCAGCAGAGAGAAAGTGTTATTGCATCGTCTCAGAGCCGTTAAGCCAGAATCCAGCGGTTATTTGACACTGCGAGTGGGAGCCGCGCTCCACAGATCGGTATAAATCTTCTGCCAAGCCGGCTGCTATCGAATTGATTGGCTGAATTATTGATGACCGTGAAAGGCTGTGTTTAGATGGCTTAGTAATTACTGCTATCTGTATTAAGAATTAAACATAGCTCTGCTCAGTTTCATTAGCTAAAATTGTTCTTTGGAAGTTGATTACTTCACAGTAAACACAAACGGTTTTAATTCGACATGAAACAGCATCTGCGAACCATTTTCCTTTTGTAATGTGACATACTTAAGGATATTCTCTGAAAAAAGCACAAGCCCAAAAACAATGGCAAAATCGTTAAGGTTTTAATTATTTTTCAGGGTAAAGTTTTTTTTTTATGAATGAATGAATGAATGATTAATTCATAAAAATGTATTCAAATATCAAATTTAATTAAAACGTTTTTATTTGGTATTTTTTTAAACATGCTAATTGTTTTAAATACACAAGACATTGCACAGAGTAGTTTGAAACTCTAATGTCTTCTGACTATTGTGAAGGACTTTTGCTTTTGAAACAAAAATAAAATGAGATAATTTCAAGGAAGAATACTATTGTGTTCTCAAACTCATTTCCAAGAACAAGAAAATGATATTGACCTCACCTGGATTATAGTTTGTAAATGCACAGGATGATGAACATTTACGTGAATTGATATTTATGTTAATGTGCACATGGTATTTATGTGAACACCAAACCACAGCAGCCGCAGGAGAGTCTTTGTCAGGTTTAACCACCGACGATAACAGGGCATCTTCCAGCCGACTGCAGTTCCCTGCTCATGTTAAAAAGATGAGATGGCTGATGAGTACACATCCCAGACACAGTTATGTCAAAGGAGCCAAACAACATAAAAAAACTAAACAATCAGTTGTGTATCACAGACTGTCTGGAATATTTTATGGATTTGTGTATGAATGACTCTCACGGCCTCAATTTGTGTGCACCGCTGTGTCTAAATGCAAGCAATGTGACAACTAGATTGCTCCCATTTTAATCAACAATGCCATCTACGTCACAATGCTTGAGTATAATGGGAGCGATGTAGGTTGTGTCAATTTGTATACTTTTACTATGCAGTGAAAGTACAATATGCACTTTTTGTGTTGGGAAAGTACACACTTTCCCAACACACCCATTCATACCAAAAACGATAACTGTAACCATATTATTTTACATTTAGTCATTTAGCAGACGCTTTTATCCAAAGCGACTTACAATTGGGGAGTACATAAAGCAAGGAATTATCATCCACACCAATGCATAACACTGTTTGTCATCAGTATGCTGCAGTTCTGTCACTTTAAATGCTTGAGTTCTTTAAAGCAGGATGGATTCTGATTGTCAATGTTTTATCATTCATCAGCTGGGAAAAACATCCTTTAGAAAGTGATTCCAGAGATATCGTTCCTCTGTGCTATTATCGTTATAGTTGAGGTGAGGACACTGCTATTCTGTTACATTTAGAAAGATTTTTAAAACTATATCTGTATCGTTATTGTCCTTGGTATGAAAGTTAGTTCACCCAAAAATAAAAATGTCCATTATTCTCAACCTCGTGCTGAATGATTTTCTTGAGTTTCTGTTGAGTGCGTAGAACATAAAAAATGATATTTTGGACAATGTTGGTATCCAAATATTGCTGGTAGCCATTGACTTTCATAATAGGTAAAAAAATAGTTTGCATCGCTTCACTGCTTCATAAATCCTCTTAAAGTGTCTATTGCGTGCACACTTCAGAATCTCACTGGAAATAGTATCATCCGGAGATTTGTCAGCTATTGTTTTCAATACTGTGAATGTATACTGCTCTTTTCACGTACTGTTTTTAACCTAAAATATAGTCAGATATTATGCAATTTCGAATGCAGCCTATGATTTTAAACACAACAGATCTCACATACTTTAATTAGTGCTAGTAAATAAATAGTGTAGAGTTTGATTTGGTTTGAAACTATTCAAATGAAAAGTGTGCTCAGTTAGAGATGGAAATCTGGCCTGCTGTCTGTCTCTTCACTCTATCGAGCTGTTGTTGTTTTCTGTTTCTGTTGGCTCCTGGGTTGCCATTTGTAGTGTGCATCTCCATTTGACTCCACATTTAATTGATGATGTCGGTGATAAGGATTTTTGTGTACTTCAGTGTGAAAAAATGAAGAAACAAACATTTAAATGGTTTGAAGTCTGGGGCAGTTAGCCGATCACACAGTCATTGCCAGCACTTAAAATAAGTTATGAATGTGCTTCGGCTTTTGCCTCAAGGATTTTTGCAGAAGACATTATTGTACTCTCTCAAGTCTGCCACTTCAACACTATGTCCACACTGCAAGCGAACAACACAACACATAAAAATAAGCATTCCATCCAAATTTGCATACTGTTCATACTAATTTAACCACATTCTCTGTAATATGACAGTAGTTCAGCTATTTTCATAATAATATAGCTACTTATACAGCAAATAGCGGTGTAGTGTGATTGAGGGGTGTAATCAAATGCACTCACATAAATGGTCTTCTTGCTTTCTTCATTTGAAATGCAAGAAAATTCTACTCGTATTCTGAATTGGTTCGTTCTCTCACTTTCTTTCATATCTAGCACTGAGAAGTCCAAATCGATTCTCCTAAATTATCATTTTGGTCTCATAATTACATTAAATTATGCATTCTATTGAATCAGTTTGTTCTGGTCCTCTCTCTCATATGTGTATAACTGAAAACAGATTCATCCCTCTATCATACTGTAAGTAGCACTGGGAAATTCTATTAATACTATCAGACCTAAAAATGATTCACCACTTCAATTCACTGTACTATGTGCTATATTGTCAACTCTTAATCTTGTCTTAGAGTGTTTCTTTGTTGTATTTAGTTTAAACTTACCCGTGCATTTGTAAATGACAATTTGACAAAATAATTGTAATTGTAAATAATAGTCATTTCAGAAATATGGCTCAGATAGACAGACAGACAGATAGTTTGTTGAACAATAAATATTTCAACAAGAAATATGTCAGCCTGTCAATGAGCTCAATACCCAAACTGTGAAAAAGTTAAGACATATTTTTATATCATTTCAGATTTTCATATTTCATATCTGGTTTTTCAGGTCATTGTTGAAAGAGTCAAAAGAGCCCACTCTCTATGTACTCTGGTCTCTAGAAATAGTTTGGGTCCCTCCTTCAGTGCAAGTCTATGGGATTTTTGCCCATTCTCTCAGTCGCCAAGGGAAAATCATTACAGTCTAATTGCTCAATGTGAGCCTCAGCAAGCAGCACTAATAAAAGGATCAGATATCCACCAAACAGACACTCACACAGACACTGACACAATAAAACATATATCACTGCTTTTTATGTTTAAACTACCCACAACCCTAAGATTCCATTCATATTTCATGTTTCTAATAAACCGGTGTATGAAGACTCATCGGTTGTGGAAGGAACCTCTTTTGTTTGGCTCTAACAGGCTTCATCTGCTACCATATGCTAATTTGTTGGGCAGAAGCTTTCTGTGCGTATCTACAGCAAATTGGAAACTGTGGAAACAATGGTGGCTATAGTGCCTGGCATGGCTTTGTGTTTCCAGCAGTCTGTCGATGACAGCTCCTGTGGCTCCAACGCTCAGGCCGCATGCATAGTTAGTCAATTAAACCTTGTTATTTCCCATATGAGGAACATATTTTTGTACTCTGACAACATGGAAAGTAACAAGATTATATGGATTTTATGTTACTCCCCAGGCTAGAGTCACTCCGCTTAGCATATTTAATTAAACATTTTAAGCTGAAGTTTCCTCAGGTCTGATATGAATTAGCGTCTTACATCCTGAGATGTTGTAGCACAAAGTGTGGCCAAAAAAATCATATTTAAGAATGCATGCAAAATGATTTGCTGTGTATAATTAGTTTACTCTAAAGCTGAGATTCAGTTTTTTTAGTTTCAGTTTTTGAGTGTTATTTCGTCTTCAGAAGAAGAAAAGAAAACTGTTTGAGGAAACCTTTATATATAAATAAGAGGACAAAGCTCAAACCCCTTTTCCTATATCTGTTTTACAGCTAACATTTTCTCCTTTGGAAATGATTTTGTGCAGGAAATGCAAGAAAATGTGACAAGGGCGTTACAATGATATTTGCAATAACCAATTAAGTAGCAACATGTAAAACAATGAAACAAATTTCGCTATCCTAAACCAAACTTAGTTTGTTTGTTATTTAACACCATATCAGCTTCTGTGGCTATTTTGCTGGTGAGAAAGTTTATAGTTAAACTATATCAGCTTTTATATCTATTTTTGCTGCAAACTATAAAACTATTTGGTTTAACTTTGTAAAAAATGTATTACAAAAATTGTGGTTTAACTTACTGAGCAAAAAAAGTTTCTCACAGGGTTAAAACAATGCTATCTCACGGCCAATTAGTACGTATTTGACGAGGTGGCTAATTCGTAACAATTTTGTATGATTTATCTAGACCCCAGTGACGGGGTAGGTTTAGGGGCGGGGGTTAGGTGTAGGTGTTGGTCAGTTGTACGAGTGAAGTCATACAAATTCATAAGAATTAGCCACCTCGTAAAATATGTACAATTTGCTGTGAGAGCGGGCTGACAATCTAATAAAATGTGCTTCATGGATGAGGAGTTTTGACAGAAAGAACATTTTGGTGGATCTTCTCCTAAAATTAAAACTTGTGTCATCCAGGAATGGCCTATTCGGCGGCACCAGGGTATAAACAATCTGCTCCCATCTGTTTGAAAATGATCCTCATCCTAATCACACCTCTTCAGCACAACATGCCAAAATAACAGAATATTAAACATTAACAAATACCCCCTATTTTCATCTTGCTTGCATAATTTTAATTTCATCATCAGGCATCTTGCTCAAAAACACACAAAATAATATAAATAATGTAAATTTCATCATCAGGCATCTTGCTCAAAAACACACAAAATAATATAAATAATGTACATTTCACCATCAGCTATCTTGATCAAAAACACAAAACAATGTAAATAATGCAAATTTCATTATCAGCAGTGTTTGCAGCACCGTGCATGTACAGTCCAACTTTTCCAACCTTGTGCACAAGTGTATCGTCTGCACGTGTCTGGAATTAACTGCACTGATTAGTGTGTCCACCAGACACTCACAGTTGCTTGTGAAGTCCTAGTTGAAGAAGACGATCGAAAATGCCAATAAAAACATCAGAAAATGAGTAAAAAAAGAGCTAATGCAGCATACTTCTTACACATTTTGTCACAACTTAATTTCTCTATTTAAATTTGTGAAAGAACTACGCAATTATTTATTTTTGCTAGATTCTAGTTCTAGTTAAAAAGAGTACATTGAGTGTTGTTTTAATGCTCATTACTAGTTTTGAGATAATTTAATGTTTCATTTACTAATGTTACATTTGAGCTAAATAAGAAATAATACTATTCATTATTTTATTTTTTAGGCACTCAAATGACATGAGTAACACATAAACATTATTTACAATACACAATAAAATCAGTTTCTTCAAATGAATTTGTTCTCACATTTTTCCTTAAAGGGGTCATATAATGCTACATGCAATTGGCCAAGTTGTCTGAACTGAAATGTGTGTTGGCAGTGTGTATACACAACAACCCTATAATGATACAAATCTAGGCAGTGTTTTTTTTTTGTAATCTCGTTAAATGTTTTCCCCTTTCTCAAGTCAAGCAGTCTGTCCGTGTGACGTCACACAGACGGAGGCCACTCCCACAATTGTTGATTGACAGTAGCGTTTCAGCACAGACTGCACTGGTGTCTAACCTCAGACCCGCCCTGAGTGAGCTGTCATCAGTTATTTCACCGCCGGAGCAGATGTAGACAAGAATGACTCCTAAGTGATTGAGGTGATTTGTTGTTGGATATAATAATGAACATAGCAGTAGTAATTTACTCCCATCATCTGAGCGGCTGAAGAGGATTACGTTTGGTTCTGAAGGGAATGCGCCTTCGATCTACATAAATGCATCTATGTTCACGCGAATCATTCAAGTTCCAGCGTCACCTCAAGAAGAAGTGAGTACAAGGTTTTTATTTATTAATCTTTACAAACCGCCTTTCCATGTGGTTTCATGATGAACGCGGCTAAAGTAAACAGTCCCTCGGAAGACAGGGGCAGAGTCAGCAGAGCTCTTTCTCATTTAAAGGAGAATGACACAATACTGCTTGCTCTGAAAAGAGCTGTTTTTGACACGCTAAAAAAGGTATTTTTTACACTACCAATGAAACATTTTTAACCAAACGATGTCACAGACTTTTCATTAAGACCCTAAAGAATAATATAAACTTGTGGAAATTACAAATAAAGAAACACTGCAAATGCTCACAACACAACCAAATAAATTGTATTTGCAGTGCTCTTCTTTGTTTGGTTGTGTTGTGAGCATTTGCAGCATGTGTGTTGTCAAATTGACGAAAGTTGTTTTCTTAATTTGCAGAGGTTTTTTTCTATTTGCAGCGCGTTGAAGCTCTCTCGGCCACCGTACAAATGGACATTATATGACCCCTTTAAGTTTATCTTGTTATCTTTTGAGTATATTTCCCTCTATACTGGATGGCCTGTACAGCAGTCTGGAAACCTACACTCTGGCAGTAGATTAACTTAAATTGCAATCGATTCTACTCAAAAAACGTAAGATCTTCAGAGTCCAGCTGTGCTCAGTCCTACGGTCAGAATCTATTTGTTGAAAACTGAGTCCTTATAGACAGACTGACTCCACTATACGATTCGATTCCAAGCCTCCATTAAAACAAGGAGTCGGGTGGGTTTTGTGCAATAAGGGGTATTTACAGTATAACTCAGAAAGTTCTGAACTCTCTAGAAAACTTTCTTAAAACATTGCTCTGTCTTTATGTAAGATCAAACGTGACCTCTCTGGATCAGTTACAGAAAGTCAGACTCTGATCCCAGAGGGAGGGCGAATGAAAGAATAACTTTTTAAAATAAGCCCTCCTAAAAACCAGCAATTGTGTGATTCCACTGGGGTGAGAGTAAAGGGGGGAAGAAAAAAAAGGAAAGAGGAAATTGGGAACAAAGGGATTCGCCGAATCCCTCGTGCAAGCATGAAGCAACACCTCAACATCAGAAACAGGATGCCTCGGTCTGATGGGCCGTGAGACAGATCACTATTTCAGCCATTTTTGTTTGAGCGGGGATCTGTGAAGCAGGTGCACAGGAGAGCCTGTAGAATTCAACACAGGGTGTGAGGAAGATCAACCATGTCTTCCTCGTCCCTGCAGGCAGACAGTGATGTAAGGAGGCATTTGGATGCATTGCACTATGCTGGGGGTTAAACGAAAGTACCCCTGAGAGCCGTTTCTCCCTGATGCGCTCCGTCGACACTTTGTTTAAACTAATCAGTACAGGATAATGACGGGGATGATTGAGATGTGCATCATGGGACGGGCTGACCAAACTCTGTGTTGGAATAAACTGTCGTTATACATTTTCTGCCGAGGAGAGAGAGAGGAAAGAGAGAAAGAGAAGAGAGAGACAGTAGAAATCAGTTTAACAGCTCACTGGCTGCATCATAATTCACTCACTGCTACTATGCACTACAATTATGTACTTCGCTGGTGAAAGGAAAGTATGTAGGTTGGAGTATGTATTATGGTAGTGATGGGACGTATTACCACTTAATAAAATTGCAATTGCAATCTAGATCCCACATATGCAGGAGTTAAACAGTCTTATAACTAGTTTCACGTTCAAGCATCAATTGACAAGCACTTTGTCTGTTATACCACTGTAAAATGTTAAATATTTTATATCCAAATGAATAAATAAATGATTTAAGTACTATTGCTCTCAGTTAACAGACTTTAAAAAAACATACTTAGACAATCGACCTACAATATATGGCATACTGCTTTCAAAATATTATGATTTGGGATTCACTTTTCCAAATCTCACATACTCAACATACAGTATTAATGAAGCGAAAATTACTCACTTCCCTTGAACTCCCTTTTCTCCATTCTATCCACATTTTCTCTTTGTCTCTCACTTTTTCGTATACTGGCGCTCTTCCCCTTGACAAAGCTGAGTGTTGTGATAAAGCTAAAATGTGATTATTATAGAACATCGACTGTTGCAGACGCCTCCCGGTGGTTCAGGTGTTTTGTAATACGGAGATGTTATTTGTTCAGCTATAATGGAAAAGAGGTTTTCAGAGATTTACGAGAGGGAAAGTAGCTGCTTTTGTTTTCTGCATTTCTTGGGATTTGTATCATGGTTTTGAATCAGTATGTGCTACTGCAGATAGCTGCGACCGCACATGATTATATCTCAATGCAATGCCACTAATAAAATACACACGCTTTCAAACACTCCACTCTATTAATATCTCAAATACTGAAACCACCCATCCCATTTCTCCAGTGTCATTCATCGCTCTTCCAGGAGTTCAGATATTAAACAGTGATAAACCTAAATTAAACCTGCATGACTGAAAAAAAAACTCAATACCAAAATCAACTACTAACACACTCGCATATAAAATCCATAATAATTTTAGAAGTGCTGGTGCAAAATTGCCGTTTCAGGTAATCATTTCTGTCTGGACACATTGCTTCCCTGTGCTCTATCACTGGAGAGCGGCTCAGGCAGGGAATTTTTTTTTGCTGTATTGGGTTCCTCCTGCGACTCGCTGCGGTAATTAGTGCAGTACCAGTACACTTGTGTGTAATAACGTTTAGTTTATTAATTTTCAAAAGCCACTAGTGTAGCATATAACATTTGTTTTCAGACATTTTGCACTACTGATTAATTTATAATATGTTATTATTAATCATACGCAATGGAAATATGAATCTCATGAGTTTGTTGTTAATGCGTGTGATGCAGTAGTTGATATTTTTCCAGCAGCCAGTGCACTGCTAAATTGTGGCCTGTTACTGGAGAATGACTCAGCCAGGGGAAAATAATGTTCCTTGTTTGTTCTGCATTAGATTCCTCTTGCAGAAACCTGTGGTAATTACACATCAAAGTCCTTTACATGTAGGTAAACAATGTGATACGTTGTATATATAGTGTGTATTTGTTACACATTAAAGGAACAGTTCACCTAAGAATGAAAGCATGAAAATGTACTCATCCTCAGGTCATCCAAGTTTTAGATGAGTTTGTTTCTTCGTCAGATTTGGAGAAATTTAGCATTAAATCACTTGCTCACCAATGGATCCTCTACAGTGAATGGGTGCCGTCAGAATAAGATAGCTGATTACAATATTCCACAAGTTATCCATCAGTTAACGTCTTATGAAGTGAAAATATGCATGTTTGTAAGCAAATTCATCATAAAAATGTTTTACTTTAATCTATTGCTTCCAGGTAAAATATGAGTCCTCTATCCATATTGCTTTTTCCAGTGAAAAAGTAAGCTTGTCTGAATCAGGAGAGAAATATGCACAGATCAAGCATTGTTTACAAGTGAAAACTGTCCAAGCTAGCTCTAAACACACATCTTTTCACTTCACAAGATGTTAATTAATGGACTGGATTAATTGTGGATTATTGTGATTGTTTGGACTCTCACTCTGACGGCACCCATTCCCTGCTGGTGAGAGAGTGATGTAACGTTAAATTTCTCCATACCTGTTCAGATGAAGAAACATGCTCATCTACATCTTAGATGGCCTGATTTTCAGTACATTTTCCTTTTTGGGTGAACTACTCTTTAAAAGAATGACACACAAGATTAATTCTGACCCTGGACTGGAAAACAGTATAGATAATCGAACAAAACTGTGCCTTTTAGCTTTTTAGTAAAACAAAATTACTCAAAACGTATCCATTTTAAAGCCATCGGCAGGTGTTGCTGAGCAACTGAACTCTTGAGTAAAGCAACAATGAATGAGAGAGAGAGAAGACACCATGCCAAGTCACATGGAAAGGAAAATGGGTGAGCGAGAAAAGATCAAGGAGGGCAAGTGAGATTAATGCGATCGTGAGGTGGTGTGGGAAGCTCAGGTGCTCGGCGGCTCATTAACACTAGACCGCAACACGCACACCTACTCTCCAAAAACACCACAAGCATGTATTCACAAGCCAAATACAGACCCGGAGCACTCAAACTTTGCCTTATTTGTATGTAAGTGTTCAAGAGTGAACTGAACAGATAGGAAGACAAGCAGGAGGATAATTTGTAAGGAACAACACCGTTTCCTGATCATTAGCAAAAGTAAACAGTTTTATAGAGTCCTCTGATAGACTCATGAATAATGCAAGTGAAATATGAAAGGGAAAATTACAATAAGTTTTACATAAACATGGGGAGAAAGATTCAACAAAAGCTCATTTTCAAACACTTGACTTTGTTTTCTAACAGAAGGCTATATGTGCAAATAAACGCGAGATGAGAAATTCACCAATTTACCGTCCTCAAACAAGACGCTCTGCTATCGCGATGAACTCAAATTGTTTGCCGAGCATAATTTCCCTGCAATGAGGATATGCTCTGTGTGAACAAAATCATCCGACAGCCATTATATCATGTACGGCGGGGAACTTTCATAACTTTGATTTGTATTATTTCATTAACTAGAGTAACAATAACTTTTCATACGAGAAAGCGGCTCAGGGTATGAGCCTGAAAGCGAATCAACAATCTTCATATAGAAACTCTCATTTCGTAACTGCTTTAGTATTCATTAGTATTAGCTTGAATTGGATGCTGCTGTCTTAGCCAAGCTGCAAACTCTCATGGGAAGCTTTTACGTGCTCTACATATACCGGAGTAGGGTCTAATGGTGCTGTTGGCTGTATAATTAACTGATGTGACTAACATTTGCAAAAAGTGAGTAAAATGCAGGTGGTTAAAAACAACATTCATCCAAAAAAAGAAAGGAAGTAGTAGTTATCTAGAACAATGGCCAGGTCTTTAAAGAATACCTACCGTGTAATATTGAAACATTATCTCGGCAGTAGGTGTGTTGAGTAACCACCTTTGCCTGAATGAATCTCATGTAGACGTCCCTAATGGACATCAGTTCAACAGATGTGGGTGGTTTTGGAAGATGTCTGGCATCTATTTTGCATAAATCATTAACACTTTAGGATGCTGTATGTCAGTACATTCTGTATCTGTTAAAACTGCATTGTATTACTAGCAAAATTGTTTGAGTGTAAAGTTAAATTAAAGAATTAATTGTACCTTTATAAGCATTTATTTTATTAGCATTGTTATATAACAACTTACTTCAACTACTAATATCTGCTTTGGCCTTTAAAATATACTAACATTCACTATAACAATGAAGGTGGTAAAATAGAAGGCCACATGATGAATTAAAGTTCATCTAAATTAACCTTTCCATGAGCCATGACTAATAAATGCATGTAGACACTATTCATTGGTACAGACACAAAGCACCAAGGTGACATCAGAGAAATAATGGAGAAAAAACACTGCAAAGAAATCCAACATCAACATAGTTGTTGTGTTTTGAATTGTTAGTTTAATTTCTGTCTTCAAATTTGAATTATAATCAGATTGCCTGTAGATTATGTATGTATTGCAACTGTATGTATTTACACATACTGTACATGTATATTTACGACAGTGAAGTCCACTCATTTAACTGTAAGGGGCTCCAAAGGGGGTCGCAAAAATCCACAAAACTGCATACAGTTGCTTCAAGAACTGGGGGGGGGGGATAAACAAAATAATCACATTTGATGTTTAAAGCAGGGACATTTGGGAACATCTTATTACTGTTTACCACCTTCCCACTTATGCTTAAACCTACTTTAGCTGCATTTTACTCTAAAAGTACATGTATTTGTGGGTTAAAGGTTTTTTTTTGTGTGTGTTTTTTTACTCTAAATTATGATTTATTTGTAGGTATTTATTTTTAATTTACAAATAAAATGTATGGTTTTTTTCTGTAATTTACAGTAAAATTGCATGTAGTGCCATATTAAATCAAATGACTTAAAGTTGAGTAGTATTTTTGCTTTGTTTTGCGTGTAAATGTTATTAGTGCAAAGATAGTGCATTTGAGGGCACTTCACACAGAAAGCGTTATTCCACCCCGTTGTATTGCGCTACATTTCTATTGTTTTTTCCCATGGAATTTGCGCTAAACAGACGTGTTTGCAGCATCTCGTGCAAGACAAGTGCGAAAAAAACGTAAGTTAAACTTGTAAAAAAAAAGCGTCTGGAGACACATACGTTTTTAACCCAAGTCCACTCTCCGCGTTCCGTGAGAATGAACCGTTAAAAAATTATTGTAATGACTTAATTCATTATTTCATAAATAAATAAAAACAACTTCATTGCAATAAGTTTAAACAAACCAGACCTCCATTTTTTGAATGTGGTCACAGACATTTGGAACCCATTGTAGCCTATACTCAATTGCAGGTGGAACTTTATCCGTGCACGTTTGACAAGCGGCTCACATCGCTCAGTGTTGCGCATTTGGAACCAGTGTGCATTAACGCTGCAGTGGCCGCATGCACTCGCCAACGTTACTCAACAAGTTAACATTTGTAATAATCAAATGATGTCATATCCGCTGTAAAGGTCTCCTTGGTAGTGTTGGATGCTCTCGCACTCTGTCTGCTGAAACCTCCTTCGCGTGCGGTCGTAACTTTGGACAGCGCGCGCTCAGTATTGGCTTCACGCGGGAGCTCGCGCGGCGGAGCAGCACGGTAATGAATGTGGATCTATCCGCCTTGTTCTGTACGGGCATCATCTGCCACGCCGAGGACGCGATATTAACGCCAGAAAAGTGTGACAGAGCCGTGGCAGCATGATCCTTCTGTTCGGTGCATTAAACCCCCTGCTTTTCCTCATTGTCTTCGGACTCTATCCATCCATGGTAAGTTGATGTGATGATGAGTTGCGAGCTAAAATATTTCAGGATCATGCATTTCTTGTTTTTTTGTGTTTCTCTGTGCGAGTATATCTGAAATTGAATACATAAGCTTTAGTGGGAAATCAATAATTTATTATTTTAAATTATAGCAAGTTGCCTAATGTCGCTTCAAAGATGTAATTTGGTATAGAATTGTTTAACAAGATTTCACAGGGTCCTCTAACACTGGAGTCATCAGTATTGTGCATCCTATACTAGGTGGTATGTGTGTTGTAGGAAAATAAATCTATTGCATCTGATATCCACAGATAATAAACTTTGGTTTATTCAAGCATGAAGCACCATTTGTCTTTCCATATGTTTCCCAGTTTTGCTGGGAATGCATTATATTAGTGAGTCACAAACAGAAAAAGTGACATGCAGCAGATATTTATAAGCATTGGAAATGTGAATTCTGTAGAATTTTTTTTTTTACATTGTCGCCAGTGTGGATTCATAAGATGCATACGTATGATATGATTTCACCAGCCAGTGAATATAATGGTGTAATGCTAAATTCTGGTCCCCTGCCCTGCACAGTAAATAAGAAAAATAACCTGTCATTGTAAAAATCATAGAGGAAGCAATATAAAGCAATATTATGAATTAAATCAAATGTTTAAATATACTAATCAAATGGGCTCCACAAAAGTGAATAATCAAAATGAGCAACTGCATAGAACAGAAAAAAATTAAATAAAAAATGCCAAACAAGTTCCACTTTAATGAATATTATTAAAAATATATATTATATTGATTAACTACGAATATTTTTGAAAATGCTGTATCGTATGATAACAAAAAAGTTTATTTCGTATAAAAAGCCCAGTGCTCGTCTATTGACAACATCACATAAATGTGACAAAAAGAGTACCTAAAATGTAATGCACAAATGAAACAAGACAAGGTAACAACAATCTGATCATTTTAAATGCAAACAGATGCACAAACCAACAAGTGCCAACAAAATCAACAATAGCGTAAATAAACTGGCAGACGGTCACACCCCAGTGCACCCTGGGAAGGAGACCAATGGGACTGAAAGGAAATGCTTGTACATTTAAAACTGCTTGTTTGCATTATGTTGGATTTACATAGTCATATTCATATTCAGGTGATCATAGCCTTAAAAACAAAAAACGGTACATTTTGGTATTAAAATATTAATTAAATAATAAATATAAATAATATTATAATAACTTATACAACTTAAATACAATATATAACACAATTTTCATGCAATTCACAGATTTTTTTTAAGCAGTTATCTCTTTTCATGGAGTGTTTTCAAATAAAACTGCATGACATGTTCATTTAAATATACTTCTGCTGAAAAAAAAAAATGAAGAGGTGTAACAAGTGCTAAAATGAGTGTAGTGATGTGCTTCAGTTGTTTAGTCATAGACGGACAGGAGCTGTCCACACTGCCGTGGTGCTGAAGTGAACTAATCACATACAGACATATGTCTGCATGGACTAGACAGAGAATTGCTTTTAGTCAGAACAGTTTGTTTAAACAAGTAGTGCTAGTAGTTCTATGCTGGCTTTTTGACCCCCCCATAGAAATTATTCAGAATGTCAATAGGTCCATAAATAAACACTCACACAAAAGAAAATCCCCCATAGACCCCAGCAAGAGGGTGTTTGAGCTGTTTGACTATGAAACTGAATGGACGTTAGCGTAATGGGCTTCTAATTACATTGTTGTTGCTTGTGGGATGAGTGATTCATGATAATTAATTTGACGAGCTGAAATGTGCTTTTTATGGTGACAAATTGCACTACACACCTACGGGATACAGCTTTCTAATGTTGGTGAAGGGATCCGTAATAATACAAACCTTCACCTCATTTAGCATTCAGAGTTTAGTTTTATAGCAGGACAGTTTTTGTATGAGTTTGAATGGAAAAGTCAATTCAGTCATGTATTGATCCAATGTCATTATGTTTCTTAATGTGGCGCTGTGAATCAGGGTTATTACAGTTCACAAAAAACTAAAACCATAAACATTTGCATTACTTGAAATAAAATAAAATATACAAAAACATATTTTATTCCAGCCAGTTGCTGAGGATTTTTTTTGTAATTTTCATTTAATTTAACGTTATGTACTAAAAAAACTAAAACAGAAATAGTAATTGATTAAAACTATATTGACATGTTACAAAATAATAATAAAAATGATAAAAACACAAAATGACAAACTTTAAAATAAAAAACAAAATATAACAATTAAACTAATTAAAATGATAAAACTATACTGTATCTCAATGATACTAAAATAACAGTTCAGTTGTGAATATATTTCACCATCTGACCCAGAATACACTCAAAATATTGATGAAGCCTTTACATGACATTCATAAAAGATACTCAGAGCATAGCTGACTTCATGAAATCTCAAGAGATACAATTGCTGACTATACTTTTATAATCCAAACATTACGAATAACATTGAATGAATGAAACTCACCACATACACATGTATTTTCATTTACCTTTGCAGTACCAATAACTGTAGTACACACGTATGATAAATGAACTAAAACTAAACCATCATACCTATAAGAAAAAAATATTTAAAAATCTGCTATACACGAACTGACACACCCTCACTTTTTATTCTACACATTTATCTCTGAGACTTTACAAAGATGGCTGATAATGAATTAAAGCCTTTCTTTTATCTATCTATGCCTCGATAGCTTTCAGAAGTGTGCTCAGATATGGAGATATAGTCTAGAGGTCAGAGCACAAGAGAGAAAGAGTAAGCAAGCCACAGAAAAAATAATAGCAATTTCTGTAAGCAGCTGGCGAAGCATTTTCATTTTCAAACAGGTGTTGTTGATACCAGCACTTGATGCAAAGCATGGCAGAGCCAAATACTAGTGGAAACAAATGATTAGAGGACTGTTTTCTCTTCTTTGTATTTAATTATCCCAGTACAAATATCAGACATGAGCCCCTGCATTTACTAGTGTGTGGGCAGCACGCCAACAAATGGACAACTTTACACATTTTTTCCCCACCAACATTTTTCAAATGAACTATTTGAATTTAAAAACATGATTTCCACCATCAGGACAGAAATGGGAGTCCATTTAAAAGACATGATCATCAGTACCTAGATGGTCATTGTATATTCCTCCACGCTCTGTAGTGATATATTCTGTTTTTTAAATCTCTCTCGCTCTGTCTGGATGGCATGCGCGATTTGTTTTCATCAACTTAAATGGAAGTGGACGTGAATGTCGTACTCTGTGTGACTGTAAAAGAATCCATTATTTCATAACTGAAGTGCTTTGTTGAGATACATCTGATGTTGTAATGTAAGGTACATGTATAACTGCCTTACACTGCATTTATCATAAATTACTCTTTCAGAAAATACTGCAATGCAAAATAGAAGCAATTTCACTACTGGTTTAGACAGGCTGTCAGTCTGTGCATTAGTGGTGGGGATTTTCAGTCGCTCTGTATGCAATAAGGCTGTCAAAATGGCTGAAACTAAATTCTAATTTTTATCTAAATATTATACAAATTTAAATTATCTTAAAATTTAAAAGGCATAATTTCAGTTAGAGGGAAAAAAGCTTTTGGCTTCTCTCCTGAGACCACAAGAGGGCGCATCGAGCAAAATATTACTAATCTACGGTTCTTCAATGCATTAAAATAACACGACTATCTTTGAAAAATGTGCACAATGTATGAAATGTTTAACCATATATAGTTAAGTTGCTTAAAGAATTAGAAACAAAAAAGCATCATGTATATACACAGTTTAATACAAAGCACAGAAAACCAATCACAAAGAGTACCGTTACTTTTTTTAAAACAAAATATGAGATGCAGTTGAATGGGGAGAGACCCGTCCCACCATAAAGTTTTGAGACATGTTTTTTCAAAGGTGAACTTACAATAATCTTAAATGGCTTTCTAAATATCCAACTCTCTTTTGGGAGACGCGAGTGCAATGGTGATAGATGTCTCTCGAGAAAATGCACAAAATATGCGTTCTGTGTGAACGGCTTGGTTCCAGTTTTGACGTAAACAACATCATCTCCGCATTGATGCTCTCTTTTTCCGCTGTATTTTTAATGAATATCCAGTGGGTTCAACTGGATAGGCTAAAAGAAGCATTAAAATGCAAATACCTACATCTTCATCACATCTCGTGCGCCACTGATAAGGCTGCCTGACACACACCTAAAATGTGAATGCAACGTTTTGCATTCGAATGTGGATTTTTATTTTAAATTCGATGAATATTTGATTTATTTATTTTTATTGACAGCCCTAGTATGCAAGTTATATCGTTTTTCCAGTAGGTGGCAACATGTGTTCTCCTTGTGAGAGAATCAATTGAGAGAATCAATTCAGGAACGGAACTATAGTGGCTGTCTTTACGAGCAAGTCACCATTTACTCAAACCAATTCATTCAGGAATGAAACAAGATTTATGAGTCATTGAATTATACCCTCGATTTAATTGAGTAATCAATTTACTCAACTGATTTGTTCAAAATACCAGTTAATTCAGGAAAGATGTGTCATCATTCATTCAACTGATTCATTCAAAACTCAAACTCATTTAGGAATGAAACTAGTGGCTGTCTTTATGAATGAGTCACCTTTACTTAAACGATTCATTCAAAAACAAAAAAAAACACCATTCAGAAACAAACCTAGTGGCTGCCTTTATGAACGAGTCACCTTTACATAAACGATTCATTAAAAACTCAAAATTATTCAGGAACGAAATAAGACTGCTTTTATATACGAGTCATTGAATTATACACTTAACCAATTGATTAAAAAACCACCAATGCTTGAATGAAACAAGCAGCCATCTTTGTAATGAATTTAGTCAACTAATTTTTACAAAACCAATTTTGTAAAAATTCAGGATCAAAACAAGTGACCATCTTTATAAGTCATTGAATCAATAATGTACAGATTTGTTTAAAAACAAATTAATTCAGGAAATAAACAAGTGGCCTTCTTTGTGAGTGAGGTAGGTATTATTCATTCACCTGATTCTTAAAAAGCACATTCATTCAGTTAATTCATTTGATTCGTTCAAAATTATGATTTATTAAGTAATGCTCCTGTGTGTTGCTTGGGCTTCATTTGGCCTAAGCAACACACAGGCAATAGCTACAACTAGCAATTTTGGGTCTAAAATATAAGTTACTCAGTATTAACGTCTTGTTAATTGAACTGTTGTATAACAGCAATGTTAAACTTACAACAACAAAAAAAATCATAAATGGAGAAGAGAATATTTTTTAGAAATTGAAAATATGTACCAGTGGTAGAAAAAACGAAAGAAATGGAGGCAGTCAAGGATGTCAGCAGTAAAATCAGTGTGTGCACATGCATGTATGACATGGGATGCCTCTGTCCTCAGCTTATCTTTTGTCCTCTCAAGTGAATCCTCAAAACCTCCCTATCATTTCCATCCTGTCTTTTCACAATCCCAATTCTTTCTTCTGTATTGTTTTTGTTAATTGTTTTTAAGCCCTGCTTGTATTTGTGGATCCGTTGAGTGCACAGTTACACGTCTCGCATTTCAACTCTCAGACTCGACTGTACAAATTATACATCAAAGCTGGGGAATTGGATCAGTTACAGCGCAAGTGGATTAGAGCGAGAGAACACTGGCATTATTATGACTGACAGGGACACGCCCACTGTATGATGTCACAGGCACTCGGTCCAGTATTTCCAATAGATAAAAGCAGGTTTATGATGTGGCCTCCTTGGCTTTTCAGTCCACCCAAGCGATTTATTTCATTCATCTCCTGAGAAACTGCCATCTGGGGGTAATGGCACGCCTGCTTGACTGTTATAGTCCACAAAAACAAGCCTTTAACAGTTAGCAAGGCCTTCGCGTGCTTCATATAAAAGACAAGCATGGATTTTTGCAATCACGCCATAGCCTTGTTGTTAAAGATGATCTAAAGGCTACACAAGAAATATAATATAAAATGACATTCCTTTGAATTCACTCAATGGATAAAATCTGTCATATTTATCTGCTTACGCACAATACAATAAATGAGTGCAATGATAAGTAAAAGGGACAGTTCCCCCCAAACTAAAAATTCAGTCAGTTTCTCCCCCTGATGTCAATCCAAACCGGTATGGCTTTTTCTGATGAAGCTTAAAAGCTTTCAAGCTTCAGAAATGACTCAAAAGCACCATAAAAGCAGTCCATATGACTTGTGTGAAATATTTAGTCTTTTGAAGTCATACTGTATAATAGCTTTGTGCAACAAATAGATGGAAATTCACTGAAAATCTTGACATCTGCCCTAGATTTCCTTAGCATTTTCATAAAAAGTAGCCAATGCATAAACAAATCATATTTGGTCTTGGATCTTTCCGATAAAACACCTGATTCAAGTTATTTAGGAGTCGGCTCTCAAGTTAACTGACATGGTTATAACAGTTAATCGCTCACTGGTAAAAATGATCAGTAAAAAAGTATGCTATATTTGTATTATTGGTAGTAGTATTAATAAAGCAAAAAATATAATAATAATTATCACTTGTATTATTAGTAGTAGTGATAATTTATTCAATCATTATTAATTCAGTAAATAATACAATACATAATTCAACTTAGTTATTGTACAACTTTGGACAAGGTGAATAAGACATGGACCACTTCAGAGTATTTTTATGGTGCTTTTGTGTCTTTTGTGAGGCATTAATATCCATGTTCTTTGTAACTGCATGAAAAGACTATGGAAAACAGTCTTCTCTTTCAAGCAGAAGAGTATCATACTGTCAATGTCATATCATATTGTTTTGGAACGACATCAGAATGAGTGAATGTGACAGAATTGTCTTTTAAAGTATATGTGTATGTCTCTTCAGACGATTGGTCCCAAGGAAGGATGGCAGGTGTATAGTTCGGCACAGGATGCTGACGGACGCTGTATCTGCACTGTGGTCGCACCGGAACAAAACCTCTGCTCCAGGGATGCCAAGAGCAGACAGCTGCGACAGCTACTGGAGAAGGTCTCATGCATAAACACACATTTTATCGCACTTCTTTATTTTCCTGATGTATATCATACACATCTCACTCACATCACGTCTCATCACACTCTATACTGGAGAAACATATTTACAGTATATATACACCTTACCATTCAAAAGTCTGGGGTCAGTAAGACCTTTTATAAAGAAATAAATACTTTTGTTTAGCAATAAATAAAATGCATTAAATTTATCAAGTGAACAAAATACATTTACATACAAAATTGTATTTCAAATAAATGCTGTTCGTTTGAGCATTTCGCTGAAACTTTATTTTTGATCAAATAAATGTAGCCTTGGTAGGCAATTTATGCTTCTTACCTACCAAAAATCTTACCACAAACCTTTGAACAGTAGTGCATATACACACACAATGAATCAAACTTACAACTCTAATGCCATTTATGCAACTGAATATTTAACATATTTAATGCTATTAGAATATTTCTGCCTTAATGTTCTCATTCTCACCAAAGAGTGGAAAACTAGCCAACTGGGACTGTCTTCTGGTAACTTAATGGCAAAAAAAACACAACACATTAAAATCATGATATTTACACTGTTTATTAATTTTATATAGCTAGCACATGCATTGCGAAAATAATTTGAATATTCAAACTATCGCAAAGCCTAGTAATAGCGCTTTTTCTGTCTGCATTTCTTCTTGCTTTCTGTTCTTTTATCAACACACACAGGCATCATTTGGCTATATATTGTGTGGACAACTAATGTACTGTTTTGCCTCAGGGACTCGCACATTTCAGGAGCTTCTGTTGCCTGCCACTAATACTGACATAAACACACACACACACACTCATACAGACACACACACACACACACACTCACTCACACACACATGCACGCGCACACACGCACACACACACACACATGGACACACTTGTCCTTTTGCTCTTTCTTTCTCTCAGTCTTTCAGTCACACATTACATATTCCCCTCCCCCGTCTGTTTTTATCCTCTTTTATCAGTCTCAATCCCACTTAGGACCTTTAAACACACTCTCTCACACAAACACACGCACACACACACACAAATTAAAAAAGCAAATGCATTGATGGGTGCTTCAACTGTGTTCGCAAGAGGCTGATTTTATGCAGGTCATTAATACCTGATTTTATGATAAATGATACATGCCTCAATCCAGCGGGAGCCTGACTACCGTTAATATTGATATGTACATTTATTAACACCTCCGTTTTCCATATAGCCTGCAGAGGACGCCTCTCATTCATGATTCATGGATTTCCGCTTTTCTCGCGCTCCAGTCAAGGTAGCTAATCAGACCGTTTGACGGGGACAAACACAGTGAGATTGGATCGACTGTTTAGGTTTATTTTTTATCAGCCCCTTTTTAAAGATTCATTAATTGTAGTCAGTTTATCCATAACTTATGCAAAGAAACGTGTCTTTGGAAAGCGCTTCCCATTATGGCTTACGCAGAACTGCTGAGGTGGAATGAAGATCACACAAGAATAAATGTATCGTGTCGCACTCATGACGCCCAAGTAACGTACTGTTTTCCATAAAAAAGGCGAACAGTTGCTGTTAAGTAACAAAACAAAGAAAAAAGTACCGCAAATTAAAGTTCAATTGTTTAGGGTCAGTAAGATTTTTGTTTTCTGTTTTATGCTCACCAAGGCTGCATTCATTTAACCAAGAAAATAGTAAAAACTGTTAAATTGTGAAATATTACAATTTAAAATACCTGCTTTCTATTTGAATATTTTAAAATGCTATTTATTCCTGTGATGGCAAAGATGAATTTTCAGCATCATTACTCCAGGCTTTAGTATCACATGATCCTTCAGAAATCATTCAAAACTGATTTGCTGCTCAATAAACATTGCTTATTATTAGCAATGTTGAAATCGGTTTAATTTTTTTAAATATAATTTTATCTAACTCCCTGACTTGTGGTTTTGTGACGCAGGTGCAGAATATGTCTCAATCAATTGAAGTCCTTAATCTGCGCACGCAGCGCGATTTTCAGTATGTCATGAAAATGGAAAATCAAATGAAAGGGTTACGGACCAAGTTCCGGCAAATTGAAGAGGACAGGAAAACTATTATGGCAAGAAACTTTAAGGTACGTTTTTATTAGGTTACAAAAGACTTGCTGCTGGAAATGCAAACATCAGCATTAGCCATGAATATTGCATGTGTTATGTCATAAGGTGAAATATATGTACAATAGAATTTCACTACATAATGGAATGCGTTTTACGGCTAATCATTGTTTATTGTGAGCAACGTGTAAAGCGTAACAGCATCTGTGTGTGTCTACAGGAGCTGAAAGATCGTATGGATGAACTCCAGCCATTGATTCCTGTGCTAGAGCAGTACAAAACAGATGCTGAGCTGATCTCTCAGTTCAAAGAGGAAATCAGGAATCTGTCCGCCGTGCTGACCGGCATCCAGGAGGAGCTGGGAGCTTATGACTACGAGCAGCTCTATCAGAGAGTGCTCAGCCTGGACAGTCGCCTGAGAAACTGCATGAGCAAACTCAGTAAGTATAATTTTGACAGTGACAGTGCTTCAAAAATATTACAATTTATGTCACATTTATTTGACCAAAAATACTGTAAAAGCAGTAATATTGTGAAATATTCTTAATGCATCTTTGCAGAATCTTTTACAAAAATCATACATCCTGTTTTTCCTTTTCCCCTTTATTTATAGCACAGTGTACATTAATAAGCAAAATTAATACATATTACAATATAGCCAGCAAAATAAAGACACAAAGTGATGTCTCAGTTAAAAAAATTAATATCCTGCCCAAAGAAAAAATACAAAAATCACAGATTTACCTCCAACCTCTGTTTTTCTGTATTGGCGGTTTAATTATTTCTTTGCAATTAAATAACAATGTGTTTTCAGCAGTACTCAAATAACACCTGTGATTCTGAAGATGAAGTGCTAAAAAGCCTTACAGTATTAATAAGTTGGTTAGGCAAATTCAACAGATGTTCCAAGATGTTATTAATATCTCTGATAATTACCTCCTAGCGTTGGAGGTTAGATGCACTAAGCTAGTACATCATTACGAGTTGCTGTTGTTTTTCACATGCACGAAAGCAGCAGTCTTTAGAATGCATGAAATTGCTTTACAAAATCAGCCTTTTGGAAAAATAGAAGATGATTATATTTAAATAAAGAATATTCATTAGTTTTTCTTTTCTAGCATGTGGGAAATTAATGAAAATCACCGGCCCGGTGACTATAAAGACATCTGGAACACGGTTTGGCGCATGGATGACCGACCCTCTTGCATCTCCGAGAAATAACCGGGTGAGTTCTGAAAGTAGGCGGCGCTATGTTCTTCAGTCTGATGAATGTTCTGCCATATACCTGATTAATCTTCTTCCTCCCCAGGATTACTTACACCCGCTTTCCACCAGGTGTAGAATCATTTAGTGTGCCGCTCATCTACATACTTTAATCTCACTCTGTCATATTCCCACAGGTTTGGTATATGGACACTTACACCAACAGCAAGGTGGTTCGAGAGTACAAAAGCATTGCAGACTTCATCTCTGGCCTGGAATCGCGAACCTATTACCTTCCCTTTAAATGGGCTGGAACCAACCATGTTGTCTACAATGGCTCTCTATACTACAACAAGGAGCAGAGCAACATCATTGTCAAATACAGCTTCGAGACCGGACGGGTTCTCGCCCAACGTGCTTTGGAGTACGCCGGCTTCCACAATGTCTACCCCTACACCTGGGGAGGCTTCTCAGACATCGACCTGATGGCGGACGAGCTGGGTTTGTGGGCTGTATACGCCACCAATCAGAACGCAGGAAACATTGTGATTTCTCAGTTAGAACCGCAGACGCTAGAAGTTCTCCAGACATGGAACACAGAATACTCCAAGAGGAACGCAGGCGAGTCCTTCATGATCTGCGGCACGCTCTACATCACCAATTCCCACCTGACCGGAGCCAAGGTGTATTATTCGTACAACACAAAGACCTCGACATATGAGTACATGGACATCCCGTTCCACAACCAGTACTTTCACATCTCCATGCTTGACTACAACGCTCGAGAACGGGCGATTTACGCATGGAACAATGGACATCAGGTCATTTTCAATGTCACGCTTTTTCATGTCATCAAAACCGAAGACGAGTCCTAATGGACTTAACGGATAAAAGAAAGAAGGACAGTTCAGTTTGAATTTCTGCTGTTATTTTCTACTCATTTATGGTTCTTTTCCCAAACTTAATGAGATATATTGCCTTTACTTCACCATAGACTGCAGTTTGAGTCAAGCATCGTCTCGTCGTGACTGATGACACATGAAGACTTGATGATACAACGCCATTACAAACAGAACGATTTTGAAGTATTTCGATTAACGATTTTGCTCATAGCTACTCTGAAAGTTAGGACTTACTTGCAATATTTCAAGCCTCAGACAGATTGCTGTACTGCATGAATGTCTGATTATCTTGCCATTTGTTATCCGTGGTCTTTGTATGTCAGAAATTCAATTTTCTTATATAGTGGCGTGTTTTTGGCAACTTCGATTTCCCCAGACTCTCCCGGTGATCTAATGTTGTGTCGAGTTTAGTTGTACAAACTGTAGAGCCCTGAATATGAACCTATGTAAACGATTGTAACATTCATTGTCACTGTGAGAGGAAATATTTTCTATTAAATCTAGAACAGAACAATAAATCTACTCAAACGATGCCACAGATCTACATCCATTAATGTAAACAACAGAATGGAAAAGGGCTGTGTGCGACAGAGCAATTTCGTCAGGATTCGGTCTGGTTTATAATGAGGTCATTTGCTGATGATTGTGACAAGCCTGACCGCGGTTGCGTTCACATTCATTTACGGGCAGCCGTTCTTACTTGATGACTTTGAATGCTGTCCTTTCGCATTTTCAATCAAGATCAAGGGCACAGGAGCGGGGAGGGGATGATTCCAACTCCTCTCAGCAATTTACCTTCCCTTCATGTCTGTGTCAAGGCTCCCTGTCTGCTAGGGCACTGGGAATTTAAATGCACTTTTACCGCCATCAATTCAATGCTGGGAATAGATCACCCACAGGAATTTACTACTGCTGTTTCCTCTCATCACACCCAGTGCATCTCTTATGAATATTTATTGAAAATATATATCTGCTAGCAGAAAGTTCAATTAGCTTTTTATTTTTGACAATTGTGCAGTCCCCACCCCATTTCAAACTTAATTTTAAGTTATTTAAATTTAACTTAGTGAACTATGTATTTAAAGCGAAAACAATTGTACCCTGCAATAGAAAGCCACAATTTCCTGTAAATTGTTCATTAGAGCTTGGTATTTTTTGGACTATATTATAATGAGGCCTATTTTATAAATGCATAAAACTAATAGCTCAGCAGAGGAGCAATATCTACAGTATATGAATATCATTTTTTCATAATATTGTTTTATCAGATGATCAATGCAATACAGACTGATATTCACATTATCTCTTCGGCAGTCCCCCGACAGTTTTGGTTAAGGCAATGTGTATCGTGCTCCACATTGAAACTCATTTAAAATTCCAGAGTATGCGGAAAAGATGAGAAACTCTGTGGGATGCCATACTATTTCTATTCTCCATCCTTTCACAGATATATTTAGACCCATTTTACCCCTTTTTAAATAACCTACTGGAAAAACTTGCCTGTGGAAGAATCACAAATCATTTTATATGAATCCCATGAGATTATATTCACAAAGAGATGTTAAATTCACAGAAAGGTCCACTTTACTATTTTATAGTATTATTGGGCAATATTCATATGCAGGCATTTAGTTATAGCCTTACGTGGGACTTAACTTTTGCAAGCTTTTTCAGACAACAAATCTGCAGAAAATTGTAGTCGCATTAAATTACTCTGATCTCTCCAAAAGTCAAACAAATTAAACTCTGAGTTTAAATAAAAATCAATAGCATAGAATTCCCACAATCTTTTGATGAAATGCAAACACTCTTTAAATCTATTCTCCATCCAAGTAGTTTGTTCAAGCTTTCTCTGCACTAAGTAACTAGTCGAGAAATGAAAGCAGAGTTTAAAAAGAAAAATAACGCGGCAAGAAAAACTGCATGATAAAAGGAACAAACTTCTGACTTTTCAGAGACTTTTATAAAGCGCTCTTATTTTATTGACTTTTCTCGCATAGATTAGAAACTCTGGGTCAATTATATAATGAGAAGAAAAAAACTAACACCAATCTGGCTTTCGCTCTTTTCCTGAAAGACATCTGTCTGTGACACTGATCTAAGACATCTGCCTGTAGCTTGAGCTGATTGCATCTGTGCTTAATCCTGAACTGGCTTCCGTCTTATTCAGAAAGATCATTACTTATGTGATTATGCAAATTAATTTGAATATTGCAGGGCTGATATGCAGTGTGAGTCTCGTGTTTTTGAGTGTCAGATCTTCACTAGAAAGACATAAACGTCTTGAAGTGCTGCTGTTTCTCAAGGGAGTTTCTTTTCTGGCCGATAGTGTTCAGGTAGACGTTTTATGTCTCAAATGTTTTTCTTTAACATCAGGCTTATATCCCAGAAGGACGTTCATAACACACAATACACCAGATGGACTTGATTCTTGATTAAAGGAATTAGATTTTCTTGTAAAATTGGCTAATTTCTAGTTTAATCCCACTAGTTTTAAAGTTCTAAACATCATTGCCAAATGACTTATATATGCAGCATCACCAGACATTGCGGGTTAATTCATTATTGTATATATTAATGCTGTCAATTAATTACAATTTATATGCAGATTAATAGATTGAATAGCTGAAACAACAACCCAAATCAGTGGGTCTCATTCACTACCAGTGAATGCTAAACATGAATACTAAAACATATTTGTAGCCTGAACTGAAAAAAAACAACAACAACAACAAATAAATTGCTGTAGAAACAAACTTCACAATTAGGCGAGAAATGTTTGAAAGACTGAAATTGTATTCTCTTGTAAAATATACTCCAATAATATTTTATTTACAACTGCAAAAAATGTTTATGTCAAATCTGTTGAAACATTTCCACAAAGAAATCCCAATTCATCATTTATTTATTTATATACTATATTTATTTATCTTTTTTGCAATATTTGGCTGAAAAAAGAAACCTCTCATATTAAATTTGTTTCTGTTAGAAGATTTTTGTGTGGTTCCCTTTATTTTCTTTTTTTATTGTTTGTATAATCAAGTGCACTAAATCATATCTAACTAACCCTAACATGTTAAATTCACAGCCCTAGAAGACATATTTAGGACACAGATCATTTGCTTTTAGCCCAAAATCCCAGAGAACTAGAGAGAATTCAACAGAATTTGACAAAAGAAAAAGATGAAAGCCAAGCCTCGTTCAAACTCAATATCTCACCACATTATGAATGTAAAGTGGCATTTACTGAACAACCTTTGATTATTTCCCCACACAAGCCTAGCATTCAAACATTGCCGTTTGCCATCCTGTCTCTGGCCCAAACTAAAGCTGAGAGTAATTCACCAGCAGATCAACAGCGGCCTGCATTTCATTTCACTTTGAAAAGAGTTTTTAAAAACCACCTCTGATTTCCATATCAATCACGGTAGCCTGTTATTTCTCGATGTACTTGTGTGTGCGTGTACGTGTGATTCGTTTCGCATAGCTCCTCAGCGTTGTATTATTGGTATTCTTTATGATTCCTCCACTGCTGGTGTCCCCCAGTGTTATGTTAGGAAATGTAAAGTGTTATGCCCCCCCCAACAAAGGCACATCAAATCTGTGTGAAGGATCTTTGAAATGGAGAGAGGTAAGCGCCTGAGGGAAAGGTTTTCCACTGCCATGAATTTCAATAAAGAAAGACAAGGTACAATCAGCACTACTCCACAGTCCATTTCTAATTAGGTCGCATCGAAAATGACAACGTCAGATTAATATTCTCTCCCTCAATGTCCAATTACTGCATATTCCACCAAAAATTCCAATTATTATCCTTATCATTGCGGTTTCTTATCTGTCTTTGCGTGCCAGCAGGCTACGTTCCTCACCCTTGAGGTTAGAATGTGAGATTATTGTCGTGAAAACATCACACAGTATCACCGGTGAAACGCCTTCAAGAGCCAGAAGATGGACATAAATCAAGTTGACAGGTGACACTCAGATAATTTGTGGCCATCTGTTGGTGAAAATGCGAGCATAAAATCAATGTGCCCACCGTGCTGAGTGCATAGAAAGGTAATTTCATAACTGAAATGAAACAAAGGCACAGGTAAATCAATCCCTGTATTGAAAGTTACGCAAAACAACTCAATGAACCCGTTTCTGAGGGAGCCGAAATATGGAAATCAAAAGGTTCGCATTTCTCTGGTGTATTATGTTTTGAAAGTTAATCGAAATGAGGTTTTTAAAATTCTGAATTGATCTAAAAGTTATCCTTGGTTATTTTTGATTCGTACAGTCCTGGGAAATGACGGCTGTGTTTAAATAGATACAGTTATTTAGGGTATGACTTTGGGAAGTGAGAAATCGATATTGGAATCACAGGACGCATAATCTGACATCTCAATGCTCAGTCAATGAAGAATCCGGCAATGGACTTATCAATGTCATATTACAGTATTTAGTTATATTATGCATCCAAATATTTATTTATGTCTTTAACTTAATTTCATACTTGCAAAATGTATTTCATTTAGTTTAATTTAACAGTTTCTTATGTAGGTCCTGTTAAAATCCCATAGTGACATGAATCTATGCCATACTGTGTGGTGTGGCACTGTTGGACCCAGTTGTGTCAGTTTTAATGAAAACTGATTGCATTTTATTACCAGTCTTCCTAATAAATGCAACACAAACTTGATGTGTCACTTTCAGAAATAATGAATCATTCTGTTTGTTATTTACATTCTAGTTTAAATGAAATGGTCCTCATAAATCTTAGTTTCGCCGCTGTATTTCCTTCTGTTCCGAGTGAATGAGTCCTTCACTTTTGAAGCTTCAGTTGTTAGGCTTTGTTTGAATGGATTTCTCTTCTCAGGGGTGTTGGTGAGTGTTTCTGACAATGTATATATTTTTAGCTGCTTGAATGGCTGGTCAACTAATAGTAAAACTAAGTGCTAAACATGTTTTTATATCCGGGCTGAGAAACACTATAAATGCAAATTGAGGGAACAATGTAAATACCATCACATTTGCATCAAACGGCGCACTTAATTGGAAAATTAATAGATTCCACATGATCAGTTCCAATCAAAGAGACACCGTTTGATCAAGTGCTGTTTCAAAAATTGCTATGTTTTTATACAGACAATGAGTTGAAGAAAATACAAACTACTTTTTTTTTTTATTAGTGTTTTATGTATGTCCAGTATTTATTTATTTTGGTGGTTACTATTGTGTAATTGCATGTCTGATTACTATTATATTGCTTAATGTAGCAGGTGAATGGGGATGTTGGTCTGAATTTACTAAACTTGTCAAATTACCATGAGAGCATAATCCGAAGAAAGAGCCTCGCAGAATGTAAGTTCTACGATTAAATGTACTAACAATGCGCATATTAAAGAACACGGACGCAGCCAGATCATTTCTATAATAACCAACACAATCTAACAGCACAAATTACAGTCTGGTAATTAAGACATGCTTTTTGTGGGAGCATTAAATTATGGCACAAATACCAGTAAATTGACTTACGCAAACCTTTGTGTATCATGTTGCGAGATTCTTATAAATACACTCCTTCAATAAATGTAGCATCTGAAAGGGAAACTTACGGTGGCCCAGTAGCGCACAACACAGCGAAATCGCCACAACACATGGGACTAATTTTGTTGTGTTATGTTAATTTCGCTGTGTTGTGGCTTGTATCCGTTGTTTCCATTGTGTTGTGGAGGTTTCGTTGTGTTGCACACTACTGGGCCTGCACAGAAACTGATACAAATGCATATGCAATGAACACATTTTTCACTTTGTGCCTTTAGTAAATACTGCCAGTAGTTTTTTATGCTAAACAAGGGTTTGCGCTGGTGCAAGCTGTTAGTAAATCTGGCCCACAGACTCATGCTGGATAGTGTAACTTGCAGTAAAGATACTACCAACAAACAAAAACAACCCACAGTTGAACCTAGTTGGCTGGCTGTACTGCACACAATTCCCTTATCATCTTTTTGGCATTGACTTATAAATGGCAGTTTGCTATAAAGGGATGCATAAAATACAATTGAGACTGAGTCTAGCACCTGTCTCTTCCATCCAGGTGCACTGCCAGCAACTGTCTCTCTCTTTCTCCAGACCCATCACTCCCCTGTTGATCACTCTCCTGGATGAGTCAAAGAAGAGGTTCACTCAGCTTGAAGCTGAGACCACAACAAGGTCCCAACTTGGGAGGGAAAAAAACAGAGAAGAGAACAAGAGAAGCCAAAAGAAATGTTGCAAGTAACAGGAAATAATTGTTTCATCTGCAATAAAGCCACTAAATCTGAACATGCATTTTTCTTAAATATATTTATTATCGCACATGGTTTATCTGCAATCCAGAGGTTCTTCTGCCTCTATAATTACTCTCAGCAGAGAACAAATGTGACACCACAATGGAACTGGTTGATTCCAAATAGATGCAGGTCCAAAGCCAAAATAAAATTGAAGGGTTAATTTGCTTGGTCTGAGGTCAAATGAAACAAAAAAAGCTCTGCTCCAAAAAGACCATCACTGTTTGCCCTGACTTCTTATCTTGTTCCAACAGAGGGATATGGGCATGCATGTTTGTGCAAGGACTGTGTTGTTTGTGGATTGACTATGTTTACATTGCATTGTGTTAACATACATGTGGTGGCCAAGGTCACGTTTGCATGCAGTATGTTGGTCAGTTCCCATCTCAAAAAAAGCCAATCAGTCAGGCGTCATGGTCTAGTGCATGGATTGGCACGTGCACATGCTCATGAGACACATCGGTGCTAATGCAAGTTTGGCCTGTATCATGCCTAATCATGGAATCTATATTTCTGCTGGAGGTCCTGGACAGTTATGAAACTTTGTGCCACAACAATACCATTTACTTTCACTTTGCGTGAATGGGTGGAGTGTTTCAATTAACGGCGGAAGGAAGGAGGATATTTTGGAGGTGTGTCATATCTGAGAGAGATGCGTCATCAGAAAGTTTGTGTGCAAGGTTTGCAGTGGTATGTGAAAGAGTTAATGGATTACCATGAGGAGTGGAAAAGACGGGCACTTGTTGAGGTATCTGTGCACTTTATACTGTTGCGCTTCAAGATCGTCCAATTGTTTAGATGTTTAAATACATGGCATCATGGATTCTATCAAATACCAACAGATAAAAAAAATCAATAAGTGACTGACTCTGTTAGAAATGGTATAATGGGCCATGTTTGGATCTTCCAACCATACAATAATCTATACACAATCCTCAAAAACAACACAAAAATGGGTCACTGAGCACAAAACCAAGCTTCTGCTGGCCATTCCAGTCCTCTGACCTGAACCCTGTAGAAAATGAGTGAGGTGACCTGAAGGGAAGAAGCACCGTCATGGAGCCGTGAATCTGAAGGATCTGGAGTGATTCTGGATGAAGGAATGGTCTCTGATCTCTTGTCAGGTGTTCTATAACATCATCAGGCATTATAAGAGAACATTTAGAGCGGTTAAACTGGCAAATGAAGGTTTCAAAAAGTGCTGAATAAAAGGGTGCCGTTAATTGTGGCCAATGTGTATTAGAGAAAAACATTTAATTCATAATGATATTTCCCCCATTTTAAATTCTTATTATCCAATGAAAGGTTCGATTTTTGTGAATTTCTAAAATAAAAGATCAAAAGCATTAACAATGCAGATTTATTTTCACAGCCTTCTTTGATCATATTTACCAAGGGTGCCAATAATTCTTACCACGACTGTATGTACTGTATATATATATAAATTTTGTCCTAAAATATATTACATTCTTTGTTATCAACATCATGAAATCATGAGTGAACTACAGGGGGTTTGCGAGTTGATGAAAAGACAAAATAATAAAAGTGACAGAATTTTAGAAAGGAAAATTTAAAAGAGAAAAAAGGGAGAATTAAAGTATGAATAATTTACTGCCATTGTGTGAATAATATGTATGTAATCTATAAAAAAGTCATTTTAATCTGATTGTGAGATTTTTTTTTAAGTTGAATAAAAAAGCCCATACAACTCCAAAAAGCATCCAAATAAACATCAATAATTGAAATAAGTTGATTCATGTCTCCTTGGAAATTAATTACCGGAGTCACTCACCTGTTTTTTCATTAGTGAACACTGTATGGCATGGAAATGTTCCTCGGCTCTGTAATTACTTTCCCCTTATGCGCAGACTTTAAACGAATTAGCTTTTTGTTCCACAACGAAAAAGAACATGCAAATGTGTCACCGAGCGCATGGTTCAGCGCGCGCCTTTCTTTGTAAAATAACATCATGTAATCTTGCTTCTCAACCGAGAGAAACAGCCTGTGACATGATAGATGGAAGATGCTTAATCACGTAAGATGTTTTTAAAGTCTGGTGCATTTCAAGGACTAGATGTTCATTCTCTGCTACGATAGATAAACCTAATCTGAAGTCTATTTTGCTGAAGCGTAAGAGAAGCAGTAAATTAAAAGGAATGCAGTGGCAGCAGCCGGTTTTGTTTTCGTCATTTTAGTTCTCATCAGACGGTCCTCTGGGATTGCTGTGTTCAGAGGAAAGGTCTGTGGGTCCGGCCTGACCTAACGCACCAGTGCCATGGTAACCGCCAGCGAGAGGGTGATGAAGGCTTACTGAAAGCCACAGGCAAGTCTTTCTTGAAACACAAGCAGAAAACCACGTCAGTACAACTCAGGCTGTCCTCCATCACTCTCATGTAGCGCCCTGCTTTGCCCATGTTTGCCTCAAAGTGTCTGTGAGGTGATTGTGGCCATGCTTGATTTCAGAAAATCACTTTGTTCTGCGTTTGTTTAATTTGACTTTATTTGTGGTGCTTGCTATTAATAATCGCCTATACTTTTTGAACAATTTCAAACAGAATAAATATTAAATGAATAAAAATACAACTTTGAACAAATTTGGTTAAAATGGAAAATTCACCAATTTGAAGTATAAATCAAAAACTAACACATATTTGAACTAAATAAACTAATAAAACTAACAAATACTACATAAAATTATTCTTTAAAATGCACTTTATTCTCTCCCTGTCTTCGCCTTTGAATTTTTTGTATTATTTGTTTTGATTTTTGTTTATATTTTGATTTTGATTTATTACAATTGTTTTTGTAGTGCACATTGTAAACGTTTGTCATAAAATGGAAATTCATCCATGCATGTTTCTATCTATCAAATATTTTTAAAGAAAATATCTCTCATTATTTACTTTACATTGCGACATTAACATCTCATTGTAAGGCTTTCCATTGGTCACCTTGTATGGATAATACACCTTAAACACTTTTAAATTGGTTAGTTAATAGTTTAAAAATGCTGGTTGATCAGACAGCTTTTGACTGATACGGTGTGTTATTTAATAAAGAGTGCAAGCTTTAACCGTGCAGTGGTTTATATTTTTTTCTTCGCTTCACTGAATGGCCATGAACACAGAGGTGTCTGAAGGGCGTTTTATCTGTGATTTGAGCCACTAAACATTCACTCAGTAAGCAGATTTGTATTCTATTGTTTTTCAGCCTTGGCGTACCTTTTGCCAATGATTAGCATAGCTAAATTCAGCTGAGGTTATTTGCGTATATCTCTCTCATTCAGCACACAGCTCCACCGAGCTGAGAGAGTCTGGAGCCCATCCAGACATTCAATACGCCAGGAGCAATGAGGTACTCCGACATAGCAGGTGTGGAAGAGCTCTAGGTCTCTCTTGCATTGACTGAGGGATCCTGCCACACTGTTAATAAGAACTCGGCTGTCATGGTTGACCAGGCTGGAACAAGCAATGACTTCATCATAAAACAGTGAGTGGGGACTGACCGAGCCTCAGAAAATGGGCCACGGAGAGAAATAGAACATGAAGCATTCAGCCCTCGCTATTCAAAAATATGAATGAATGAAACCAGCCATGTAAACATTAGACAGAATATCAAGCATGGACACATTTGAGTGCTCAGATCACTGGCGTCTCTAGCTTCAACAAGCAAAACCTGGTTTTGCACATTATTGAGTGTAATTAATACATATAAAAATGTCATTAGCGATTTATTTATGTCTACATGTAATCCTTTTATTTTGTAGCAAACTGTTTAAATCAATAAAATACTGTTGATAATATTTTTATTTTATTTTATTTGTTAAATGAATAGTTCAGCCAAAAATAAAGATTGTCTGAAAATGTACTCACCAAATGTAGACGAGTTTAATTCTTCATTGGAAAATATTTAGAGAAATATTGCTCACCATCGGATCCTCTGCAGTGAATGGGTGCCGTCAGATTGAGTGTCCAAAGAGCTGAAAAAAACAGAATAATCCACATGACTCATTTCATCAATTATCCTTAATTAAAAGCTGCATGTTTGTAAGAAACAGTCACTTCTGGCAGAAACACTTGTCCATAATTTCTCCAAATTTGTTCCGATTAAGAACCAAACTCATCTACAACATGGCTAGCCTGAGGGTGAGTACATTTCTATCAAATTTGTATTTACGGGTGAACTATATTCCTATAAAAGTGTAAAGTCACGAATATAAAAATTAAAGGATCCATCATATCATTTAAATGAGTATTTCTAAATACACTGCATACTTAAATAGAAGAGTACAGTTATCTAGTTACGTCTTAATAGGACAGGACATAACTGCCCATTATCAAAAGAAATACATTTTGTGCATGCATTTTATATAGTATTCAACTGATAATGTACTCTGTTGGTGTCATTTCTGATGGTATGGAATCTAAAGTGTGCTTTTAACTCTAAATGCGTTGCTTTTAATTCTAAATTGTTTGAGGGCTCACTAACAGAGCGTAGTTTGATAATCAGACCCGAAGAGATATGATGGCTCTCTTAGCTGCAGATGCACATAACAGCAGCTCTTTTAGAGCCCTTCTGGCTGCAGCTGACTAGACTCACCATTTTATTCATCCTCATCGTGTGGGGTATATGCCTGCACGTAAACGCTAATGGCCACACAGTGTCCCCGACTATCACCCACCCCTGTTTTATCGTATTGTGACTCAGACACCTCTGGCAATAAATCTGATCACCACCAAAACACCAACAGCGCTCTACACATTTCACAGCGCGGGATGTCTCAGTGCAGCACACGACTGCTCGCTTTGCATGCAAATGCAGGTGCACAGAAGAAGGTGGGGCGTCTGTAGAGGACCGCAGGTTTTTCCATTGCTCAGTATGCTCACAAAAGGACCAAATGCCGGCGAGCACTCATATGTGAAACCGCAAAAACACAAATGATTGGGAAAGATTCAGGAGTTTAAAGGTGTGTGGGCAGAGTAATTGAATAAATCACCGGAAGTCTAGCTGATGCAAGTTACTGAAATAAGAACGTCGGTTAAGAGGCAAATGATTTATAAAGTTGCAAAGACTTTTTTTAATTTGCCAGATTTCTGTCAGACAAAGTAAAATAAAAGAAAGGAGGTCGGTCTGTGAGGCACGTTCTTATGTATTAGAATACACAGACATGGCATTGTTTGATGGTTTAGAGCCTGCAGCCTCTCACACATGGAGATGGTAACATGACTTTGTGAAATGAGAGGAAAATTCAATCCTTTAACGACAGTACTCTTTTTCAGCCAAACATAGGCACAAAAGAAGAAAACAAATCATTTGGACAGCCCCAAAAATTGAGAATATAAAATGAGTCCAATAAAAAGCCCACTAGAGGGATTTCCCTGCTGTGCCAGCTCAATAACATTCATTTACAAATTAAGTTAAGTCCCTTGTACTGACGAAGGGAAACTGGCGTGAAGCACAACGGTTGCTTTTAATGCCATATCAGCTTTTTATTCACGTCGGTCTCGGTGACATTAAGATGAGGCAGCAATTAGCCTTTCTGAGGCCCTCCATGAAAATTTAATTTAGCGCTCCATCCACTGCAGCTAAAACGCACCTACCAGGAAACACTCAGCACCGCAGGTCTATATGGATTTTCTCTAATGAGCCATCGTAAACGGCACAATGGAAAGCAGACAGATGGTGAGGGGAGCAAATGAACAGGTGTTGGTGAGTTCAGATGAAGCCTGTATGAGTTCAGGCTAAATTATTAGAGAGATGTGAAACAAAACTCTGACACTTCACAAGCCTCGAGATTGAAATCCTATCAGATATCAAAACAGAGCAAGAGACGGCAGACATCTCTCCAAAATCAAAGGGAATAGCAAAGAACAAGGCTTATAGATATGCAACAAATCCATGGGGTACAATAAACACCATCATACATCATAATATCATAAATTACCCGAAGGCAACACCAGCATAATACATGCTCAAAACAGAGAGCAAATGCTGAAAAGTATATACCAGATGGCAAAAGTTTGAATTTTTTCTTGAACTCTCAGAGAAAATGGTCTTTCCATTTGTCAAATATAGCCATTATTCAAAATTATGAAATTAATAATTGAAAATGCTCAAATTAAAATGTCAGCTTCATAAAAGTACAATTATTACAGGCTTTAAATGTACTATTACATTGCAGGATAGAGTTTTCAATTATTTAAGATAGTCCGGACAGATTTAAATCAACTGAGGAGATTGGCAAAGCCTTGAGATGCTTTTTGTGGCAGATAACAAGCAGAATTTTTTATTAAAAAATAATAATTTAAAATGCAGACCGAGTAGGGTTGCAGGTTCAAGGCCAAATTTGTTGACTGAAATACTTATAAAAATAATTAATTTAAAAATCAATTCATTAAATCTTCAACTAACACCCTAAATCTTAATTTCAAGTTGCATAGCATCCACAAGACTTCCACCAGGTCAAGGACCCAAGGGTTCAGTGTTTGGCTGATTAGCTTATTAGAGCATCTAGTGTGCATTCAAAATTAAGCAAATTAGTCATGCACCAGCATAACATGACACTGAAGTCAACAGAAATGTTAATTGATAGCTCTCTATAATATAGAGATGTCTTAGGTCAGCATATCTTCAGAAGGTCACTTTCTAAGTTCCTCCACGGATGAAGGGTGTTAACAATCACAGATGCTTTAACAAGATTACAGCACCCTCTACTGGCAGATTTAATAAGCACTTTTTAATCTCAAACAGAGTGTGATCAAATATATTTTGCTGCTCATCTTCCTTGTTTCTAGTAAATCCACTAATACCTTCATATCTCATGTAATTTGTCAGTGAAACACTCATGCAGTTGTTCCACATCCCTTTATCAAATAAACACTCTCTGGGCTGTACTTGTGTGCTCATTTTGCCCTTGAATGCTGAAGAGGAACTCTCTGTCAGCCGACTTCCCTGAAGTGGCCTGAGTGCCTTTGGCAATTCAAAGAGTCTCTTTATCTGAATTTTACAACTCAATGGCAGCTGGGTCAGACATTCTGTGTGTGGGGGTGGGGGGCTGAATAACCACAGATGTGAAAAAGATGAGAAATAGAGGATCCCCATCATGATAGGAGAGCTAATCTGACCTTGAGGACAGTCTTAGAGACGTCACCAAGACTCCCAAAGAATAAAAATGATCTATCAGTCTTTCTGTGGTTAGTAGCAGGCAGCAGAGTTTGGGGTTTCTTCAGAATGGCAGATCATGGACACTGAACGTGGCCAGCACAGCAGGTATGTGAGCTTTCTGAATGCATGCTTTGCACTCAGAGTTTGCTGGGCGGAGACCAAGAGCCCTCTGCCTCTGCTCGACACTTCAACAAAGAGTCAAGCTTCAATCGCCATGTCTAAGACACTTAAACGTGACTAGACTCACTTGACAATGAAGACAGAAAAGACTATAACTGTAAAACAGCGTTCCTCTGGCTCAGTGGTTAGAGCATTGCGTTAGCAGCGCAAAGGTTGTGGGTTTGATTCCCAGGGAATCTATCTACAGTATCTAAGGGCATCTGTCTAAACTAGAGCTGATGAGCAGACAACAGACAATTTCAAAAATATCTACAGATTTAGTTACATGCATCTGATTTCAAGAAAGTCATATTTCTTGCTATGTCTGACACAAAATGCAGCACCATTTGATGTAAACCATCTTACCAATATGGCTCCTTAATCTAAATGTACAGACTAGACTTAAATTAAGGAAAGGAATGTTTTGTTCCCCAATCATTCACAGGAACAGCCCTTTAAATGACACGGGGATCAAAACATTGCCCTCCTCTACATTTCATTCTTCTTTTTTCAAGATGACAGAACGTCTCAGCACATTCCTGAGAGTGTTTTCTATTTTTGCCCCACTGGATAGTAGGTCCAGTGGTTTCTTAGGTATAAACATTAATCTCCATTCAAATGGGCTCCAAACTGACTGATTTATTGATTTATAATATTTTCATTTAATTGTTTATCTAAAACACAGTTCATTCACAATTTGAGGGCCTGTGACACATCTCCTGTAGGACAAAATTGCAGACTAAGACAGGTTTGAAGAACATATGAGCTCTCTTCAGATAGAAGGGGCAAGATATTAAAGAGGGGGAGAAAAGGCAGTAGGAGGGGGTGAGTGTGGGAGGGGAGATGGAGAGTGAATGGAGAATTAACACTGCCATTACCACAGGAAAGGACAGAGCAGCCTGTCCAACTCTGGGGGACCTTAGATTACGTCAGACGAGGGCCCCGGAATGAGCAGAACAATATTTGTTGAGGTAAGGCATCAAGTTCATTTACAAGATTACATGTTTTTGCACATTTTTTAACAGTGGTTGAGGACAATGAATTCTGTTTCAAAAGACTAAAAAGCAACATTCTCACTCATACTGTAAGAGCAAATTTGCCATACACCAGGTTGGTTTAATTTTACGCCAGCTAAACATAAAAAGTAAATCAAATTCAGCACATAACCCCTGTCATCTGTGGATGATTAATGAACCCTCTCAGACATTTCCACTGCCTAACACCACCAGAGACTGCTGTGCTATTGATTAACACATATTAAACAACTTCAAAATTAAATGATCAAACATTCAAATCTAATGTCCCAAACCGTTTTCTCTCATCAAGAAGAAAACAAAGAAAACAAGAACTTATAAGCCTTAAAAAACCAATCATTCAGTACATTCAGTTTATGTTTTGAGCCTGATACGGTCCTCATCATTACTGCTTACAGTACTGGGGGGATGGGTATAACAGAGGCGGGACATCCTGTCAATAGCACTCAGAAATTCAGAGAGTGCTTTTATTGATTACTCTGCCTGATTGAAAACAGGACAAGTTTACTGCATGGTCTTCTTTATACAGGAGTATGACAATGAATGAGTCACATATATCATTTCATAAGAAAAGCAGAGCGAAAATGTGTATTGGGTCACTTCTGTGTATTCATATCTGTATATTATTCATAGATGATATTATTATTATTAATAATATAGAATATAATTTCATATTACACACAAATATAAAAATATAATTTATATTTTTATAAATAATATTGATATAATTTATGCAAAAGTTATATAATTTATGCAAAACATAGATGCCTTTTCAAAAACTTCTGCCATAAAAGTGTGAGAGTTCAGAAAACTCCCTGTTAAATTAAGACAAGTGGATCAGCATCAGGCGCAACATGTGCAATGATCCCAGACATCTCCATCTGCAGAATAACCTCAACCACTCCACTGGGATTCTTTCTTTAAGTTGAGCATTTGGCTAATCCTGTGTGTCGATTAGACGATTATTACACTAGCCAGTATAAGAGCCGTTTCAGGTTGACAGCGCTGCTGAACTCCACAGTATGTAGTGCTTTCAAGGCAAATTGCAGCAGAGTCAACTAACAGCGTGTACTCTGTAAATCAACGGTGATGCCTTTTAATTAAGATTAAAAAGATCCCTGCAAACAGATGTATCCTTGGAAACTCAGACTGGTCAGAAACATGATAGTGGAGATTCAGTGTTTGTTTGGGGGATGATTGATGAAGTGACTGCAACGAGCTAAACAGGGACAGAGCTGTCAAAACAGAAGCTCTGATCGATATAAACAGTGCGTGGACTGCACCTTCACCCTGAGGCCAGCCCTTCACTAAATTAACTTGATTTATGTTGATTGAATTAAAACAGAAGTATGCTTCGTCTGTGCTGTGCAGCTATTGACTCAGTTGAATTTATGACTAATCTTCCAGGTCGAAATTCTGGACGGGGGCTGTTTCATAAAACTAGTTTACCAAGTAAGCCAGGCTTATTTCAGTAATTCAGACTTATTTTCACTTGATTTGGTTTCTGAAAAATTACCATAACTCAAGCTCAGTCACTGTAGCAACTTATGCTGAGAAACTAACCTGGTCCGGAGCAGGCTAACTGTCAGGCAAAGCTGAGCTCCTCTAACACGTCGATATTACCACTGACTCTCTCATATACAATTAGTTGACTTTATTATTACAACCATCTGTATTTAATGTATCGTGTTCAAAATGTAGGCTAATGACATTTGGACATGGTTGCTACTTGCGCATTCAGTTGATAAGCAGTTTCTAGCCATGCAGCTTTTATCTCTGAATTTTATGACAGCTGTACCTTTTATGATTAGAACATTAAAACATTACAATCTAAAATGGCTCTTTAAAGCATTAAAAACACTCAATCAAAAGTTAAAAATCACTGAATTCAAATGTAAATAAATAATAGAAGTCAGACTGATAAGATGAACACACATTTGAGGTAGTATGGCTGCATTACATGTAGGTTTATGCATTTAGCAGACACTTTTATCCAAAGTTACTTATATTCAGGATATATTTTTTGTCAGTATGTGTGTTCCCTGGGAACCTGCTAACGCAATGCTCTACCACTGAGCCACAGGAACACACAAATACTACTTTCATAAAAATACACTTATATGTAGGATTCAAATTCTATGTGTCATTTAATGTCCAACAACAAATATTTTAGCACAATGTATATTTTATTCAGAATTCTAGCGCTATTGTTCTATTGTGCTCCTGTGTTGCGCGCATGCGCTAAGCAGCGCTCGTTCGCTCGCGTAAGCCTCGCCCACACCTGACAGCAAAATTCATATATTTGCATGACTTTCTATTAATATTTACAGATTAAAAATATACATGTGACGTATCAGTTATGCACTGATGACAAAACAACGTCCCAAATGCATTAAACAGCACAAATACTCGCTGTTTGCCATGGTGGCTCGAGCTGATCCATGATCAACATCAAGGGCTGCTTAAAAATAAACGTGCACATCAAATTATCCTGACTCATTGAACCTGGATCGAATTAGTGCGTGAACTCAAATTGTCGTCTATGAAACCACTTTAGTCCCGATTAATTTGTTAGGTTATTTCAAGTCCGGTTTTGGAGTTTAATCCACGTTTTTCTAAGCGTCTTTTGTGAAACAGCCCCTCTCTCTTTTTTTTCTTGACAAGGTAAGCACATTTTACCTCAAACAATCAATGACAGTGACTGCTGCACTCAACCTAAACTTAATGGTATATTAGTTGATTTAGTTTTTAATGCAGGTTGAACCGCATTCAAGCGTAGGTGACATTGAGAGTTTGTTTCAGAAGTCATGCAAGTTATTTTCCCACATGGCTTTGTGATATTGTAATTTTACCTAGTCAAATGTGAAATCTTGGTCACGTTTTTCTGGGGGCTGTTTCATAAAACTAGTTTACCAAATAAACCAGGCTAATTCAGATTTATTTTCACTTGATTTGGTTCAAAATAAGGCCTGGCTTATTTCCTAAATAGCCTGTCTAGTTTTATTTAGCGATTTTATTTATTTATGATTTGTTTTGGGGTAGTGCTTGGAAATTAAATTATCCTACTTTCGCCAAAATAGTCCATTTAAAATGTAAAACAATCGGCCTAGCATCAATATGAGCACTGTAACCGTGTAAAATGCTTGTGAAAATGTTATATTCAGTAAACCCGATACCTGAGACACATGATTGCGCCAGTTGCCTTTTCGCGGTGTGAGGTTAGAAACCTGAATCGACAAGTTATCCAAATTGCCAAAAATGCCCATGCCTACTTTTAACGGCGTACCTGATTGGATGCTTTTACCGGGACGAGCTGACTAATAAACTGTTGCTATGGAGTGACTGACTATCCCGCGATTGACCAATCACAATCAAGTATTCCAGAGCACGTGCAATAATAAACTATGTATTTGGTTTTAAATAATATAACTGGGGCCTGTTTCATAAAACAAGTTTAACAAATAAGCCTTGTTTCATATAGTCTGACTTATTTTTAACCAAATCAACTGACAAAAAGTCAGACTAACTGAAATAAACCTGGCTTATTTGGTAAACTTGTTTTATGAAACAGGCCCCAGGTATTAATAAATGTAGGGTAATGTTTAACCAATTATTTTAGTATAATGTTTGTTAATCTTGAATTTAGGGTTTACTTTATCCTCTGTTTATGACTATAAGTGGTAGAGCTTGGTATTTGATAAATAATTTGTATAATATTTGTATTCTTTTTTTTCTCTCACTGTAAGATCTCGAATGGTATCCAGCTAGACAAGCCCTGATGCTGGAACCCAGTGAGTATGAGGAACACATTTTATATTTAATTATTATTCTTTTTTTATAACCTGTTACAGTTGGATGTATGTCTATACAAAAAAAAAAGTTTTTACTTCCATTGCACTGATTTCCATATCAGTCTTGTTGCTTTTCTCAGGTCTGTTGCTTTAGAGATAACCAAGAAAATATTTCAGGACTTTTTTATTCCTTGGGTAGAAATGGAATCATACCAAATATTTCATCTGCTCCACTTCCACCAATTGCTAAACCCACACACTGAGTTGAGGAATATTATTCATCTGCTTTTAAAAACTAATCAGATGAAGACGTGGTAAACAGGATGATACACAAACATTGTGATGTTCTCAGATGTACCTTGATGTCTTGCTTCATCTGGCGCTTTTGAAGGCAGCATTTTTCAGGTTTCAGAAAGCAAGACTATCTGCCAAGAGCTGCTTTTATGCAGCAGCACCAAAACCTACACTTATAAAACTGAGTTTTCGGTTTTTAGAAGGAAAAGCACTGAGAGATGATGGCGTGCTGCAGAATCTGTCTGTTGGGACCTCAGCGATCTTGTATTTCAGAGACCATGGCCCACAATTGGGATGGACGATGGTAAAAGTGATTTGCTAAATATAACTCTTGACAGTACCAAACATACAATCTTTAAAAACATCACTGATCTGCAGGTTTTTCTGACGGAGTACATGGGTCCACTTCTGATATATCTCCTCTTCTATGTCCGCGTCCCGAACATCTATAACCACAAATACACCTTCACCTCCAGCTCTCATCATGTGGTCAAGTATGTTCTTCAAAAAATGACCTTTTGTTCTCCAAGGAAGAAATAGTCATATGACATGAGAATGAGTATATGAGTTTTATTTTCTCTTCAGTTTGGCTTGTGCTTGCCACTCTTTCCACTATATCAAGAAGCTATTTGAAACCATCTTTTTGCATCGATTTTCTAATGGCACGATGCCTCTAACAGCCATTATAATGGTGAGTGTTTGGTCACACTGTCTGAAAAGTAATTTGTCTACTTCAGAAAGATATTAAAATAGTAATCTAATACAGTTCAGTTATTTTCTCAGCAATTTGACAAGCTGAACAATACTATTATGATTAGGAAAACTACAAGTGTCCTCAAAGCTGAAGCTAATTCTTTGAATTCACAGAATTGTGCTTATTACTGGGGTTTTGCAGCTTGGCTAGCGTACTACATTAACCATCCTCTCTACACACCACCATGTGAGTACTAGCAGAGACAAACCTACTTCATAATCATGTTAATTTAATACTTTAAACGTGTTTCTGTTTTACAGCATATGGAGAGACACAGGTCAACTATGCACTAATTATCTTTGTGGTATGTGAATTTTCTGGTTTAATAAGCATACAACATAGGTGTCCAAACATCTGGTACCACTTTAAACATCTAATGTAACCTATCATGTATTATTTGTTAAGATAAATGTACAAACATGAAGCATATTATTTGTATTCCAGTTATGTGAGGCAGGACACTTTTCCATCCATTGGTCAATGAACAGTTTAAAATGTGAAGGTGGGTGTATTATGTCAAACTTCTATGACATAACCGATCAGGATACTTGTGTATGACCCAATTTTGTGTTGGTTTAAAGGTGCAAAATGTTGGAGATTCCCACAGCCATCTAAAAACCCTTTTACATGGCTCTTTTACTTTGTATCATGTCCCAACTACACCTATGAGGTAACAGCATCATTGTCATAATTAAATATATAACACTTTATACTACCTCTGACTGTTCATCAGCTCTGCTTAATTGTCATCAGGTGGGTGCTTGGGTGGGCCTGTCCATCATGACCCAGTGCGTGCCAGGTGAGCAACTGCCATCAAACTTTGGGATTTGATAGGAAATATATATTTAAAATATCTTAATATATAAATATATTAAAGTTGTTCATTGAATTTTTTACTGACATTTTTCTACTATTGGTATTTTGTAAAAAAAATATATATATATATATAAATGTATAATATGTGATCTAAATGTATTTTATTTTTGGCAGTGGCTCTATTCACATTTGTAGGTTTTGTTCAAATGACCATCTGGGCCAAAAGAAAACACAAAATTTACACCCGGGAGTTTAAGGACTACCCAAAGCTCCGCAAGTCAATCCTCCCTTTTATCCTCTGACATTCATAAAACCAGTTTCAGGTCAAGATCCAGAGATGATATGATTTCATATGCGAGAACGAGGACAAATCGGAACAGCTGCATGTAAATGAGGCTGATTTATGACACCCTCTGGGAAGGATTATGATGTTAAATCCACTTTTCAGCAATGTATGACGTTATCATGCAAGATGATGATGTCTCACATTGATGTATTTACCACTATTATACCACTTGGGAAATAAACCGATTTGTAGGAATTTGTTGAAACATATTTGTGATGGTTAAATCATTTCCACAACTACCCATATGCAAAATACAGTACTCTACCTCTGTAATCCAACTACTGCAGCATGAAAAGAGTTTTTCAAAAACCGAAAATGACACTGGGTTACATTGAACTTTTAGGGTCAAATAAAATGTATCTGTTTTACTTGAAATCTAAATAACTGGTTCGTATGGTTATAAAATTACAATATTGAGTGATACTTTTTTGATACAAATATTTCTGACCGTATTGCTGATGGTAATATTATCATATTCATTCTTGACAGGGTGGAGAGTGAGCAATAACATTTTTAATAGCATTATTTTTACAAGAAAGAACAAATGTTTCTACAATTCCTTGCTACAAGCCATTTCTAGTCAACAAATTACAAAATTTAACATTTGGTTAATTACCTTGGTTTGCTTCACTTTTCTAACTTGGCAAGATTTAGTCAAGCCGTGACTTGCAATGCATCACAATGCAATATGCATTTCAATAGCCTTTGCAATAAAATGTTTTGCATCATTTGATTTGTTTTTAAAACAAAATTCTTTGTTTAAAAAAAAAGTGACATTGACATAATAAAGTGCTACAGTATTCATAAGAATAGCTCAGTCCAGTTCTTTTGTGGTTTGGTTGCATTTCTATAAAATAAAAAAGGCCAAGCAAAGAAGGTGTGCAAAGCCGTTACTGCGTAAACGCTCAGAAGTCTCAAACTGAGTGTTTTGTAAAGAAGAAAAAAAATCATCTCTTTATGACTCTTTTGAGCGCCTTGCCAGATGACTCCAATTGACCTGCTCAAATGACCTTTGAAGTGAAGATTTCAAGCATTCGCTTTCACTGGAAAGACTCTCGTGTCCCGCCGGGCACCGGCTGCCCTCGGGTGCAGCACAATGGCATCATCATCTCCGGATTGCTGCTTTGCGAATTTAACAAACACCTACAGGGAGAGAAACAAATAGAGTGAGATTACATAAAGAGACAAAATGCCCTCGTTAACTTCCAGTGCATTTGTCACTTGCAGGCTTGGAAACAAATGGTAGTGGTCACAAGATGCTTGTGGCAATCTGACCCTGATCTGGACTCCTCTATTCTGTGCTTGTCTAGCTTGGGATATCCTGTCTCAGAAGGAGGAGAGTGCCATCAAAAAATACTGCTGTTTTGGACTATATAAAGGGAGTCATACATGTTCCAAGCTTAAATGTATCGCATAAGGAGATACTGACAAATATTTTAAAAAATCTAAATGGTACAGGTTGATCTAGGTCAAAAGGGTCTATATAAAATACCTGGTCCAGTGTTGTCTGGGACACGGAGTAATCTTCGATATTCAGCATTTCCTTGTTGGCCAAGACTAGCTGGAAGATTTTGGCCAGGGAGGAAGAAGCGATCTCGTACTGTAGAGTATTATGGTGTTTCTCTCTCTGAATGCAGCCTGGAAATGTGCTCTCCATAAATGCTTCGGCCGGGTTCAGATCTGGTACTGTGCCCGCTTTGGCTGCTCTGATTTTCATGGTGACCACATATCCATCTCCAAATCTGCAGGGAAAAAATGACAAGTGATGATCAGAGAATAGATAAAGATTTTGAACTGTGGAAAATGTCTGCAACTTAAAATTTGTATGTGAACATGAGTGAAAATGTGTGATTTTACTTGTATTTGAGCTGCTGGATTGTGCCAAGACACTTGAATGTTCCGTTCACCATGATGGCCAGTCGTGTGCAGAGAGCATCACATTCCTCCATGCTGTGGATTAAAAAAAGACTTTATTATACTCCCTTAAGGATATCTATCTATATATCTATACATAAAACAGCACGAAATAGCAATTCTCACAAATAATAAATTAAGTTTGTGTTGTATTTTCAAATTAAACATAATACTGAACTTAAAATTATGTAGGTGGGACCATAGCTCGATTTGATAGGATTGTAAAAAGTAGGCTATGCAATTATTGGCAATTTTTTCCCATACCCCAAAATCACCTACATTTAAATTGTAGATTAATATGGAAAGTTGGTTTTGATTGCTTCTATTGTCCTCATTTGTAAGTCGCTTTGGATAAAAGTGTCCGCTAAATGTAAATAATTCTGCCTTTTTTCGTGCAGTCAGAATTATGATTACCTTGTCATTTTGTGGTGGAAATAGAGCCACCACAACTGCACGATGTAAACTAGGATTTGCAAGAAAGCTATCTAGAATTCTAAGTTTACATCTTTTTATTTCACAGAATTGTGAGATAAAAATGTACAACCATCTTTTTCTTATTTCATGGTGAAAACAGGCTTCAATAAGTTGGTATATATTATTTATAATTTAGCAGTATATAAAAGTGCATGTGTGTTGATGAGTTCTTGCCTGTGTGATGTAAGGACCACTGCCCTGCCTCCCTGAATCACACTCAAGATTGAGTTCCAGAGGAACCTCCGAGAGTGAGGATCCATTCCTGTGGTTGGCTCATCCTGGCACAGGAAAAAAAAACACTTGTAACAATCCTTATCTTATTCTGAAATAAATCACACACTCTTACCAGGAGCAGAAGAGCAGGACAGCCAATCATTGCAATAGCAGTTGAGAGTTTACGCTTGTTTCCACCACTGTATGTGCTGGCAGTGCAGCCTGCATACTCGAATAAACCCAGTTTCTGAATTCCCCATTCGGCCACCTGCATCAAAGAGAGATAGAGGTATCTGTCAGAAATCCTCAAAGAGAAAAAAATAAGAAGAGATATGAAAGTGGAATATGGTCTCACTCTGCTGATCTCAGATTCCGGGACTCCTCTGAGCCGAGCGTATAAGTGCAGGTGTTCTCTTCCTGTTAGAAGATCATCTATGGCATCAAACTGAGGACAGTAGCCCATGTTCTGGTGCACGTCCAGAATGTTGGTAAGAATGCTGGAGCATCACAAGAACCAAAAAATAAATCAAAATTAATGTGTAAAGTGCGTAATTTGCCACATCACTAGAAGCACCAAACAAAAACAAAAGAGTAAAAATAACAATAGTTTCCAAACAGTAAAAAAAATAATTGCTGTGTGATATGGGTGGTTAGGTTATTGCTATGCAGTTATGAAAAACTACATTACTCATGATTCTGCTGGAAAGCTACACCAATCATTGAATCAAATCAAGCAAGTATCACCCACCCACTCCCATGAATATCTCAGACTCAATTTCTCTCTACACTGTCAACTACTTTGTCTGATTTTCAAGTATTTTTTGCTGCAAATCAAAGTTTTTAATGTTGTGATTCAACTTGTTGCTGGTTAGTTTGGTTCATAGCTTATGACTCTTAAACAAAGACCTTTTCAAAATCCCCATGGGAAATAAATGATTGGAAAATACTTCCAGAACCAAGGCCAAGTGGATGTGCACTGTTGCACTCTGCTGTTTGAACCATAAGTTTAACCAAACGGAGAAATGTTTTTGAAGCACCACAGTACACACTCTTTAGTTCTATCTATAATTAGCTCAAATGTTTGTTAGCCAGATAGCTAACAGAGTAGCTAGCACCGAAGCTCGTGCTATCTCCAAGATAGCAAACACCCATTTAAGGGAGAATCTTCACTAAAGATGTATCAAAGCCATAACAGTGTTGTGCTAGCAAAACAAACCTGTAACCAGTCACAACCGCTTCCCCTGAAGTGACATCTATATCTCCTGTCAGCATTTTGAATGTGGTAGTTTTCCCAGCACCATTCACACCCAGAAGTCCAAAGCACTGTGGGGGGAGTTTATGCAAAGCTCATGGTGATCTTAACACAACCACATGTCTCAGACGTCTCTATTGAGTACCTCTCCTGGTGACACTCCTACACATATCCTGTCCACCGCTGGCTTATACGTTCCAGTATACGTCTAAAGAGATAAATGCACACTCATGATTTCTATTGTGTGAAACATTACCCATCATGCACCAGTACAAAGTGGACAGACTTGCCTTCGATAGGTCTTTTATCTGGAGGATGTCACTAGAACTTCCTCCTTTGCAAACCTTCTCTCTCTCTTTGGCCACATCCACATCTTCATCAGTTATTGGCGGCTTCTTAAAATCGGACATCCTGTAGTAGAAAGAGACAGCATATGTGTATGTGGAGACGCAACATTTCCACTGGAGAGACTTGTTTGAATGTATTTCTTCTCACCAGTGATCCAGGAAGAATCGGTACTGTATCAGAACGTTCAGGATGAAATAGACAAAGCCCTCTATCGCCATGAACGTCACATTCTTTCCCACAAAGTCCCAGCTGAAGGGATCCAAACTGAAGTCCTCACCTGAGACACACGTTAGATGCGCAATTCACCAACATTTACATCTTTAGAATCAACTATAAGTTATGAAAATAATTTCGTTATGCAGCTTTGTAGTTATGTGGAGTTGTGTTCTTATGCGGTTATTAGGGTGCTCTGGGTGGTTGCTAGGGTTTTGTTAGGGTATTTTGGGTGGTTGTTAGTGTGTTGCCAAGTAGTTTCCATTGTTCTCTGAGTGGTTGCTAGGGCATTGCTATGCAGTTGCTGTTTTGGATAGTTTCTAGTCAGTTGCTTTTCAAAGCTAAAGTGTTCTGGGTGGTTCCCAGGGAGTTGCTAGGGTATTCTGGATGATTATTAGTGTGTTGCCAAGTAGTTTCTATTGTGCTTTGAGTGGTTGCTATGGCATTGCTATGCAGTTACTGTTCTGAATAGATTGTAGAGTGTTGCTTTTCACAGCTAAAGTGTTCTGGGTAGTTGCCAATGGTTTGTTAGGGTATTCTAGGTTGTTATTAGGGTGTTCCGTGGGAATTTTGAGTTGGTGCTAGAGTGGTTTGGCTGGCTGCTAGGACATTGCTATGCAGCTGCTAGGGAGTTCAGGGTGGATGTTAATGTGCTGCTATGCAAGTTTCCCCCCAAGTCGCCAAGTTCATAGTAGTATGACTTCTAAAATATAAGTCCGTTTTATCGCCCATCCAATATCTTAGAGAAGTCTCTAGTTAGTTAAAGAGACATCTCAAGTTAGTCCTTGTAGGCTAGAGTATTTTTGAAGATCAATTTGAGCCTGAGTCTGATCCATTTGGTTTTTAAAAACAAATGCTGCTTTGAATTGCCATCAGATGCAATGTGAATCTTCTTTGAAGACATGGTTGGTAAATCTAAGGTGTTATATTTCCATCATGTTGACATGTAGATTAAACCTCAGTGACTTTTATGGATGCCAGATCACTGGGTCCAGACCTTGCCAGGGGCCAGGCTAGGGTTGCTCGTGGCAGCCTCAATATGACCAATTAAAATGTGAGGTGAGGACAGGAGAAGGACTCACCAAAGCGTGCATACACGTCCATCACGGCCCGGTTCATTGCCATGTCAATGAGCCCGCGGCCCAAACAGAAGTGAGGAAAGACAAGTAGAACTTTCTTCAGCACCTGGTTACACTTATACAGAGCCTGCAAAAGTAGAGACAGATGGAGGATGAAATGTCAGCTTTACACTTGAACTTTTGGCCTGAACAACTAGTGCATTTAGAACATGATTGAAATTCTAATGATGATATTAGTGGACACTTTGGAAAATTTACACTACAACAAAGTCAAGGCTGGGATGTTTTACCTCTGTACTGTCAAACAGGTCTAATATAAATGTGATGGCACTGCTGTTGATGCCAATGAAGAGGTTGATGCAGGACAGAGAGACGTACGCTGTGCTGGGCACGTTAAATACATATGACATTGGATACATCATGGGAGTCACCGACCAACTGTTTCATAAGAAAAAGGCAGATTAGGATTTTTTTTTAATATTCATACAGGTCAGATTTATAGAGACTGCATTTTTCTCTTCAGATACATTTTCCACTTCTTTCTTTGAATGCATTAATAATTCTGATTCTGTCAAGATATGCTTTCTCATCAGAAACAAAAATATGTTTATCTTCAGAATAAGGGGATTGTGTTGGAGTGTCTGGTTTGGATTCACACTAGAAGACTCACTGAGCTGAGGAGAGTCTGAGAGACATTTGGCTCTCGATTGCACTGCTGATGTGATCGAGGGCCAAGGATCTACTCTGGGAAATAGCAGGGTGAATAAGACACTGACAAATCACCCTTCAAACCTTTCAGTGGGGTCTACTTACGACCCTTCATCTCTCAGGACAGTATGTACTGCTAAAGCTACTGAAGGTGACATTTTTACATAGAGTACTTTTGGCTTGTGACCCATATATCTAATAAGACAGACCTAGAAATGCTGTTCTGCTAAATAAATGTAAAAGGATCAATGAAAGGTGACATATATTTTTCCATTACCCATAAAGCATCAGCAGAGCTATCAGGGCTTGTAAGTTGCCAGGCGAGGTGTAGCATTTTTTGTCAAATGCAATAAAAATCCCCACAACCATCGCTGCGCTGACAGCGTAGTTAATCTGAAAAAACAGGACAACAGCAAAACTGAAGTATAAGACCATTTCAAGACACACAAGACCATGCTATTGAGTAAATACACATATTTATTCTATATTTATTAGGCACTATAAATGCACTTACTGGTCAAAACAACATGCTTCTGCTTTATTAGTATTTAATTTATGATTATTATTATTATTTATCCAGACCAGGGCTCAACAATAAGGATGTAGTTGCAAATTGTGCCGATTTATTAAAATAAAATATTTTATAGCTGGCTAACAAAGATTTATTTTTTTGCAAAAATTATTTGTGATAGACTGAAAGCATAAGCAAGAAAATGATCAACCAATCAATAAATGTTTTGCATATTATTTTTGGTAAAGTGTATTTAAAAATGTATGCCATTACATTTATATCAGTATGATTTCCAGCTAGTTGCATATTTTCTTTTTGATAAGAAATAATTTAAATAATGTATAATATATATATATATATATATATATATATATATGGGGCCAGTTAATGTTTTTAAATAAATACAAAAATCGAAACTTAATTCAATTAACAAAAGAAATGGTGCAGAACATAACATTTAATGCAAACTGTAAATTATTTCTAGCAAATATAGAATTGCATTGCTAAAAATAAATCTATAATGATTTAATTTAAGTTTTAATTATTTATTTATTTTTTGTCCTTTTTTTTGTAAGGCCAGTGACAATGTTAAGGTTGGTTGTGGAGTCTTTATACTAACCATGTCCCAGAAGAAGTTAGCAATCCAGTACACCAGAGGACTGACCCCACTCACAAACTGCAGGTGTTTGGCCTGCGTCACTCTCTCCTGGATCAGATACAGTACAAAACTAGCCGGTACGAAGGACATGGCGAAAATCACACAGATAGCTACCACGGCATCCACTGAGGTGGTTAGTCTGAAAGAATGTAAACAATACTTACACAAAAGAACACTTACATAAAAACTTTCACATGCATAAAAAGCTCTACTGAGACAACTGTGTGAAGTACTGTCAGCATTACACTCACACTGTGACCTCCGACAGCTGTTCCTTAGTCAGGTTTAGAGGATGATTGATGGCTGTGATGCCATACTCATTTAAATTGGCTCCAGGAGGCAGGTTTGCTCGAAGGATGGCGTTATTCGCCACATTCATGAAGGCCACCATAGCGTGCCAGCCTTTGTTATTAAACCACACCTAGAGGAGATAACAAATGGGTTATTTATCTTGAATGGGACGAGCCGAGCTCAGTAAACTGTGACAGGAAGTGAAGCTGAAAGAAATCTTACCTTGACATTGTTTTCAGTTTCCATATATCTCAAGAAAGTCCCAAACTCCTGCAAAGTGAGCTTTGAGTATCTGCCCTGTAAAGGATCACAACAGATAAACTATTTTAAATGTCTTTTTAATCATATTATAAAAACGAAAAGTAATTTTTGTTTTGATTACATCAATTCACAATGAAACCATAACAGTTACCCCTGTGACGTTAAGCAGACGTCCTAACTGAGCAGCTGCATTCTGGATGGTTTTAGGATCCACATCAAGAACAGGAAGTAGTCCTCCGACAGAAATGCCACCATACCTGAAGAAAATAGACCGTCATCTTTCCACATACTCAGATCACAGAATGCATGCATGTGTTCTCTAAGTGTCCACAAGGTGGAGTCGTTGTATTTTCTACTTATGTTTAAGACACCCATACCTCTGTTCATTCACCCAGTACTTGCTCTTCAAGCTGTACAACAAAAACACAAATAAGATGAATTTCTGGAAACATAAGAGCAAGTTAAGGAATCATTAGTCACAATTGGGCCATAATACCTTGTCCGTATTAAGTCTGTGTAGGTCTTCACCAAATAATCAGAGATGTTCCTGCCGGTTAAATCCGTCAACACGTCACCAGTGGACTGAATCCTCTGAAATGCAGGAAACACATCACTATACATAATTTTAAAGACGTTATAGTGTCGTATCTATAGCTGAGAGACAAACCTGGGGAGGAGGAAGACCTCCAGCACCTTCGGGACACACAGGTAACATGGTGAGTTTGTTAGTGCTGCACTGGCAGCTGGGAGATGGATTGATGTCCGTCCATTCTGGGTTACCCAGCATCTCAATGAGCGCTGGGTTCACCAGCGGCATCTCCCACTCTGTGGTTATGTTATTACATGGATAGTCTCTGTGGGAAACAAAAATGGACATGGTAAGCTGGACAAACACCTTTGGATATTCTTTAATATCATTAAAATGCATGTGCACATACACTAGAGGTTCATCCACCATACAGCGAGTCCCAAATCCAGGTCTGTTTAGAATAACCTCACCAAAATACCTCATATCTGGGCTTTGCATTTTTTCATTACTGAAAAAAGACATTACAAATATTGTTTAACTGCTTAGTTAACTATACAGTGAATAAATAAACAAATTCTGTTCCAATGCTAAAGTATTGTACCTGAAGAAGGTGAACTGTCGGCCGTACATCCATGGGCTTAAAGTAAGGCTTGGGTATTCACCGAATGGAGGAACAATCAGCGTGAACATCAGAGAAACAAGGACAAAACTGGCAGGCAACACAATCTGAGGAAGAGAATACGAGTGGACATCATAAAAACTGTCATTTTTTTACCAAATCATATGGACTTCATTACTGACGTTACACAGCAACAAGTTTCCAAAGCAATGCTGTTATTCTGACCTGCGCGAGGAAGTCTTTGCCAGAACGTGTGGTGTGATGAAACCTCTTTATGACAAGAGCAAAAAACTGTTTCAAGACCAGAAAGATTCCCTTCACCTGATGGGATCCTCTGCCATCTTTGCTGGTTGAACTTCCAGAGTTTGTTTGGCCGTTAGCATTCACCGACCTGTCTGTATCTACACAAGATCAAACGCAGTCAAAATCTAGAACCAAATTATTTTCATTATTTTTATAATGTTTGGGTATTTCAATGAACAGTGAGGCGTTTACAGTATAATGCTGGTACAATTTAACGATAGCATATAGAAAAAAACATAATAGGAAACAAATACATAATTTACACTGTTTACGTAAATGAAATGCAAAAATATGCAAAATAAAGAAATACAGGGGTGCTAGATACCATTATTCAGCCAAGCAGTCACTGTTATTGGCTTATACAGAATCTCAAAAAGTCAAAGTAAAGATTTACCAAAATAGTCTTGGGCAATATATCATTATAACTCATTTTCAGTGACTATTTTAAGCTGTGAAAAAAATAACTATAGCTATAAACAAGCAAGCTTAACCTTCTGATGCATTATTTTTTATAATCACAAATTATTTTTAAATAACTAATTTTTTTCATAAAATCAATAATTTGAGTAACACCTCTGTTCAACAGATGATTTTGTCATATATGTTTACTATAATGTATGTGTGTGTGTATATATATATATATAACTTCATGCATCAAAGGGTTAACCAGCACCATATGCACTATTTAGCATTTAGCACTATTTATTGTCTAGTGGTATGTTTCGAGAATATCTCCTTGTTGTGTCCTTTAACTGTGTTTTAGCAGGCAGCTTTAGCTGGGATGAAGCATTATAAGCCTGACAGAATAAGTTGGTCATCACCTTCTTCTATATTCACTTTGACTTTGTTCTCTCTATAGAGACTCGCAAGAGATTTCTGTTGCAGAGCTTTGATGTCTAAGGGGTTAAACCACAAAAACAGACCTCACAACACACAACACTCACAAGCACCATAAACTGACACATATACATCAAATAGTAGAAAAATAGTAGACTGAAATCTTACCAGCCGTAGGGTTGATGTGAGCAGCCTCTCCATCAGCTGTGACTTTCAGAAATATCTACAGGACACAAAAGAGGCAAAGCTTGAATTGTACATTTACAAAAGCAAGATGGTGGTGCTTTGTAAAATGTTGATCCCTTACTGCAATTTTTTAAATTAATTAAATACTAAAATAGTGACCTCCTCCAGTGAAGTGTCTGACACTCCAAAACTGCTCAGCCCCATGTCTGCCAGCGTCTCCTCCAGCTCTCTGAACAGGCTGGCGTAAGAACGATGCTTGAAGCCCCGGCTGGGCAATAGAAAGGTCAGCTCCTGCCCTATGGCCTCTATAAGCATGGCCTCCGGGACGTGATGGTGAACGAGGCGGTGATGCTGTTAATGTCCCCTGAAGAGTGGGATACATCCTGTTATTGTGATATTTACAGTTTGATTACACTGATATAATATAAACATGCTATATTAACTTTTTTACCTTCCATCTGTCTTTCTGTAACTCTGGGCTGCTCTACGGTGCTCTCTTTAAATTTGGTACAGAGTGAGCACTTACAGGAGCAGTCCTCAGTACAGTCACACTGACCCTGCAAGAACCAGAGCAACCTTATGAGTCAAGCTGTTTTATGTACTCTTTGTAATAGATGGTAAAAGTCTCACCTCCTTTCTGACATGGGACGGCTGTTCTTTAATGCGCCGCACCAGAGTGAGGTAGAAACCAGCACCCAGGCAGTTCTTCAGGAAGAGAGGAGAGCCGCAGCAGTACAGACGGCCCTGAGAGATGATGGCCACACGGTCACTCAACAGGTCAGCTTCATCCATGTGGTGTGTGGACAAGATCACTGTACGACCTGAATAACACACACAGATACACACACCTTTAAAACTCTACTTGGAGTAGAAATGGATGGATGGATATATAATAAATAAATATAAAAATATATTTAATATATAAAAATGAAAAGCAAAATATATATATACATTAATATATAAAATAAAAACATATGTTTTATATATAAACCTTTTATTACATAAATGGTTTATATCAATTTTTAATAACTAATGTCTAACATATTTATATAAAATATATTTAAAAATAAATTAAATTCATTAAATATATTACATTTTAAAAAGTCAGTTTAATAAACAGATACTGCATATGGATGGATGGATGGATGGATGGATGGATGGATGGATGGATAGACAGATATAAAATATATAAAAAATAAATAAATAATTGTATTACACATATGGATGGATATGAAATAAAAATATCTAAATATATCAAACAAAAACAAATAAAATAAAGAGAATATTGTCCATCCAAAGAATATTCTAACTACATATAATAAAATAAAATGTATTAGACATGCTGTAAATGGACATTCTGTATTATGCAAATAAAATATTACATAAAATATTAATATTCTACTTTTTAGATAGATATATGGATGTATATTATATATAAAATTATATATATATATGAAAAGTACTACATATAAAACAAATGATGGATGTATGATTTGGTAGCGGAGGAATATGAATGATCCTCTTTGATGGACATGTCCCAGGTATGTGTACCAGCGCGGTATTTCAGCAGAAGGTCCCAGATGGAGCGTCTGGAATACGGATCCACTCCTGATGTGGGTTCATCCAGAAACACCACTTTAGCACCTCCAACAAAAGCCATGGCAACGGAAAGCTTCCTCTGCATACCACCTACATAAGAAGACAACATCCTCGTGTCATTTCTAACAAATCTCTGTCATTTTTCAATTCAGTCTTTTTGCTGAAAAGTTTGGCAGAATAAACAGAAGTGAGTTCGGCCTGCACAGAAAAGGATTATTAAAGAGATATTTATGATCTAACCTGACAGGTTTTGTGCCTCCTCATTCCTCTTGTGAGGGAGACCAAGATCTTCCAGCATATTTTCCACCTCGAGCTGGGCCTCAGGTAATGGCCGACCCTTCAGCAGAGAGTAAAACAAGATGTGCTCTGCTACCGTCAAACTGCAGAAGAAAGGGAGATCAAAACAAATCTCAGCATTCTGACAGATATTGTTTAAGCAGGTGAATCAACATCCTTCAAAGTGAACCACACGAGGGGTTAACAAACTGGTGAAAGATGATGTTATGTTGGGGGCACATTCCCAGAGATTTACGAATGGCATCCATATCAGTTCGGATGTCTTTCCCATAAATATATGCAGTGCCAGAGGTGGGAGGGAACATGCCAGTGAGAATAGACCTGTGGGAGAGAGGAGAAAACTTATATGTATAACATTCCCATAGAAAACAAAGATCCATTTCACTGGGTTTGGATGCATACATGGTAGTGGTTTTTCCAGCACCGTTGTGGCCAAGGAAAGCAGTGATCTGACCCTCGTAGAAGGTGATACTCAGACCATCCACAGCAGGTCTAGAGCTGCCGCTGAACATCTTATATAGGTTCTCCACACAAACTCCAACCACCAAACCTGATGGCTCAGGCTCGAAAAAGAGCCTCCCTGGAGACAAGAATCAGAAATAGTGAAGTTATGATACAGAATGTTAATTAAACATCTGAGATCCCTATGACATCCAATAATGTCCGGTGGTTTACTGACACATGTAGATATGACAAATATTCCTTTAAAAAATCATATATATATATTATTAAAATATTGTGTGTATACTGTATAAAATAAATAATATATCTACTTATGTATATATATATATATTAGACAGAGAGATTAAGTACATTAAATAATATATACATTTTAAATATTGTCTATATATTAAATAAATTTAGAGTGAGAAGGAGATATAGAAATATTGTATAAATAAAAATGAATATATTAAATATAAAAAATATACTAGAAATTAAATAATATATTACATTTATAAAATATTGTTTAGAAAAAATAAGTTATATAATGGGGAACAAAAACTCAAGTAATGGTTATTTTGATTGAAACCATGACTACCATGATACATTTTTGTTAGGCAATGGTGTATTTACACCTTTATTCGTGAGGCAAAAGGAATGTCATTGTCACAGTGATGGAATAAACATCTCTAATGTCTCTAATATCCATTAACCGGCAATAAGACAAACAGAAACCAGCATTCCAACCTGCCAGCCATGCAAACAGACACAAGGCCACCGGCTTCCCACAAAGGGCACAGACAGAGGTGTGTTTGTGCATCATGTGTGATTATATAGAGTACATGTGAGCTCGAGCACACATGCCTGGCGCCACCTTATACAGTGCACTTGAACTTAAGACAGAGAGCTGGCAAGAGCTGATGGATAACGCCAGAGAAACTAAGACTGTAGTAATTACTCCCATAGGGCTCCATCAGTTCAAAGCCAAGAAACCTGCTGGATGCCTGCGCTCTAGTCAAGCAGATAAGCCTGGTTAGCTCTTTCAATACATCTGATGGGATCTTTTCCAGGAGTAAGAAGAGAAGCACCACCTTCCTGTTTGTTGTAATAAGTTCCTTTACAAAATGCTGCAGAATTAAAGGTTTCCCTGATAGATAATAAAGCCCAGTGGATCACTGCTATTTAAAAAAATATATTCACCTACTTCACCCACAATACATCTGAATTTACAAGTAAAGTAATTGAGCCTGATTTCTCCAAAGGTGATTTTTCAACATTTCTGTCACCTGATGGAGATTTGGTTCCTTGCTACTGTCGCCTTTGGCTTGCTCAGTAATGTTATTGATTTGCCGCTGACACTATCAGATGAGAACAAAACTTGAATAAAACTAAGCTGAATAATGATGTCTTCTGTGGAGTTGTTTAATATCTGAATTAAATTTGTTACATAAATTATTTTACTAGTTGTTGAACCGAGTTGAATTAACACTGAACTGACTTGAACTGGATAAGCTGCTTAACAGCGGAATTTAGATGTGCTTAATATTCGATGAAGTTTGCATCACTGATTCTGTTGTTTTCTTGTTTATTACTGTGAAGCTGCTTTGAAACTATTTGCATTTTATAAAGCACTATACATGGTGTATTTTTATTCGTTTTGTTAATAAATGTTTGATGTTCTAAGATATATTTTGTTGTTGCTTGAATTGCATTTCTTCAAAGTTAACGTAAAATGTGCACGGTGCTTTGATAAGCTATTTAAGCAAAGGAAAGTTAGGGAAAGAGGGAAAACTAAAAATAACTAAAAACAAACAACTGCTTGACGCCGAATTGCCGCTGATATGAAAGTCAAAGTAAAACGCACACGGCGCTTACAGGGTATTTAAAACCAAAGGAAAGCGAGGAAAATAGGGAAAACTCAAACGACCCCACCACCACGGTGATACCGGTATAACCGGTGTGACAACACGTCGATTAACCGGAAATCTTCCTCATCATCACAACCCTACACCAAACCAGGCAGATAAGGCCTGAGGAACAAAGTAAGACCAGCAACCCAACTTAGGCTGGTTTAAGTTGTGTTTTTCTCAGTAGCATTTACAACACACCCGAAGAGTCTGTGCTCATGCTCTTGTTGATCGTCTCCTCTTCATCAACCCTCTTTAGTTCTATATCTTTCTCTGGTTTCTCCCGTATGTCTCCATGTTTGCAGGACCCTGGTGGCTCCGGAGGTTTTTCGGGTGCTGTGTGGTTCTTGGCCTGCTCATCAGTGTGGTTCACCAGATTATCAAAAGCAGGTTTCTCTACTGCTGGCTTTCCAGGAACTGTGCAAAGATAGATTAGCCGATCAAAAAAAGCTGATACCATCACTTACAATAAGCCAAAAAGCCACTCACCTTGTTTTAGGGGCTCAGGTTGGTTTAACCAATAAGAAGGCTGGATTAGAAAGTAAAAAGGCCGACCGATACCATACTGGCCTGTTGATAAAACCAAGTTATGTCATTACAATCCACTGTATTTTTATCATCAAATAAATTTGAATATACAGTAGTTTACCTGGGAATACATTATCGAGGTACCATGCGAGAACGCCATAAAGGACTGTATCCAATACCATCATAATAATTGAGATGAGAAAGGAGAACTCGTCCCCTTCCAAAAGGCTGGTTTGGATGTTATCCCACTGCAGACCGAGACCCTGCTCCTCGTAACGGGACAGGTACTCCGTCCCAAAGCCAAAAGCCACCTGGGACATCAAACTCTGATGCACAGTAAACAATTTTAGATGCAGAAAATCACATAAACGTTGGAGTTTTCTTAATAAAAGTGTATTGCATTATCAAATGTATAACCTTTATAAGAAATGTTGTATATTATTTGTTCAAATTGTACAGGGAAGTGTTATCATGTGACATACCGCCATGATTTTCATATCTTTGGTGATGCGGTCCTGCCAGGCGAAGCAGACTATGTGCGGCAGGTACAAGGTGAAGTAAATGATTCCACTGCAGGCCGCTGCCAGGTTAGCCTTGTTGAAAAACACACTCATGAGGAAGCACTGCATGATGGTTGCTGTGGTGAAAGTGAGCAGGAATAGGAAGAGGATGATGGGATTGCTGTAGTTCAGCACTTTTCCTCCCTGTGAGAAAACAAAAAGTATTTTAAAATGTAACTATGTTGGCTTATTGACAAAGCCGCATACCGATCTACTATTTGAGATTACTCTTCTGCTGGTTTTGAAACCAAATTTCAAACATTAACTTGTCCTGTTAAGCTTAAGCTTTCAAGAAACGTAATAAAACATTCTAGAAACATGCTAGCATTGTAATAAAACATGTTAGCATTGTGTTAAAACTAGCATTGTGATAAAAGTTGTTATTAATGAGCCGACATGCGAAACATATGCTAACATTATCTCAAAACATGTTTAAAACATGTTAAAGTTTTAAATATGTGTATAACATGCTAACTAAAGCATGTTAGCCACATATTAAAACAATGCTGCAAACATGTCACTAGCTGTTTTTTTCTACTCCAGCAATCATAAAACTTTAAACTTTCAGATAAAGCTTTGTCAAGCCAACTTCAAAGTTTGTCCTGATTAACTTCTCTAGTTTTTTTCTTTCATGGCAAATCTGAATTTCCCAGCTTTAAGTGTCACATGATCCTTCACATGTCACTCGAATATGCTGATTTGCTGCTCAAGAAACATGTGTTATTATCGATGTTAAAAACAGCTGAGTTGCCTAATTCTTTTGTGGAAACTGTGGAAATCTTTTTCAAGCTTCTTTGATGAATGGAAAGTTAAAAAGAACAGCATTTATTTGAAATAAAAATGTCTAAACTAGTACATCGTCACATGTCATTTATGATGGTCGCCACAAGAGTTCAGTATAGTAATCTGAAATGAGAAAATCTTGTAATTTGACAATTTTGCTCACACTGTAGATGGAAGCAACTTAAAATAATATTTTACAGGGAGAACACCTATTTTTCTTAAAAGACATAGAGCTGAAATTTCATGGATCACCTTTCAGAACTGGAACCAACAACCTTTTGTTATTTAATCACTATTCTACTGAAAAAAACATACTGTTTTACTGATATTAGTTGGTCTTGCTTGCTGTTTTTGGGGTGTTTTGGACACCATCTCTTACCATGATAATAAGAGTAAGCAGAGCTGTGCTGGAGGCCATCATGAAGAAGGTGTCGATGAACCATGTGCACCAGAGCACACGGTTAGTGACGCCCATGGCCTTCAGAGTCTCTTTCAACCTCATCTCCTTCTCCAGCACGATGCTTTTCACTGTCATAGAGACAGAATAGACCCAGGCCAACACCATGAAGATCGGAAAGCAGCGATTCAGAGTGAGCATGAAGCTGTAGCATGTGTCGTCAATGAGGAAAATAAGGCAGATCATTGACATGAACATTGAAATAAAAACGTATTTATGTGCATAAAACATGGATGCAACAATATGCACATTTTGTCAGATATCAATATGGTCCAGATATATCATGCATCCCCATCTATAAATGTTAAAAATACTGAGTGTGATACTCACAGATCATCCACATAGCAGGGATAGGGCATCTGCTGCAGGTAGACTCCTAAAGGCCATTCCTTCCCTGTGTGGGTCTTTATTATTCCATGTTCTATCATGTCCTGCAGGTAGGCAAATCCTCCCCATATATACCGCAGATCATCCATGGGATCAGCCCTAGGCCCTGGATCCCAGTATCTGATCATAGAAGAGGATATACAGTGAAATAAATGCAAGGAAAATCACAATCTGAGGACTGGTTACAGACAAACCTGTCTTTGATCTTGTTAGTTCGCTCCACGACATCAATGTCCATGCGGATCTTGAATTTAACATGATGGGGCACCTTGGTGGTCCAGGAGTACATGTCAACAAATACCAGCCCTGCCCAAAACTTGCTCTCTCCAAGAAGGTCCAGCGCTCGATGGGTCAACTGGTCCTCGTCAGAAATGGCGGAGAACTTGTCCAGGACTAGACACTGTAAATACAGGGCACATTAAGTGATTGTATTTATAACTGATTACAAACAAAATCAACCTATTAACTCCATGAATTAAATATTCCTGGCTGAACCTAATGGAAAATTACTAATCAGATCGCGTTTACTTGACAGTTCAGTCCTGGACCGTCAAACTGAATCAGATCAAGCCGTTCCACTGTTTTAGATCTGCATCAGAATTCAGCACAATACTACTATCCAAAAAGACTTAATTGAATTGATTGTTGTTAATTTGTTTTGAGCTTGGCAGAAGATGGTGGGAGTCTTTTTGGGATCCTGGAGATATTGTTCTCCATGTGGCCGGTATGCAGTGCCATAAACCAGCCTGTGCTTTCTCTTTGTTTAGGCCGAGCAGACTGACAGCTGTATCGAATTGGACTCATTCGTTGGGTTTGTCTGTCACTCTTCAAGAGCTGCTAGCTGAGATAGAGACAAAGACTAAAAGACACACAGTTTAGGTAGCAGAGGTCCTGCTCTCGCTGGCACAGGCTGCCTTAAGCTCACCCTGATTTGTATTGAAGGCATTCAGCATTGAACTCTACCATTAAAGAGCTCTCTCACACTGGCCAACCTTCAGTGAGAAATCAAACGCTTTTCTTTGTTCTACTTGACATCAGAGATCCAGAGCCAGCTGAGAGTGACTGCTTTTCACCTTCTGAGCAGATCTGTGACGCTTTTGCAGGACTAAACGACAAGTGCATTTGGAAAGTCTGACTTGATGATTGTTCTAAAAAATGCAAGCATACTGCTGACTGCACTGCAGATATGTACTGTATACTGCAATCTAATTCAAGCAGATGTGTGATTTTTTATGCATGAGTGATACCTCTCCATATCGGTTTATAAGGCGAATAACTTGGTCAGTCACGTTAAAGATGTTCCGCCAGTCAAAGTTAGGCATGTCCTGGTCTCGATCCTCTTCAGGACCATAGTACAGGAAGTTGAGGATGTTTTGGCCAGTGAATGGAGTGTCTTTGAGGCCTCTGTTGATATAATCCATCACTGTGGGATTTCTGATGGAGTCCTGAAATATAAAGCACAATATTATGGAACTGAATGAAATATTGCGCAAAAAATGAAAAAAATATCATGCATTGGTGCAGTCTTTTCAAAGAAAGTGACAGTGTTTACCCGAAGCATGTTCATCTGTACACCATCCTGAAAGAAGCTCCACACCTGTGGGCCCCTCCTCCCAAGCCCGACCCATGTTCCTAAGTCTTTCTAACTCCTCAAAGGTTGTGTTTGCCTGGATAAACACACACAAATACACAAAGTTCAGATGCATTCAAATAAAAGTAGGTGAGAACTAATTCAATAATATGTTTGTTAAGCATTCAATGGCACAGTAACAATAAAGACAGAACAATACTCAGGTGGTGGCAACTGCTTTGAGTTTGACCACAGAATGACTGAATTCCCACCAGGAGCAGTTTACACAGTCCCACTGAAAGCCCTTCAGCATAAACAGAGAAACTGAAGCCCTCTAAAGCTGATCTGATGGGACCACAGCCATGGCCCATTGCCCAGGGCAAGCATGTCCACACCGGACTGGAGCTCCCTCCCAGGGGCGAAGGCCTTACCTCCCTACTTACTCTCATTCTCACTCGTTCACATTTTTTTTATGCTTCCACTTTTCTAATTGTAAGATGCAAAAGGGAAAGATTCACACAGAGCTGCAGATCACATTAGACAGACAGTATGGCTTAGTGGTTAAAATATCTGAGCGAGTACTGTAAATGAAAATTTGTAGGTTCAACCCCATTTACATTTGATTCATAACACCATTGTGGCCTTGATCAAAATGCTTTTAGAATTGCTCAAGTCTGACAAACCCTGTATTTATGCTAAATACATAAACGTAACTAATTAAAAATCAAAAGTGATTTACATGGCATATAAGGTATAGCTGATCAGCTGCTAGCACCTTGTTATTTCTAAAACTATTCTCTAATTTTTGAGCCACAGGGATGCTAAGAGTTCACTATTAGTGTTAAGAGAGGAAACTCATTTACAAAGCACTCAGCCGAAAAACCTGCAGTCCCGCTTACATAAGAATTTAAGGGAGCAAAAGCCAGTCAGCTGGGTCGTATGTTCTGAAGCGTTCCTAAAACACTTGTAGCCTCTGGGAACCCGTTAGACCTGCGTCATTTCCCCTCTGTCTGACCTGCTGACGTGCAATGTGCTGATTTATCTGACAGGCCGAGCGAGATAAGCCGTTGCATTAATACACTCATCTGCTGTTGTTCCAGGTGTGCGTGTAGTCAAAGAAAAGCCTTTTCTCTTACGTTTTTAATGATCTGTCTGACAGCAGGGGAATCGGGAGCGTACAGGATTTTGCCCATCAGGAACGGCTTGACTGAACTCCACACAATCCTTGTGACCGGATTGGACTCTAAATCCTTCATGAGGTCATTACAGAACGGAGCTGAAAGAGATATGGAGTTATGAGAAACACGAGAACATTCTCTTCTCCGCTTTTCCTCTTCATCAGTCTGAAGTCTATACAGTACTGTACTCACTGGCCGTGTGATCGTAGTTGTACTTCCCCTCTCCTGTGTGCTGTTGATGCCCAAAAAGGCTTTGTAGTTGTTATCCTCGTACCAGTTGAAGGAGGTGACCCTGGAAAAGGCCCCTTCCGTGTAGCCACAGAATAAGCTGGAGGTGGCGGCCATGAGTTGGCTAAAGGATGGAGAATCATGGGACTGAAGGAGCGGAGAAACCACGTGCAACAGGTCTTGAGAGCTAGGTCTTTCAAATAGCTGTTGAGAAAAAAAAATTAATATCTTTAATTTTCTAAAAACATGATTTCAACATAGGTTTTAGAATATTGTGTCCCCAAAAATGATTGAGATGCTTTAGTCACATTTAATGGATGAAAGTTATATCTTTACTTATGTTTTATTTCTGTTTTGAAGCACAAGGTCGAGTTACATAAAGAAAAGGCATAAAATTAGATACACTATTCAAAATTATGATAACTGAATGGTTATCAAACTTGGAACATGGAGAAAATGCCCACAGTTAATACATTCGCTAAAAATGAACTTGGGAAAATCATCAACAAAAGGTATTTTTTCCTTAAAATGTTTTCTGTAAATGGACATTCTTCCAATTAAATATGCATGTCTTCGACATATTGTACATAGTATACATTGTCTTCAAAAGGGTTCCTGTTTTATAAATGTACTTTTCATCCATGAAATGTAAAGTACATTCATGCTTGTGTATGCGAAATCTATTTTTGATTCAGAATTTTGTGCAAACGTCAGTCTTTCTGTATGAAATGAACAAAATATAACTGAATTTTTCCATGAGTGCATTTTGCTCCATGTTAATTCCTTCAGTCCTCAAAAATGAGTCAGGTTACACTTGATGGTCCATATAGGACTAGTTAAAAGTCAAAATAACAGGAAATTTGACAAAAGAAAACAAAAAGAGCGCTGGATGAAGTGGATATTTACCTATACAATCCAAAAAACTAAATTTACAAATATCTTCTATTATTTGTCAATGACAAAACAGCTCTTTATTGTCAGCATTTGAAAGTCTCTATACCGCAGGTAAACATGATTTATATCCACTTATATCCAAAACAGTATTTACAAAAATGTATCAAAATATAGCCACACTTTATTCCAATACTGATGAAAGTCTAGAAATGCCCCTGGTAAGAAATATGAAGTTCAAACCTGTCATGGAGTCAAAAAGCTAACCAAACCTTTTGGCATCAACCTAAAATCCTTCTGGGTGGGAAAGACCATTATCCTCTAAACTAAAACACACCAAAGCCTACAGATCGAGGACAGATAATCTGAGCCTCTGGGGTCCATGATACTACAGCAGGTGAAGAGAGAGAGAAAACAGCGTCTAGAGAACGTCAGATCTATTGATTCATACAAACTCCTTCAAACAAAAGCCAACAAGTTCTGCAAAATGCATATTTGTTTCCGCACGAGTTAATAAAAGGAATAACTTCGGAAACAGGAGACTGAAAGTTCCTAGAGTTTTTCATCTCGTTGGTCTCAGCACATCTGGCCCACGGCATGGAGAACATGATGGAAAAGGAATTCGGAAAATGAGTAACTGGCGTCAAGGTCCCTCTCAGACAAAAGACCAGCCACACCGACAGGAAGTCCCTCACTGTAGAGCTGCAGGCACACTGACACCATTTAACCATCACACATTGACGTCTACTGTACTGTCTGTGAGGTGTTTCCTCTCTGTTTCAGCAGGGTACAAACTGCCCTCACCGGTGAACTAACCACATATAAACCTCAACTTTATTTACAGTGACAATCTGACTGAGAAGCAGCTGGAATTAGGTTTCCGCAGACACAGGAATGATATCTCCATATCCGTATGCTTGCGTGAAAAGCCAGGCAGAGGAAACCGTGATTTCCTGATCGCTAAAAATACAGCAACATTTTTAGAGGGCCTCATACGTACCGCTTGTAACTTCTCAGACACGGCAGGCAGAAGACGGGCCCAGAAGTGCAGGTCGAGTCCATTGGAGTAGTTATCAAGAACCAGAGGAAGCTGGGAAAGAGAAGAAAGAAGGAAATCAGACCATCTATATTAGTCAAGGTCGATGGCATAGACGGATCGATATACAGTACAGTATATACAGATAGATATACAGTCCTAATGACATTGCAAGCAAGTGTTTAGGATTTTTTTGGAAAGACAAATTATCATTGTTTCCATTGTTTTGTCAGTCAACGACTAGTAACATTTTTTGCAAATGAAAGACTTTTTAATATAATAAAAAAAATCCCTTAGGAAACTTAACATTTTATGATGAACACTTACTGGACTGAGCAACTTATGGTTTACTTGATTATGTATGCGTTGTTTAAACAAATATTTCAGGATAAGGAATATTTATTTACATACAGTCATTTGCAAACTTTTTTTTTAATTGTGTACATTTCAATAAACTATTCCATAAAATAAATATAATAGTTGATGAAATATTTTATATTATTATTTAATATGGTGGACTTTACAGGGTTAAGAAACAAAATTAACTTTAACCAGATTTTTACAAGCAAGTGAATACAAACAATAAGCCTAATAAATAAATAGTAACTGAACAATAAATACAATAATAAAATAATAATAATAAATACTGTTTGTGTTACATTTATGTCTAAAATATATGTATTAAATAAATGCCACATATTAAATTGTATTAACAATCTAGCCAAATCAACAATGTGTCCAAATCAATTTAGCTGAAGTTGCAAAGCAGGGTTTAGGAAATGCGTGTTGCTCACATCCTGTCTTCCGAGATGTAACACTTACAGGAATAATATTTCTTCCAGGGGCTGCCCAGCTACTTTACAATGGATCAGGATGGACCAGGTTCAGGAAATGGTGCGTGGGTGTCACAGAAGCAACCCAAATATGAGACATCCTTCCTATCAGACGTTTTTTTTCTACAATACTAAAGAACTGACCTATAACATGTTTTATATTGCTCCAGCCACCAGTCTTTGCATATGACGGACATTTGAACAAAAAACAGTCATTGTGCTGCTAACAACATAGTGGCTTTGGATAAAAGAGTCAACCAAATGAATCCACATTAATGTGGATATCTGTTCTGAGGGGAAGGATACAGACTCTCTGTATTATTCTTTAAAGCTCTCACGGGTTTAGTCCAGCAGAAGGGTGTTGGCTGTAATCTCATTACTGAAATAGGCCAAGTCAGTTCGCTCCACTAACACTGATCGGGTGACTCATAAACTACAAAGAACAATCAGCAAGGGTGCATGTGTGGGACTTTGTTACTAACTCTTCAAAAATTCAAGAGCTTTCATCAAACAGGAAGTACACAAATTAACATTTACTGTTGCTATCATCAATTGTTCTGTTTGCAGTTTTACTTACAAATGCAAATTCCTAGTATTTTATAATATTTTCAGTATATAAGCCAAACTATAAGATTTAAGAAATGTGTTTACTATAAATTAAGCATAAAGTAACCCCATTACCAAGGCCAATCAGCTTGACCAGCATTGTTTTGCTGGTGATCAAAATGCTAGACCATCATAAACCAGACATGACCTGCATGGAAATTAACGCAGGATTTAAGAACCTGTTTTTGCATTGCACTGTACTGCTTTTCCACAGTCTTTCCATGCAAACACGCACTAGACGAACATATTTGCATCTCATGTCTTTTGCAACATCTTGCAGATGTTGCAAAAAAAAAGCAGTTTTTAAAACATTAAAATTTATCTGTCTCTAGAACTTGCATTTTGCAAAGCCAACTGACATACTTAGCATGTTTTCTTTAACACAAAAACACAATCTGTCTGCAGCCCAGTTTACCAAAATAAATTCTGCCATAGCTCCAAACCCGAAGGACTTTCTTTCTTCTGTTGAACACACATTAACAGTTTTAAAGAATGTTGATTACCAAACAGTTCTGGTTCACATTGTATTTTTTGTCCATTCAAAAGAAGTCAAAGGGAACCCAAACTACTTGGTTTACAACATTCTTCAAAATACTGTTTCTTCTTTTGTGTTCCACAGAAGAAAGAATGTCATACAGGTTTAAAACGACATGAGTCAGTATATAGTCATTCTATTTAGTGTATACTCAATTCTGACCCATAATTCTTTGTTGCTTCCACCCAAAACAAGAGCTCTTATGACTTCCCTCATAGTTGGCATAGCTATCAGTGTCAGCACTTCCTCTACGCCCAAACCCATTTCCAACATTTACAGATATTATTAGTGGTTTTATTGAGTGTATGAATGGACTAACCAAGCGGAAAAGTTTGAAGAAGTCAAGATTGGCGTAGAATTTGTCCTCAATGATCTGAAGACGCTGCGGGGTGAGAACACACATGGCATTGCGCACGGCATACAGGCCCCAACGGCTCGGGAAAATAAGGAAGCGCTCAAGAAGAGTCTGACTGCAGGCGATGTCCTTCAGATGGAGATCAGGAACTCCATATGCAAACTGAGAGAGAGAGTGACAGGCAGAATGAAAAGATTAAGAGGTGAGGGGAGATAATGCTGTTGTGTCAGTCTGAGCTGGACTTAAACACTCAGCAGTTCAAGGTTCAAGGTTTCTTTATTTGTCACATAATAAATTATACAGGGTATAATCAGAAGTGAAATGTAGATCAAATCAGGTCCGCTCAGTGGACAGTGCAAAAGAATAAAAATTATATAAAAGTAACACAACACGAGCATATATATATATATATATATATATATAGGTAAAAAAGAGAAATAAAGAGTAAAATGTGCAATAGAATAAAGAAAAGTGCAAAACAAGTAAGATGTGCAAAAACAGTATATGGGACTTAATAAATAGTAATATGAATAAGAGGGATGGGAGGGATGTGCAAACGGGTTGTACTGGGTATGTACAGCAGCAATAATCGGATGATGAGAATATGAATGTTTTTTTTTCAGTTAATAATGAGTCTTGTAAATGTTTATGAAACAGAGTTTGTGTTAAGGAGCCTGATGGCCTGAGGGAAGAAGCTCCTCCTCAGTCTCTCAGTTTTTGCCATCATGCTCCTGAAGCGCTTGCCAGATGGCAGTAAACGGAAAAGATGGTTACTGGGGTGATTCGAGTCTTTGATGATTTTAGCAGCTCTGCTTTTGCAATGTTACTTACAATGTTTCTGGAATGCAAAAAAAATAGACAGTATAGAGTGATTTATAAAACATCACACATCAGTCTAGAGTTGATATAAATTAAATACCAAACCTAAAATACCTATAAATTGCTATAATCCAATCCTTTACTAGTGTTGTTTTTAGCTACACTTACACTGACGTAATCTCATGACTGAAGAAACTAGCTGTCAAAATAGACACCAATGCTATTAGCATCAAGGCTAATTTTATGGTGGCCCTAGAAAGATATATTAGCATTAGCAATGCTAATATGTTTCATCAGCAGGTTTGAAAATGTGCACATTTTCCTCACAAAGCGTAAAATACGCACACAGCTCTAAAATCAAAACAACAAACACACAAATACAGTTAGTCAGCCAGATGCAAACCTGTTTAACCTTCATCAAACATCTTTAAAAGAATACCATCAGGTTCCCTGTGGAATAGCATTTCAACTCAAGGAAGGGGCACAAAAGAGGATGCCAACAAAATTGGAGGAAATTATTAACATCCCAAGACATCCTGGAACACCTTTAGCCATCGGCGTAAATCACGTTTGAGGTCCTGCTGCCTGCTACCATTAGACAATATAATATCAGTACGACATGCACATTTACATAATCCATATGCTTTTAAATTATCCGCCATCTGTATGTGTGTAATATATACAGTAGATATCACATATTATAATTTTAAATACATGTATGTAATACATCATTTGAATAAGAAAATTATAACATTCAAAATTTAATTGGCATCAGGAGGATATATATATTAATGTTTTTATTCAGCAAGGACATTAAATGTATCTAATATTAAAAAAGATTTCTATTTCAAATACATGCTTTATATGCAAGCCATGACTCCAAATCAGTGTGCAAAAACTCAACTGGAAAACCTCCAGCTTCATGCATCCAGCTTTCTTTCTCGCTGTGTTCCTCTCTCTTTCTCTGTTTCATTAGTAGCTAAGGACTTATCCAACCAGAACATTCCTCCTTCCTCTGTACGCCCCTGCTGGCTGACTGGCAGCACCTCTGAGAAAGCCTTCAAAATGCCTTGCATTCCTCTCCCTTACATTTCCATATGAAAGTGACTCGGACCCTGATGTTCTTGTGTTCATACTATCACTTCCTCTGGACCACCTCCTCAACGCTGCTCTCAAGATCAAAGGAGATGTGGTCTCGTGCAAACCACCATCCATGCTTTGTTCGAACTGAAAAATAAACCCAGCAAGAATCTCGGGCTGGGTAACATGGGGGCCAGGTTTACCAGAGTCGTTCTAGGTTGGGGGTCTGATATATACATCACAAAGGGTCCGTACGAGAACTGAGAAACCCAAACATGCAGTCTGATGCTGAACAAACGGGCACTTGAGAACCAGCCAAGATTCTCTCAGTATCAAACAGAGACATTCATGTCCACCAACAAAGTCTATTTACATGCATAGAAAGCAGATGAAATTTGGTCTCGGTGACGAAGTCAATCTGTTTATATTTCACGACTTAATTAGACAATCACAAAAAAGGCTGCTTCGGGTCAGCGGCCTCTCTGAGATCTGAGACTTACTGTAAATACTGCTAATTAAGAACGTACCGATATTACATGTTTGGGAAATACAGATATACAGAGACAATTATTACTTTCATGTAATATTTAATTACAAAAAGTTTTGCCTTAATAAATTACTTTTATTTGGTATAAATAAATGTAAATTAAATCAAAATTTTATTCAAATTAAAAAAAATTTATCAAAATTAAAACTTATTGATTACATTAAAACATAAAGAATTATAGAAAAAACACTAAAAACAAAAATCAAACAATATTTATTTTTCTAAAGAAAAATAATCTAATTCAATTATTAGATTACAAAATATTTTATATTTAATTAAAACTTAAAATCACAAAAATAAAAATAAGAAAATATAAAATTAAAATGAATCATGTTTCTGTTTTCCCCTCAAGAACTGTTATTTTATTGAAAAACATACATATTGTGTTGGACATTTGAGGCCTTCAAGTCAAAAGTGTTGAGAACCAGTGATAAATGCTGACAGATGATCATTATGTAAAAATAAGGTGAACTTGCACAATTAAATATCCAATATATTAACTTATACTGATAAATAACATCTCTAATTTTAACTAAAAAAACAGCCTCCGTCTTCTAGTTAAAGTTTTTTTTAAACTCATCAAGAACTAATTTTTGGAAAATCAATGACAGGATTGTAAGTGGATTTATTAGGGAAAATATCTATCTGGTTCTAATAATTATAAACCAGCATAGGTCACCTGTTCAGGCCGGATCTGTGAACGGACCAGCTGATCTACCACAGATTCTGTGAGAGGAACATCTCTGAGCAGGTATGAAGTGAGAGTTTCATCTTCCTTCAAAATATCCTCCACTTTCACACCTCGACCTGCAGATGAAATGAACAAAATGAGTGAACAGAATGCCAGAGCGAAGGATTTCAATTAGATGAAAGAATGCTACACTTCAACACTTAAGAGATGCTCAGCTGGAAGGATTTCAGCAACATGACAATCATTCAGATGAGACGAACAGATAGACAACCGCTCTGGTATTCCAGGCATCCCGGCCTGCTGAAATCTGGCCAAGATATCGTTCTTTCTATGCTTATTTTTAAAAGAAACTGAGAAGAAAGAGGAGAAAGATTCTGGTGTGAATCAGTGCCAGTAACCTAGAGGAGCCAGAGACTCTTTCACACGACACAAAAACCAACTCATGGGTCTTTTTTTCTCAAGGGTCACGCAGCTTTAAGCACTTCGAATGCAGCCTGCTTGCACGTAGGACTGAGCTTAAGACAGGTTCTTCTGCCAGGAAAAAAAGGTTTTCACCATAATGCTCTAGACAATCCTACTTAATCAACAAAGGACAATTAATCACATTCCACTGATGGCCACAGGCATTTGTTTTTCTAACGAGGACAGGCTCATTAGGGCTGTAAGCGTAGGGAATGTCTGAATCAAACCCAGACAACTTCTATTTGTGTGTCCCGTAAAGAGGTAAACAAATGGAAGTGCTTTCTCTAAAAATAATAGTATGGAAGGAGCATAAGCTTCTTAGCATTCACCATGAAAGGACCTCTTCAGGGCAGATTGAGCATGTGATGTAATCTGAGAGAGAGGTGTAAACAGTGAAGGAACGGCTAAGAAACTGAGGTGATGTGAGGTATGCTGACCCGCGATTAGTTCGGGATTGGTCCGGAGGACGTCCATGAAGTTATTCATGGTCACAAGTTCTTGCCATAATCGTCCCAACTGCAGAAACTCTGTATCGTCAAACAGGAGCTCCTGTGCGTCTGCCCAAAACCGAGCCAGTCTAAACAGAGAGGGGTGAGTGTATTAGAGCGATGCAGGACTAGTTCATCTGCACTGTTTGTACATGCAAATCAACTCACATTGAGTTGTTGTAGTTGGACACCAGGCCTGGAGACTCTCCACGGGTTGGGTGCTGGAAACAGGGGTTGTTGGCATTGCAGAAGATCCCTTGGATCCATGGAAGGATGCCAGTGGAGGGCATGGCTTTGTTTGGGAAGTGACCTGAGGTCGAGAAAACTGGTTATTATTGCCAACAAAGGAGTAGATGCATCACAAACATCAGTAGGAGCTGCTGCACATATAATAGTAACAGTAATAATAATATGACCTAAATAAATAAATATAAAAGTAATCATAATAATAATAACATAAAAACATAATTTAAAATGTATTTAAATATATTGAATTATATAAAATATATAAATATTATTAAAATGTATATTTTAAAATATATACAATTTAACTTATAATATATACTGTTTTACTTAAAATTATATAAAATGAATACAATTAATTATTTTGTCTGTATTAATTAATAATATAAAATTATATATTAAATATATTGAAACATTTTTTAAGAAAATAAATGCCATTTTCAGGCATCCATACATTCATGTTGGCGGTACAGGGGGTTCGCTTTTCTCAGCCAAACCAGTCCAATGAATAGCACCACAGGCCACATAATCTCCACGAAGAGCCGCGTCTGGGGTGAAAGTGCAGGAAAGACATTACAAATGCTCAAGATGGCAGTAAAATGATCCTTGTTGTTAATAGGTATACTTGTACTTTTCACCTTCTGCCTCTTGCGGACAGTCCAGTTTTTCCAGAGGAGCAGCTTCACCTGGCTGTTGGTTCCCATGACCTCCGCTCTTCACCCCCACAGGGGGTAACGTACAGGTGCCCTACCTGGATAAAACCAAACCCTCATGCACAGTTCATCTCAAACATTTCAGCATGGTTGTATGTCTGATTATTTTAAAGGGGTCACCGGATGCCCATTTTCTACAAGTTGATATGATTTTTTATGGTTTTAATGAAAAGTCTATAACTTACTTTGGTTAAAATTTCTATAGCGTAAAAAACACCCTTTTTACATGTCAAAATCAGCTCTTTTCACAACAACCCGTTTTTTTTGCATTTTCCTTTAAATGCTAATGAGCTCTGCTCACCCCACCCTTCTCTTCTGTGGGGTGGCGACTACTGTTGACTTTAGCGGCAGAACTTGCTAACCAGCATGTTATTAGGAAAGGCGATTTGCAAAGATTCACAAAATAACTTTATACACGCTTCTTCTGTGAGGCAGGATCACGAATGATTTGCGTGAACAAAGGCAAAAGGTAGATGGGGGGCATTCCCTTCAAAAACAAAAGTAATCCTCTGAGTTTTCAGCAGCTCAGATGTCGTGAGTAAATGACCACTGCTATGTTCATTATTACATCCATCAACAACACACCTTAAAAAAAACACTGGGTGGATGTGTATCATTATATGGTGGTTCTGTACACACACTGCCAACACACATTTATGTTCAAACATGTAAATGTGAATTTAGCATTCGATGACCGCTTAAGATATGTTTGAGTCAGATGCACCAGTGGTCTAATCTCAACCTAGGAAACCACATAAGACCTCATGCGGGACTTCATACATACTGTTTCAAAGCAGTTTTACAGAGAATAGTGCCTCACAAACCCTAGTGAGCAACCCAACAGAAATAGGGCAAATGTAAACATATAGCCATGTAGGATGAGGTAGCAACCGAATCAGTTTCTGATTTTATCCCTCAGAAAGGTGCAAAATAAACACATAGACTAAGAAACAGAGTTAAAAGTGTATCAGGACAGATCATAAGAGCAATCATGAGACAAGTTATGAATTGTGTGGGCTGTCAATACGGCTCAGCAAGTCTCTTACGTAACAGGTCTGAATGCTCCTTTATGTAACACCCAATCATCATTCATTCGGAAACGGCTAAAAGACACATGTAAAACATAATTAAACAGGAAGAACTCACCTCAGAAGAACGGTCTTTTACGCTTACATCCGCTGAAGCTCATGGCCGTCTTACTCAACCGACTGTAGACACAAAGCAGGTTTCTAATCTGATTGATTTAAGCTCCTTTCACCAGTGAAAGAGCCAATGCTCTGAGCCCAATCTATGCTTCAGTGGACCTGTGACCTGACGAACAGCCAATTAGAGGCGAATATGAAGTCTTATAAATGAAATCTCATTTATTATTAGTGGTGAATATACTATATACAGTGCCCTCTATAAGTATTGGAACAGTAAAGACACAATTGCTCTGTTGGCTGTGGAGTCAAGACATTTGCAAATATGATTAGATGAATATGAGACAAAACTATAGAATGTCACATTCACATTCATGTATCACAAACACGTTTTACCAAATTAAAAGAACAGCACTTTTAGAGTTCATCCCACTCATCGATGTGCACATAAATATTGGGACAGTTGAACATAAGGCAGATATAAAAGGCAGATATTGAAATACTTTCCCCATCCTTCAATGCAGCCAATTCCAATTGTTGCTTGTTTTGGGGAGTTGCTGCCCTTACTCTTCTCTTCAGCTGGTGAAATTCATGTTCAATCGGATTTCAATCTGGAGATTGACTTGGGCAATCTAATACTTTGCATTTCTTTGCCCTTATAAATTCCTTGACTGAACTGGCAGGGCGTTTTGGGTCATTGTCCTGATGCAATATGAAGCACATCCCAATGAATCTGGTGGCATTTTCTTGAATATTGGTAGGCAAGATGGTTTTGTACCCTTCCAAATTCACTCTGCCTCTGTCATAATACATTAAGTCATCAGTAAAGTTGAGAGGGCCTGTTCCAGGGACAGCCATGCATGCCCATGCCATGACACCACCTCCACCATGCTTTACAGACAAGGCTGTGTGCGTAGGGTAATTTGCAGTTCCTTTTTTCCCCATATTTTTGCTTTCTCATTACTTAGCGAGAGAGAGAGAGAGAGAGACAGACAGAGACAGAGACGAGAGAGAGAGACAGACAGACAGACAGACAGAGAGAGAGAGAGAGAGAGAGAGACAGACAGAGACAGAGAGAGAGAGAGACAGACAGACAGACAGACAGACAGACAGACAGAGAGAGAGAGAGAGAGAGAGACAGACAGACAGACAGACAGACAGAGAGAGAGAGGCTATTTTCACAGACATTGTCCATTGTCCCTTTTGTGACAACATGCCTCAATGGCCGCCACACATAACAATATTAGGCGATTAATTTATGCAAAAATGCTCAAAACATTACAATGTGTATCTGGCCATAGTTTAGTACTTACCATTTTTTTTTATTTACATATATGTTCTCAGAATTAAGTACCTTTAACATTGAAACACATTTGCATAAAATATTATATACAAATATAACAAAATATATATATTAAATGCTATTTACTTAATGATGCATACTATCAGGATAAACTACCGTTATAATAAATGAGGCATAAACAACCAATAATAAGTTATGCTAATCATATTTAAACAATTATTTATGTAACAATTATCATATTTGTCATTCACAAATATTGTAATATGTGATGTAGGAAGGAATATAGGTCAAATTTAGGAATAGGGCTTTAAAATGCTCCTTTTTATGAACATGAGGGTAGCACAATCTGAGAAGCAGAACAGGACAATTTCAAGTAAAAACATGAAGTCAAATATGACATCAGCTGTGGTTTTAATAAGTTACAAGTGTGAATTCTCACATGTACCTGCTTTTACACTTGAAGAAAGGTAAGGCATATTAAAAATGCTTTTAAAAGGCATCAGTTTCTATCATCACATCAGATACATGAGCGCCATTTACAAAAGACACTGATTGAGTCTTAAAGTTGACTAAAATGTGGTTTAGACCAGCTCGTTTGTGTTGGACAACCAGTCAGTGGACTCTCGTTAACGAAGGCACTTGCTTTGGATTGATTTGCTTGTTTTGGATATTTTGACATTTCAGTTGTTGATATGAACCATTAAAAATAATAATAAAAAGAAGAAGAAAAAAAACCTTTGGGCAAACGGTTACAATATTATATGAACACTGAATACAGTAGGCTATGTGGGCCAAAATGCATTTCTGAAAACTCTGTTAACAGACTAAAAAAACAATATAAACATTTCTGTATATATAAAAAAGAAAGAAACAAGGCAAAAATAAAAAATTCCTTTGTACATGTTTGTTGTTCTTGAATAACACAATTTACACTGCATGTAGTTCAACAATTCAGTAGCAAAAACAAAACAAAACGTGGTTCCAAAGTCTAATAAGTGCATTTATGATTATAATAAAGTGACGATACTCAACTGTAACAGCTTGGTCAATTTGGTTTTGGAGTAAAACATAAAAATACAGAAATACACAGAATATATATTTATATATTTTTTAAACAAAACAAACCCATATACAGTGTAAATGAAATTGCACAGCGACAGTGACGTTCTGGAGTTATAATGCAACAATGGGTTGCTTTGACCTTGCATTGGTGCACAAGTAATGTGATAAAGTAAAAAACATTAAGTGCATACTATGTCAATTCTTGTCCAAGGGATTTGTTTGATTATTACAAACAACAGATGCGAAATATATTAATATATACATATATATCACGTCCTTGGATCTTTTCACAATTATGGGAACATATGTCCACATATAGAAAACCGGGCCGCTGCAAAAATGTACAGGTCTGAGACACGGTCGCCCTGGACCCAATACGCATCCCTTCTTCCCGGGATGACGATCCTGGTTGTTCCCAAATCACAGAATCATACTCAAACAAAATGAGCCTCCCTGTGTTCGAGATCCAGCATACGGCGTGATCGGAGTCTCTGGTATACAGGTTTGGTCTCGTTTTGTCCGAGCTCCTCTTGACTAGAGCTGGGAGACTGGGGGAGCGGAAGTGGGTCTGTATTGTGGTCATCTGGCTCTGGCGATGGTTCTGGATCCAAATCTGGCTCAGGCTCATCAACCGAGACTTCCACCCCAAACCCTTCCTCCTCATCATCTTCGTCATCCTCCTCTTCTTCCTCAGTGCTGTTTGCGGTTGCTCTAATCTGTAGTCTAGTCTTAAGCTCAGCCTCTGTTAATGATTTGGTTCGGCTACCTGGAGGTTTGTAGAATGTTCCAGGAGGAGGCTGCAGAGTTCTGGGGGGCCTGAAGGCTGTAGGAACAGGGCTGTATTCACTAACGTTTCCTTCCCTACGCAAAGTCCGCCCAGGCCTCACAGCAATGGTGTAGGGTCTGTAAGAAAGAAGGGGGTTGGGGCTTTTGGTGTGTTCTGAGAAAGAAGAACACGTGAGAGAATTAGTATGAACGTTGGTGTCGTTGGTTCCGGAATCAGCAACGCTCACAAAGGTCTTCGGAGTGATGTCATGATGCTTATATTGCTTGTCCCACGTCCGCCGTAGCGTCTGCGTATCGATGTAAGATTTCCTGTAATGGTTTCCTGCTCTGGACTTGGGCTTCTCCTCTTCACTTCCTCGATGATGGGATCTCGACCATTGTTTTCATCCTGCTCTACGGCGTTCTTCACGTTACATTCGTCCACCTTAGCGAGGTTGAGGAGCCGCTCAGCCGGCATACTGATTGGTCGAGAGGTCAGCTTGGGTCTCGGAGTCCGTAGTTGAACTCGAGTGACGTGGTTACGACGGCTGAGACCGGGCGAGTTTTGCATTTCAGGAACGCTTGACGATAGTAGCTTGTTGATGTCCACTGTATCGCAAACTGCATGTAAAGAAGATAAAAGTTTAAGTTTGGTCATTTGATAATCAATGTATGGGTTTTTAGCCAAGAAAAACAAAACTGACCTGCAGCGAAGTCTTTGTCAGACCTTATCTTCCCCTCTTTCACCTCATCCATCAGGTGTGTAGAAGGTACAGAGGAGTGTCTTTTATACATCTTCACTTTTGACTGTTGCTGTAAGACAATGAAACAAAGGCAAAAATATGAATTATTTGATATTTTCTGCTGGAAAAACTAGTTGGTGGACTTGGTTTTCATTAGGCATGGTGGATAGGACTAGACCACAAGGAACCCAACTCTTACTGGTCAAAGGTGGTCCTGACCTGTCCTAACTAGCTTGATCAAAATGGTCCAACCAGCTAAACAAACATCTTGACCAGGTAATGACAAAGTTGGACCAGTTTGAAACCTATTAAAAGCTGATTTTAAGGACTTTCAAGTAGGATAGCAAGTTATAAAGTATATTTATGCATTATTTATATTGAAAAAACAAAACTTTCACCTATTATCATCAAACATCAACAAACAACCTAACCTCCTTAATGTCCACAAGAGACTTTGAATGTCGGCTAAGCTGTTGCTCCTTCTCCTGTGGGTTGAAGCGTGATTTGATGGGGAGTGGAGAGCTCTCTGCTACAGGTGAGGAAGGTGGAAGAGGACTCAGAGGAGTGTCGAAGATCATCTCATAATGGCGGATCAAAAGCTCCACGATCAGAGCCTGGTAGGGGTAGTCCACCAGAGAGGACAGGGAGACCTCTGCATCTGCCTGTCGGGGCTTGATCAGTGTGGGACCAAAGATGATGCCTAGATTACTGGCAGTCATCTTGTTCTCATCTGCCATTTCTGTCACCCTAAAAAGAAACAAACTGATGCTGTTACCATTTATATTCTTATTAAAGCACAGTATTTAATAGTTAACAGTGTTTGGTTAGAATAAATGCATAAATAACATGACAGATTTCAATATGTGTTTATTTGAGTCTGTGTGGGAGTCAAACACCTGTGCAAGTGCTGAATTAGGAACTGTAGGGTTTTGTAGTGGGCTGAAGGAAGCTGACGCAGCAGATCTTTAATCTTGAAGAGGACCCGGTTGAGCTCTACGCTGATCTGCAGGGTGTCGGAGGTGGGACTTCCTCTTGACGCCTCTACCTCATCAACAATGATACTCTGACACTCTTTGGCCAATCCGATGAAGTCATTATAGTATCGGAAAAGAATCAGGGGCTCTGGGAGCTGAGGGGTTTAAAAATTATTGTTATTATTTAAAAAATGTGCAATCATTTTTACTTTATTTTTTAAATGAGTCAATATATACAAAATATTAATTAAAAATGTAAATAAAAACTACACAATAGCAGGGCTAATAATACAAAATAAATTAGGGCTGTCAAATCGATTAATCGCAATTAAGCGCATCCTAAATAAAAGTTTGAGTTTATATAATATATGCGTGTATACATATTACATTTAAGAAGTATAACCTTTATGTGTAAGTATTTATATATACATTTCTACAGTACACACAAATATATTATGTAAACAGACTTTTATTTTGGATATGATTAATCACGATTAATCGGTTTGACAGCCCTAAAATCAATAAATAAATAAAATAAAATAAAAGGGCTAATAATCAACTTTTAAAAAAAGTTTCTTAAATAATTAAATTGAGTAATTTCTAATACTAATAAATAAATTAGAAGCATTAAAAATATATTTGTAAAAGAAGTTTGACAGACACCTGTCGTAGGTAGAGTTTGAGGACGTTGCTGATATCGTGAGGGTAGAGATCCGAAAGCTCCACCAGGTCTTTACCATTCTCAAAGGCCTGACAAAGCTTCTCCACCCGAGATTTGGCACCGTTAACACGGTAAATTCCCTTTTTAAAAAAAACAACAAAACATCTCCTTTCAGTCTTGCTCAGCATTCACAATTCATATCCTCCAGGACACATAAGACATAAAGAGGAAGTACACACCTTGATGTTCAGAGCCCTGTTTTCGATCTCTGAGGTGCATTTTTTGATGATGAAGGGGATTCCATCAGGGCTGTTCTTGGCTGCCTGAGCAAAGTCGATGGCAAACAGATGCAGTTTTCCCTGTAGCTTTTTATGCCCACACTGGATAGCAAGAGTCTCCAAACACTTCTTATGACAAGCAAGAGAACACTGAAAACAACATGGATGAAAATTAGATTACATAAATAAATACCCATGAATTATATTCCACCTTTAAGGCATGAAATGGCATTTGCAGCAAAAACATCTTAAAAATAATAATGTAATTGTGTGTGTAAGAACTCACTTCCTCGCATTCAGCGCCGTGAAACACCACAAGACTATCACACTCCCTGCACTTCGATGGTGCACGGAGCTTCCTCAGCTTGTGTGTCTGCGCCGCTCTAGACATCTGCGTGTTGCGGAAGGGTCCAGGTGAGCTGGCGGCCTCCGTTATCATTTCGCTCAGACCTAAAAAACAATGTTTAGAGTTTTTTTTTTTGCTCTTTTCATTAAGATATTTCAAAAGGACTTTGAAAAATGTTTCCAGCCATTATTCTAGCAGACTGTCAGCATGCTTGGACGACATTCTGTGCATTCTGTAGTCTGTACAATATGTACGCAATGTCAAACAGCCAGAGAGAGCATGTTTATAAGTGTTATTCAATGTACAAAACTTCACCATTATCTGAAGGAGATGGTGGTTCTCTCTCATCCAGATCATCTGCTGAAGACATGGTGCCTGTGGATGGGGTTCTGGGAAGCCTTCTCTTAAAGTCACCTGGAAAATGGCAGAAAGTGATCATTTGTTTTAATACGTAATTTTACAAATGGACTATTGTAAAAAGCAGTATTTTACAAAATTGCATACAGATGATACATTACTGCATTTACTTGATCAGAAAAACAGTAAAAACATTTTAAAATGCATTCCATGGTAACATATTTAAAAAAAAAAAAATAATTCAAAATGTATTATTATTAACGTTGAAATCATATATTTTTGTGGAAACTGTGATGCAATTTTCAGAATTCTTTGATGAATGGAAAGCTCAAAATTGTTTGTAACATAGAAATAACACTATAAATATCTTTACTGTCACTTTTAAATAATTTAATGCTTCGTTGCTAAATAAATGTATTCATTTCTTTGAAAAAGTCGTGCTGACTTGCTTTTGAATGGTAATGCATTTTAGAGTGAGAGACTTTCTGGGTAATTATGCACCAGAAAGCGAGACTGGTTGGTTTACCATAACTATGTTAAGTACACTTGTAACACAAGACCTGTCGATCATGTGTGTTTTTTTGCCTCAAGCAAAAAGAGATTCGTAAGAGTAAGATTGATTGTTGCTGTACCTGGGCTTGCCGTAGGGGAGTCCATAGAGCGAGATTCACTGCTTCCTCCAGCGCTCTCAGAGTCACTGCACATGCCTCCACCCTGACTGCTGGTCCTCCAGACCCGGAACGGACCCTGGATCCTCAGAGCTATCGAACACGATGTAACATTCACAAACTTTGATCAGAATACACAAGTTCTGCTTTAATGTATACTGTATGTTTATCCATCCTTTGCTTTTACTATGTAACACGGTGCATACATGACTGATTCATGAAAAAATGGCTCTTACGAACTGGATCTTTTCATTAAAAAGTTTTAGTTAAAGTTACTCTGTTTGAATTAGTTTGAAAGACTGCACTGTAAAAGTTACAGTATTAGCGGTTAGAATATTTCCTTCATGTGCACTGTAAGCAAAATGGACATTATAACTGCAGCGAACCCAAATTAATTGAATCAAATAAAATTTAAATCAGAATTCAATTGAATCTAGACCCAGTTAGTAAAAACAAATTGAATCATTGAATCAGTATTGATACCCAGCCCTAACAATAAATAGGATGATAAGTGGATTCAGGAAATAGTAAATGAGAGTCAAGAACATCTCCACAGATGATCAGTTGAGTGCTGCATGTGTATCTGCCGCCCACTTCCTCTGCCCTTTCTTCTTCCACATTCTCGTAAACCTTAATGAGAAGTCTTAAAACACTAATGTGTCCAATTGATCTCTGCTAAAAGCAGGTCTGACAGGCGTATCTCAGAGCGGAGGTTTGATCTGTCATCAGTGAAAAGAACTAACTGTTTCATGAAAGAGATAAACGAGGGCTCATCCTGAGGGACTGATTCACTTTTAGCATTCCAGGGAAGTCAGCCAAACCCCGCAGAGATGCAGCCTCACTGGATCTCACTGTGCTTTTAAGGAAAACGTGTTCACTAGAAAAGAGGATGTTTGATGCACTACCTTGAATATCAGTACTGCTGTTCGAGCGTCCGTCTGCCATCTTTCCAGTGCGTGCTTGAACGTGACTCTCCACCTCGTCTGCGCTCAGGAAGTCTCCAGGTGTGAGAGACACCTGGGACAAGTGAACTTGGGTTGAGTGACCGCTATTCATCACTCGCTTTGAGAGGGGCAACCTGCATGAACAAAATACTTCAGAAAACCAGTTTGGACTAGTTTTGACAGCTTATATTCCCCAAACCTGATTTGAGAAATAACACAGTCGACTATATTGATTGTGGCCATTAAAATGCTTCATCAATGTTGTACTGCTTACAAAATATAAGAAATATGGTAAGACTTCAGATTTAGGGAACAGATTCACTAATAACTAACAGTTTTACTGTTTACTGCCATTAATAAACAGCCAATATGCTAGTAATATGCAACTAGTTAACAGTGAATATGGGTTCCCTAATCTAAAGTGTTGCCAAAATATGAAGAGTTAATTTGCAAAAACAGATAACTCCGTTTTTAACTATTCTCAGAAATCATGTTTTTCATTGTGCATTCCAATTAATCTCAATCAAACTGCAGTTAAACTAGGTTAAAAGATAACTTTTGAAAAAGCGAATTAACACAAAACACAAAAACATGATAACATAATAAAAAAAATAAAAAAAATAAAGTTATCTGTTTTTGCAAATAAACTTTTATTTCACAAAATATACTGTACATCAATCACTGTTATTTTAGTATTATTTATATACTTTTATAGAATGTATTAATATTTATTAGCTTTCATTTTCATTTTAGTCTAGGTTTAAGTATTTTTAGATGCTTTTTTTCTATTTAACTACACATTTATAGATTTATTTTATCATTCTTTAGGTTTAGCATTATCATCTAATATTTATATTTCATTTCATTTCAGTATTACTTGAAATAACACAAATTCTTAATTTTAGTTAACAATAACAACACAAATATGAATGTTAAATACTTTATACTACTTGATAAAATTATATCTCATGTTATAATGCATATAATGGAATGATTTTAATAGTTTTACTTAACAATAACAGTTTATGCGTTTCTGTCTCTTTAATGCAATGCAAAAACATTACCAGTTAGATATTAGAACAACATCCAAGGTGTTTTGCAAGATGTATGCTTATGAGATGTCTGCATACTAATGACGCTTGTCCACAGGCATCTCAACTAATGCTTGCTTGTTAGGTTGCATTTTATAGACATTTAGAAGTTTTGTGTGTTTAAGAGAGACTGATGAAATGTAGTTTTCACCACCTTCCAGTCATTTTCAGTAAACACTCGTAACAATTCAAAACAAAAGGCCTTCAACTAAATCACTCACCAAGCCCACGAATAAAAAGAACCTCGTGTTAGAACGTGGGTGTTTTGACTGGACTGCTTTTGAGTTTCGTTTCAGGAATAAGAGGTGTTTTTAAAGAGGCTGCTCTGAAATACAGTCCCCAAAACAACTCTGATTCGTGTGCCAGAATGAGTGTGTGTGGACATGGGATCTGATAAATAGAAACATTCCTCCCTTCATTCCCCGCAGCCATTTCCTCAGGAAGACCTGAGGGCGACCATACAATTGTGTGACATTCTCACCAACACAATTCATTTTCTCTCTCTCTTTCTCCAGCACTCAGTGACTTAAAAGTCAAAGATCTGGAAAAAACACGCAGGCTGTTGCCAGTTTTGAGAAGCAGAACTTGGCATAGTGATTCCAAAACTAAGATTTTCCTGGATACTCATCTTGGTGGGAATGCCTGAGCTAGGTTAGTGATATAAACCTACCCAGTGTTCTGTGTCCCAGAGATGTCAAAGGAGAACGATTCCACCCTGGTCCTGTCAGAAGGAAGACCCTTCACAAATTCAGTATAACACAGACCCGGTTCGTACAGTTTAGCGTTCTCGCATAGCGTCTGGAAATTCACAGGCAGGGAAACCACCTGCGCCTGCTGCATCTGAAACCAGTTCACGGTCACCTGCACACAAGAAAATGATCATTATTACATCAGGCATCTGAAACTAAATATTAGCTGTTTTACCGAATTCTGTTTTCAAATGAACCGTTTAAAAGATGTGTGATTTATTGCTTGACCATTCCTGGTTAATACATTGTGAAATATAATCTGCAGCCTGAGGTCACTTTGTTAGTGAGGTCAACCCATTACACTCCACCCTAAGGAACCCAGGTGTGCCTGTTTTGTCAGAATGACCAGTAATAAGTTAGATTAGATCTAACTGTGTGTGCGTGTACGTTATTACTCACTGCTTTCAGGGTCAGGTCGCACTGAAACACAAGCTCTCGTATCTGACTGAGAATCTCGCTCTTGGTGCTGGCCAGGTCCACTCTCTTCACCCCGACATCTGTGATGCACTGCTTATAATGTTCTTGAGCTTCCTCTGCCTAGAAACAGACAGATACAAACACATTTATATTTAGACCAGGAGACTTCCTCTTCCTCTCATTTCTGGATACTTTTTTTGTCATAACAACATTTAATATTTACAGCAGACTTGGGGAAAGTATATTTGAAACTAGTTTGTTTAGCCAAAACAAAAGAGACTAATGTATAGTTAAATTATAGCTGTGATTACAGTAGTATAGTTTAGGGAAATTAGTAGCTATAGTAAATACAAATAAAAACATTTGTGACAATGACAGTACTTAAGGGCGGGATGTTATTTTTAAATATTATATATAGTTTTGAATTATATGACCAACAATTTTATAATGCGTTTAAATAAATAAGAGCTGCATTTAATAATACTAAAGAAAAATTATTGTAATATTAATGTTAACCTAAGGTGAAAACATAAATTAGATTCAGCATTGTTATTGATCAATAAAACTTGTGTAAACCGATAAATAAAAAGCTATATATATATATATACTGTATGTATATATATATATATATATATTCTACATAAAAAATGTAGAAGTGTTGACAATTGACTGTAATGCAATTTATTTAATTTAATTAAAACAATTAAGTTGCAGTACTAAATTACTTAAACTGAAATAAAATAAAGCTAAATAGAAATAAACTAATAAAAATGACAAAAGCATAACAAAATTACTATAATTAAAATACATTGAAATGTACAATTTATACAAACTCCCTAATTCCCATAAATGAATCAAACTTATAAGTAAATCACAGCTACAAAACTTCTAATTTAAAGCAATCAGTAAATAATTTGGAAGAAACACAAAATTTATTTCAGTTTAAATTATTCACGGTCTAAAATGAACTGGACTTCCCAATGATACAACATGACACAAAAAAGCACTTTATTAACACACTACACCGCTATTGGCTTGCAAATGGAAGAGTTAAGCTATTATAACAGCCAAGATACTTTTACACTTCTGAAACATCACATCAGTTGCATCACTACTTTTATCAAGTTACTCCCTAACACATATTTAGATATGCATGACAGTTAAGTGTGCAATACAGTATCCATCCATTTCGCAATCATCAAGTCTTAAATAAAGCAACGGTTGTGTTAAGGATTGTGGTGTGTGTTGCATCTGTGTCTGACCTTCTGCAGAGCCTCCTCCTCCAGTTTACGTCTCTTCTCCAGCTGTTTTCCTCCCGCCGATCCGATCTGTTCCTCCTCTACTCGATTGGTGAAGCAGCGGGCTTTCTCGTACTCTTCCTGCCTCTGTGTTTGCAGAAGCCGGGCCTTCTTCAGCGCACTGTCTGCTTCATGCTGGAAATACACAATATAAACACATCCACATGATCAGCCAATCATAACAGCAGTTAATTAAACAGAGAAATCTTAAAGGAACAGTAACAAAAACAGTCTGTTTAATGTAAGAAAAACATTCAGCTAAAACTAAAACCATCAAATGAAATATTCGTTACCTGAATTATAACAAAATATGAACAAATTATACTTATTGTATTTATTTAGTTTAACTTAATATACTAAAATAACCAAAACCAGGGTAAGGTCAATAAAAAATAGGGTACTAATTAATTAATCATAATAATAAATACATAAATAAATAAAGGGTAAAATCAGATTCCATTTTGACTTTAAAATGATATATTACAGTTATTTTGTGTGCTAAAGACTAAAGATCATAAAAAGCTTCACACATAAAAATCTGCACATATACAAATCCATAACACAACACATTTATATAATTATCAAATCATACAAATACACTCTAGAGGACGTACATACTCTAGAACACTGGAACACAAACAATCACACAACCTTAAACTTTGTTCGTTCCCTTCTCAGCAACAATAAGTCATGCTTTGGTGCTAAACGGCTGCTTATAAATACCTCACACAAAGACACGTCTGTAAACCAACAGAATGAAGTCTCTGCAACTGAATCTGATGTAATTACTGCTAACACTGAGTCCTTATTAGATCATCAGGAGAATCTGGACAACAAACAGCCTGACAGCTCAGCCAGCTCGGTTTTCAGAAGAGACCTTTTGGGGAATGACGTATTTTGCAAATACTGCTTTTGACAGACTGCGTTAAAATCGACCCACCATTTTCTTCTGCTCTCTCTGCCATTGTTCCTTCACCTCCTTCCTCAACTTATCCAGCTCATTCTTCCGAGCTTGCAGAGGCTAGAAAGCAAACACACTTTTAAAGAAATAGTACATTTCCTATTATCAGTTACACAATGAACGCTTAAGATAAGAATCCAAACATGGAATAGTAGTCATACCTGCATGAATTTGTTGGCCTGTAGAGCAGCTGTGGTTTGCATGATCAACTGGCTGTATTCAATATCGTTCTTGAAGGCAGAGATGTAGATATCCCGGAATGGCATGTGCTCCTGAAAAAAACCACATGGCATTGAAGAAACATAAAAAGCTTTGATAGCACCATCATTTATTTAGCAAAGAATTTGATAGCTCAGAATGGAAATGTATAGGTTGCGTTGTACTTTTATGAAGTGCATATCATAGCAGAAATATCGACCTGTTGAGACGCCAGCGCCTTTGCAGATTCAGCCATCTTGGAGTAGCTCTTTGCACACTCAATGTCTGGAAATAGAAGCGAAGGATACGATTAAGATGGAATCGTGGATTGTCAGGGCAATTATACAGTTTTCCAACCAACAAAAGTATTTAATATTTTAAGTTGTTACACTCAGTAAATTATGAAAGGATATAACTTTTGTGTAAATAAATTTCAGCAATTTGTGTATGTTTTATTTCCTATTACTGAATTGTATTTTATATATGTCTGCATTTTATAAAGTGGCTACTTTTCATTGGCTGAAAGAGCTTCTAATGTCTATTTTTGTAAGCATAAGATATTTTTTAACATTAAAACATCTTACCAACTTCTGAATGGTAGTGCATGTCGACTGAATTATATTATCATAACTAATGAATATGTTACATATAATGATATATAATCAAACCTACAGATTGTGAAATTTAGATTTTCTAGTACACATTTGTTTTAGTTAGATTAGGTTTTGTGAGATCCACAATATTCATTTAGCACACTGCTTGCGGATTAGCCTGATTGCTGAGGTTATACCCAACTTAAATATTCAACTATATATTTTTATACCACATTTTCATCAGTCACTGAAAAAAACATAACTTGACCACTAAAACAGTGACTGTGATTTGATGGACAATAATTGCAACTCCCTCAGCATGCCCTACTCACCCATATTAAGCCGTTTATCCACCCAAGCCAGGAGTTCCTTGGTGTATTTCGACCAGGCTTTGGCATAGAGCAGGGCCGACTCCACCCCGCTGTCACTGCGTAGCAAAGCTCCGTCCAGCTCCTCCACCCGCACGGGCGGTGAGAGACCTGTGAAGAGGACAGACACACAGCCAAACACATCAGTAAGGGTGAGCGGCAAGGGCTGAGGAATGGATCCCAGCAAGCCCACCCCAGACATGAGTGTTTTTACACCAGGGGCAGGGTGCTTGCGTCTATGAGAGTGTGTTTGAGTGACAGAAGGAAAGTGCTTACTGACCTTGGGGCTGTATTAGAGTGGATTGGCATTAAGCAGCCCTGCCAGGATTTAAAGTGACAGTGAATGTGTGAGCCAAGAGCTTATTCACACATGCTAAGAACAGCTGTTTGATATGTGTACCTACATGGATGTGATCTCTATAAAAGGTGCTGCTAAATTCAAACCTTTGCCATTGTTTTTGTTTTTTTCTGTAATGTGACATTTTTCCAAGTGAAACAGGATGAATGACGAAAAATAAATAAATGTATTCATCAGATATCAACTGAATCATTAAAAAGTGGGCAGGACAGGAGGAGTTAAAGAAAGCTTGGTATTGTCAGATTCAAAAATAACTTTGTTTTAGTGGCAGAATTTTTTTTTTTTAATTAAATTAAATTGTTTCAAAAGGCAGGTGATACACAGATAAAGATATTTTAAAGTAACTTTTGTATAAATTCTAAATAAAGTAAAACGGATTGACTCTCACCTGGAGGTTCATCTTTTTCCGGTCCACATCCGTCGGACTCCACCGTCAGATTTTCAGAAGACTAAAATAAAAGACACCGGCGATGATATAAAGACAACAGAACGAAGAAACAATCCAAGACAGAAAAGGAAGCACGTTTTATCTTCCATATCTGCTTTATCTGAGAGCACTCAGTCAAATCACAATGCCAAAATGTCACTGGGTTTTTCCATGAGATATATCACAAGGTCCAAACAGGAAGAGCGCTCTTCTCCAAAACAGACCTTGTTTCTATTTTTCTTTACTGAGCTTTGCACTCTTTGACCCCCCGCACTACAGCGCAGCGCCTTCAGACTCTGACGTGGCTTTCAACCACCTGTTCATCGGACTGCTTTAAAGCGTATGAGGAGGAAATAGCGGGAAATCTCACCTTGCTCCTGCGGGCCTGAGGAAGCCCCGAGGCTGAGCCGTTCTCTACATCTCCCATAAGGAAGTCAGACACTCTGAGGAAGACAAGACAAAAACTTACTCAGCATTAAAACAACACATACGCAGCAAAACAGCTTTGTTTGGAATGCTCATTTGGAACATTCTTCATAAGCAGTAGCTTAAGTCAATTAGTATTAGGTTTGATCTTAGCATTTTGCTAAGCTAACACTGAAATACTCTTAATCTTCAATACAAATCTACTAAGAAAAATGCCTTTTATAATAGTCAAGCTACTTTTAACTTGAGTGCCGTATTTTACACTGCAAAAGACGCAAGTACAAAAGTGAACACACCTGTTTAGTGCAGAAAAACAGTGCAGTGAAATGCAAAAATACATTCTGTGAACAGACCTAACCATCACGAAATCTCACAAATGTTATGGAATTTGGATTTGGAATACTTTACATACACAGAACCTCAAAGATATAGCAATAAAATTAGCATAGAACTTCATTCCAAACAGGGTTTGCTGTTAGCATGTTGCTAAGCTAACACTACAGTGCTCTTATATTCTGTACAATCATCCATTTGATTTGACCCTGAATTATTTTAGGAATCTTTTCAGTACTGAATGAAATAAGCAATATTAATAATCACCTTGCAAACAATGCAATTCTCTCTTGGAATTTCTCCAAAAACAATATCTTAGGAGGTAGTGTCATTAAGTTTCTATTTAAAACAGCTTTTGTCTATGATGCATTAAAAAGCTGAAGTTCAACGGGGTTTGGAACAAAGCTAATGACTCACACACACCATCATGCGCACTCCTGACATTAAAAACAACAATCAACACCTAAACCACATAGAATCTGTGTTATCTTATAAAACAGACATGAGCTAAACACACATTAAGCTTGCTGACTCAGGGAGGTCACTATCCTGTGTGCAGGTGTTTCAGATGTTTTTTTTAATGACTAATCAGATTATGTTTCATGACTAAGCAATTAATTTACAGTAACATAATGAAACAACCGTGCCACACTTACACATTGCCAAATGTGAAGGCCAATGTATCTATGGAAGTGTAGATATCGGAGAATAGTGTCTGCTTATTGTCTTCATTCACTTCCTTGAAGTTCACACCTGTAAAGATGAGAGAAGATAAGGAAAACATGTTTAATATGAAAATATTCAAAAACATTCTCTTGCTTATTACATGGTTACTAAAACAGATAAATAAATATACATTGATTATATAATGTATTGATTGTATCATGTAAGATCTATGCGTGAAGTTACTATTTATCACAGATGCTGTAATCATAATGTATAATATAACAAAATGTATAATATTCATTAATAAAACCCTTAAACGTTTAAAAATTACTAGCTAAATTCTACTCAGTTTCCATCCATTTTCCAGGCACTTTCTAAATAAAAATATATAAACCAAATTCTACTCAAAGACTGGTAGTAACATTAAAGCTCAGTCTGCAATCTAAAGAAAACTTGGCTTCCTGAGTCTAAACACTTGACTGGTAAAGATGGGAAGGAACTAAACAGCAGTGTAAATAAGCTACAATCAGCTCCAATAATAAACACTGTGAACATAAACAAGTAACAGACCTCGCCAAAACCACTGACGCCATTCCTATTTCAACACCCTCCCCCTTCGACTCCGAATCCACCCCAACACACCCTCCAAAAGTAAGAGAACAAAGATTTATGAAGAGAAAGAAGACCAGTAGATGTCCAGTTACCTCATTCCAGCAGATTTCACTTATTTACCTAGTTTCCCTTTCTATCTGGTCACCACTGGTTTAAACGCTACTAGCTTACCGATGAATCATTACGGTCTCAGTTTGGCGTTCTGGTCCCATTCAACTGAAAAGCTTCAGGAACTTTCGAAAACCCTTAAAAAATTGTTTGTGAGGCTAAAAATAGCAAATGAAGAACTTCCCTTTAAGACACAAACCAGCTCCTTGAAGCGAACACTTACCGACCACCACAGTTCCCATCCAGTTAGCACAAACCAAACCACCAGGAAAAGAAGATGAAAAGTCAAGAGCTAATAGTTTCCGGGAAACTTTTTAAGGTCTTTCCTCAAAATTCTCCAACAAACTTTGCTTAAAGACAATCCTGGACTAAATGGAAAAACCAAGGCAGTCAGGTTGATCTTCTTGACCGTTTGAGATCTTCCAAAACGTTTTTAGTTTCCCAAGCGTACGTGATGCAGATCAGAAGCTCCTTCTACCCCAGTTAACGAAGTTCTGTCTGGTCCTCGCGTCCCTCGTCCCTCCACATACTCCTCCCCAACAGGACATCCTGAAGCTCGTAAGAACACAATGGCAGCCCTCACCGTCCACACACAATCCGAACGTGGAAGTTACATCATCAAGCAGAAATGGCATTGTTTTCTCGCATTTTCCCCTTCTCTCTGGGAAATCAGGCACCAGTGAGGCTTGCTAATCAATTTTGCCTCTAAATCTAGAGGGAGGAACTGATAAAACATGGATGAGACCAAACATTGAGCCCCTGGAGACCCAGTTTAGATGTTTCCCACAGAAGATACCAGACCTATCTGTTCAGATAAGGATGACACTGACACGTCCTCACATTAGAGGTGGTTAAAAATGCACCTGGGTGTGAAGAAGAATTCGATGGATTAGTCTCTGTAGGCTCTGGGAAGTAGGAGAGCAGCACTTAGTCAAAAGGTCCTGATGAAGGTGGTTTGGAGCTTCCCTGAGGGATGTAGGTGATGAGAGGTAAAGAAGAACAGGGCTGATGGGAACAAACACACCCCCTTTTTGTTGGCAGCCCATGAGAGACGCCGTACCACAGAGAAACTTCAATTACTTTTGAAAACCGATACATGCACGAGAAAGCCTGAAAGTTCTTGCGTAACAGCGACGCGGGACGAAAAGAGGAAGGTGAAAAACCTCCTCGTGGCTGTAGTTCAAGAAAACAAGCTTTATTTTCTCAGAAAAGGATGGGACGCTGAGCGCTAAAATCATCAAGGACACTTCACACAAGGTTTGTCAACATCAGCACATATCTTCGCATCAGGATATTTGGCTTCGGGAGTTTGTATTGCGATGTTCACATAACATTCTGGACCACAGTCCTCCCAAGAGTCTCCGTGAAGGTTTGCCTAAACTCCTGCTGGTCCCTATCTCATCCTGAGGCCCAGTCAGGAGGGTCAGTGTCACATTTCTGCAGCGGACGCATGTGCCGGGCTGAACATGAGAGACTCAGGCCTGTTCAAACTCCACAGTGAAGTTCTTATCATGCTTGGAGCTCCCCGATCCGGATATTCAACTTTCTCTTATTCTAATCTCCGAGCCACAGAACTAGAACACTGATTATTCAAGCGTCACATTACAAAAGTTTCAGTGTGTGTGTGTCTGAGAGAGAGAGATTGGAAAGAGATGGCAATATTAGAAGCATTTTTCCCCTCTAGTGGTAGAAGCTGGAACTGTGCATTGATTTAGAAAATTACTTTTTCCGTACATTTGAATAAACACAAAAACATACAGTATCAATGCGTACAAAAGTACAAAATATAATATCATATAATTAAAAAAAAAACTAATTTTCACAACATTTTCATATCAGTAAATTGTGGAGAAACTTTATCAGTGAAACACTGAGACATAATGGGGCTTTTAAATGCATAATTTAGTTATAAATTAAATCAATAATTTATAATAATATAATATAATAATAAACATAAGTACACACATTTTTTGTTCTTTGACAGGATTTTCAAAACCAGAAACTTTTTTGAATTATAATATAATGTAATGTTGATATTACCTCAAAGGATTCCTATAAATTCATAAATATGTAAAGTTTAAGATGCTGCCAATATATTGGTATTGCACATTTTACCATTTATGCACACATGCAAAAATTTGCATGTGTGCAAATTTCTCTAGCTGCACAAAAAGAGGAAACCAAAATGTACGCATAGCAACATAGCGATTTAGAAAGAGGAAACCAAAAGGTTTGGAGATGTTTACACAGAAACATCACATGACCTGCTATGAGCCCAACTGTCAAAACAAAGCTAGGCATTTAGCTTCAGTTCCCAATAACAGTGCAGAGTGCAAATAAAGAGACCACATAATAAACCAAAACCTGCCATTTCCCAAGTCCTGCTTCTGTTTGTGTTAACAAGTGAGAACCGCAGCCATTTCAACACTGAAAATATTGATATCTCTGACACTACACATACGAGAAAATGTGGTTAAATGAATATCTGTCAATGAAATTAATACTGACACATATGCATGTGCCCAAAAAGTACATGCACACTTAAGCAACTCTTAAAGAGTCTTTGATTTAGGTAATAAAATATCCAACTAAGTAGCTTCTAAGACAGCACAATCAGAACACTCACAAAAAAAGAGTTTAGATTCTATGCAGATACTTCTGAGATTCTTGTCCACAAGCCAAGTGAAGCAATGCCATGCATGGAGATGCTAATCTCTCACCGTGGAACCGAGTGAAACGGGATTCCTCTACTCTGACAAGGACATTGTCCTCCAAGCAAGCGTTTGCCCACACACATACATACACACACACACACACAAACACATTTGCAGACATGCATTGTTCTGATTTTCCAATGTCAGCCCTGTGAGAAGCTTGAGAAACAATGTCTCTCTTTTTAAAAGATCTGATTGTTGCATGTATCTCAGAAAGCTTTGTGCACATTGCTGGAAAATTATCTCTAGCAATTTTGGGTTTATCATTACTAGTAACAATTTTGATTCAATCTGGAGTGCAAAATAAGGGTGGGAGGCTTGTGAGAGGGAGATTGAGGAACAAGATTTCAAGTGAATAAGTGTCTCTCCCTCATTCTTCTACACTGGGTCTTATTAAAGTCAGAGGTGGCGAGTGAGAAAATGCTGTACCTTTGATCTTTGCGATGAGGGTGCCGGCTGCGCTGAGGATCTCCACTGAATTCAGGGAGTGATGTTTGGAAATCACAGCTTTTAATACACGCAACAGCTCTCCCAGACGCTCGTGAACCACCTGGTGCAGACAGTCCTGGTGATCTGAAACACACATACGGAAGTACCAAAGTCAAAAAAAAAAAGAACAACTAAAATGTATACTTTTTTTTTTTCTTCACACAGTTTGTGGCATTGCTCATGTCTGCAAGCATAAGTGGTGCAGGACAATTACACACCATAGTTTAATGTTGGAGAGCCATTTTGGAGAGTATCCACTGAAGATGAACGTATGCTGTTCTGTGTCAGCAGCACCACGTGTGTACGTTGTTTACGCTTTGATCTGAACGAAAACAATGTTTCCGTGTGGTGCTGCTGACACAGAACAGCATACGTTGTTTACGTTCAGTGGATACTCTCCAAAATGGCGCCAGGGTGACGCAGAAGAGACGAATTGAGAATAAAGTCATTATTTTTGTTTTCTTTGCGCATAAAAAGTATTCTCGTAGCTTTGTAAAATTACGGTCGAACCACTGATGTCACACGGATTATTTTAACAATGTTTTCTGAACCGTGATCGTGTTAGGATCCTTGCTGTCTATGGGAGGGCCAGAGAGCTCTCGGAATTCATCAAAAATATCATTTGTGTTCAGAAGATCTCACAGGTTTGGAACGACACAAGGGTGAGTAATTAATGACAGAATTTTCCATTTTTGGGTGAACTATCCTTTTAAAGTTATGTGATTTTTTGATACAACTTTAGATTATGAAACACTATTCACTATTAACTAGTTGCTTATTAGCACGAATGTAACAAGCATATTGGCTGTTTATTAGTATTCTAATTAACCATATTCTAAATCCAAAGGGTCATTTCACCAAAAGATGGTAATTTCTGTCATCGTTTACCCTCATCACCCTCATGTTGTTTCAAACCTGTATGACCTTTTTTTCTGTTGAACACAAAATAAGATATTTTGAAAAATGTTGGCAACTAACTTGACCTCTGACTTACATAAATACTGAAAACAAGTTAATGCTCAGCAAATGTTTGGTTACCAACATTCTTCAAAATATCATCTTCTGTGATCAACAGAAGAAAGAAACTCATACAGGTTTGGCACGACAAGAGGGTGAGTAAATGACAGAAATGTCATATTTTGCTGAGCTATCCCTTTAACCTCTTACTTAATATCAATGTTTTAGTTTAAAATTTAATTGAGGGAAACCCTTAGTTAATAGTGAATGTGTTCCCTGAAGTGTTACAATTTTTTCAAATTCATAACTTTTAATTATGAGCCATAATAATAATGATGTTTTTTAGCAAACAAATGTTCTGAGACGACACACTAGACAAACAAATACAAGTGAAAATACCAGACATCTAAGTTCATTTAAAAAACACAACAATAATTATCATGTGCCATTTAGACACCTGATGCACACAAACACGTCATCAAACACTTAACATGACCAGACGGAGGAAGAGCTTAAACTCATTCTGAATGAATCTTTTGTTTAGATTAAGAACCTGTGGTCTGCATCAAGACAATAGCATGTACCTGTCTGATCACTGCATCAACGTCACCACATCTCATTACCTCCGACTGATTCAGTGCTTGAAATAACCATTTCTGATTCATCTGCTTTCATTATGTAATTTCAGCCTGCTGTCTGGTCAGTCCAAGTATCACAGGACAACCAAACACGAGTGCTGTCTACTTTCCAGACACATTCCCACATGGGGCCTTCTTTCCATACAGCTTATTTTGACCCGTTTCCCCCTAGATTTACAACTACACATAAACACAAACCCACACACTCGCTTACCCATAAACACATTCAGGGGCACCGTGTTCAGTCGCACCCTCTCCCGGCTATCAAAGCCACATTTGTGCTGACGGTGGCCTCTGGATTACCCGGCGCATGGAAAAGGGGATCAGGGAGACTTTACCCCTCTACCCTCTTTTTTCGCTCCATCTCTTTTCCGTAAAGCAACAAAAAGAGCTCACAGTGGAACTAATGCTGTCGTGGATGGTGACTACCATGGAAATGACAGCTGCTTTCTGGCCTCAGAGGGCCAACACTGTCTGACCACATTAGTTATGCAAGGGGAGTCATAGGAAAACTATTTTATCATCATACATCAGTGATGCACCGCTATTGAAATAAGGGATGATAATGTTCATGTTACAGCTAATAACCATTAAATGGCCAGTAATATCTTCTACTTCTACAACATAAAAAAAAATAAAAGAAAATAATTAAAGCTTATTTGTCAAGCTACAAGTCAGGTTGGGCATCACAACATGATAATATAGATTGTGAAAGACAAAATAATAAATGTAAAAAAGATAAATCTGCAATAGAAAACAGAAAGAAGTTTAAATTATTAATATAAAAAAAATAAAATAAAAAAAAATAATAATAATTAAAAAATACAATGAAATAGTGAATTTGCTAACATTAGGATAGTCATAATAATTTTGTTCCTCAATTCCTCATACTGTAAATGTGAACCATGACGGTGACACAAAATATAATAGGAGTAAAGATCAAAATACAAAAAATACAAATAAAATAAAACAATGTTTAGCTGCCAATATATTTCATTTTTGGGGTCTTTGGCATCAAAGCATCAAAGCCCTGTGCTAAATAACTATCCACTGCATGAGTCAATATGCCATGTTCATAGAGTGACATAACTACATAACACTGACGTTCACCCCTGCTGCTCTTACCAGCATGAACAGCAGGTCTGCCACTGTCCTGTAGATTTAGCACTCATTCATCTTCATCAAGTGTCATGCATAACCACTTCCTGATGAGATAACCTGGTGCTCTCTTATGAGATCTGAACCAAGCTTTTGTTTCAATCTTCTGCAGCCCTGCTGTTCGAGAGAGGCCAACGCTGCACTTCTGACCCAGAGACCCCTCGCCGTGAGTGCTATTACACATCTGATGAGGTTATTGCATGTGGGAGTGTGCAGGATGTGGTCTGCTACAGCTATATGTCTTACTCTGAGCTGTGGGAGAACGGTTATTCTAGGTGATGTGAAGTCACCATGCTTTCCTAGTTAAATCATCTACAGTTCAATGAGTCAATGAGGTCTCTATAGAGAGTGTTTCATGTGTATCTGAGGAACAATACTATTTATACTGAAAATGTCTGAAGACATTTTTGGAATATTTAATAAGTTTTGATCATTTTGACCTGAATTAAAATGACAGAAGGCTCAATTTACCTAAATGCAATTTAGATAAATTTAACACAAGCAAAAGCAATGCATTCTGGGAAATGAAGTGTGCTTCCACCCTGGTGGACATAAGATAATTTAATAAACTTAACACAAACACAATTATTATTAAACAATGCACATTTATATCTACCATCTATCTTTTATAAATATTATATAAATTCAAATTATTATTTAAAATTATATAATTTAAATAATAATAGAAAAAAGTTTTTTAATCAACTTTTAAAGAACGAATGGTTTCTGCTGAAACTAAAATAAATAAATAGACAAATGTATTATTTATCCATCCATTAACCCATCCATCTATCTATCTATCCGTCCGTCCGTCGTTCATCCATCCATCCATCCATCTGTCTGTCTGTCTACATAAGCTTGTCTTGACAAATTTTCCTTTTCTTGTTAAAAATTACAGCTATATAAATTTATCTGAATTATAATTCCATTTCCTTACATTCAAATTTGACTGGTTTAACAGACACTCAAATCAGTTCTAAACAGTGCACATCCCTGTTTTTCTCAGGAGCAAAAACTCCTCAGAGTTAAGTATGGGACTAACTAGCCGACTAAGTATATTCTTAATCACCACAATGCTGTAACAGCACTAGTCTGCAAAATGTACGAACCAGAAAGTTCCTTGATATATTAAGCTTGCATGTCAGACCGAGAACATTTACCAAAATAAATCCTCCATCAGTTTGGCAACAATGATATTTTTACTTAACTATCAAGAGAAACAATCTTGTGAAGAGAGAATGAGAGTGGACAGGGAGATATACGGAGAAACAGAAGGTGCACAAGAGGATTTCACATCATGATGTGAAGACGCAGAGTATAATAAGCAGGTGGGTCAAAGGTGACCGCCAGCCAGCCCAAGCCTAAATCTCTTAATTGGTGGGGGTCAAATTAAAAACCCTCTTTTAAAAGACATTACATTTTGAATGACAATAACACAAACACAAAGCCTGGCCCCATCCCCACACAGCGCTCCCATTCACATGCACACACGGTCACGCATCCCGAAAGGACGGGGGGTTCAGTTCTGCTCGGTGTGGCTGAACAGAGAGAATAGAGGCCACAAGACCCAGGGCCATCAAACACTTTAAATGGCTCCCTGCTCATTTGGGCCGGTCCTAAAAAACAACCAATTAGCACAACTGAGCGCTGGAATAGCAGGAAGGATGGGAAGTTGATGATTTTAACCCTGTGCTTCCCTGTTTGGGATGGTTACAATAGCACTGAGTTTGTTCTCACCGGGGCCAAACACGATCACTCACCAACAGATTGATATAGCAGGGAAAAGACCCCTCATCTGTGATGACGGGAAATCTTGTTTAACCAAGAGTGAGCTTTCAGCGGGACAAGAAAAGCCCTTCTGATTGGGGGAACCTTCCTTTTGTCTCCAGGGGCCATTTGCAAACAGTGGGGCTGTATTCTTTGGGGCCTACGGCAGAGGCATTTATTGAACAATAAATATAGGAGGCTTTTAGAAGTGGAAGATGGGACTGTGGACTCTACAGGGCACAGAAGAGCAAAGGAAGGGGGAAGTTGAGAATGTTTTCCTGGATCTAAACACCTAAGTTAAGACCTGGGTGATGTGTTTCTATGAATAAAACCATTCTGCAAACCCTTGCTGGACTCAGAGACTTTGGTAATTTTTTGTCATGTTTGCGTCATGGAACCCAGCATTCCAGGATGTCAAGGCCTCGTCAAGTGTAGGAGTGGGAAAAGAGGGGCCACACATGTAAACAAATGAACACGCATAACAACTACCAAATAATTACAGCAGCCAAGGATACTTCCTGAGAAGGCGATGTTCTTCAACGCACAGTAGGAGGCCTAATAAGAAGTAAACAATGAATAGCATGGACATTTTACAATTAGGTATGTGCTGATTTAAAAATTCCGGCTGTTACTGATCATTATTTTAATGCTATGGCCAATAACCGATGAATGGTATATATAAAAATTCTACAAAAATTTAATCTGTGACATTTACCGGCAGCTGTGGTTGCCAGATCTTTCGCTATCATGCAGGGAATTCTGTCTATGTCCATGTATGGTTTTTCACTGTAAATTTCACATGCTTCCTTTACGTCTTAAAGTCAAAAGACTTGGTAAAAATCTGACTACTTCGATTTTAAAATGCCCTTTTGACCAGAGCTGCCAGGGTGGATGGTCTAATGCGTTTTCAGCGCTCATGGCCCATGGGGCACTTTCTGTTGAGGTAGGTGGGCCAGGTCCTCCCCTGTGACAGGGAAGCACTTGGGACCAGGATATTACATGCTCCACAGTAAAGGGGCCTTTTGCGTTTAGCATCTCCCCCTGCCTCAAAGTACCCTGCTGATCCACCTTTCATCCACTCTTTCCCATGACTGAACACAAAGGGCCAACGTTTAAAGGAGCCTCCTGTATGCACACACACACATACTCGCATAGACATGCCTCGGAGGTCAAACGGGACTTTGAGAATGCTCTCCAGGTAAACCATTCGTCATTGTAAATGAAATATCTCACAAATGAATTACCAAATAAATCAGCCTTAATCTCGTCAAGAAAATGAATGGTGATTTTGTTAAGGATAATGAAGATGAGTCCAAAAATGTGCATCATGATCAAATAAATATGACTCAAAACATACTGTTGACAAAAATATGAAGAAAAAAGATACTGATAATGCTATAACGATGTTTTATAAAGATGAAAAATCTATAAATAGTGTGATTATTATTTGGAATGTTTGAATATTTATTTGCACTCCTACACAACTAAAAAGTTATTTTATTGACTAAAATACAATAAATCTGACTAAAATTAATGCATATGACATGATTTTCATATGGACAAAATGTAAAGGATGTTTTTGTCAAAGCAAGAAAACTTTGACTAAAACAAAAAGCTGTGTAAAGATGAACATCGTCTTCATCAATGTCATGGTAAGGTCACATTATTCATCAAGGGTCATTAGTAATCATGGCAAATATGTCTTGATTGTTGAGGACCCTTAAACACTCCACTTTGAGATTTTGAATCTGATTTTGAATCACTTATCGAGGGACTGAAGGACAGCTGATTGTGAAACCGGAAAACTTTATTTGCTAAATCCATTAATTTTAGCAAACCATAATATCTTCACTCGCATTAAATATTCCAAGCATTTATCCTCCAAAGTTTCCTGCGGCATATAAATCAGGTGCTTGCGTGGAGACAGGAATGTGCTTGTTTCTTTCATTCGTCCACACAGCTGTCGATCACTCAGAGAGCGGGAAAAAGACAGCCACCACTCCCTCCTGTTCCCCACGTTTATGAGGAGAATTAAACCCCAGAATTCCAGCTATGCTGCATTCAACACGACTGAAAATCTCCCACAGAGCTACGCTGACCTGAACACAGAGAGAGTGCTCTCCGCGTGGATTAACACGACCAGCTCATCTCAGGCCGGCCAAACCTGACATCCAGAAGGTGGAGAACAGAAAAAATGAAAGAGGCTGGGGTTTGTCAAAAGTCAAGCAGAGTAAAAAAAGGTTCACAGAGGTCCTAATTGCCATAATCTATAGAAATCTGCCAGAAAAAAATACTATTCAACAAGACACTAAACAGTTTACATGCTTCATCCTCTAAAAATGGCATATCATTTGCATTATATATTATAACATACTGTTAAAAAGTAAAGTTTCATGCGAATAACTATGTATTGATTTAAATTGCAGATTTAGCTTATGCTGAATTATGCAAAATGCCATTCCAAAATAAGAAAAATGACATCAAACTGGGGAAACCACTGGGGAAGAATTGTTTCTTCATTTTTAAATGTAATAATTTGAAACATAAATGCAATACTTATTTTATTTAATAAAATTGCTTGAGGTTTAGAGTGTACAGACAAAATGTTTACAATGTTTATGAACCTCGTGTTTGCTAGCAATTGGCGATTTATATCTGCAACAACAGTTCAGGAAGGTCATACTAGTGAATCATCTGACAAATGATTCTGTCACATTACTTAATTTAATGATTTTATTCAGTTTATTCAGTATATGTGTTCCATATGCACATTTTGGAAATTTGATATGCATCTTGCTGTATTCTTCCAGCCTTTTTATGCAATGTGCCAGATGTTGATAGAAATCCGGACAAGGACTCTTGCACTACATTTGTGTGCAAACATCAATGCATTTAAAGCGATAGTTCACCCAAAAATCTATTATAGTCACCATCACTCCCCTCATGACGTTCCAAACTTGTATGCATTTCCTTCATCTGAGAAACACATCTAAAATGTAATTCTGTCTCAACACCAATGGTGCAATTAGCCATAAAGTCCGTGAGAAAAACCAGACAGCCGTTGCTCGGCCAAGGATAAGCCATGGAAAGGGTTTCCCCTCTCAACATGAAGCTGTGTCTCTTTGATGGGCTTTCCAGGGCTCAGATGCAAAACAGGGGCCGATTAATCTTCAACCACTCATCTTGTACCAGGAACCCATTGCTCGAAAACAGGATTTGAGTCAGATGAAGTGGACTGGCCTATATGGTCTTGCAAAGCTACGCTAGAACCCCTCACTATGTGTGTGTGCGCTTGTGTAGGAGAGCGGAGGAGAATAATCCAATCCTGACGTTATTGAGGGTAAAGAGTTGGGGATTAAATCTATTGCTTTCCAGACTATCTTAATCCAGGGCCACTTTAATCTAACAAGATAAATTTGCCATCTTGGATTGAAGTTGCTAATCCAGAGCGGTGGGCTTGATTGGGGGTTGCATTGTATTAAGGTTAATCTGCAGACCATATTTGCTAGGCTGGTTTGGAGATAAAAGACAAAGCTACTGGGACCCTCAGGTGTGGTGTCTTGTTTCCACTGACCAACATTATCATTTCAGTCTCTCAACAATTGTTTAACATTCCTTTGTGCCCTATGTTTGACTGGGTTACAGTTCTCTCCAAACTTGACTTCCTGTTATAAACGTTCCTCATTCTAGAGCTCCTTAAGTTTAACATTTCGGATTAATCTGATCTCACAGGATCAGCGGTTACTTCTATCTGGAGCTTCTGTTTTAAGAAATACAAATGCATAAACCCATAAAGTACAAAAATGCATTTAGCCTGGAGACTACTGGTTTTAGTTTTTAGTGTGTTTTTATTCTTAAATAGACTTTTTGAATAAGGAATAATTCATTTTGAGATGAATAGTTGAAAAAAAAATTCCATAGTTAAGATGAATTCAATAGAGGCAGAAAAATGGATCAAAAATGGGTCAAAGTCTTTGCTGTCATCGAATGCAATCCCTAAAATAAAATACAATTAAATAAATGTCAATAGACAAGCTCAGACAGGAGCAATTATCATTCCATTATTCTACAGATACAGATATGAAGATGATACTAATTAATGCCTGTTACCACATGAGAGCCAATTAGTTAGGGCCATCAGATATTAAATCTATGTGGAATAGAGGTGGAAAAACTGGTCAAGAATCATGCTCTTAAATGGAAAAATATTTGCTGTAATCTAATGCAATCTCTTAGATAAAATAAAATAGAAGTTAAAATAAAATGTAAATAAAAATTATACAGTTACGAAGATGATATAAATGAATGCCTGTTACATTATGAGGGCCAATTAGTTTAACAATTTCATTAGGAATCCTGTCCTAGAACTAATCCACATTATGAAAAAAATTAACTTTAAATCTGCAGTTTGAAAAATAAAGAGCGTGGGTTACAAAACTCAATTCCGGAGCAGAATGAGAAAAAAAACAATATAATAATAATAATAATTAGCATACAAACCTGGTTTCAGAGTGACTAACTGTTAAAACTCCACAAATCAGCACAGACCAGGCAGTAAACAGATATCCGCAGCCCACACATGTCATGTACACTGGTTCAGCCAGCCCTGAAAACGCATACTTGTGTCTTATCTATTATTCTCTGTGTTTGCAGGGTAGAAACGAATATGTCACCTTGCCCTACATTCAGCTCTCCTCACAGGCTGTAATCTCTACTCCATGCCCACATTCTGAACGGGCTCACTATAGATAAGCACTGAAGTCTAAGAGAAATTGAACAAAAGAGTTGAACTGATGTTTTAAACTGCTGTATGTGTATGTATACGGAATTAAACATCTTCTAAACTAGATTCCTAGCCCTAACTCTACTTTTAATGAAACAAGAGAGTGTAATGTGATCTTCAAAGATGATCTGGACTAATTTACGAGTGCCTTTGAACAAGAATATCTTCAAAGCGACCCTTAAAGGAGCTCTTTATTAGAGAACTGATTGGTGGCTACACCATATAAGAGGAGATCGGCCATTTACCAGGAGTACAGCTGGATCACAGCTGCATTAAAATGCCAGAACAAGCCACTGAAATTACAGCGTGTGGCTAAATTTAGGCTGGAATTTCACAATGGATGATCTGAAACAACATATTGGTTTTCTCAGAGGGCCTGGTGCATAGACATTTTCCCATAAAACTTCCCAGTGGGACAAAGAGAAGTTGTATGGATGAAATGGATGCAACATAACTGTGCCACTTAGAGAGTATCACATGGGAAAGAAAGAGTAATCCTAAAAACATGCATGGCTCGATACCAGGAATTACTCACGGTGACGTCTGACAACTGATGGTGCTGTGAAACACCTGGTGAGAAGTTACACATTACCAAACACAGCTCAGGAATACTGTGAAAATGGCCATTTTGCTCACTTTTTCCATTCAGCCAAGCTACAAAGTCATCTGATACAAATGACTCATTGAGAATACTGAAAGATTTATGCAGCCAAATACTTAAAACACAGATATGACTCACTTTAAATGTAAAGCCCTCACTCGCATGACTCACGACATAAAATCAGCTGTGCTACAACTAATCATCATTTACACTGAATGAATGAATGGTTGAGCTATGTTTCCTAGAGATATTCTAAACACAACTGAAATCTCTTCTGGATCAAAGCAGCACCTGTGTATGGTGTATGTGGACCCTCAAGCCTGTGTTTTGAAGGTCGACGTTCACAGGGCAAACAGTGTGGGTCACCAGCCCCCAAATCACCTCACAATGGGGGCCAGAAAATCAGTTTTAGCCGATCAGAGGAAGCCCCCCGTGCACAGCAGGCTGGAGCACAATGTGGTGCCACTGGGGATGAAGAGAGGTCTAATCCCACTCGGCCCGCACCCCACTGCGAGGGCAGCTTGGACCCTCCACAAACTCCAGTCACAATTTGAGACCTTTCCAAGCCATTTTTAACAAATTTGCCAAGTACTGTAAATTAAGAGGCTTCCTTTTGTACATTACAATAAACAAATTAGGGGACTTTGATCTTACATTGATTGTGTGATAGCAATTCTACTGACCTTTTTTATATAAAAAAAGATTATAAAGCATATCGATATATATATATATATAATATAGACAGACAGACAAAGATAAAAAGTAATAATGACATTAACCTAACCCTAACCCATTACATATAAATGTAATAATTTTTATATTTATGTTTCTGCCAGACCTGTATCTGTTATCCAAAGTCACTTACATTTTTTTCAAGTATACATTTTATCAATTCGTGCATTTCTTCTAACAAGGCTTGCAGTGGCTATAGATGCTAGTGTCATGCTCTCTATGCCATGCTAAAATGCTATTTGGCTGCTGGTTATCCAATCGTCTGTATGGCCTCGGTGACAACAGCAGCACATTTTGATTATTACAAAGACAAACAATTTTTTTCTTTGACTTCAAACATTTCTAATCATTATAATGGACTGTAAAGTCACTGTACTAGGACAGTAGCACTGTCAATATTGCATGCCGTTTCTTTTTGTTCAAAGTGTCCAACATTCAGCAAATGTTGATCTAAGACACTAAAGCAACAAGTGAGCGTTTGTTCTGGAGGAATGCAGAGTATGTGGGGGGGATGGGAGAGGAGAGGACTGCGTTTCCCACCCCTGTCAAAATGATGAGCCCAGACTGCGGTAATGGCCGACCAGGAGAGTGTCAATATTGAATTAACAGTTAAAAATACACCAGGCTGGTCCTCTCAAGGTTACTCCAGCACAGTCAAACATGAACCACACACCTCTGAGTATATGGGAGTTATGATTAATCAATTCTCCTAAGTTGAGATAACTGTTTATGTTTGGGGAAAAACAGAACAGTTTTAAGACTTCAAAACATCTGTGAGATATAAAGCAACCCAAAGCATTTGAAATATGAGGGAAATTATATAAATGACCATTGGATTATTTACCCATGCGGCACTTGGGGGGAAAAGAAACAATTTACTGTCCCTTGGGAGCTGCTAATAAACAAATCTCCGCTCTGAGAAGCCTTGAGTTCACATAGACTTCAGGGCGACTAAAGCAGTTTGTGGACTGATAAACATATACTCTATTTTGCGCTTCAGAATAACAGGTTTCACCCGTCAGCCAATAGCAGCGGATTCTGGTCTGTGTGAGGGTGCTTGTGTTTTCTCAGCACACCAGACAGTTGTGTATAATTGCAATATAAGTGATGCCTTCTAAACAAGTGTCTCAGAGAAATAAAACTTGAAATTGCGTATTCACACAGCGCTTTCCAAATGATTATCCAAAAGGCAAAAAGCTCGATGTGGTTCCTGTCAGAAATGAGCAAGCGTGAATGGAAGGTCTCTAAAAAATCATAAAGAGAGCAGTGAACCTTACACACTTTATTTCCCTCAGTGAATAGGGCCAGTATTCATTACAGGCCATCTTGTTTTTCATCTCCAAAATAGCTGAAACATGCCAACCATCCTCCTGCTTGAATGAGTCGCTCATGGGACAAACGCAACACCTGATCAGCTTAGCAAATCAAAGACACCGGTCTCAAAATGTAAGAGGTCAGTGCAACAAAGGATGCTCTGTAAATGCCACCCGCCATGCTTTTATAGCTAGAGTATACTATGTTTGGCACAAATAAACTGGGAAATCCAAAATGATGGTAGTCGAATAGAGAAGTATGGCATATTTTAAGAGGAATGCATGGTTTATTTCACAAATCTTGTAAAATAAACAGCCTGTCCGATACCGATAAACCACTAATTATTTTATTTGTATGGCTGATAAATGGACAAAAATGTAATTCTGTAATATTTTGTTTTAAATAAATAAGAAATGAAATATGTTTAAATACATAAAATGATAATATTTTCTATATTTAAAAATTTACATTTTAGTATTATCTGTTAATAATAGTAATCAATAAATAATTTATAATATGAATTTATAAAAAATCATAAGGCTGAAATATGTAATAAAATAGAATAGAATAATGTATATTATATTATTATATAAATATATTTATTTGTCAAAAACTGAGAGAAACCCATACTGACAACAAAGCATTACATGCAACAAATTAACAATGTAATGTAAAATATGGAACATTTATATTTATCTTGATATTTGCTGCATTTAACAGTGTTATTAAAGTATTAATGTTTTGAATGATTAACTTTAAGAGAGCATTACTTGACAGCAAATATAACCTGAATGTAAAATAGAGAAAACTTATTAAAACAAGCATTCACTATCACAATTCGCAAAATTCAATGTTAGCTGATTTATTAAAAGAAAGAAAAATAAGGATATATTAATAGCACTGATATGTATTGTGCATCCTTCATTACTTAAGTCACAATATGTCACACACAAAAAAAACTCCAAACAACATATATCAACACATCAAGTCTGTATCTAGTTTCTTAATCTATATAATAGGTTAAAAAACTCTCCACCCCACACATTAAAATACATACTTCAATACTGACCTCTGAGTTCAGAGCCCAAACTGCCAGTTATGTCCCAGGCCAGCGCAGACCCCAAAATAATCCAATCCAATTACCAACATGTCCATCATGTGTGGCCCCCGGGCAAGGTCACGACCTTTTCAAGATATTCAAAAATCCCTCTCATTGTGAAGACATCTTTATGGAAGCTGTCTAGACCTCATAACTGGGAACGATGTGAAAACAAGCCACCAAGATGATTTTCCTTGATTCAAATCCATAAAAACTATTAAAAGCTGATCATAAAATAAAGTGGCAAGCATCGGTCTCTTAACTGCGCTGTCTACGAGAGCTGCTGTTCAATAATTGCCATTTAAGTTGACATGCTTGACTTCAGATAGAAAAAAATTATGAATTCCTACTTTAGCAGACCGCTACTCCCTAAGGAGGGATCTCGAGGTTCTTGCTATTCTTGCATGGGAAAGTCGACTCCTTGCCAGAAGCTGCCAGTTTGCTCGAAGAACAAATCTAAGGACGAGAGACAAAGGAAGTGGCCCTCACATCAGCGCATGTGAATAAAGCAGCTGTTTTGTAATGGGCCGAAATATTGCACTGTGATAATGGCTCCATGGTTTCTCTTCCTGAAGGCTTTGAGAAACGAGTCTTTCTGCAGCCACGCACTTCAGAGACAATACAGCCATAAACTGAAAGGATCTAAATCACTTTCAATCACACCAGAGCAACTGATTCCCAACAAGCTCTTTTATGCTGTGCTTCAGCCCCACCCAGTTCACTACCAACAATTACCACTTTGAAGATGTGCGCTGGTGCAAAACACTAATCACCCAGATACCGGCCACAGAACCTTCATTTCCTACACACACCAGTGGAAACAAGGCTCAAGAGCCACTTGGGGTATTCCTTCATTTAAATGGACATCTGAAGTGCGATTTGGGAATAAATCAGTGGCTGTGGAAGAAATATGATGTATAGAATATTTACATTATATTCAAAATTAGTTTGTTGGTGATATAAAAATGTCACATTGATTTTCACATTGATTTTAATGCATTAATAATTGTAATAATTTGGCCATTTGATTTAATTAATATTTTCAAAATAATGATAAAAAAATTGTTAGCATCATATTATATTTATATTTATTATTGCTTTAAATATGAATTAAGCATGGGTATTAATATATTAATTTGTCAAAACTCTAAAAAATTATATATATATATATATACACACACATCTGAATATTAATATCATTATTTTTGTATAAATATATATATATATATATATAAAATATTCACTCATTTATCAAAAGGCTGAAAACATACATTATATTACATTATACTGATATATTGATAAAAAAATCAGAACACTGACACTAACATTGACAAAAAAGTTAACAACACACTACAAAGTTTTAATAAATTCACACTCACAACAGCATTTCAATGATGACACAAACGTCTGCTGCAGTTTACAAAGTAGAATGAGTGATTTACTGTTTGTTTGCACTTTAAATCTTTACCATGGAAAGGAGGCTCTTGAGTTCTCAGCACTCTCTCAAATTCAGCTTCCTGTCCAATTAGTCTCCTTTCCTGCATTTAGCTGAATGTCAGCCGATTACAAGCAAAATCACTGCACCATGACTCATATGTTAGTGTGTTACTAAACTTATTTACAGAATTCCTACCTATATTTACCACCAAGGCAGACACACAAAGGGATCTTTTCAGAAATGTTACACATGTGTTTACCCGTTAACCTTTCCTCCTTAAAAGTGCAACTGTTTTGGCAGTGGTCTTCTTCAGGTCTTTAATAAGGTCACTCTACGGAAAGATTCCACGCCCGAGACGGATTTGTAAAGCGCCACACTTTCAGAACTATGACAACAATGTAAGACTGACACATAGTTTGTAAGTCTTCAATGATTGGGAGAGTACTCCGCTCAGATCTGGTGTTCCTACTGTTCAAGGTCCAAAGCTGCGGGAAGGAGAGACCTGGAGGCTAAAAGCACCGGTCACGCACTGGCAGCTCTCAAGAGTAACTCTCCAACCCAGCTGGGGTCAAGGACCCTCCATCACCCCGCCGAACAAAAGGAGAGATTCCTACAGACCCTGGACAACATGGCACAGACACAATGGGAGGCTGGAAACACCCCCACCACATACACACAAGCCACCCCTCCATCCCCTCCTTATTAAGGAACTCTCAAGCAAAGGCAAGGATTAGTGCGCTGGATCCGATCCAAACGGACCGAACGGCATTGCCTTGGGAATGCAGTAATCGCACATGCAAGAGCAATCATCCTGTTAATCTTTATTCACTCCTCTATTATAAAAACATTTCTTGATGTTTTAAAACACTTCACCTAAGATTACAGAGTACAGAGGAAAAGCTAATTGATAGTGAAATAGAGCATTATTTGATCAAATACTCCCACAATAAAAGATGTTATGATTTTCACATTTATTTCACAGCCAAGGATCCACAATGTTTACAGTATATATTATAAATATTTTTTTAAATTAAATTGTATTTTTGTAGTCATTACAGTAACACTGGCTTAACCAATGGCATGAGTTTGAGGTGGAGCTTATCTGTTTGTCTGGCCAATTACTGATGGGGTGACTTGGAAAACTTTTTGAAAACAGACACAATTTTTTAATAATTCCATTTGGTGACACCAAAAATAAATGTATAATATATATATATAGAAGAGAAGCGAGCTATGTTTTAGCTCTATTTTTTATTTATTACCTTATGTTTATATTTATATGTTATGCTTATATACAGTATAGCCTATGATATTAGTAGGTGTGTGTGTGAAATGTGTCCATTTTGAATAATTGTGGTGAGACACCGAGAAAAAATAAAACAATCAGTTGAGGGACTATTCTGTCATAAATCGCATACCATTCATTTCTGAACTTTCTGAAATGAAATGAATGGTTGATATGTCCTGATCTTTTTAGTCCGTCCGTGAACTGGCTCTCCACGCGCTCATAACTCGTGCTGTCTGTGTGGAAGTTTGGCAAGAGCCCGGTTTCAGAATAAATCACTGAGGCATTTTTTTGGTCCTGTCCATTGCTTATCACTGATTTTTTGAGAATGAATCCAGAATTATTCCTGAAACTTTGCAGCATGTACATGTCCGAAAAACGAAAGTATTATTCAAATTCTGCATAGATTATAGCCTAGAAGAAACACACAAAGCGCGCTCCCTTTATTATCACTAAAATAATCACTTATCAAAGTTCATCATGATTTCACAAAGTTCCGTTATAATCAAGCTCTCTAAACTACACAATGAATCTCTTATTTACTGCACTTATGAGATGATCTGGCATTGTTGAATGAATTCACAGTGTCGATGGCAAATAAACTTTCCCTTGCCATTATCCAAAAAAGATAACGAGAGAGTGAGACCAAGGCTACATTGACCCACATCAGATTGAAACTATGACTATGACAGCAACAACAAGCTCTTTTCGCCAACCCTGTGCGGTCTCACTCTTACCTTTGGTGTTAAAAGCTTCCTTGAGGTGGAGCAGCCCGTCTGCAAACCTCCGCACTTCGTTGACCAGCTGCATGATGTAGTCGGGATCTGCACCCGCCATGTCCATGCTGTCCGACCCCGAGCTGACGGAGCTCAGAGAGCCGCTCTTCGCCGATCGGCCCAAACCCCACGACCCTGAGCCCGAAGAGAGGGGGAAAAAGTGGGAGTTGGGAAGCCGTGCTATTCCCAGCGATCGCTTGTTCAGTCCTCCGCTGCTTTGCTGCAGCATCCCGACAGCAAAAATCCCAGCTGCAGCCAGTTTGAATGGATCCCAGTGCAACGTTCCCTGGAGACTCTCAGATTCCAAGAGTTTCCTCACCACTGACAGTTGGTCCTGTGTGCACAATGCAGTCAACGTATGATTAAACCTCTAATGTTTAAAGACAAGAACACTTCTATTTGTTGGACTTTACTGCACATACACACAGGGGGAATTTAAGCTGTGCTCTAAAAGGGATGTCTTGCACACCAAATTGGTTTAGCCTTCACTGAGCCTCAACAGTGATTTACATCTCAAATAAAGAAACCTTCAAACAGACTTAAAGGGATATGGATATACTTTGAAATGGGGATATTAGTTACAAGCAAACCAGGAATTCAAAGGCATAATTTGACTGTGACCTGAGGCTTAGGACAAGCTTGGGAAATCTTAATTTAACTTTAAACCTCTAACCCTATCATGTCTCCATCAGACTGTATTGTTTCACATATAAGACTTGCGTTCTTTATATCAAGTGCTCTTTTTATCAATTAAAAATGCAGGTAAACACAATCCCAGTGTCTTTACTCTGTTTGCTCAAGATAAAAAGTTTTTTTTAGGAAAGCCAAGCTACTAACTTCAAATTAAAGATGAAGTAACTCCCTTTATCTTGGTTAAGGATTTTTGTCATTTTTGAAAGAACTCACACTGTGGATTGTAAATAAAGCTGTACCTTGTTTGTTATTCACAAGAAAAGAGAGATTAAACAAGGTTTGAAGAACAAGATAGAATTCCACACATCTATTTTCCCACCAAACCACAAGATCAGCCAAGCAATAACAAGTCATTCTATATTAAGAAAGTCCAATATCAAAAACATTCCTAATTATATAATGAAAATAAGAACTTCATCGAAACATAGTAACTTTAAGATTTACCTGACAAATGAAAATTATGAAAAAACATGGATATTCTGCCTTGAAATTTTGCACAACTGGTGTTGAACAGTTGAATCCTGCTGTTATTACAGTCTCACCAATGGTTTGAACAACTTTTCTCCTAAAAAGGTTTATATTTGGTCATGATGGAAATGAAAAGTAAGAGAGGAGTAGAATGACCGTTAAAGATCAGACAATGTAATTAATGTTAAGTTCGTGCCACTGCCAAAAGTTCCGTTTGAGAATTTTAATTTAGAAACAATACATTTATTTTTAGAGAAACGTGAATTGACTGGAAGATAACTTGCTGTTAACAACTCCAAAGCATCTTCTCCAAAATATCCAACAAATCCACATCACCACAATTTGTACCAAATCCACCCCTTAAGTGCTCATAACAAAAAAAAAATGAAATTGAAATACAACAGTTTAGGTAAAATAAAGATGCACTGAAAGGGTCAAACAAACACCTCAAACGAGTTCATTCTATCACAGACTGAACACAACGTCAAATGACTCTTATTAAGTCCATTCCCGAACAACACAACATTTCTTAAATAGACCTGTAATGAATGTTAGTAGGAAACGTTTATAAAACTAACCACAGACGAAGTTGTACGTTTGTGGAACTTTTTCTGTTGCTTTAATCTGACATCGCGCACCTCATTTTCTATTTAATATTCGCATTGAAGCAATTCACCTACAGAAGTAACGTAGTTTTTTCCAAACAAACGTAGATTTGATCAAAATCCCACCGGTAAGCAATTCAGTCATATATCAAATATGAAATTAAAACAAGTATACTCACTCGAGGAGCATATCTCGATCATTTCACCGAGATGCATGTACACTGGAAACCACAATATATCCGAAATACCGTTAAATCCCCGGTCAGCTCTACCGTTTCTGTCCCGTAAACCGACAAAAATGCTGTCTATGAGCGCTTCACATTCCGCATGGCTTCGCCCCGCCCGCTAGCGGCTTTATAACTTCTGATTGGCCCAGGTGGGAAGAAAGGCGGGGCCTCCGTCTCCACCCACTAACAAGAGGTGTACGTGCAGTATGGACGATATATTGACATACAAGGCTTCTTATCTTTTAGAATACATAAAAATAATGCCTTAAGATTAAATTTCCATAATTTACTGGTCATATTCAGGTCATTTAATGTCATCACGAATCACTAGGGAGCTAAAAATCTGAAAAAATAAATAATTGAAGTAGGCTATCTGCCAAAAGGGAGAGCTGATGTGAAAATTTGATCCATCTAGGGTTTTTTCGTGTTACCTTCAATGATGTAACCAAATATTAGAATACAGCGGACACAAAATAAAGTTTAACTTTGTCTGTGTGTGTGTGTGTGTGTGTGTGTGTGTGTGTGTGTGTGTGTGTGTGTGTGTGTGTGTGTGTCATAGGTGAAGTTTTACTATTTTTGTGTTTTTGTCATTTGTATTATTTTTCATATATATCCAGTTTTAGTTTATTTAGTTTTAGTTATTTTAGTAAACCAACTAAAGTTTTAAGTTCTTTATATTTAAATTTATTTAAGTTAATGTTTATATTATTTCAAGTAGTAATGAAAATGTGTTTTGTGGTTTTAGTTTTAGTTAACAGTAATAAATAAATTATAAGTATTGGCTTATTTTGCATAAACCACACTAAAATACCAGAAAAAAAAAAACAGAAACAGAGGCAGAAATTTGTAAAGTTTTTTCCTGCTCACAACTCAGAAGTATAATCATATTTACTGCCTTATTTATAGCCAATACAGTTACACTAATACTAGCATTTCCCCAAGCATACAGTGGTGGTGGTTTACATAAAGCAGCATACATCATATCCAGTCAATCCAGTTTCACAGAACATGAAAATGTGGAATTTACAAGTTCAAAATATATAAAGTTTAATTCAGAAATAAATGCATTGTACTAGATGTTGGCTAATTCAGAGGATGTGGCAGAGCAATGTTGATCCATGCTGGGTGATATAATTTTCTTCCTCTGGGGAAAATATACCTTCCCCTGTCAGAGCTAGGATCCATCAGGCCTGACAGCATTCAAGCAGCAGCAGTGAATCATGCAGAAAACAGACTGACAGATGCATAACCAAGATAGAAAAACACATATTCTATACAACATCAGAGAATTTCAGGAAATCTTATCTTTTTTTAAGTGATAAGAATAAATCACATCATAAGTCCTTGACATTTAAAGCCACAAAATAACCCTGAGAGTTTAATAATAGTTAATAATTAATAATGGGCCATTTAGAAGTAAAATAGTTACAAATCCCAGCTGCTGTTTTTCTGAGAAACGGACTGAATACCCGGTATACATAAACCATAAATGTGATTTTGTTTTCTTCTAATAAACTAATGAGCCTTATTAGGTTTATGTGAGTTAAACTCTCCTTTATTCTTTTAAATATTAAATGTTCAGCCAAAGCTAGTTTTAGTAGGCCTATCAAAAGTTTTAAACAGGCTATTTAATAATAATTTGAATGCATATTATGCGTCAAAATGTGAATTTACATTATAATTATTTTGAAAATCGTATATTTGTTTATTTTATATACTTAGTCTATTCTAGTATTATAGAGTAAACGGCGCTCTCTAGTGGTCCTTCCTGTAACGTCGTGTTTCCCCTCCTTTGCATACGTCATCTAGTCAACTGCAAGGTCCTTAAAGAAGTGTATAAAACAAAATAGGAATGCAATATTCATTTTCGCGAATTAGTTTTTTAAACAACCTCGTTTCAACGAACAGTTAAACTAAATTGAACTGTTAGTACAAATATTTTGAAACTTATTTTATAAAATAATTTGAAAATAAAGTAATTTTATATGAAATATTTCTGATAGGCTCTTTTAATTATTTATTGCTAACATCCCTTTCGATCCATTAGTCAAATCCTTGGTTTACTCCAAATGGTTCATTCATCGGTCCATGTTAACCTGGAACACTGCTACGAGTCGAACATGTTCAAAAGAGTCAATTCAACGAGTCAGTTCAGACTCGAGAAGCGCTCGCGCCAATGAATCATTCAGACCGGTTTTGTAGACCAGTTCAATCAATTCTCTGAAAAATCCGACTCACAAGAACGATTCATTCACGAATCATCATTAATGTGAAACAGAAACAGAAAGAGTAGCACGTTTGCCGCTTTACAACGTGTTATATGTGATATTTGGATAATTATAATTAATTTATAAAGCGACTTAATTGAATGCTATACTTTTGTACAATCCATTCTGATTACTGAGCTCGGGTTTGTTAGCCGCACGCCGTCCAGGACCTTTACAATAGTCACATAGCTTAGATTTTGATCCATTTGGCCGCAACTGCAATAACACCGGGAGATGTGTCAGACGAACGCGCTTCACGGGGCCGCGGTGAGGTTCTGACCCGCTGTGCGATCCGGCTGTGCGGTTGTAAAAACGGTTGCGTTCAGCGGAGGAGTTTGACATGTCTGGCGCAGGGTCCGGTGGAGGGACGCAGTCTGCGGGGCTGGGCGCTGCCGCCGCGGGCTGCTCCTCCTCCACGTCGGGCGCCGGTTCTGCCGCATTATTAGGCGGAGGGTCGGGCATCGCGGGCCGGTTACCCAGCCGAGTTCTCGAGCACATATTCTCCTATCTGGAGCTGCCGGATCTCATGAACTGCTCGCTCGTGTGCTGGCACTGGTACAACTGTCTGGCGGATGAAAACAGCGAGGTGTGGCGGAGTCTGTGCGCCCGCTCGCTCAGTGATGAAGCGCTGCGCTCTGATATCCTCTGCAACCTGTCTTCATATAAAGCAAAAGTAAGATTATAAAAAATAGTTAAGGTTATTATTATTATTTTATTAGTAGTATAATCGACATTGCAGTACTTACAATCATGCATCGTGTCTACGGGAATTTTAAAATGTTTTTATTATTATTATTAAATAGGTTATTTTGAACTGTGGTATTATTTGCTTTTATGTTTCGAGTTATAAATACTACACATTTTCTTTTTACATCGTATTTTTGAATACAGTTATGTTATTAGGTGACCGTCAGAACAGTGCTAATGGTATCCAGCAATGTATGACGTCATTTGTAAATATTGGACTCATATACTGCTTGCCTGCAATTTATGAACACAAAGCTACAGAAAATTGGTCATTTCCATATAAATTACTGAATTATTAAAGTCCTGTATTGAATGGTCGTATCAAAAAGAAAGATTTATCATCACACTTACAAAAAGTATCACGGTACTACAGTGTTTTCTTGGACATTTACCATGGCATCACCGTGGTGTTTAGGACACGCATCACGGTACTGCTCGATATGTTTAATAATTTATGTACCTGTGTTTAAGTTGCTTTACCCTGTTCGTGACACTAGAATAGATGCATGCTGATATGGCACAAAACAACCAAATAAATAAACCATGGTATTATGCTTTTTTTATGGTATATATATATATATATGTGAGTGACCCTGAACCACAAAACCAGTCATAAGGGTCAATTTTTCCCAAAATTTCGAAATGTATACATCTGAAAGCTGAATGAATAATCTTTCCATTGTTGTATGGTTTGTTAGGATAGGACATATTTGGCGGAGATACAACTATTTGAAAATCTGGAATCTGAAAAAATCTAAATATTGAGAAAATTGCCTTTAAAACTGTACAAATTAAGTTATTATCATTGCATATTACTAATAAAAAATTTAGTTTGAATATATTTAGGATAGGAAATTTACAAAATATATTCATTTTGACCCATACAATGTATCTTTGGCTATTGCTACAAATATACCCCAGGGACTTAAGACTGGTTTTGTGTTCCAGGGTCACATATATATGTGTGTGTTTTGTATGTACATCAAAAAAAGTAATTGAAAAGTGTTAATGTATTGGAAATAAATCAGTTATTTGAATGTAATCTTAAATGTTTAATGTTGTTTAAAATACTGTGATATACTATCATCGTAAACCCATTATTGTGTATCTTATTGTTACATCCCAGTATTTATCGAGAGAGTGTGAAATCATAATATTATCGTTAGACATAAGTTTGGAGTAACTTTAATTTTCTTCTGTCCTCAGATGAAGTCTTTCCAGCACGCTCTGAGCTCCAATGACTGCTCCAGGAATGTCTTCATCAAGAAAAACGGGTTCACTCTGCACCGTAACCCCATCGCCCAAAGCACCGATGGTGCCCGTGGGAAGATCGGCTTCTTGGAGGGCCGGCACGCCTGGGAGATCTGGTGGGAAGGTCCTCTTGGCACGGTGGCGGTGGTCGGCATCGCGACCAAGAGGGCTCCCATGCAGTGCCAGGGCTATGTGGGGCTTCTAGGCAGCGATGACCAGAGCTGGGGATGGAATCTAGTAGACAATAACCTGCTTCACAATGGAGAGGTCGACGGCAACTTCCCTCAGTGCAACAACGCTCCAAAATACCAGGTAGCAGAATTTACTATATGTAAAAATCGTGCCATTTGAAACTTATTCCAAGGGATAAATTCTATATCATAATTTACTCAGCCATATGTCATTCTAAACCCATATGACTGACTTTCTTCTGTAAAACACAAAAGATGTCACAACTTCTGTATGTGTGCATTGATCAATGCTTTGATTTTACTTGAAATTGAAAAAAAAGGCTTACAATTCTGTTCATACAAAGTAATTTAAAATATACCAGCCAAGTCATATGATTTACGCTACCTTTATGTCCTTTTGGGATATTTTTGTTCTAAGAAGAGAAGAACGAAAACAGCTGTCACGTTCTAAACATTCAAACAATCTTGTGTTTTAAAGAAGAAAGTGCAATGAGATGAAGTTGAGTAAATTATGTCAGACTTGTATTTTAAAGTGAAATATTCATTTAAAGAAATAATTTACCTCAAAATGTGAATTTTCTCACTCTGTTATTTTTGCTCTTATCTTTTTAGTTAAAGGAAATATTGTGAATAATTTTTGTGCATTCCATACAACAAAATTTATAGTGACCACAGTTTTCAAGCTCTAAAAATAAAAACACAATATAAGCACTTGTAATACGACTCATGCACTATATTCCAAATCTTTCGAAGCTGTTTTAACTTTATGTCAGGAACTTACCGAAATATTCATTATTTGCTGAGAATCTCTACGAAAGCTCTAATCTAAAATTTCCCTTTTTTTGTACAGTGGTATTGTAATGCTGCAGAAGACTTGGAAAAAAGCCTATGAAGGATAGAATACACTACACAACTTATAAAATAAAAATAGATTTTAAAACACTAGGCATCACTTCCTAACTTTGAACATGGTTACAGAGACAAACTGGCCATACATCATTCCGAAAACAACAAATTCACACAGAAACATGAAAATGATGTGTTCTAAAATTGACTCAAAATATTAAATCATGTTTGAAATCCCATTTTTTTTGTGCTTTAAAATCTTGTTTGGGGAAAAACATTGTGAAGAATATTCAAAATACTTCCTTTTGTGTCTGCTTTTCTCGTCTCCTTTTGATGGGAAAAATACTAGCATATAAGTTTGGAACAACAGGAGGAAGAGTAAATGATGACGTTTTCCTTAAAAGCTATATCTATATGTATTCGTTTGTTTTCCAGATCGGGGAGAGGATACGTGTAATCCTGGACATGGATGATAAGACACTAGCGTTTGAGCGAGGTTTTGAGTTCCTTGGAGTGGCGTTCCGAGGGCTGCCCAAAACATGCCTGTTTCCAGCTGTGTCAGCCGTCTATGGGAACACTGAAGTGACTATGGTGTATTTGGGAAGTCCCCTGGATGGATAAGTAGGATCTTGATGCCACTATTAGAACCAGAGAGCATCATGGGAGCTGCTGCTTGACATGGATAAGACTCTTGGCTTTTAACATCTGGACTAAAAAACGGGGAAACTGGTGGTTGCTGGCGGGCTTGTTGATGGATGTCCAACACACATATGCGGATTTATTTGCTTTTAATCTTTTTTGAAGACCTGGGACATTTTTTAAAATCTGGTTTTAATCTAATTTATGAAATCGCACAGGGAGCAGCTGCTCTATTTTATGAAATGCTAAAACATGAAGCCAAACTAGGAAAATCAAGTGGCAAATTTTTCTAATTCATTACAAACATTTTATAACACAACGCATGGAATGAGAAGCTACTGTACGAGTGCGAGGACGGCTCAAAAACATATTTACGTGTAGGTAAATGACATGAAGTAAACATGCCAAAATGATGTACTGATATCTTACCGTTGTTTTTTCCAGAGCACTTATCTGCATGCAGTACACCAGTCTCTTCCTCTGTTTTTATTATTATTTTTCAGGTCAGGCAAAGGTAGTATATCGTTATTCCGTCTGTTACTGTACATCTTAACTGTGATGTAGAAGTGTATAGTATTTATTTATTGAGGTCTATCTTTGCTATAACTGAGGTTATGGAGACTCCAAATAAACTCTACATTGTGCCAGACTGTGAACGTATCTCAGCCTGTTCTATTGTTGCCCTTAATGTGGATTCATTTAATCTGGTTGTATAATAGTCGATAATATTGTTACTAGGAATTCATGAAAAGCTCATAGTTGTTCTTATTTCACCACAAGGTGGCATCCATCATCTTAAGTTCCTCCACAAGGCAAAACAATGGTTGACGTCACATCTGCTTTGCAATTGTTCCTTCTGTGCACTGCAATTCTTTATTTAGATGAATTAAACTTATTTAAAATAAGCTAAAACAACAAGAAATAAGATTTATTTTCTGTTGTGGAAAATCTGAATATGTAAAGTGGCCTCATTATAAAATTGATATTGATAGACCTGGAAAAGTAAATTAATAAAATCGTATAACTCCATTGGCATTTTGACCAATTTTTTGAATATGTGTTTTCTAGTCATATTACATTGGAAAATGTTTCATCAGGTGGGAATTGTGAGTTAAAAATGATTGTCCTTAATCTTTATCCAGTAAATCATAAACAACTGGTTGCATCATTGGGCCTTTGAATATCATTGTGGACAACGCGGTGGCCATGGAGTTAAAAATTAGAACTGCGATCATAGAGACTTGGGATGGGCAAACAGGGGTGTCCAGTCCTGCTCCTGGAGGGCCACTGTCCGGGAGAAGTGTGTGTTGCATTCTTTAACGTTCCGTCTGGAAACAAAGATGCCCCGATGCCAAACCCCCTCATGGAAGAAGAAATCCATCGTCTTTTCAACCGTGACAATGAGTGCTTTAAAATACATCCAAGAGTTTTACACAACGGTCTGTTATTATGGCGACATTTCCATGCCCCTAAACATGAAGCGGCACAAAATGAAACGTGATTGGTTGCTTCACCTGTCAGTCATATGGCCTCTTGAGCGGTCCTTGGTCATTCAAAGCAGCTAAGGTTCCCAGACCTTCTTCCGTCAGTCCGGAGGTCTGGCTACGCAAGACTAAGTTTTACTAGGCATAATAATAATAATAGAAACTTCCAGGAAAGTGTGTTGAAGCAAGATGGAGCCAGACTCTGGACAGTGACCCTCTAGGACCAAGTTTAGACACCCCTGACCTAGAAACTCCTTAGCAACTGCACAGATACATAATGAAAATTAAAACACTTTAGCAACTACATAGCATTTAGCAACACATTAAAATGACTTGACACAAGGGCACAGCATCCAGTGGCGCTGCTATGATTTCTAGGCCCCCTCAACATCATATTCATCATATCATCAACATATCATAAAATCATGCTCCGTTCTGGGCCGGACGGCATCAGCACAGCACTACTGCACTAAAAGAAACAACTAGAAATGACTAGGATATCCTAACAATGCACTAAAAAGCACTACTACACTAAAAACGACTCAATACCCCAACACCCGCATAGAAGCACACTAAAAATGACTAGGATCACCTTAGCAACACACTAAAAATACCACTGCACTAAGAGAGGCTCAACGCCCAAGCAAACACATAGAAACACACTCAAATGAACCCATGGTGTTGAAACCACATACAACATGCTAACATCGAGTTTTGCACGAGCAAGCACATATGTTGCTCACACATTTGAGATGTCTTATTTATGTGAACCTATATGCGGTTTTAGTGCATGCAGCACCTTATACCACATTTGTTTAAGTCTGTAAAACAGGTCACGCTAGACCGACTTAGATTTCACATGTTTTTTTTAAATAAATTTCACTTAGAAACCTGATTATTCTCTAAATATGCAGCAATATAATCCGCATCTCTTTATTTTTTGTTATGCAATGTAGGCTGCTGCAGAGGAATTAAAATAAGCTGTGCGGAGATACATTGTGTTCGTGCACAAACTGAATCACTTTTAGGTTGTTGGCTATCAGAGACATGCTTGTAAATGAAGCAATGTGGCATGCGTGAACGTTTTCACACGTTTTCACACTAGCACAGCTTGTGTGAAGAATGCGACCGTTTCAACGAGCAAAAGTGATGGGCCTGCATCTTTCTAGCAGGAAGGGTGTGAGCTCTTGGTGGTTTCCTCTTGAGTAGTATCTGATGAGTGAAACCAGTAGTGGGTGCTTTGGGTGTGTTCACTTGGTAGGTTTGTGGTCTACTGAACAAGACAGAAATAAGGTCGAAATGTTTGTGCAACATACACTTTTACAGGTGCTTTTGCACCTCAAGCACGACGGTTATCACGTCAATATTTGTCCTGTTTTTTTTATGTAAGAGCCATTAAATGTCCTTCATGCTCATTCTCTTGCTCCATTGGCGAACTGAAACCGAAATACTTTTGCTGTTGTGGGATGTGGTCGATTTTTACATATTTAACGTGCATATTTCTGACCTTGCAGGGTGCGTGTGAAATTTATGATCTTGGCTGCCTTCATGTGACTGCGTTTCCGTTGCTTGCTTGCTTCCGCAATTACTAAAGACATCGCAGAGATGCAGATGTCAAGCACTTTGCATCTCTGGAGAGACCAAGCCAACAGAACCTCCCCACAAACCAATGTAATGGTCTTCTGTGAACTTCACAGAGGAGCGGAGGGCGCGATTCTGGCCACTGGGGTAAGTGTGCACATTATACCCACGTGAAATGTGTGTAAATATGAAACGGACAGGATGAATGTTTAACAGCAGAAGCTTGTATTTTGGTTTAGCTTGAATTAAATATGACTTTCAGTACAGTACACTCATTACAAGGATAGTCACCTGTCCTATCTTACTCAAGGGTGCAATATTATCAATTTCAGTGGTGATCGAACTTATAACTGCTTGCAGGATTGTGATGCATTTGATCTTTCATGCATACAGTGGATACAGTGCATACCCAAAATTATTTGGACTTGTAGGTCACACTTTAAAAGGTCAAAAAATAGGTAATTAAATATCAAACCTGCACGCATCTACAAGCAAATTACTTTTTAGATCTCTCAAATGATGACCTTTTATACTTAACTGCAATTCTGTGCTGTATATGTACTTGATTTTATATGATTTAAAACGTATCTTTGAAAAAATATTTAAAAATGAATTTGTATTTGTTTTTAAAGCTCTATTTCTTTAATTTAAGTTCGAAGTCAATCTTTTTTATAAATGCCATTTGGTTTGGTATTTTGGTAATGCAGTGACAATACATTTTTTAAAGTTTGACGCAAGTGTCCAAATGTTTTTAGGGCCACTGTATATCGATTAATGACTGTGACAGAACATGTTCTTAACCGATCTGATTTTTAACCTGTGTCACGGTTGGCTCAAGTAGATTCATGTTAGCTGTAGCCACAAATTTCCGCAGTCCCTGCCACATGTAGACCGCTAGGTGTCAAAGTAATTTCTGTTATGAAATATACATTTGAAATGAAGTGTCTTCAGAAACAATTTTAGTGTCTAAAAGATTTGAGATTAACTTTATATTACAGTTTATGTGTACTCATGTGTTATAAAAATATTATTAAACTGCAACAGCAATGTGTAATTTCAAGCAGATCCACAAAATAATATAACTTCGTATATATATATATATCAAATCTTTTATATAAATATGAATGTACAATTGTTTTATTACAGTGATCATGTTAAGATGCTGGTGTTCGATCGCCTGTCCATCGTGCTCTGTCACGGAGTGGTGCTGCTTCTGGTGGTCCTGCTTTCAGTCTCAGGACATCCGCAGATCTTCCCCTGCACGCTGGTATGTGAGAAAAGGGAAGACTACAAATACATCTAGATGAACACTGATGCGCATGATAATTCTCTGGAAGGGAAATATGCATATTACAAAGTAGTTTTTAAACAGAACACGTATTCAAAATACTAAAGTATGATGTTACAGTTGTTACCTTAACAAGCTATTACTTGTGGTGTAACCTGATGTATTCAGGTAGATTAAGTTACTTTAAATTGAATTAAACCATTTCATTTAGATGTTACCACACGAAGGACATTTTTAGGTTACTTAACTAAACATTTTTACCAAGTATTGACTATTATGACATTTAATCAGCAAACCACAAGTGGGCTAAATTTGCTTGTTTGTCTATTTTTGTTGTTCTCCGTGGGCTTAGCAATTGAAATGACCTTTAGTGGAAATTATTAATCACATTATGATACTATTTACATTTTTTTCCATTGTAAGTATAATCTAAATCAGTCTTTCCTTCTCTTTTTTGACTCTCTTCCAAATCTCAAGATCCAAAGCACAGCTCTGTGCAACAGCTGTCAGCTCTCTGCCGTACCAGATCATTTACCACATCAAACTGAGGAGATCTTCTTAAACAAGAACAGTCTGTTAAATCTTCAAGATGGTTGTCTCTCCATGTATCCTCTTCTACGGACGTTCAGCTGTGCGAACAATCTGCTAAAGACGGTGGAAGAGAGCGTGTTTTCTGAATCGCCTCTTTTAGAAAACCTCAATTTAGCCAACAATGAGCTTTACTATGGACACAAGCAGGTGGCCCAGTCCTTAAGCTCTCTGTCCCAACTAAAGACCCTTGATCTTTCAGGTAATGGCCTCTCGGAGGACATGGTGTCTGTGCTGGTACAGAATATGTCCTCGCTTGAATCTCTATACTTGTCACGGAATGCCATGCTGAGGCTGGATGAGTCCACATTCAGAAACCTTCATCAGCTTAGGGAGCTGAACGTCGAGAGAAACTTGTTGTTTGAGATCGATGGAGCGTTTGATCATATGAAAAAACTCCAGAGGTTGAACCTGGCCTTCAACTGCTTACCTTGTTTGGTCAACTTTGAAATGACTCAACTGCTGGTTCTAAATGCCAGCCACAATTCCATTGAATGGTTCATAACCGATCAAAGTTTGACTGAGACCTTTCAGCTGGAGACGTTGGATCTGTCCGACAACCATTTGCTGTTCTTTCCATTCCTTCCAACAAAAAATCGAATAAGAACTTTGCTGTTGTCCAATAATCAAGTCGGTTTTTACCAACACTTATCCAATTACACATCTTCAAACTGGACCACTAGTGTTGAGTACTACAATTTGGGGGAAAACGTAAGCAGCATCAAAGTAGAGCTCTGGAATGAGAACCTTCATGGTGATCTTTCCTCAGTAGAGCTCCTGGACCTGAGTGAAAACAAGGTGAATTACTTCCCCCAAGGATTAATTCAAAAGATGCCACATCTTTACTGGCTGAGGCTGAGAAGTAACTGTTTACAGTCCTTCAGTTTGACACCTGAAGATCTACCAGTCACCCTCTATGAACTCGACGTTAGCCGAAACAGGCTAACCGAGCTGAAAGCAAGCCAACGCTCCATTAGCGAGCTGAACAATCTCACACATCTCAATCTGAGTACAAATGACCTTCAGAACCTTCCAACTCAGATTTTTACTAGTCTACCGAAACTTCGCACACTAGATCTCAGTCACAACACTGTGGACGTGTGTTACTTGCCAAGTTCGTCAGGATGTGTTGTGTGGTCCAACATCGTTTCCCTAAAACAACTCTATCTTGCCAGCTGTAACATTCAGAACATCCCGTCTTTAGCGTTCAAGGGCACGCCACTAACCCATCTCGAACTCTCAAACAATCCAGACCTAAACCTCAAACAGGAATCTCTGGAAGGACTCGCAAACACTTTACAGCATTTGGGACTTGGTAATACCGGTCTTCAAGCTTTTGACTTCTCTCCGTATAGCCATTTGAAGTCTTTAAACATCTGTGGAAACTCACTACCAGAACTTCCCGAATCTGTAATGGCATTAAACCTAAAGCTTCTGGACTTGAGGGATAACACGTTGACAACCATCCCATCCCAACAAGCTGGCATGTTAGCTCAAAGACTGCAGACTGTTTATATGAATGGAAATGCCTTCAACTGTTGCCATTTAGACTGGTACAAGACCTTTGTGGAGAATAAAGGCATCAGTATTGTAGATCTCTCAGAAATTACATGTTTGGACATAAACCACAGGCGTCACAAGGTCATGCTTTTTGACAACATCCACTGTGGTGGTTCCAGCAATGAGGAGTCTGTTGTTTGGTACATTCTTCTCTTTGTAACAGTCAGTGTTTCCATCATGGGTATATCCATCATTTACATGCTCACCTTTAAGCCAAGAATGTTGCCTCGCGCTATTAAAAAGAGATGCTGGAGGCCGGATCCGTATTGAGAAGCATGCTATTGTAAAACTAATTAATATCTTTGTAATATAAGGGGCTAACATGGTAAATATACTCTTAAAGGTTGCTACATTCAGACAACTGGACATAATGGAAGATAAATATGATATTAATGTGTTATATTTAGGCCACATTGGTCTATCAAAGTGAATGTATTTCATTTTATCATCATTAAAATGCATGAAAAGTGTTTGGCTGCTGGATGGTTTGTAAATGTGAAAGATATGTTCCCTTTTTGAACAAAAGTTACAGTTATACTTTCAGTCATGGATTTATTTATTTGGCAAAAGCTTGATCCAAAGTAATTTTAATATCATAGGTAATTAAAAGTTAACGTAATTAAGTTAGGTTATGAAAATGTTGAGGGAACATTGTTTTTATATGTTTCTAAAATGTGCAAATGTTTTCTTGTGATTATAACATTATTTAAAGGTTACTTTAAACCTACTAACGTTATTTTTACCCAAAATATGTTATTTGAATGTGTATCTTTAATATTCTTAGGACGTTAAAATGTCCAGTTATCTTGTCAAAGTTATTTAAAGGTTACACAAATGTTTCTTTGAATATACAAGTACAAATAACATAAGAACGTTTTGAGAATGTTCTAAAAATAAATCTCAACTTTATGAGAATGTTCAAGTACAAATAACATAAGAACGTTTTGAGAATGTTCTAAAAATAAATCTCAACTTTATGAGAATGTTCAAGTACAAATAACATAAGAACGTTTTGAGAATGTTGATCTTAGAATCTCAACTTTATGAGAATATTACGAGTACAAATATACATAAGAACGTTATTGAGAATGTTCCATAAAATGTTTTCTCACAATATTTAGTCCTAACATTGATAGGACTTTTTAAAAATGTGTGAGAATATTCCATTTTAGCTGGGTTAGATATTTTATTGGTTAGAGTACGTGACCGTGGACCACAAAACCAGTCATAAGGGTCGATTCTTTGAAATTGAGATTTATGTATGTTTATGAGATTTATATAAATAAGCTTTCCGTTGATGTGTGGTTTGTTAGGATAGGGCAATATTTGGACGAGATACAATTATTTAAAAGTCTGAAATCTGACGGTGCAAAAAAATCTAAATAATAAGAAAATCACCTTTAAAGTTGTCCAAAGGAACACGATCTTTACTTAATATCTTAATGATTTTTGTCATAAAAGAAAAATCGATAATTTTGACCCTTACAATGTACTTTTCAATGTGGCTAACAAATATACCCATGTTACTTATGACTGGTTTTGTGGTCCAGCGACACACGTGTTTTTCACTGGCAGATCATCAAACGTTAAAATTTGGTTACCCTGAATATTTGAGTACATCCAAAATACATAAACCTTTCACAAAAAAATGCCTCTAAAATGGCCATACTCGACTACTGATAAGAATTTAACATTGTCATATTGATTGACTTGGACATGATTTGGGGGTCACCTACTACAAGAGTGTTTTTATTATCTTTATATATTGTATTGTATGTCAGTCCCAGTCATTTACTTGCATGATTGCTTGTATGTAGGTTCACAGAAGTCGTGCGTTAAAAGCAGTCGCTAAAAGTAGCAAAGGAAACATGAAATTTCCTGTTTTGCTAAGACTTGTAGCAACTGCCCAGCTCTCAGTATCATAGAGGGGGGTGGAGGTGGTGTGGTTTTGCTCCATGCTGAGTTCTCAGAGGCAGTTGCGGCAGGACGTAAAGGATTGCTATCATATTTATCTTCCATCTGAAATATGCTTGAGCAGTTCACAGTCCTTTGCGTGATTAGGTTATTCCAATGAAACTCTAAATATATGTGTGTGTGTGTGTGTGTGTGTGTGTGTGTGTGTGTGTGTGTGTGTGTGTGTGTGTGTAATATACATTACATAAAATGTGGTATAATATATCTCTATATATTGATTTATTATTGTATTTATTAATATTGAATTATGAATAGTATCCTTCCAAATGCACAATATACTATATTGCAAATATATGATTCTAAAGTACAAAGAAAAGGTAACATGTGGCCACATTGAGTATCCACATTGACCAATGCAAGGATTCATTGTCAGACTTCTCACTGTAGGGATCATCAGGGTTAGACCACTAAACCTAAACCACGCTGACTAGCACCTCAGCCTGCGTGGGATCTCTCATGATTCTGTGGCACAAAGTGTGTGTCAAGAAGACAAAGGAAGAGCTAAATGTCTGTGAGGCAACGAGCATGGGAACCTGGCAGTGTGTGTCGTGTGCTGTTTACACTGAGAGCCATGTGTGCATGTTAAACCAGAGTGTAACCAGAATACCGCTGTGGTGTTTCTCTAGGTCATGGCGGTTTGAACAGAGAAAGAGAGAAAAAGAGAAACTAGGGAGTGCAGTCACAGGCGTGGGCTCAGAGGCACATCTGCCATCGTTTGGATCAAAGTCCGTCCTGAAAGACTGTTTAAAACGGGTTGGGGAAGTAGAGGTTTTATGGGTATGGGTAATGACTTTGAGATGATTTTTAAGTAAGAATAAATGTTGAATTTGTGTCGATAACATTCTCCAAAGAATAAATGCACTTAGAGAAACACTTAAACAGAGTTATGTTCAACCAAAATCATATTTTTTATATTTATGACAGGAGCAAAATGAACCAGTGTGCTGTTTTCGTCTGTGAGAACTTGGATTGTAGTTTTGTATGGGAAAGAAAACATATGTTATTGCTTCATTTTCTTTTTTACATTCTATCTATCTATCTATCTATCTATCTATCTATCTATCTATCTATCTATCTATCTATCTATCTATCTATCTATCTATCTATCAAGGTAGCATTGTAATACTGCTTTTTTACATTTATAATATTATGTGGGGTATGTTGGGAGTACAATCTAAATATTTTTATGATAATTATTCACATTCATATTTTGGTAAAGTTTTGAGCCCAGATACTAATGATTAAAACATTAACATTTATACATCTGACTATATTAGTATTATCAAATCACAGTAAGAAATGTAAATAATTTTAATTTTAATTGTTTAAATTAATGCCATTTCAAACTGACACACATTCCCCTGATTTCATAGACTAGGCTTAAACCTAGTCCCAGACCAAAAATGCATATCTGGGCTATTTCAACTGAAAGAAACTTGCACTTGAGTGATCTTAAAATATCTCAGATTCATTGTTTTGCTTCAAGATGCACACCAGTGATGTTTTTATCTAAGACATATTTATAAAAACTACTCAAATGTCCTATTTGAACTATGGCCCAATCCTGGCTTAACCTAAGACCTGTCTGTGAAACTGGGCCATAACATTTTTATGTTATTTTTAGCATTTTACTCATTTCTGGTTTAATGACATTTCAAACTGGCACGTGTGTGTGTGTGTGTGTGTGTGTGTGTGTGTGTGTGTGTGTGTGTGTGTGTGTGTTTGTTTGTGTGTGTGTGTGTGTGTGTGTGTGTGTGTGTGTGTGTGTGTGTGTGTGTGTGTGTGTGTGTGTGTGTGTGTGTGTGTGTGTGTGTGTGTGTGTGTGTGTGTGTGTGTGTGTGTGTGTGTGTGTGTGCGTAGTCTCACTATTCATCAGACTTGAGTTTTTTTTGCAGAAGCAGAAGGAGCACTTCGCAGGTCGGATCTCACATTGCTGTTTTCGGGAAGGAACTGAGCATTACCCTCTCGGCATGTGAGGCTGAGTAACGGACAGCAAGAATGAACGCCTGCAGAGTTACAACAGCACAGGAAGTCAACAACAGCCTGTTTAGCACAACTTCCCCTTAACCCTCCCCTCTCTGACCATCCACCACACACTGTTTACAAGAGCAACACCAACACATGAGCCTGTCATCTGCACCATACAGAAACAATAGCATGTTATATGTATGCATGATTTATATTAGCCAATGAAGGGGAGTCGTTGACTCTTCTGTTCAATGACAAGAGGTAGGCTATGTTCAAGAAATGACCTCTACAGCTACATTTAATAATATTAATGTAAAAATTATTCCATATTATGTGTAACTTTAAGGTACTTTCCGATTCCAAAATATTCAATTAGAAACCAAAAATGACTAAAGCGTGAAAAGCCTGACCTCTGCTGACATTTGAGAGAACAGTTGGGCCTATATTTCGATATCAATAACACACCATGCTGTTTTTATTGAAAACAGTACGTGAAACAGTACGCATTATGCAATTATATAGCAATATGCTGTACTGTTTCCAATTGACCTAATATTTAATTCAATGGTGTCCAGATGTCATCTTTGAAAACTCTTTTATGTAGTGCCTTGTTTGTCTTAAACTAAAGGGATAGATCTCCCAAAAATGAAAATTAGCCGAACATGTATTCACCCTCAGACCATCCAAGATGTAAATGAGTTTCTTTCTTCATCCGAATTGATTTGGAGAAATATTGCATTAAATAAAAAACAATGAATCAGCGAATGGGTGCCGTCAGAAGGAGTTCAAGGGGGATTCTGGATACTTTTATGTTCTTTGGTCATATTTTTTAAAATACTTATAATTTTGGACAAGTTCCTCTTTTTTTGTCAAACTAACAAGAAAACCACATTAAAAACGTTTTACTATCTTTCTATTATGATTTTTATATACTTTTCAACCTCCTTATACAGCAGGTGTCCATGGAGGGAAATTACATTTTCATCAACAACAAATGAAGAAAAATCAAGGTAATATTGCTTGATCAGTTAATGTTTCCTTTCCAGGGTGTTTTTAAAAAGCTAAACATTTTGTAATACACAAGAGTAGTTTGCATACATGAAATGCTAAATATTAATTCAAAACTATTCAGTGAAGCTATCTTCCATTTTTCACAAAAACTACAGAAATGTCTTTCTGCCCTCTGTGGTGAGAGTAGATTAGTGTAATACTTTTTAGATTATAATATATTACAATATTTTAATATTTACATTATTTTTAATTCTAAATTGTATTACTTTTATGTTAATTGATATCTATTTTTAAGATGCCACCTATAAGACAGCAAAAGAAAGGTCACAGGCCCATAGGGACAAACAAAAGCTGACCCTATAAAATATGAAGAGAGACTTAAAAAAGAGACAGGGAGAGATGCCTGGGAAAAAAGAAAAAGAGGTTGTATCAGCAATTGTAGATCTGTCAAGACGGAAGCAACGCAAACAAAGGAGACAACGGAGAATCAATCAAAGAAATAGACAAGAGGAGATAAAAAAAATTCACAATGCAGTCCTAACTTTCCACCACACTCTCCTGATGTTGCCCTGCAGCCAGAACAGGGTGTTGACCTGCCCCCCTATTTTTAAATAACAGCTGTATATTGAGATGTGGTGGAAATTATATTTGTTCATTGCAGATCGGAAGAAATGTAAAATATTAAGAATTTCTCTTGTAATCTAAGTTTGTCCTCTTACAGAACTTAAAACTAGACACATTATTTACACTTATGAGACTGTAATAAGTGACTTTTGAACAAGTTTTTTCATTCATCTTCACAAGGCTAAAAGTGCTCGCCCTCAAACGGCTGATAAACACATCACAAGTAATCCACACGACTCGTCCTCAATGAATGACTTGTGAGGTGAAAATCTGCTTGTAAGAAAAAACTAAATCCATCACTTTAAACTCACACTGGAGAAAGACATATTATGGTCTGAGGACCTGTATTTTAGCCAGAAGTAAAACACATCTTGAATGTATTAACTCTATTAAGTATACTGCAGAAATAATTCAATATATATACTAAAACCGCACATGAAATGAGACAAGACAATTCAAAATCAGAACAGAAGGGTACAAACTACACATTTGTGTTTATTATGTAACAAAACCATTGTTTAAAAATCTATGGTTGTAATCACAGAATTTATGCAGGTAGATAACCTTTGCTTTTGTAGTTATACTGTAAATATACGAGAAAAATGCTTTATCAGATAGAGCATGGCATAATATGGGTAAAATTAGCACTCGATCGCTCAACAATGTCTTGTTTTTGCTTTAAACATCAACTCCAAGACAAACGTAAGGCACATAGGTATAAAAAAGTAGTTATCAGTAAATATAATTCGTTTTATCATGAATTGTATACTTGCATCATTACTGGATGTATGCTTGAAATGGTTTATGAAGACTGCATGTATATGAAGGACAGTTTCATAATGCATAATAGGAAAGGCTGTCTGCGTGCAAATAAAGCATTTTCTTTGTGTGCTCAAACTTTTAACGCAATAAAGAGAAATGTAAACCGCAGAAGATAATAGTCGAGGCACATGTCAGGTACGATGGGGGCTTATACGAGACCCTGAAAATAAATTATGGCATATTTATGTCTCCATCTCTACAGGAATTCCTCTGAAATGTTCTACAACCTGAAATGAGTTCATAATGGAAACCACTTTAAAATGTATAAAAATGACAATCAGTCTTAATACTTACTTGTTGTAAACACATGTAAATACTCAAATAAGACATTCTTGCTTGGTTTTTGCTGGCATGTCATATAAAAAGCATTGAAAATAAATCTGCATTAATTAATTTGTAAACACTCATCCGGTTAGAACCTCTTCCCATTCTGGAGCTGCAAGACGTCACATTTGATAAAATACAGTTGCATGTGAGCAGCACTAGACGTCAAGGTTGCATATACGGTACGCAGCACAGCTGGAATACACTATATGCTTCTCTTTTGGTTCCAACAACACTTGTTTTTTCTCTTAATTCAGCAGCTCCAAATATGTAATAGGCACTTTTCCCTTCTGATTCCCACGTTCACCCATCAGCCAATCAGAGTCCATGCCTGGAACGCTGCTCACCATGATCAACTGAAATAAGAGACAAGTTAATGTGCCTTCAAACCAAGAGACTGTTGTACAAATAAAATGAGCCGCTCACCTCATCAGCCAATAAGGAGAGCTCGTTGCTGCCTGCGGCGTCGTAATCGTACAGCACCCGTGCTTTACGGCTCCCGCTGAAGTTTTGCAGCTCGGTGAAACCTGAAGACGCATTGGCTGTGTTGGCAGGAAGAGGGCCTGAGAGTGGCAGGATGGGTACAGAGATGTTGGCCGCACCGCTGGCCGTCGACTGGTTGTTGTTGGAAGAGAAAGCTGAAGGGAAGCTGGAGGGGAAAAGAAAGTCAACATGAGTTATTTAATCATTTAATTATTATAAAAATGTATATTGATAAAAATGTCTTACTTTCCCAACTGCTTTTGGAGATCGACCATGTACTGGTGACACTGGGCGTAATATGTCATCTGAGCCTCCACAAAGTCATTTAGACAGTGGAGATGATGGGCCTGGGACAAAAAGAGATGATATGGTTTGTTATATAGATCTGGGCCCATATTCAAGAAAAATCTTAGTGCTAAGAGTTGCTCCTAGTAACTCAATTCTAAGAAAATTCTTAGAAATATGGGTGTTTCCTCTTAAAATTAAAGAAAAAAAGTAATTCAGAAAGTATCTTAACCATTAAAAGAGGTCTTAAGGTCCAAAAGTGTTAGGAGTACGAACGAGGACTTTTAAGAGGCATAAGAGTTTCTTTAGCAGTGGAGAAAATGGACGAAACAAGAAGAGGAAGAAAAGATTTGTTGCACACAATGCATGAAAGTCAGTTAATAAAACGCAACACATAAGATTGTGCAGGGATCGTGTTTGTGACCGATCTTATTAGAGACACGCTAACATCTCCGAAACCGCGCAGAAAAGCCACAGCGCCAGAAATGGACGTAACCCCTACATTAACATATTTGGTAAATGGAAAAATGCAAGCAGTGATGATTTGGGTCTGTTATAGCACTTATTATGTCGCTGTTCATTTCCTATAAAATACATTAAGTATGATATCATGGTAAATAAAATAAAAATTAAATATATATATATATATATTTATAATGTGTGTGTATGTGTGTGAGAGAGACGGTGCGGTAAAACAGTAAAAATTGCGCCTGTAATTTCAAAGTGAAGGCTTATAATAACCTACTCTTAAAAGCGCTATTTTCCTCGCTCAGAGTTGCTCTCAGATTGGTCCTGAATCACTTTTGATCTAAGACTCCTAGTTAGAATTTTTTAAGCTAAATTAGGAGCTCTCTAAAAGGATTCCCTGGGCCCGTATTCACAAAACATCTTAAGACTAAAAGTATCTCCTAACTCGCCGATTTACCAGAAAATCTTAAAAATAGTGGGCGTCAGTCCTAAATGTAGGACTCCTAAATTTTTGCTCTAAGAGTATTTCACAAAGCATTTTAGCGCAAAAACTAGGCTCTAAATCTGTGAAACGTTAGGAGTAGTGAAGAGGACTCCTAATCCACTAAGACCAACTCACAACTATCCTAAAATGCCTGTTGCCGGATATCTGCCTCAGAATAGAAACATTTGACGATAAGGAGCCTTTAAAATGATATCACCTTTAAGGTTTGGTGGTTAGCCCTACTCCAAATTTTCCTTTGATTATATCCTTTTCATTAACCAGTTAAAGTAACAGATGTTCTTGCGTCCAGTTTGGTTCTCTTTTACGTTTGCATGTCTTGCTATCAGCTATGATTATTCTACTCTGTTAATTAAAAGACGGTTTATATGCATCCGCTACAAGAAGCATACATGTAAGAGAATGACAATTAGCTGAACATATATTTGTTTAATTAGTGACACTTAGCCTGCATGTTAAAATTTGTATTTGAATGCGGAAATTAACATTATATTTTAAACCTTTATTTGAAAATGGCAACATAATATCGTGCTCTACAATATTTCTATGAATAAATCTCTGACAGAGACCCCCCCCTTCTCCTATTAGCCAATCACTGTGTGCATAGTTACTAAGCATACTGACATCATCCATAGCAACAAGATCAACCCTGCCCTTACTCTTAGCTTAAGACTTCTCTCTATTCCTTAGTAAAAGTTTGTCTCAGCAGCTTTGTGAATATGTTTTAAGAGAAAACGCTTAGCTAATTTTTGTACTGCTATTTAGGAGAACTCAGTGCTAAGATAGAATGTTTTGTGAATACGGGCCCAGGTCTTAGGATCGCAGAGTAAAACTGAACGGTTGTGAGAATTGAATTGGCAGGCGGCTCAGTGGGCGGCAGGTTTTCAGATGAGCTCACATGTGTACTGCTGACTCCTTCCAGAAGAAGCCTGGTGATCTCTGCCTGTCTGTCAAACTCGCTCTGTGTCATCTTCAGGTCCTGCTCGGCCTGAAAGAGAGAGAGAGAGAGAGAGAGATAGTCAGGGAAGGTTTCACGGGTGATGTGAGATTCATCACAATTAGCGCACTTAAAAGGCCTCACACTGTTCAAAGGGAACAAAGCAACTGGGAACTGAAAAAATAACAAATGTATTTTCAAACAGATATTGTTGATGGGTTTTAAAGAGAAAACCAGTCTTCAGGAGCCTGCTAGTGATTTGCAAAAACTACATATTTTCAAAATCAACTAGTTGATTAATGAGCAGTCAGCATTTAGGTATTAAGGAAGCTCTGTATAAATCCTTTTAGAGAAGCTGTATCTCTAGCCCATGACCGAATATGTGTACTTCCTTAGTATGTGAAAAAGCAGTGTCAAAATGAGTAGCGTTTATATACTCATTTTAAGTTGAAAATACATGGATGACATATTTCACTGAGATGATTAAATGAATTCAGTATAAGGGAAATAAGGGGATTTTGGATGCAGCATGTTGTTAACAAATAAAAATGATTTTCGGTAATGAAATAAAGCTGAAATAAAATAAAATATTGATTAAAATAACATAAGTTATAACTTCAGAACTAAAGTCACTAAAACTAAAAAAGTAATTCAACTTATAAAATAATAAGAAACTAATAAAAATGACTTGAATTACTGAAAATATACACAAAAACGTTTACAAATATTATTAACTAAAATAACACTGGTGTGGTCAAAATTAATTAAAGTTAAAAGACTAATAAAAAATACTCAAAATAATAATTATTCAAATAATAAACTAATAAAAATGACAGAAAAAATATTAAAACAAACAAAAATTTCAATAAAAATATACATAAAAACAATTTAAATGGTTAGTCCACCCCAAAATCTAAATGTTGTCATTATGTCTTGTGTTGCGGCTGACACAGAAGAGCGTACGCAGTTTGCGTTCAGTGGATATTTGCCAAAATGTCATTATTTTTATTTTCTTTGCAAACAAAATGTATTCTCGTTACTTCTTAAAATTCAGATTGAACCACTGATAGCAGATGGACTATTATGATGAAGCTTTTCATACTTTTCTGGGCCTTGACTGTGGAAATAGCTTGGGACAGACACAAGCATCCCAGTTTTCATCCAAAATATCTTAAATTGTGTTCTGAAGACGAACAAAGCTTTTATGGGTTTGGAACGACATGGGGGAAGTGATTAATGACAAAATTTTCATGTTGGGGTGCAATATCATGTCTAATGTGCAATATCTGTTCATCCAGTTGAGCCTTCAGAATGCAAACAGTACAATATGTATATATTTTTATTACATGCCAATTGTGCAATAATGTGTGCAATACAATATTTCATGTTTACATATTTTCATTAATATTTCGCCTTGTACTGGTTTTTGTGTGTTGCTTGTCTTTGTATTGTATTGTTAATGGAACTCTTTACTGTTGTGTGTATTGCAGATAGGCTTAATTAATCGGCTTGTTTGTACTGGTTTTTGTGTGCTGTTTGTCTTTGTATTGTATTGTTAACTAAGCTATATGTGATGGCACTGTAAGGATTGCTCTAATTTTGATGTACTCGTACAGTGACAATAAAACAAATCTTGAATCTTGAGTTAGCAAGCCTACACCTTAGCTGACTAGCTTAGCACATTGTTAGAAATGTTCTTTTGATTAGCTAGAAGAGGATATTTTGATGTTTTTGATCATGCGCCGAAGAATCTTGCATGACACCATAAACTTAAAATTATGTTGGAAATTACAATCACAGAAAAAAGCCTTGCACACACAAAAAAGTGGAACAGAAACATTAGGCAATGAAGTCCAACTGGTCTATTTCCAGCTTTTCCACTGAAGAGAGAACTAATTATGATACAAATTGCAGTTTTCACATTAGCGCCAAGATTCACAGCTGATCCAAAATGGCAGAACATTCTTCTTACCTTTGTCACTTCCTCTGCCCACATCTGCACAGCATTTAAAAACAACGATAATATATTAAGAGAAAGACCTGAGTGTTAAAATTAAACATCCAATAGAAGCTAACATCACTGAGGAAAATGTAACACAGTAACCCAAGTTTTTAACAAAATACCATGTTATTGTGCTTAAACCGTAAAAAAATTATGTGATGTCTTTCAAAAAGACACTTTCAGAGTCATTTTATTTCTTATTTTGATTACAGTGATGCTAATACTAAGTTAACCAATTTTTATCATAGTAATAATAATTAAAACATGGTATTTTGTCAAAAACTATGGTCAGCAAGATTACGCATTCAACACAAAACACCGCTGCCGCAGGGAAACATGGACTACTTGTACATCACTTGCACAATTCACAGTGAATCGAAGCAAACTAAACACTTCTCATTTTGTAAGAGGGCAGCTGTTTGTTATGGTACGGATGTGTTTAAGTGGTGTATATATATGTGTGTGTAGGTTGAGTGCTGGTCATGAGGAGATCTTGAAGCACTTCTTTACTTCTCTTGTGAAACTGGGGCCAAGGGCGAAGAGCAGTTTTGAAATGTCATCACGATGTTGAGCAAACATAGATATCCTCTTTCCAAACTCTATATGCACATCAAAAAAGGAACCTGGGAACACACACGCTGCTAATATCCGGGACAAAAGAGCTTAATCAACAGCTTAAAAAGGAACTAGTGTGTCTTAAAGGTGGCTCTTCTAAAGCAGAACACTGCTTGGCACTCGAGTGAAAGACACACAGACCAACCTTCTGCCACTTCACATGGAGGAAATTCACCATGAAGGAGAAATTGGCTACATAGCCAGCGTCCCCTGGTGGAGGGGTAGTTCTGAGGGGCTACCGTGTGCCGACACAAAAACAAGAGACAGTCGAGAATGCATTTAGGGAAGATGGAAAGTGCCGTCTCTGATTACTAGTTGTCTAGGCTGTAGAAAACTATTTTTGACAGCCCTAACGTTAAGTGGTGTTTAAGGGGAAAATGCAATTCTAAATCACATTAAAGCAGTAATAACTCACCAGAGCTCTGGCATCAGCCATTTTGGCTTTCTTTAGCTTGGTCTTTGCGGCATCGAGGTCCAGTCGTTTGTTCTGAAGCAGTTTGCGCTCTTTCTATAGAAGAGCAGATGAATTTGGTTTGTTAAAGTGACATTTTTATTTTTAAAAACTCTCAGACATTCTTTAAGTTAACGCTGTTGCAGCTTCACACACGTTTGAATGGTTTTTGACCTCTTAACACTCATTAAATCCAATATTTACAAAGCTGATTAAAATTGGAATCAAAATCTGATTTTATCCAAATTAGTTTAAATTTAACAAGTTTAATCTCAGTATGATTTTTGTGTTTTTGAAAGAAGTCTCTCATGCAGTAAAAACAGTAATGTTGTGAAATATTACAAGTTTAAAATGACAGCTTTTTTTTCATATATTTTAAAATGTAATTTATTCCTGTGATGGCAGAGCTGAATTTTCATTGTCGCATGATCCTTCAAAAATCTTTTTAATATACTTTTTTTGGTGCTCAAATACATTCAAGTTTAAAACAGTTGCATTGCTCAATACTTTTTGTAAAAAATAAATAAAATAAAAACATTTAAAATACAACAATGTAAATTTGTTTTACTGTCACTTTTGATCAATTAAATGTGCTGTTGCTGAATATGTTTTTATTATTATTATTGACTCTAGATTTTGAAAGCTAGTGTACAAAGCAACATTTCCGAATAATATATATATAAAAAAAACGTGTTGTTAGGGTTCCCTGATCTCACCATTATAGTCTTGAAGTCTCCTTCTAAAAAGTTGCGGAAAGGCGTGAGAAATTGATGGCAGAGCTCTGAATTAACTCTCGCTCTGCTCCTCCAATCTGGTTCTCCGTCTCGCCGCACTTTATCAGAGCATTTCCTGTGGACAGACACAGACCGAATCAATATTTTAACAAAATTATGAAATGTCTAGAGGCTATTCTCTTAACAGTAAATGGGCTTTCACATCTACTAGTATTTTACAGGCTGTTTTTACGTTCAAGCAAGGGGAAATGGGGCATTGGCACACAGCAATTGACTATTATTGAATGAGGTACTATGGATAATTAGGATACTATGCTGCCCTTCTGTTTGATGCTTACCATAGGCTGTTCCAGGCCCAAATTCATTCCCAGAGTCAATCATGGACTGACCCAGAAGCTCATGGTTGTTCATCCGTGTGGGCACCTTTTTGTCCAGTTTTTCATACAGGAATTCTTCTATTCTGACATCTGAAATTGCAGATAATAACAATTACAATACAATGCAAACCTGTGTTACATATTAGGACTAGATCAATGCCTCATAAAACTCCTAAATTATTTGATTGTTTTATACATGAAGTTTTGGTGTAATAAAGTATTTAAGTAGATTCAGTAGTGTTCAATAATATTTTTACTTAAAACCAATTAATTTAAATTTTAACATGTCCCTTTTCAGTGTAAGACATGATTGATATAAGAAATGGAAAAAAATCTATTTTAAAATAATTAAATACTAAAAGGATCATGGTGTCATCCTTGCAAAGCAATCTCTAAATACATAAAGAAGAGAAAAGGAACGTGATTTTCTAGATGTGGCTGAGTAGACAGGTGTACGTGCTAGTTCTGTGTTTTGATCAACTGTTTGTTCTCTGTCCTGCTGATTGTTTTTAAAGTGGCGTGGCACCATAGTGAGGAGAGCAGCTCTAGTTATAATTACATAGACTTTCTGACATTTCTGTGAGATTTGAACACTATGAGGAAAAGAAAAAACATGAATGGTTTCCAAGGAAGATGAACCTTCTGAATTGTACCATCAAAAGTCCAGGGGGCTGTTTCATAAAACAAGTTTACCAAATAAGCCAGGTTTATTTCAGTTAATCTGAATTATTGTCATTTGATTTGGCTCAAAATAAGTCAGACTAACTGAAATAAGCCTGGCTTATTTGGTAAACTTGTTTTATGAAACAGCCCTCTGTAAACCTAGCTAATTAGATCCAGATGTTGACGCTAACGAATCATCTAAGCACTGAATGGATCTTACTTGGGTTTGGTTGCAGTAACACCTCAGTCTGCTTCAAAATCTTCTCTGTCCAGTGTTTAGTGGTTTCAGCTCTGGTGAGGAGATTGTCCAAATGTGCATCCAACTCAGTCTTCTCAGCTTGGCCGAATTTTTCTTCAGTGAACTGTTGTAAAGACAACAGAGCTTTAGTTTTTTGAGGAGCATACATTTGCCTATATTACTGCATTATTACTATATTACAAATCTTAAACAAGGTAAATTCAGACAAATTTAAAGTGTTGTCACAGTCTAACACGTTCTAATATTCAACTCTTTGACAAAGTTACACACCAACACACAAAATAAGAGTATCTGGAATTACATAAATGTATTCCTGACAGATTTAAGTGAAAGGAAATGTCCAAACATTTATCTAACTTTAAAAATTATACTCCAATAACGGGCATACAGTATTTGACACTTGATAAACACACTTGAGGTGTTTGTTTTGCAGAGTGGTTGTCTCAATTCCTTGTGAGCAGCGTTTTGTGGCATCATATCCGCGGTTTTTTCTTTTTTTTCTTCCCTTTTTCCACGTCATCAGCAAATATGACCACCTCTATGCTGATGGCTAATAATATTATCTAGCTAAACGGCTCGGTAGGTTTAAGCACACATCCTTTGTGTGTGGATGTGATGAGCTCTGCCGTGTAACGTTACCTATCAAATTGTGCTACCAATAATATATTTGCATTGTTTTAAGGATACGTTTATGGTAAGGGTACGTTAGGGGTTTAGGTATATGGTTAGGTATGGACATTAAAAAAGCCTCAAACCACATGAATGCTGGAAGATGCTGGTAGCACAATCTGATAGGTAACAGTTAGCATTTTTCGCTGTCGATTTGTGCTAAGGTTAATGTTACCTATCTTTTTAATGGGAGGTAAATTAGCCGTAGCACAAATAACGTTAGTTAGAACACCGAATTAAACTCCGCTTTAGCTAACGTTAGCGTTAGCCTCACAAACTGAACCTGGACAAAAAGTGAGGATGTCTGTGTATTTTGGCAATATAACAAAGTATACATTGCTAAAAGACATAACTGAGCATTTAATGTTTGCGTTTGCAGTCAAATAACAAAAAATAAGACTGCGAAGTCGCTGAATAAAACAGCACGAGAGAGGCCCAGAATAAGAATGAAAGAAAGATACCGAAAAGCAGCCAGATTTACATTAGAATTCATTAGAAGCGCTAAAAATGAAGTTGTTTGGGATCAACGTGTTGAAAAAAACTTAAATAAAACTTATTTACAGCGAATCTGAATTTGCACTTACTTGCACCGCCCGACTGAATAAAGTACCAGCGTCCGCTGCCAGTCTCTTCACGTTAAAATCCATCTTTAACTTTTCTATATAAGACTAGTTATTAAATATAAGTGCGCACGCCTGGATGGTGTAAATAAATATGATGGCATCAATTTTATCCTTTAATACAACGGCCTGATTTTTTTGTGAAAGTATGGCTGAAGCAACAGCCGGCGGAGAAGAAGAGGAAGATCCACCCACAGATCTGATTACTGCGAGCACAGAACCGGACCTGGACCACGAGAAGTGTCCAGTATCAACATATGGGGTCTAATATCAGTAACATTATACCAAACGAAATGCTTTCGAGACTTTTCATTGAATCATTTTCATTAATATCTATATCGCGCTGCACTGACATCCGGGATATTGTGTTTTAAGGCCCAGACTGCCAAAGTGAGTCAGACCTGTTGCTTCAAGTTTGAGACTTTGGTAACATCAGGTTTTATTTTGTGAAACTGTCATGCTGAGCATTTTTTTTCTGTTGTTACGTTAGTTAAACTTTAATCAGAATGTGTGTTTATGTATTTCTATGTAAGTGTAATAGCGCCCTCTATGGGCCTACAGAGTAAATCAAATCAAATCAAATCAGTTTTATTGTCACATCACAACAGCACGTGTCATGGTGAGTGAAATTCTTGAGAGCGTGCTCCAGACAGTGCAAAAACAACTTACATATAGACAGTACAATCTTACAGATTTATACAGATGACAATGTGCAAAATACACATACATATACTCAGTACACACAGTGTACTATTAGACATACTTACAGTTATCAATACACATTATACACCCTATGTACACATTCTACATTTTGTACACATATATACACACAATAATATGCGAAGGTGCAGCAGATTATACATAATCCGGATAAGCAATGTCATGGATGTGGATTGTATCTCTATCTGATAGACTGACAACTGCTTTTATAAACATATTGAAGAGTTTGAAAGCAAAACAAATGCATTGAAAAATTAAGTTGGCCTATATGGGCTAATAATTAAATACTAACCTTTAAATTAACTTTTAGTTTGTTGTTCAGCGTGAAAAGCAATATTTCCTCTGTAGAATAAATATTTTCATCTCACAGTATAGTTATCATCGCTAGATGGCAGCATGTAACAATAGTACTGTTCTTAATGTGTTTGAGTTCTGCTCACCTGCCTGTAATTTAGAGATAAGAGTTTAATAACAGGAGAAAAGAAAAGATCAGGGAGGGTTCTGACTATGGGCATACTTCAAAGAAAACCAATCACGTCATAGTAAACGTGAAAGGTATTTATAGAGGTTAATATTCAACAAAACGTGTTTAAATATGGGTTTCAGATCTTTTATTACATATATACATTGATAAATATAGAGCAAAATATTTATATGTGATTTTCACTGAAAGGTTAAAGGCGAAAGGTTGTGTTCTCAGGACATGCATATTTTCATAAAGGTGAGGCATGCAAGCTGTTACAAATTAACTGGAGCAAGTTATGTTTAAAAAGTGTGTGTGTGTGTGTGTGTGTGTGTGTGTGTGTGTGTGTGTGTGTGTGTGTGTGTGTGTGTGTGTGTGTGTGTTTGTGTGTGTGCGTGTATACACACATACACACACAGGTGCATCTCAATAAATTAGAATGTCGTGGAAAATTTAATTTATTTCAGTAATTCAACTCAAATTGGGAAATTCGTGTATTAAATAAATTAAATGCACACAGACTGAAGTTTAAGTCTTTGGTTCTTTTAATTGTGATGATTTTGGCTGAGTGAGTGTGTGTGTGTGTGTGTGTGTGTGTGTACCTACTTAACCATATTTTGGGGACAAATTTCTACCCAAAAGTGAGGTAAACCTGACAAAATCTCCAAAAACCTCCCTTTGGGAACGTCCTCGTTTGTAAAACGGGTTTAAATATAAACTTTAAACTTTAAAAAAAGTTTTTTTTTTGTAATTGTAAAAATGCAGAAAGACTCCTGTGAGGGCTAAGTTTAGGTGTAGGGTTGGTGAAGGGCAATAGCATATACAGTTTGTACAGTATAAAACCATTACGCCTATGGAATGTCCCCATTTAGATATCTAAGTAAACGGGCACACAGTTTGTTATAAATGTTTCTCCCCTACCTTGTTTCTGGTCTCTGCAACATCAGCACTTGTAACCGTAGTAACTGAATATTTATCATAGCCCAGCCCCCTGCACGCTACGTCATTTGAGTGACAGGAGGATGCGGCGCGGGTTTCGCCAAGCTCGGTACACACGCGCGCTGATGCTTCCACGCGGCATCTCATCCTTTTCATCTTTTCTGTTCGCGCGCAAGTTTTTTTTTCTCTGAGGGAGCAAGTTTGATTTTTTTCAGACGCCGACAGAAATTAATCCAATATTATTTCGTACAAGAGCCTGATAAATCAAATATATATTTTTTTATATTATTAGGCTACTGAAAATGATTATTCTGTTGCTCTCATAAAAGAGTAATGGCTATTGTTCTCGTTGCCAGCGTTAAATAAGCCTTTGCCAAAGAACATTATTTAGGGAAGTGGGTAGCACTGCAATGGATCCTAAGAAGGAAGATGAGAAGAAAAATTCAAGAAAAAGGAGATCGCTTCGGATAAACATGCCTGTAAGTTCATATCTGACGATACTGATGTTCTTCTCCCACAGATTAAAGTTGTGGACATGGACTGGAACATGATACAAACTCACAAATGTAAATCATATAGTCTTTGCTCGCAATGACATAGTAAAATGACCTGTACATTGATTTTACTTTTATTTCAGAAGCTTATTTGTCTTGTGTGTAGGTGTTTTCGTCTTGTGTTTACTGAATATATTCGTATTTAAACACAGCTATGTTTGCAAAGATGCAATATTCTGAAATGCTGCAAAAGTGTATTTACATTTTATTTGTTTTTATTAAACAGTATTTTATTTGCTACTACTATTATTATGGCTACAGTCCAAAATATATATACTTTCACAAGTCCATGATGTCATAGTTTAGGGTATAGACTGGCATGTGTGGTAATATTTATGTATTTGATTAATATATGCTGATTTGAAACAATCTGATCTTGGTATAATAATTTATTTATATAAGCTTATTTTATTTTTTTGATGTAGTAAATACTGCAAAATAAGCATCAAATATTTAATTGTATTCATGTTTTTGTATTATTTTTATCATCACATCCTGCATGGTCTCTGGGATATTTGCCACATATGTATTAAATAAATGTATAAAGTTTCCTGGTTCTCAGGAGAATTAATGTTAGCACTTGCTAATCATAATCATCATATTCAAATCAACCTCCTCACATAATAGCAATGAACATATTTTGACCAGGTGTGGACAATATTTCAAATGGCCACACCTGACTGAGTTAAACATGGAGTCATTCATCATCTCTAATGGCTTAAAGAACCACAGACGACAGACAGTTAATGTGTGGTTTTCCTAAATGAATGTTTAGAGAAACACAAAGGCTTTTAATGAACTAAAGATGATTAGAACTGATCCTGTATAGGCAGAATACAGTGAGAGTGACAGATTTGAAATTTTACACATAACACATGTATAATTATTAGATTAAAAAGTAATCCCTATACAATAACCAGTGTTTTTTACCGTACATCTTTGTTTCTTCCAGTGCTGGAGTCACTGAGTAATCACCTGCTAATTAGCTGTTTACTGTCATTATCAGATCAGTGTCATTCCTGAGTAATCCTATGGATATATAAACAATATTTATCAGTAGGGAACACGGGCCCTGCAACGGACATGCAAGCATAATTTGATGCATCGTGGCATTTTTGCCAGTTTCCTGACATTTTAACAGGTATATGTGAAATATGCATGAGGGTAAACAATCTTGAGCCATAGAGATGAACACTTTGAAAATGTCCACATGTTGATAAAGCTCTTTATAGCATGCTTTCATGAACAGAATGTAGGTTTTAATGTGTTATGAATCTTGTATCCAGGATTAATATGAAAATCAAGGTTGGAACTTCTTGTCACTCGTAAAATGGCCAAAATTAACTGTCATATTGACATATGACATTTATGGACATTCAAGTTTACATCAGTAAACTATTATAGTATTGAACCACATTTACTGCTCTTAAAATGTTGGTAAATAAATGATTGACGTAAAGGTCAAAAAGCCAGCATTGTAACTATGCACACATACTTTTGCATGTAATAAACCCGGACGAACCCGCATGCACTTTTGTGTACATAAGCAATAGGTTCAGTGATTTTCCTATATTTTGAATTAATACAAAAATAGACACGAATATATCTTTCTGAGTGCTTTTTGAAGTTTCATTTGTTTAGTTTTCAGCGGCATGTGACAATTTTAGTGTGGTAAACTGAGATTCTTAAAATGTTGTACTACAGACTTGTTAAAAAGAAGTGTGAATTATATTGAATGTGCACTTATAAAATAGTTAAGTATATATTTTTTAAAATAGCTTGCAGATAATTTATTATTAGTGAAATAAAAGCACTTAAGTGTACTTAAATAGAGTACACCTTTAACACTTAAGCATGCTTAAAAAGTGCACTTTATAATAATGTTGAATTAAATGCTTTACTTTAAAGTACTAAATCTTTTGTAATACTTTAAAGTAAGTTAATACATTATAAATGTATTTAATTGTACTTGAAATACTTTATGTACAAGTAAAAAAATAAATACAAATAATAATAATACAAACAAATTGTAAAATTATAAAATTGTCCATAAATGCTTGTCACTATATTCAACAGTTCACTTTAACCATATTTCAAAGACAATATAATTATGAAATTATGTACAAAAATGTACTTAAGTCTTTTTTAACTGGGTAAAAAAGCACTAATTGAATTTAATACATTTAAACTAATACTTTTTTATTTAATTGTAAATAATATCAAATTAAGCATCTGAAAACATTCAGTTTGCACTTAAATCTATTATTTTAAAGTATAATATTTATATTAATGTATTATATAATAAGTGCTATTTCTAAATGCTAAAGTGTATAGGCCTACTACATATTTACAAGGGTTCCTACGTTTTGGACACCATTTGTGTCCCGTGGTTGAATTATGATCCTTTGCTGTGCCCTTTGACCTTTGCAGGGCCCCAGAGTTAGCTGTTCTTGACTTCAAAAGGTAAACTAAATTGTGTTTTTCAGAAAAGTCTAGCCTCAAATATTGTACTTTAGTTGATGTACACAACCAGCTGTCAGTTTAAACTTCAGCATCACAAGCGCTTGCATTTGTGTCTGTGATTCACATATGCTGTCACATTGTGTCTTTTGTGACTCATGCCAAATGTGAGATGCTGAAAGGTTTCCTTGGACATGCCTGATGCAATTTTATGATGTTTGTCACGTTTCAAAATGATTTGTGGACCCCCGCCAGGCTGGATCTCTCTCTCAGTCATTACCTGCGCTGGATTTGTCTCTGTTTATCCATACACAAACAGACAGAGCTGCAAGCCAGCTTGTTACCTTCCTGTATTTAAGTTGATTTAGGTATAAACACACAAATCCCCAGACCTGCCCCACTGACCTCCATGTTACTGAGGGGAGGTGCTGTATCATGTCAGTGAATTATGACTGTCCTTGCTCCTTGGAGCAACCCTGCACTCGTCTAATGGGATTTCCGAATGCTTGTATCTCGATGCAAGAACGCTACAGCTGTAACTCTGTGAATCTAAGGGGGTGTTTTTTATTTGATCACTCTCCAGTGCTTGTTAGCAGAGGTAATATTTTGTCCTCCTGATCTCTAGCCTGCAAATATGGGCTTGTAATCGGTCTCGGGCTCCAAGGATATGGAGGCGGGGTGCCTTGAGCTCCCCGTCTACAGGACAGATGGCCTTTCTACTTTGGCTGTGGTCCTTCTTTCCTAGACAAGGAAACTGTCTCGGATCTGTGTTTTTATTGTTGATCAGTTTGTACATTGAGAGATGAGGTGCAATAAATGGCATGTGGATAGACAATACATTGACGCGACTTCTGTGAAAATCAAGCAGTTTGCTTGTTGATTCTCATGTTGCAAATAAGTCTTGTGAAACATTTTCAAGGACGCTGATTTGAATTCTAACTAATGGCTTTGATTTTTCTTGGCTTTTACTCACATTTCTATCAGTTGGGAGTGGAACTGCTGTCTCAGGCTTTGAAAGTCAATCCTGTTACCATGGATATGACTGACCCGTTCTGAGACGAGAGAAGATTTGCATGTTGAGGAGTAACATGAGTCAGGCCGTAATGGATGGTTGTAATGAAGGAGACACGGAAAGGATGTTAAGAGCGATTAGACAGTTTTTGATTTTGCAATTGTGAGGGAAAAAATGTAATAACAAATGCATCGAATATAGAGATAAAAGTAGTGCTAATGTTGAGAAATGTGAAAGGTTCAAGGTACAGTATCATTGGCTGAGGTTGACATCGAATATGATTCACATATTAAATGAATTAAATGCTCTATAATGATCAGTTTTACTCTGATTTGCAACTATATATACTATACTAAAACACACTGAATATAGTAATAATATGAATTTATTATAAACTGAATATTGCTGAATAAAACTGATAATTCAGCATTTAATCAATACAGTATTTTTTTAATACAGTGTTATTTATTTATTTATTCATTGAAGCAAGTTTATTGTGATTACAATAATAATTGTATTATTATTAGTTAGTTAGTTTCATGTTATGAACAATGTACTATAAATTCTATACTATCGTATAGAATTCATTAGGTGACTACAAATGTTATTAATTGACATTATTTTAAATGTTCAGTTTGCCAGCCATCTTCCACCCTACTTTATGTCATCAACCATAGAAAAACCCATATCAGTCGACCACTAATGCTTTTATTAGTATTGATTTCAGTAAGTAAAATTTGGATGTACAAGAAAAGTGCATTTGGAAACGTTCTCAAACACTAGTGTTTTTAATATGGCACTGGTTACAGTAGTTCTCTGTGTAGTAGTAGGTAACAGCTCAGGCTAGCAAAGGGTTTTCAAACTGCATGGTACAGATCACACTAATCCATCTCAAATATATGGAGTGACCGCTAAACAATCCCGCCTCTGTGTAGCTACAAGAGCGGATTGTGTAAGGAGGATAAAGTTCATGCACTTCAGTGACTCTGTGTTTGTGTTTGTGCTGTTGTTTGAAATGTCACTGCGTCACATTTACAGATTCTGGGCATTTTAGTGAGCTTTAGGTTACTGCCAGAGTGAGTTTAGGTATTAGTCTTTGTAGGTGCGAGATTCTAGCAAACAGCAGCACAATGGATGAAGAATTGAAGAACCTGTGTGTAAGTTTGCAAGCTGTTGTACTGTGCTTAGTTTCTTAATTTACTGTGAAAATGTTTTTAATGTTGTTCTTGTTCAAGAATTATCTCAGCTAATAGAGAACATGCTCAGACTGTTCTGGCAATGTTCTCTCAACGTTATGAACAAATGTTTTCCATTAACGTTAAGAGAATGTTTGCTCAAAGTTATCTGATATAAAACATTTGCACTAAGACATTTTAGTTGGACGTTAAGGTCCTTGCACATTGAGTTTGAAATTTTTGTATGCGTTTTTTTCATATTCATCATCCTTTCATATAAAAATGCTTGCTACGGAAGCGAAAACGCAGAAAATCGAACCTGATCCAAATTGTTTTATTTTATGACGGATGAAAGTTTCATAGACGGAGGCAGAATAAATGTGATAAATGTGAGCTTGTGTTTTTTTTTAATGTTCATATCAAGTTCAGTTCAGAAAACATACTTAAACTTATACTTTTTCATAATTTAAGGAGAATGTTAGTAAAATGTTCTTAGAATATATTTTGCTTAGTAGGGATTCTGGCTGTACAATTTTCATAAACTGACCACATTTATCTATTTTCAACCCCTACACAATCCATCATGCTTGTTTTGAGAGTTTTCTTAAAGCTGGTCTGGTAAAATAGAACAAATGCTTGTTGATTCCATTGGAGTTTCTTGGAAATCATTATCTGATGTCCAACAGTGAGAGTCTATTGTGGAGATAGGTGATGCCTGATTTAATCTGTGCATTACAGGTTTTTGCATACATTCGCACAGACCAGAAAAAAATTGCAGGGCGGTCTCATGATATCATGTTACTTTAAAAACCGGTTTAAATGACAGAGGCCGTGTCGATGTTTTTAGTTGCCATTGCATGGCAGTGATGATATGTTGTCTGAAAGAAGTAGAGATGAAGCTGCAGTGACTGATATTGATAAAATCGGTGGATTTTTGAGAAGGAGGACAGTGGAGAGGTTTTGGATCTGCTGTGAGTTCTTCCGAATTGTTCTTGAATTCCTGGCTGCTCAGTACAGGTTAGAGTAGACGGATCACCCACCGAGTGTCCATCTGTCTTAAGTGATGTGCTTCTGTTGAACTGTCTAAAACTGTTTATAGTATACTCTTTCCTCTGTTATTTGTATAATTCCTTGTGATTTTGGGGTACTGTAGAACTTAACCTTTGATCCATTTAGAAGAAAGCCACAGTGGATCTGTGAATTGTTCATTATGGTATTTTTATGGAGTAAATGAGAGGTGCCACGGTCAGGAAAGTGATTTTTAATGAGCTCAATCATTTTGTTTGTTTGTTCTCCGCAGGACTTGAGCTCCTTCGCCATGCCGTTCCTGGAAGGAGATGCAGAACATGCCAATAAGGACAGTGTGTGCAAGGTAACACAACCCAAAAACACACAAGACCCTGCCAGCAGTAAAACAGTTCTATTTGGTTTTGAAAAAATGTATGTTGTGAAAAAAGCATTAGAGTATGTTTTGAGTGACTGACAAATAAATGTTTTCATGGATTCAAAGTCGCTTCAAGAGTCATTTAAAAAGCTGTTGACAGTTAAATATTCTTCCAAAGAATGCGTATATCACACTTTCAATTGGTTTGTTTGAATTATGCAATTTCCTCTGTCATCACTGGCCCTGTGATATATATTCCACCCCTAAAGGCAAAACGCAAGAACCACACATTTAGTTAAACTTTAGTTATGATTGAAAGCTAACAATCCCAAATCCTTAATAAATCCCTAAACCATCCCTAAATGTTCTCTGAATGTTCAAAATATCTATGAATAAAAATGAGTTATGTAGACATTGTGGGAATGTTACATCTGAACATTCTGAAAATAGTAATAACTCTTGTCCAACTAAAAATGTCCAACTAAAACTTTTCAGAAAAATAACAAAGAAAAGTAGTGTATAAAGGTTTTTGTGCTGCTGTTTTGAGAAAGTTATTAAACACTTTGAATAAACATTCTATAAATGTTACTAGAACAAAATTTTTCATAACCTTGTGAAAACATTAGCCAAATTCCGAGCACGTTCCCTTTTTACTGGATGCATTGATTCAGGGAAAGTGGAATGTGAACTGATATCAAATCAGTCGAAATGTGCATGTTGTGCCTTTGTGGATCCGTATTACACTGAGTTGCTATGTCTGATCTGGTCATTCAAACACAAAAGGCTGTTTAAATGCGAATAGCCGTGAAAAATGCAGATTCATTCCATTTGTGTCGGCAGTCTGAAAGCTGCTATATCCTTGTTGCTCTAAATCTCTGCTGTCACTCTGATGGGATATGAGTCTGCTTTAATAACCTGATTTATAATTATGTCTACCACGGTACTTTTCGTCTGTACTGACCTCACATTTGAAGCACAATTAACCCCAGCAGTGCAGCTTAATATTTTTGTGGAAACTGTATACAGTTGTTTTTTCAGGATTCTTTGATGAATAGAAAGTTCAAAAGAACAGCATTTATTTTAAATATACATTTTGTGTAACGTAAATGTCTTTACTGTCAAGTTGTTTGTACTTGTTTGGTAAAAGTATTAATTCCTCAGACATGACATGCCTTTTAATGCCACTGTTATTGTAGTCATTAAGTTGAACTCATATTGGTTAAGAACTCAGGATTTGCTCTTCAGTTGTTACCTTTATAAACATTCCCAAGGAATTCTGGGAAACCATCATATCTGACAACCAATCACCCATAGAGGCTGGAGATAAATCACCTGATAGCTGTCAGGGGGTGTTTTTGTTGAAGGTGAGTTGGAGTCACTGAATCTGAAGGGCTCTTTTGATGCTTTATTAGGTTTTGGAGTATACATTTTATGATTAGATGTAATCTGCTCCACTTCACTGATTTGCCGATGTTTTTTGTTGCTAGGGCTCAAGATATTAGCTAATATTTCTCCTTGTTGAACAGATGTTTTATTAACCCTGGGCAAGGTCAATGCAAAATCACCAATGTGGTTGAACATTTGTGTGCAAATGAACTGCATTTGCCTTGTGCTGTTTGCCAGAGGAATGGCTTATATTCTGGATCAGAACCAAAATAAGGGTAGTGTGAACTGAAAGGTTGTAAATTGCTGCGTCGTAATGTTTCAAGACTGTGAAAACTCAATGTCAGTGAAGACTCTTTTCCATCAGCACTTCAACACAGAAACATTCAAATGTTTCCATGGCAACTGAGGGACTCAGAATTAAAAAAAAAAGTCATTGTTTCTTTTGTTTAGTGTACAAAATAAAGGTTTTCTTTCATCTTAGTCTTTTCAGACTTTTGAAGGGATAGTTCTTATAAAAATTTAAATGTGGTTCTAAAATTGTAAGACATTTATGTGTGTTTGTGTTTGTGTCTGTCTCTGTGTGTGTGTGTGTGTGTGTGTGTGTGTGTGTGTGTGTGTGTGTGTGTGTGTGTGTGTGAGAGAGAGAGAAACACAGAACAAAACAACAAGAAGAAGCACAATACAAGGTTTAATGAAATTGATTCATATGACTGCGTGAAAATTCATTAGTTACTCACCCTCATGTTGTTCCAAACCTGTGAGACCTTTGTTCATCTTCGGAACACAAATGAAGATATTTTTGATGAAATCCAGGAGCTTTCTGACCCTGCGTAGACACAACTACCCCATTCAAGGCCCAGAAAGGTAGTACGGACATTGTTAAAATAGTCCATACATCAGTGGTTCAACCATAATTTTATGAAGCTACGAGAATAATGTTTGGCGCAGAGAAAATAAAAATAATGACTTTATTCAATGATTTCTTCTCTGTTCTGGGCCACCGTCCACCGCCATTCACAAGAGTATTTAACATTGTCCTTACTACATTTCTAGGCCTTGAGGGAATCATTTTAGAGGGAAATATCCCTTTAAGAACTAGATCAGTTAATTAATCATTTATAGACCTTTAACTCTGTGAACTGACTGAACCGCTTCATTGAAAAGATCTCAATTCATTCACATCACTACTTTTCTCATGAACATACCAAGACGAACAGTGTGTAATCTCAAGGTTTTTCATGAAAAACTACTTACATTTCAGTCTTTTCCTCACAAAAGCTCTCATGTGACTGAAAAAGACTTGAAATATAGTGCAAGAGTTGTATTATAAAACACTTTGATGGTGTTTTTTGTCATTGGCAATCCCACTCCTCGTTTACTTTCATTATACTCACAGCAATTGAAATAGAAATTGTGTTTGACAGAAGAAACGCGTACATTTTTTTATTCATACACTTACACATACCTTTTTATTAATACTTTGAATTAGCTTTTAAGTTTTCATTTCACATTTATAGTAATTTTCTGTCATTTTTTTGCTTTTTTAAATATTTCTATTTAGTTTTTTAGTGCTGGGCAACGATTAATCGTGATTAATCGCATCAAAAAAAACAGTACACAGTACACACCTATATTATTTACACAAAAAACATTTATTCTGGATGCGATAAATCGCGATTGATCGTTGCCCAGACTAGTTTTTATTTATGTTTTATTTCAGTTAGTAATTTTAGGCCGCATTTCTAATTTTCGATTTCATCTAATGTTATATTTATTGTATTTTTTCAGCATTATTTAAATTAACAAACATGTTTATAATAGTTTTAGTGTTAGCTAATGTTAATAACACTGCTTGAGGGAAAGTGATGGCTGAATGTTCATTTTGAGTGAACTATCCCTTTAACTGCAGTTACAAATCCCACTTTGTTGTATTCTGAGAGCAAGTGAGCGAGTGAGTGAGCGAGCGAGATGGGATAGTTACGTAGTGTTTTTAGGTATACAGTGAGGTATTTATGCCACTGTGTGAGCCTCTCTGATTTAACAAAAGCCTCTTGACAAAATGAGGCCATCTGTTCTTTTGGCTGTCTATACAGTTTTCAGTGGCTTTGTCTGGCTGTTTAGCTGTGTGAAATTCCCATGTGATTGAACGGTGGAAACCTCAAGGACTCACGATTCATTTGAATGTTACGACGTCTCTTCATTCAGTATCTCAGTGTCTGTTTATGTCCTTCAAACGTGGTGTCAATGGTCAGCATAACGTCATAAAACAGAAAATATGTCTTGTCTGTAAGAGAATGCCATTCACTTGTGAGGCTTAAAACCAATTCTCAAATATTTCCGGTATTGCTCTGTGATTTGAAATCTTAGGAGTTAATAGTTCTCTCAATATATGCTTGAAAGTGCATTGTTTCCTATTCCTAATGTAAAAATCTGTTCTAATATCGTATGTGATTGTATTTATTCTTCAGGGGGAGCTTAGCTGCCATTCAGCCAGCCCGACCAAAACCTTCTTCAGCCGGGGTCCATTTAGTCGACCCTCTAGCCCCATGTCTGCTCCGGCCCGATTCAGAAACAGCCCTGGATCTCCAAAAAACATCTTCCCCTACTCCTCCAACCACGACTCCTCTCCCAAGTGTTCACGTCGCCGCAGCTTCACCGGAATCTTTCGCTCGTCCTCCAAGGACTCCTCAAATCCCTCCACGTCTCCTGTCAGCATCAAACTTTTCTCTCGGGCCAGGAAAGGTAAGAGACATAAATCATCAATCTCTTAAACAGGTGTCAGAATGCTTACAATCTGAAAAAGCAGGAAAAACTCCACATTTCAATGGGTCATCATAACATTTCCCTTCCTCTTTGGAATTAATTTCTGATAAGTGAACTTTACAGTATAACTTAAAAATCCCTAGACTATACCGAAACTAAAAGTACACTACCATTCAGAAAGAAAGAATTTAATACTTTAATTAGCATGGGTGCATTAAATTGATCAAAAGTGGTGGTAAGGATTTTTACATTGTCGTCCAATCTTTCTATTTCAAATGAATGCTGTTCTTTTGAACTTTAATCAAAGAATCCTGAAAAAAAAAAATAATTTGAGAACCAAATCAGTATATTAGAATGATTTCTGCAGGATCATGTGACACATGGTGAAAATTCAGCTTTGATCACAGGAATAAATTATATTTTAAATTATACTAAAGTAGAAAATGGCTGTTTTAAATTGTAATAATATTTCACAAAATTACAGTTTTAACTGTATTTTTGATCAAATAAATGCAGCCTTGGTGAGCATAAGAGACATCTTTACAAAACATTAAATCATCTCTGACCCCAAACTTCTGAATGGTAAATGTGTACATTTTGGTTGTATTTTTTAAATATGTTTTAATGCAAGAAACCCTGACCAACTTTATCATTTGACAGGGAAAATATTTTAATTATAAAAAAATATGCAGGATATAAGCCCTTTGAAAGTGAATAATTAATCATTTCTAGGTATGTTTTTCATTCTAAAATATGTTTTTATGTGTACTGCTCTTCAATTAGTTATTTTTTGTACTGGGGCGGTGATCATCTGTAAATCTAGTCTTGATTGTTTGTGATGTTAATTATATGAATAAACTTATACATAACCTTTTATTTTGAATCTAACATTCAGCCAGGCTAAAAGATTGTTTTTAATGTTATATATTATACCAGTATCCAGATACAAACATCCACAATCTCTAATATATGAGATAAGATTGACAAGCTTCAGAATATGAATCCGCATCATTGAGATGAGATGCTATGAATGCCATTATCACATCAGGGGAGTGAGTCCGCGTTTAGTGAAAGCTTTCACGGGTTGTCTGGGTCCAGCTCAGCCCGGGGTGTGCAATGATTCGGATAATTACACTGTGTGCTGATTTAATGGAGGCGTGGGTGTTTCTTAATGCATAAGACCCTGATAATGAATTCAGCTGTCATATATGTTATCCACATGAGTCTGATTTAACTATCAGAACTATAGTCTATAACGGTGGTTTTTAGTAGCTAATATAGACGTTTACTCGGTTTATATCATCATAATTAGTTACATTTAATATATATATATATATAAGGTTATCCAAGAATTACAGTTTACCATTGTTAAGTAGTTTGGTATTTGTATGATTTACTTGTATGATATACGGTTACTGAATGATATTTCTAGAGTAAAGTATGTGTTATTCAAGCGCTGTGTTATTCTTGATGACTAATGACTTTGTGTTTTCTGGGCTCCTGACAATGTTTACTTTCTTGGTTGTGGTTAAAATGCCACTGAGAGACAAAGATGTTGAAGTGTATAAGATAATTAAGAAAGCATGCAGTTATTTTACTGCGGCAGTTCTTTAAACTATCCATGCGAGGTAACGTTATAAATGACTGTTATTTAAAAGCTAAACAAAAACACTGTAGAGACGTAGTATTTGGCTGTTGTCTTTGGGTAATCTGTTTAACAAGGGAAATATAAATCAGCTGAAATCTCCTCCGTTCCCACACACTGAAAGTGCAGTCAATAATTATCAAATTAAAGCCTGTCTTGGAAGATGTATGAGAACAGAGGGACCTATAATTAGAGGATGGAGTAATTGAAGAGTTTGCTTGAGTTTGGACATGTAGGTGGAATTGGTCTCTCTGTGTTACTATGGTATAGTGGTGAAAGTAGGTTGAAGGTCATGTCTTATATTCATAAATCAAATATATTCATATATATAAATATATACATACATACATAAAATAAATGTAAAATTACATATATAACATAAAACAAAATTATATTATTTTGGAATGTTTTATTTTAAATCATTTTAATTAAATTAATTGAATTAAACATATACATTAATACTAGTATTTAATTATTTATATATAGTTTAAAATATTATATATTTAAAATAATGATATAATTAAATAATTTTATGAAATATTTAATTATCCATATCATTTAAAATTAAATATAAAATCATAAAATATAAAGACATAAATAGACATGGAAAGGCAAAAACGGTGTGATTTTTTAAAATCTCCAATTTATTTTTTTATACCAAACTTTGAACAAAGATGATTCTCAACTCTGTTGTGAAAGACATAACAGAATGATTTGATATACCATTGTGCTTTCTGTAATGCGTGTGTCAAATTTCCATAAATATGTCATCCCATTATATACAACGTATCTATGCACTGTACCTAATTTGCACATTAATTATTATCAGGACACTTTTTTTCTGTGCAGCTGACAGTGGTAAGAAATGTCTAATTGAAAAAAAAAGTTCTGATCTGAATGCAATGAAAACAAAATGTAGTGTAAATGTGTATTTTGTAGTGTGTGGGAGGGTGTATGTGTGTGTGTGTGTGTGTGTGAGACCCACAGCTTCAGTACACACAGTTGGGAATATTCTTCTTCATACACATACACTTATATAACTTCACTATTATGCTTATCCGACAGTCCATTAGTTGCTCTGGCTGGCAGACTTTCTTGTCAGCAGAAAACAACAGTATTGATTTATTATTCAATATAGAGTTGGATGTCTCTGTCTGATTGTAAGGCAAAGCTGGAAAGATTAAAAGACATCGAGGGAAACTATTAAACATTAGAGGCACTTGAGAGAAAAGGAAGATGTGTTTCTCAGCCACGTTTTATTAGTTGATTATATTGATCTGTATAATAAGGTTTTTATCTGCTGAGTGCATCTGGTGCCTTGGCACACAAATAGTGCATAGATATGAGCTGTAGATGCATTATGTATTGTTAAAATCTCAGCTCGGGGTTTTTTATAGGGTCCAAGCAAGGTGATTTTGTGCTGTTTTCTGGGATGGATGTGTTTGTGGCAGTGACTCTGAGTTTGATGAACACTGATGGACAACAGCTTCTGTTCAAGCAGTGTTTGTCATTCAGGACATTTTCTGGAGAAATTATAAATCCTATTATATCCGGGAATTGGGCTGCACCCAGACAGTGACATCAGAATGCAGAAAGCCCATAATTCAATCACGCTTGCTTCCATACAAATGTTGTTAACTGAAATGAATCCTTGGCTCTAAGATGTCCTCAGAGCTCCTCAGCACAGGCGGAAAACCTCAAGAAAACCGATGAGGAAGAACGGATGCTGTGTCATCCTTCTGTGTTCACAACATGATTCATTGGTTGTAATCGCCACCTACTGGATAGAACTGAAGTGTGTCATTCTTGATGCATTAATATCAAGATGAGAATTGAATTTGTAATTTAATACATTTATAATATAAATTATAAATGTATATTAATATTATTTTTTAAATAAAATCTTACTGACTCCAACATTTTTGAACGTTAATGTAAATAAAACATATAAAGGGGTAGTGGCTTTTAATATCATGTTCCTCTGTGACCACTAGACGGAGATAAAGTAAAAAAAGTATTATTGAAATGATTATTTATAACGTCTGTATTCTCCATTGTTTTTACAGCAGTAGGCCTATTGTAAAAGTTTTACAAACAAAAGTGACCTTAAAATTATCCTCTTGAATTTATTCATTAATTTTACGCTTCTAACATCCAATAAATAAATAATGTAATATATTATATTAAATATATTTTATAATATTGCTATTTCCGTGATAAACAACATATTTGAAACATGCAATTCTATATATGTGACCATGGACCACAAAACCAGTCAAAATGGTCAATTTTATTTGAGCTGATATGTTTGCATCATCTGGAATCTGAATAAATAAGCTTTTCAGTGATGTATGGTTTGTTATGCTATAGGACAATATTTGGCCGAGATATAACTATTTGAAAATCTGGAATCTGAGGTGCAACAAAATCTAAATATTGAGAAAATCACCTTTAAATTTGTCCAAATTAAGTTCTTAGCTATGCATATTACTAATCAAAAATTAAGTTTTGATATTTTTGCGGTAGGAAATGTACTAAATATCTTCATGGAACATGATCTTTATTTAATATCCTAATGGTTTTTGGCATAAAAGAAAAATCAATCGTGTTTTGACCAATACAATATATTGTTGGATATTGCTACAAACATACCTGTGCTACTTATGACTGGTTTTGTGGTCCAGGGTCACATATGTTTAACTGAAAGCCACAGCCAGCCATGTGTTCCCAGCAGAGGTGTAAGGAGTACCCGGAAACCACTTGAATAAGAGTACAGATATCTTAAAGTGAAAATTACTCCACTACAAGTTACAAGTCACCAATTCCAAAACAACTGGAATAAAGGTATTAGAGTATCTGATTTTAACAGTACTTAAGTATTTTACTTATACTAAATATAGGCTCAAAGATGCACTAGTAAAAGAGACATGCCAATCAAAAACTGTAACGTTATGGAGAAGCTGGGGAAAACAGGCAGAGGCAAGGATCTATGTGGAGGTATTTCATGCAAAAACTATAATAAACAATAAGCCAACAACCACAAGAAAACAGACAACCATTCAACAAGCTACAAAGAACTAAATCAACACTAGGTTTGTGTATATATATATATATACACATATATATATATATATACATACATATACATATAGATATATATATAGATAGATAGATAGATAGATAGATAGATAGATAGATAGATAGATAGATAGATAGATAGATAGATAGATAGATAGATAGATAGATAGATAGATACAGGAGGCTAACAAGCTGAAAAAGATTAGACACAAACTGACTACGAACATCATGGGAGACAGGAAGTGACATAAAAGTCCAGGACGAGGCACAGAAAATGCAATAAAAACAAGAAAGAGCTATTTGAGAGGAGAGCAATCACACTTATTTTCTAAAACCCAAATAAAACTGAACACATCAAAATTACAAAAACCAACAAGAAAACAATAAACTTCAAAAAGGTCTCTGCAGTATAAAAGATAAATAAAATTATGTTAAAATTAAACAGTCAAAGTCTTCTTGCACTGGATGTGCTGTTTCGGCCTCATTTCCAGCTGCAGTTATGTCTTCATCTCATATATAAACAACTGGGATTCACAACTACTTAGTAAGGGAGCTCACATTCACGTAAAGTAGCCTTGTTGACAAGTTTGGGTGAGGGCAAACTGCACAAGATATAGTACTTTCAGTGCCCTGTAGTAGGCAGTATCACATCTTGTGTAGTATAAATAAACTGCTAGGTTTAAATAAATAAAAAGCTAGGTGCCATGCAAAATGTAATTTGTAACTGCAACACTCATTCAGAAATGTAGTGAATTAGAGAGGAAAAGTTGTTCATATCTTTGATACTTTGATATTATCTTTTGATACTCATATCTTTTGATACAACTACAAAGTATCTGAAAAGATACTTAAGTACAGTAATGTTCATTTTAGCTTTGGGCACGAGAAATGGATTTTGTTCCCTCAAAATAGCATCTCGAGGCCACAACATAAGGATGTCGTTACCACGACAAAACGATCTCGTGACCACAACATACTATCACGTAGATACATTTACTCAAGTACTTTACACCTCTGGTTCCCAGGAGAGAGAGGGGAATAGAAAATGACAATAAGAGCGATATCAAGCATTGACGCCTGTGAGGGAAAGGCTAAAGCGAGTCGGTGGCTCTTTTCTCCTCGAAACATCCTCACTCACTTCACACCCTGAGCTCTGAGCCCCTGAAGCGCGCGTTCACAAAGACGCGCCGCTCGTCGCCAGGCAACGGTTAAAAACACGGGCTCAGCGGCTGACAGGTGACCGCGATGAAGCGCAGTGTGGCGGCACGCAGCGGCCTTATCTCAGCAGTGACTGTCACACACGTGTCTGTGTTCATCACGATGCCCTCTATAGAGACCAAATAAGGCTTTTTCCTCTTTTAACACATATATGGGGAACAACAGGAAGTGCATGTTACGAATATCTGTGATCAGAATTTTTTAATATTTCATATACTACACGCGATACACGTTACGTTGGCTTTTTTCATTTTTTTTTTTTAAAGCCAACATACAGGCTCTATACATTTACTTTTTTAAGGAGCACTTGTAGCCTACATGTATTCACACTGCTCTTACAAATTGCATTAATAATGTTATTAAAGTTTTAAATATAAAATTGGAATACTGAAATATGAAATGATAGAAAAATAGAATGATACTTTAAAATACGAAACTAAAATCGCCAGTAGGTGGCAGCAAACTACTATTAAGACACAACTACCGTCTTGATAATTAAGTTGTTGAATCGTCTATTCAGTCGATTCTTTCAAAACAGCTGATTCATTCAGAAACAAAGTCAGGAATGATTGACACACACCCGGAAAAAATCTTACTGATGCCAAACTTTATATTATGAATAATTTTATACTAAAAAGTACCATGGTTCATCACATTTTTTGGACATGTACTACTGTGGTAATACTGTATCTTGTAAATGCCGTATTGTAGATTTATTCATACCTATACTATTATCGTACTATTAATAGTAACAGTAGTAATATTATAGTATTTTAATTTGTTTAGATTTTTCAGTTTTAATTTAAATTTGAGTAATTATTATGTCCTTTTGCCATTTTTATTAATTTTTTGTTTTGTTAATATTTCTATCTAGGTTTAATTTTTTATGTATATTCTTTTATTGTATTTTTCTATCTAGATTTATTTTATTTAGTAATTGCAGTACTTCTTTATTTCAGTTATTTTCCCCATCATGGAAAATAATATCATTTCAAAAATGTATTATTTTTATAAATAATATTCATGTAGTCATTTTGTGTATGCATGCATGTGTGTGTGTGTATATATATATATGTATTATAATAATTTTGTGTGTGAAATTTATAATGAATTATAATTACACATTTAATTAAAACTTGAAACTGGAAGTAAACTAATTTTAATTAAGGTAAACCTTACAGATATTGTTTTAAATGAAAAGCCGATCAAAAAGTCTAACTGGTGGTCAAAATCACTTTGATGTCTTCTTCATTGTGACATTTTTATCTGTCTAACATTTACCCAAACATCTGGATAACATCTAGATAATGTTAGAGGAATGTCTCGGCGCTGTCAGTGTGCCAGTGCATTCCTCTCCCTCATTCAGGCCTTATCTGGGAATGATGTTCATCACTGGATCTGCGTCTGCAGAGAGCCCCTGTGTATTTACAGAAAACTGCCATGTTTGCACATCATGTCCTGTCAAAAGATATAGCGTGGGCATATCCTTATTAGGGAAGAGACTACAGACTGGCCGTGAACGTGTCTTTTCTGTGGCAATCTTTCTAGAACATTCTCACTGAGAGAAACAGAAAAATGCATCTCTGACCTCTGAGTACTTCAGGAACAGTTCAAGAAAAAACGATAATTCTGTCATTATTTACTCACCCTCACGTCATTCTAAACCTGTAAGACTTTCAAACCGGACCCTTAAAGTAGTCTATATATGACCACTGACTTTCTCTGCCGTTTCATAGTCCGCCACCTTCTTTTTTCTAAGAGAATGACTGGAAAAATCAATCTGGCTTGACTCCAAAAGTGCAAGGTGACCTGCAGTAGAACGCAGCCTCACTCTTAGATATCCAGTGACTTGGCATCGCTCACTCTCAAGTGAAAGCTTATTAAATCAGGCAAATGGAAGAGGAAGGCTTTTCCAGCTCTAACACCATAGAAGAGCAGCCCGTGCCAGCTGATACAGAACCTCATAAGTGACTGAGTTGGAACGCTCTACATGTAAGCAGCAGCTCACAATGGATTCTAATGTTAGCTTGTTGCTAAGCTACATGTCGCGTTCTGAATTGAAGAACTAGCATGCCTTTTAGTTTATGAGTGTGAAATTGAACTGGCTTCACACCACAGGAAGCTGAGGAGTTTACTAAAATGCAAATCAAAGAAATTCAAAACAGGCGATAAATACTGGAAAATATAAATATTATTAAGTCCACAAAAGTTAACTTATTAAATATGTTGAAATATATTCAAACTTGTCTACATTCAAACGTTTGCTGTCAGTGTGATTAAATTGATGATTTTATTCACCAAGAACATGTTGAAAGAATCATAAGTGATGGCAAAGAAGACCATTAGGCCTATAATGTTACTAAGATTTCTACTTCAAATTAATTGATTTGAGCTTTTTGTTCACCAAAGAATCCTGAAAACAATAATTTTGTGGAAACCATGATAGATTTTTAAGCAGCACAATTGATAATAATAAAATAAGTGTTTCTTGAGCAGCTAAACAGGATATTAGATTGATTTCTGAAGGATCATGTCACACTGAAGACTGTAGAAAATTCAGCTTTGCATCCCAGAAATAAATTACATTTAAAAAAATATAAAACCAGTCACTAGTTATTTGAAATCAAATTTGTACTATATTAAATGTATTAATAATATATTTAATACATTAAACACCAATATATAGTAATATAAAAGTATATATAATTTTACAATTAAATAACGATATATTAAATTGTAATAACATTTATCAAATATTACTGATTTTACTGTATTTTGATCAAATAAATGCAACTTTCAAATAAAGCTTTGTTAAGCCAAAATTCAAAGATTTCTTGATAATCTTTGCTTTTCTAGTTAAAATTACAATGATTTTAATTTCGTTGAATTTCATTTGACCTTAATTGCTGCTTCTTTATAGTAAAATTAGAATTGCAATTCAATTCCATTCTAAATGGTGCACAATCATGATTAATAGTCAATGTTTATGTCAACAATGTGAATGTATTTTACTCTTAAAATGTTGTCTTGGTGGGAAGCTCACTAGGTTTAAGAACAGAGCTGCTGTCTGTGGAGGGTCTAGAGCACACAACACCTAAAAAGCACGACTGTTAAATGATGACAGTTCAAACAAAGAAAGTTTTTTGCTCCGGCTCCATTAGTGGTTCCTGACTGCATTTTTGTCCTAAAATCCGACCCTGCTCTTTCCAGTGTTCTGTTGTCCCTGGTCCTTTGAAGATGTCAGGAAGCACAGGGGATTTGGAAGGGATTAGCTGTTCGCTTCTCACCAAAGGCACTTTTTGGGCCCAAATGAGCGTCTTTAGAAGTGCTTAGTAGTGCCCCTGACAAGGAACGACAGCGGAGAGTTTGGGAAATGAGAGGTGATTACTCAAAGCCCATCTAATTCTGCTTACACAACTATCTCTTGGCGTGGAGCCTGACAGTGGGACTTTACCCACTGTTAAGTGATTAATTTGGTGCCTTGAGTGCACCGACAGAGAATGATTTGTTTATGATGGTACAGGAAGAAGGGGTGATCAGATGTTGATGGCTATTATCACCAGGGACATGCATTCATTAGCTAAAGTGATTGTCACCGAGATTGTTTTTCCTCCTTGAATGGAATACCCTTCATGACACAGATATTGGATTTCACCAGGGTATTCTTTTGGAGACTTCCAGATTTGCTGTGTTACAGGGCAAGATACAGATTTGATGTGTTATTTTGTGCATTGTTTTAAGTAAAGGTCAGTTTACATTACAGCTAGAGTAGAGCAGACACACTTACCATGATGATAAATAATGCAGGAACATGTTCAAAGCTTAATGAAGTTTCATTACTTAAGTAACTCAAGTGTAAGTGCCAGGAACAAAAATGAACAGAAAAGTATACATATACATGGGTACGGTGTAAAAAACTGTGTTACCAAGCTTACACACACACACACACACACACACACACACACACACACACACACACACACACACACACACACACACACACACACACACACACACACACACACACACATTCTATTTAAATATATTTTAAGATGTAATTTATTCCTGTGATCCAAAGCTGAATTTCAGGATCATTACAATCTTCAGTGTCACATGATCTTTCAGAAATAATTCTAATATGCTGATTTGGTGCATGATTTCTTATTATCATCAATGTTGAAAACAGCTGTGCTGCCTAATATTTTTGTGGAAATTAATTTCTTTATAATAATAATAATAGTGCTAGTTTGCTTGCACCACTAATAAGCAAATATAAATAAGATTTGATCTTGCATGAAACAGGAATGTTCTCCCACGGCGCTGCATTCATTTCAGTTTGGCAAGGTATTCGGAAAGGCTAAATCCTATTTTATGGTTCCCTGATTATTTTTTGTGTTCTCCTTAATGAGAAGTTTATTAAAATCAACTGACTCCAAACCAGAGGAGGTCAGAGACCACATGAAATAACAAGGTTCTATCATATGAACAAAGTTCAGTTGCACACTAGATGGTGAAATTTCTTTATAACTATATATTTTTTCTCTTTTGCTTTGTCTAATACTAAACCCAAAAAAAACAGTTCGTTCACACAGATGCACAACACTTAATATATGCGAATGGACTTGAAATATTAATGAGTGGGCGGAGTTTTCTGCTGTTTGGCCAATCACCAGCAATTCCAAAGCAAAGCAAGTTGGTTTCCTTTTACAGTCTCCCTGTTACACATGCTGTCTTGAAGGCATGAATTCACACACACACACACACACACACACACACACACACACACACACACACACACACACACACACACAGCTGTACTCGACAATCTGCTGCAGACTTGCCAGCCGGCCAGCCACTGATTCAGAGCTGTGAAACAGAAACAAGAGTCTGTGAGAGAAAGAAGCTGAAGAACCCTGAAGGAAGCACTTTTGTTGAAGAGCATGGAATAATCCTTGAAGAGCACCTGTCACTGGCTCAAGGATCAAGGCCTGCAAGTAACTGAAGAGATCCAACTAAAACTTCTTCCAGCACTGTCTGCGGGTACGGAATTACCTATTGCACTGTCTACAGCCTCTCCGAACTCCTTCACCCATGAAACGCTTTAGCAGCCTGAGAGGGACCAAAAAACACAAGGACCATGACGGCCGGACAGGGAGACGGCAGTCAGAGCCCCACGGCCTCCTGGGAACCAGTAAGATAGCAGTTAAGGCTTATTCTGCAGCATTGTTTTTTTTTATGTTGCAGCAACAAAATCAGCATGCAAACATTAATGAGAAAAGTTCATTTGTTTGCATAAGCTTTTATTTTGTTATACTGCAAAGGAATTCAGACATTTAAAGAGTATAAGGCCACTGAATTTCATGATCTTTCAGTCTTACAATCCTACACTTTACACTCAAACATAAGTAGACGGATGCATTCAGATCTTAAAGTGTCTCATTGTTTCTTGTGTATTGATGGATTTGCACAATAAGAGCGTGAGCAGTAGAACTCTTTACCTGTAAATTTGACCTCTAGAAGTAATTTCTCAGTGCATCCTGCAAGATGATTCCCAGAACCCTGAAAACTAGACATCGTCGTCTCAAGATGTGTATTATGTAATGCTTCCAAATAGGTGATTGTGCTAAAAAAACGCTGTTAAGATTTGTATGGCTTTTTCTAAATTGTTTTGTTTTCTTCGAGTATAATGATTGTGAAGGGCTAATCCTGTGATGTTAATAATGGGAGTTGATATTTATAGTACTGAGAGTGAGTTCTTTGGTATCACATACAAAACATACACTTGAAATTACATTTTATTCTTTTTCATGTCAACCTCAAACAGCCTGTCGAAATGCTGTCTGCTGGAGTGAACATCTGTCATGTTGTAATTGTGTTATGTTCATATTTGTCTCTTATCGAAGCCAATTTTAGCCTTAGACAAAAAAAATGTGAGATAAAGTTTAAAATAATAAAACAAAGTCATGTGGGATATAAATTCACACATGAGATATTGTGAGGTTGAAGTATAAGGCTTATAGCCTTTCCATCACTTTAATTTGTGTGTTTTTATAGCTTTCTGTATTTCATGTGAGCATGCATTATCTTTTAAACCATCTGTGCTTTAGTGAAACAATCATTAAGGGATGTCAAAATGACTAATTGTTTGGCCACCCACATTTAATTATACCTATTAATAAAGATTTCATAAAATTGCGTCATTAACCCCACCCATTAGAAAGAAAGTGGTTATAAATTCTAATATCACATTATGAATAATATTATACAAATATATCTACCATTGTATAAATCGGATGACACATTTCTGAAGGGTCATGTGACACTGAAGCCTGGATGCTGAAAATTCAACTTTGCATCACAGTAATACATTTTATTTAATTTTTAATAGAAAACTGTTATTTTACATTATTATACTATTTCACAATTAATGCTGTTTTTATTATATTTTTATCATGTAAATGCAACTAAAACATTTGAGTGGTAGTGTATACAGTTTCTGCTGTATCTGAGCGTATCTGCTACAACCAGCCACTTATACATTAACCAACAGATCACGTCCACTCTGTATCTAACAGCCAGCGGATGGAAAAACGATTGAGAGAAATGAAAGAGAGAGAGCACGAGGAGAAGGGAAAGAGAGTGGATCATACTTGCTCTCTGTGAACAGGTCTGAAGCTGGAGTGACCGGCTGATGGATGATAGAGAGACACAAATGACCAGTTAGCGGCTGAAACGTCTCCCTTAAGGATATCCCTTACTGATCTGAGACCTGTTACACACCCTGTATCAGTCATTTCCCCTTCAGGAAATATCCCCCTAAAATAAAAATAGAAACTACAACTAAATTAACTAAATTAACATATACAAATTAAATACAACAAATCCTTAACAACAAATATCTAGGTTCTTTAATTTATTTTTCATTTAATAATATGTATTAGGAATGCTATGATTGTTATGGTGCCAAAAGACTGTTTCTCTAGTGAGTGTAATGAAGGAACTATGAATCGCCTTTAAACCCTTTAAAGTGCAGCTTCTGTTGAACTAGAATCCAAATATAAAGTCTAGGCTCTAAAAATAAGGTCAAACTCTGATCAGATCTGAGTCTTGCTTCTGTGAAAGCGGTCGTGTGCTGAAAATCAGAGCAGCAAGCGTGTTGTGAATGTCACACGCTGCATAAGAAAATGCAATCCTATTGGTCGGCTGAATGGATTTTGACAGGCATCACTATGACATGCTAAGAGAACATCCTGGGCTTTGTGACACATGGATGCATGTCACCAAGCAGAGACACACTCCAAAGCAACAGTTATTGCAGCTTGTGTTCTCATCGGCCATATTTAAACTATGAGTATGCACTTTAATTCACAAGACTCATTACCTATGTTCAGAATTAAACACTCCAAGTAGCATACTGAGGATACTTCGTAGTATACTATTTTAATAGTAGTATATGTGCATTTAATTAATTAATTAATAAAATCTCAATTCATTATGTAAAATAGTATATTTAAAATATTTTTAGATTAATAAATGGTACAAATATTTATTATTATTATATTTTTGTGTGAAATGCATTCTACATTTTTGTACTTTATTTATTTATTGGGTTTATTTTTTATTTTAAAAACTGCATTCTAATCCAAAAATCACAGGTGATATTGATTCTGGCAGAAATGGAAAAATAAAATCAAAATATGCTTTGAATGGGGTGCAATTTTCCGAGCAATATTGTGAAAAATCACCATCCACTAAAACTGCGTACTGCACAAATCTGCTGTTCTGATCATAGCCATCTTCGTGTTATCAAACCAGATGTTTAGAAAATAAAGCTTAATGGCCTGCTAATACAATTAGAAAACAGGCTATGTTTATATTCATATCTAACCATAAAGCTGTCCCAGTTTTTAATCATATGCAATTCTGCATAAATATCTTTAGGGGGCGCAGCTCAGCTTACTGTGTCTTTATAGATCCAGAAATGCCCTTGGAATTTTAATAAGATCCACATCTCTGTCTGTCTGTCCTTTCTTTACAGGACTTGAAGCTATTTTTACTTTTAGAGAATGTGTTTGTTCTTATGCATATCTGATGATATCTTCTCATAGACACAACCCTCTTTACCCATGTGAACTCAACAAATGCACGTACTTATGAAAGCTTTTATCTAGTTTTATGGCATTAAGTTTCAAATGGCACATAATGCATGTGTGTTTAATCAGCTGACATATGTACAATACTTTGGCTGCTCATCACTCAGTCAGAGCAAAAGAGAGACAGACGGAAAGGTCAGTGCTGGTTGATTTGACTGTGCTGAGTTGTGTTGTTACTTTTCTAAAGCTTATTATATAACTAAATATGAGCATATAGCTGCATTACGCTGAAAAATGAATCATGTCGAATTCTGTTGAGGGTTTTTGTTTGGATTATTGGTCATGGCTCATTGAATGATAAGTGTTCTGCCCATGAGCGGTTGGGTTCAATTCTTTGACACTGGGTCAAAGGTCATCGGTCACTGAGGATGAAGTTTGTTAACCTCTGTCTGCAAGGTAAACATCAAAAGACGTCACGATGACAACAGATAAAGCTGTAATTACAGAGTAAAGTTCACTGCCTAGAGTTTAAACAACATCAAAATGAACAATGTCTAATACACAATCTTGGTCTAATGAATTATCAACGTACATTACTACAAAGAAATGCATACATTTTCTGTGGGAGAAATGTTATGTTTCAGTATTTTTCTAATTTTATTCATACTTTAATGTAAGCTCAAAGCAGAATGTGTTTATGAAATAAAACATAAATGTGTTTTGTAGGACGATAAATGGTTGGGATTCCACTAGCTAAGCTAAAAGCCAGCAGACATTTCTCAAAATGAATTTTTTCCTCAATTTAGCCATTAAATCGGCCTCAGGGGCTTTAAATGTGATTTACAATCCTGGCAATTTATGAAAAGCGCATGTCAGCATAATGATACAATGGAGACACGGCATCTAGAACGAGCAATCGCTTTGAGGAACTGGTATTTACCTGCTTAAATGTGTTTGAATTGAACACAAGAAGGCTTTGGATGTCTTACAATATCAAAGATGCATGGAGCCTTTGGACCAGGCCTGTCTCCATCCTGGTTTTGATTTGATTATGTTCTGTAATTATATAAAAATGATTTGATAGTAATATGGCTTCATAAATATGCCACTTGTATTGCTCATGAGGACAGTATAATTCGATAAGCGCTGCAAGTATAGCCTGTGGGTGTGTTCTGTTCAGCTCGTACAGAATCATGTCTGTCTGGATGTGCAGCACCCATCGTTCACATCCAGACCTGCTGCAATGATCGTGTGACTCCGTGGTCCTGATGGTAGATGATCCCTGGGAATTTGAGTGAAAGATGAGAATGTAAACTCCCTGTGGATGCATTCGGGTGGGGTGAGGGGCTATTGCCATTCTGATGACATCATCGCAGAGACCCGCTTTTTCAGCTCCCTCTATGTTCCTCCTACCCTGTCTATTTTCTATTATGTGCAGTGTTTACTGGGCCGATGGCTGACTGCTATAAAACAAGCTCTTTACTCATTCAGAAGCCATGGCCATGCGGTCTCGGCTGGGGGAAGATAATGGCTTGGTGCAGTGAGTTGAGGTAGTCAGGATGGCTTGTTAATCATTTCTCATTGAACATCTTTAATGGATTCCATGATGACTTTTTCATGCTTGATAAATGCTTATGATTTTTTGTCAAATATCAATCAATCGATCAATCAACTTTGCCTGCCATCTTTGAACCCACAATATAGAATGACAGACAGACAGACAGACAGACAGATAGACAGATAGACAGATAGACAGATAGATAGATAGATAGATAGATAGATAGATAGATGATAGATAGATAGATAGATAGATGCTATCTGTTCTTTTGGAAATATATTCTTACCTCATTGGCTTGCTGATGGTATCTTGGACTCTGCAGGCAGTGCTACATTTCACTCTCCTCTTATCGACTGATCAAAGCAGAAACTCAATAAATTTCCTCCACACACCACTCTGTGAGAGCAAGCTGCTTCCTTAAGGCTCTGCAACCGAATCCAGCCAGGGGAGAGGACGGCACACAGAAGTGGGTCACGTTCAAACAACAGGGAGCTGAAGCGATCACAAAAATGCAATTAGAGGGCCCACAATGAGATTGATTTGATCATTTAACAGCCAACTAACGTGCAGCACGAATCCAAAACGGACAGGCCAATTACTCAGGCGATTGGCGTGATAAACACTAAGGGGAAATTTGACCAATGTGTCACGTTTGGGCCTTTGCCATGTATTGGAAGAATCGTGTAGCCTCAGTAACCGAATAAACATACCCAGAGTGGTGTTGTTTATGCCAGTTATTTTCTGTGATCTGACTGAGGGCAGAGCCTGGAGGAATCACAGCATGAAATCTGCAGCCTGCAACAGCAGATGAAGTGTAAAATGAGGTGATAAAACTCAGCTCTCCACACTGCCTGCGGTTCAGGCCTTATGGCCCCTTTGAAATTGCGACAGGTACAGCCTAACCTTTAAGTGACAGGTGGATCTAAATTATCCTTCATGGGCAGAGAATGGGATATAGTGAGACACTGTAGCACAGTACACAGTCATGGAGTCTTAAAGGCGCCGTGTATCGTTTCTGTGATAGTAGCAACATCAAACTGAATTCCAGATAGATAGATAGATAGACAGACAGACAGACAGACAGACAGACAATATCTGATGTGTCTTGTCTTCTCTGTTTGTACAGCCTCTGGTATCTCCTCATCACCCACCACTCCAACACAACTGACCAAGCACACTTCTGCGTTTCTTCTGGAAGTCAGTCGGAATGACACTGGTAACCGTTCCTCCTCCTCCCTCCTCGACACGGGACAGCACCACAGCCCACCTGCAGCAAAACCACCGCCCTGTCCCTGCTCGGGACCGATATCTACCTCACGTCCGGTGAGTGATGTGGTGCGGGATATTTTGCACATCATTAATGTTTTAATTGCCAAATACAAGCAAAAACATTAAAGACAAAGTATAATGCTTCCTGACAGAAATCGCTACATCCTTAGATTAGTGTTTCTGTACAAGAATTTAAACAAAGAATTCCAATACAGATCAGATAGAGCTCCTGATCCTTAAAGAAAATCTGAAGAGTTATTAATGGCATTAGACATTAAACTTATTATAAAAAACAAACTGTTAAAACATTTGAAAGAAAACAATAAATAAACATATTTACTTATTTATATTGAAATGCTTGAAATACTGTGTGTATATGTATGTATTTATTTATTATTTTATTTATTTACAATGGTCAAAGTATTATATATATATATATATATATATATATATATATTCCAATGGCTTTTATTATATATATATATATAATGTCTAATGGCACAGATTTTGTGATAAATATAATGTCTAATTCCATAATTTTGATATATACACTCACCGGCCACTTTATTAGGTGCACCTGTTCAATTGCTTGGTAACACAAATTGCTAATCAGCCAATCACATGGCAGCAACTCAATGCATTTAGGGATCTAGATGTGGTGAAAACGACTTGCTGAAGTTCAAACCGAGCATCAGAACGAGGAAGAAAGAGGATTTAAGAGATGTTGAACGTGGAATGGTTGTTGGTGCCAGATGGACTGGTCTGAGTATTTCAAGAACTGCTGATCTACTGGGATTTTCACACACAACCATCTCTAGAGTTTACAGAGAATGGCCTGAAAAAGAGAAAATATCCAGTGAGAGGCAGTTGTGTGGATGAAAATGCCTTGTTGATGTCAGAGGTCAGAGGAGAATGAGCAGACTGGTTAGAGATGATAGAACGGCAACAGTAACTCAAATAACCAATTGTTACAACCAACGTTAGATAAGGAAACGGAGGCTTTCACACAGGCTCACCAAAATTGGACAATAGAAGTTTGGAAAAACTTTGCCTGGTCTGATGAGTCTCGATTTCTGATGCGACATTCAGATGGTAGGGTCAGAATTTGGCATAAAGAACACGAAACCATGGATCCATCCTGCCTTGTCTCAACGGTTCAGGCTGGTGGGGGTGGTGTAATGGTGTGGGGGATATTTTATTGACTCACTTTGGGCCCCTTAGTGCCAACTGAGCATCGTTTAAACACCATAGCCTATCTGAGTATTGATGCTGACCATGTCCATCTCTTTATGACTACAGTGTACCCATCTTCTGATGCTACTTCCAGCAGGATAATGCATCATGTCACAAAGCTCAAATCATCTCAGACTGGTTTCTTGAACATCACAATGAGTTCACTTTACTCAAATGGCCTCCACAGTCACCAGATCTCAATCCAATAGAGCACCTTTGGGATGTGATGGAACGGGAGATTCACATCATGGATGTGCAGGCGACAAATCTGCAGCAACTGCGTGATGCTATCATGTCAATATGGACAAAAATCTCTGAGGAATGTTTCCAACACCTTGTTGAATCTATGCCACGAAGAATTAAAGCAGTTCTGAAGGCTAATAGGGGTCCAACCCGGTACTAACAAGGTGTACCTAATAAAGTGGCCAGTGTGTGTGTATATATATATATATATATATACACAATTAAATACATTATGTTAATACCATTTACATAAAATTATTTAATTATTCATTATAAAGTTTCCAATTATATTTACACACACACACACATAATTGATCTGAAGAGTCAAATTAATATGAGTCTTTAATGTCTTTACACATTATAGTTAGATTTTGACCAATAAACATTTATATATATATATACTTATTTTATTGAAATACATATTTAATTATTAAATTCAACATTTATCAATCTAAAATTCCTTAAAACAGGCACACAATACTTTTACAACTCACCAGTTCTTGTCGATGGATCTAATCTGATTTTTACGACTCAACCCACTGACCGTTCATCACGTTCACAAGCCAAAATCAATACAGCAGTCACCATCTGCAATGCTGTTGTCCTTGCCTCCCGCACGCTAATCTAAGCAGAGGACCAAGGCTGCACTCAGCAGATGTGTTATCAACTTCAAGTGCATTTCCTTTACTCCTTCTCTCACACTTTGAGTCTCATTCACCTATGTACAGTATCTGTTCGTAAAGTTTTAATGCAAATACAATAATTTAGCAATAAAGTCCTATAATAAGCCACATTTAAATACTTACTGTGCTGTCGTGTTTCAGCATAGATACAACGTATTAAAGTAGTGCAAGTTTTATGAATTTGTCCCTAAAATTCTGCTACTCAATTCAGTGCAATATATGTCAAGGTCTGACACTGTGTCTTACTACTGTTTTCCCACTTTCCCATTACGTGTAGTTCCCCAGATTTGTGAACTAACATTTTTCTCATGGCCGCTCCTTATGTTTGTTTACTTCTGTTGTATATTCATGGGTTTTTCTCACAAGAGCTTAAGTTCGTTCAGACAGCCACACCCACTGATTCATCAGGCAGGAATTTGGGCACAGTTCATTTTAATTACCCTCCATGCCAGATTGTTTCTCTGGGAAAGGCTAAAAGCAGTTCTGTGAAATATCTTTGGAGCCGGACTCTATACGTGTTTTTACAGCTAAATATGGATGTTAAATTGATTCCATCCTATAGGTTTAAGGAGGGCCGTTAAGGGGAGAGAGACGGAAAAAGACACAGGAGGTCAAGAAAGAGTGTGATGGCCAGATGGGCACGACACAAACACAAGCACTGTACTACTGGCTTTATTTGCACAGACAGTATTTGTGCATCGCAGATAGAGCTCATTTAAATTTGGACACATAGATGCACAAATGCATTTTAGACATGAAAACCACTAAGCACAATCGAGAAGAGGACAAACTGCCATCTGTCGCTAATAAGACTCAATATGAAGAATTTTGCAACATTTTAAGGTTAATCTTTCATGTACAAACACATAACACATTTCAAATAACGCATATGGATAAGACTGAAGGTGTCATGTATTTTGATATTAATTGATGTTAAGCTCTCAAATCTTTTGTTGTCTATTGTGAAGTACAAATTCCCTGCAGGTTTAAACAATGTGTTTCATTTATGAGTGAACTAATCTTTTATTTCAGAGAATCATTCTTCTGTGCTGACTCATATAGCTGTTCACTGATTACAAGTGTGCAACTGACTGATTATATCACGAACAAAATTCATTGGTTGGACGTATTGAAAGAATATGTCTCCTTCACTGAGCATATCAGTGTTTGTAGGCCTTGTGTGTAAACTGAACCTTGTTGTTCAACAAACTGAATTAGCTAAGATTAATCTGATTTGAGAAAACTGAATTAATTACAACTTTTCGGCATAACCTGTGTGTTGCCCTGTGGAACTATATTAGAGGCCACATAAGTAATGTCGTCTGTAGCTTACTCAAAGTCGGGTGGATTTTGATTGGCTGACAGTGTTTTAATGGTTTATATAAAAAAAAATGCTCTTAAAGTGATTCCAACTACAAAACCTCTCTGTGTAGTTATTGTCATATTTTTGACGTGGTCTACGGTAGACTAACCTATTCTTATGGAATTAAAACGATTATAAAAAAGTTATGAAATAAAGCCAATAATTATAATGATTTTATATTACACATAACACAAGAACCACTTGTTTCCACCTACTGGGTGTAATGTATTTAAAGCTGCTGTACAGCAAACAGCGTGAAACGTGAAATTTCGCTAACGTGAACTCACCTTTAACCTGCAGAAAGTGTCACTGAATCAGTGACCGAATTATTTTTGTGAACAGACTCAAAAGATTCGATTCACTGGGATGAATCAAAATCCCCACCCACCACCATTCTGTTTGGACAGGTTGACTCCGCTCGCTTTTATATTGGCACATTGTCTGTTGCTCATAACAAGAAAGGAATAAGCGGTATAGTTGATTTAAAACACTCCCTGTCAGACCGTTGGCGGCTCGCGACTGCAGCAAACTGGAACAATCCATTTGCAAAAAGCCGGAGGGGGAGGATCTCTCATGACTGACTTCATATTAGATGCAGGGGTACACAACTGGAGCACGCCTGAAACGGCAAACACTGACTGCCCATACAAGGACCGACGGACCCGACATCATGAGCACTTAGTCCATTTGTTTTTTTCTGCTCCGAACCAGTTCAGTTTGCGCTGCCGCCGCTTAGTCTACTGTTTCTTTATTAAACTCTGACAACCAACTTCCGATCTCACCGGTCTCCTCACCGTCTGTCTGCCAGTGTGTGTGAGAGAGAGAGAGAGAGAGAGAGAGAGAGAGAGAGAGAGAGAGAGAATGTGTGTGTGTGTGTGTGTGTGTGTGTGTGTGAGAGAGAGAGAGAGAGAGAGAGATAGATTGATAGCGTGTGTGAGTGTGGGTGTGTGTGGACGGCGAGGGGAGGGCTGCCTGAGATCGCTTCGTCTCAGCTTGACACTGTCACTCTGTCCCCAGGTCCACGGTTTAACTGAAGACATGCTGGAGAAACTCGATCTCGAGGATGAAGGTAAGCCTCTTCGGGAAATATGTCTCTCGCGTCGTGATTGTAACGATCTGCCTTCGCTTCCTGCACCGGCCGCCTCAGCAGCTTCGCTGTCTTGACATTGTGATGTTCTTTGCTGACTTATTTAGTCCTCACACTTCCAGGGATACTAGTCTGTTTTAATCTCATTCATAATCTAACATGGGTATAATCACGATTTTCCTCGGTAATTTTGGGGAACAGTGACATGGCGTTTTTGTACAAGGTGTCGATTTCACATCAAGCTGCTCGGTAGGAATCACTGGAGATCCCAGTAATGTATCGGGATCCCCATTCGTCATTTCTAACCTGTTGGGTGTACATGCGTCAGATGATGCTATTGGCTGGAGAGCATCTCACCCACGTCAAGGAGTCCCTCAGGGGTGAGGGTAATGCCCCTGCTTATTCCTTATTATATATTTGATATCCCCATCCCATCATACATATACATGCATATACATTCTTAATATTTTTGAAAGAAGCCTCTTAAGGTCACCAGGGTTGCATTTATTTAATAAAAACATTGTAGAACAGTAACATTGTAGAACAGTAAAATAATTACAATTTAATGTTGCTTTTTTCTATTGTAATATATTTTTATCATGGCAAAACTGAATTTTCAGCATCATAACTGATCATATCAGTCTTCTGTGGCACATGATACTTCATAAATTATTCTAATATGCTGATTTGGTGCTCAATAAATATTTAAATGTTATTGATGTTGAAAACATTTGTGCTGCTCAGTATGTTTGTGGAAACCATGATTTTTTTTATGAATTAAAAGTTCAAAACAACAACATTTATTTAAAATAGATATTTAAAAGTTCACGTAAAAGTATATTTATATTCCTTTTGGTTCCATTTAAAGCATTATTGCAGAACATTGTTTAATAATATCATACCTGATTGTAATTTTGTAAAAGTAGCTTATGGCTGTAGTTTTAATAAGCAATCAGTCCCGTAATTATAATAACTAGACATTACAATGCTTTAGAATGCTGTGTGACAGAGTAAGGCCCAGCCCTGAAACGGTTTTCAGAGCAGACATTTCCTCAGAAGTGCTTTCGCCTCCGGCAAGGTTTTTCCAACAATATGAGGCGAGCATACCACACTGATCTGGCAGTGCAAGTCTTGCCACTATAAAGGCTTTTGCTGCTGTTCTTTCAACTGTTGGACCTTTTAGGGGAAACAGAGAGCAGGTCGTTCAGGCTGCAGATCTGCACTCTCATGCTGAGGTTGAGGGGTTTCCCCAAAGGCACCCTCCTCAAAACCCTCTCTCACACTTTCACCTCTCAGATATCTATCTCTGAACTGTAAAACCCCAGGCTGGTGTCTTTGGTTAGGTTGACAGTGGCTGGCTGGAAGAGACCAAAAAGATGAGTTTGTGTTGGCATGCTCTATTCTGTACTGACACGCTGACTTACAGACCAAAAAGACCATATTTTAAGGTATTATTCATTGAAAATCAGTGAATTATGCAGGCTAATGTAATAATGTTTACCACCAATCTGATGTCATGTGAAGAGCAGATCAGTGTGTTTTCTGAAGTATTAATAGCATGCGCTAGTTTTTGAAGCGCCATCATTAAAAGCTGTCTGAAGGCATTGGCTTGAAGTATGCGGTTGTGAAGCGTTCCAGTGCGGCATGGCTTGTTGATCTAATAGCATGTGGAAACCAGAGTGTTTTCAACAAACAAAAGATTCATTCTGCAGTAATTCGGTTCTTTGAATAGCCACGGTGGACATCGGCCAAAGTGTCATGCCTCTGGTTGTGGTAGATCCAAACATCCAGACTTTCTGAGTAGCTTTCTTTTGTCATTTGTTTGGGCTTATTTGAGGATAATATAAATATTTTCTTATATTGTAAATTTTGGATTAGCACAAATCCCACACTAGAATGGGTGTATTGTTGCTCTCGTAATGAAGTGTGGAAAAAAACTGACCGTTTTCAACAACCTAACCCACGTTTGCTATTGGTCAGGCATGTAAAGTTACAACAGTAGGGTTTTGGATGTAAATCCCATCCATTTTGTCTATTAGGGAATTGTTTTAAAATGTATTTGAAAGATTTTTACATATAAACCTTTAAAAACAGCCCTACTTTGCGAGCTACGAGGTTGTTAATCAATGGTATATGCTTCTGTTGAAGCCATCAGCCCACATGATTTCAACTTATTTTAAAAATAATTGTAATTAACAGTGGAATTGGTTGTAAAAAAAAAAAAAAAATAATTCTACAAAATCTTGACCAATCAGAAAATCGAGTCAAATCCCGCCAAAAGAACTCATTATCCCATATGAACTGCCTTTTTTAAATAATTTGTATTGTTCTTTGAGGTAACCCTTATTATGCTATCAAGATTTTTCATCAAAAACATCATAATTATATGAAGTAATAGGCCTATTTTCTGTCCTGTTTTGACCCCCCTTATCAGAACGCTCTGTTTGAATAGGCTTGGCGGATTGTAGACTCGAAAGTATACTTCGTTGTAAACTAAACCGCATCGACTTATGCCTTGTTTGTAAATTAATCCATGGTAAAATGAAGTGAACAAAGGACCATGTTCTTACTGACACTTCATTAAAATAAATCATCATTGTTTAATAATATCATGAATCTGATTGTAATTAATGCAAATAAGTTTTCCACAAGTTGGTACTGCATAGCGTCGTCTTGTTTTCAGAGCCATCTTTATAGTTTGGGTTCTGCATAGACATGTGTTCGTCTCTCTCATTATTTGCACTACACTCATGGTGGGCGGGGCTAAACAGGCATCGCTGTAGAAGCAGGCGTTGATCATCTTCTGTGTAGGCAGTGCTTATCCACACTAATACATAATAGAGTCATACATCCCACAAGCTATTGTTTTGGCAGATTGGCTTCAATAAGCTGTTTTTAGACTAACAAGAAAGATTTGAGTTCTGAAACGTACAGGATGTTTAATAGTTCAATGATCTCTTATACGGTATGTCAAAAGATCAAGGGAAATTTGATTTCTCAGTTCATGACCCCTTTAAGCACTGAATCGCATAGTATACATAGTCCCGCCCCCAAACTCATGTCATTGGTTGTCAGACAGGTCTGGACGTTCAAAGACTTTTGTGTTATTTTAAAGCGCCACAGTGTCTTCACTCTTTGCAGAGTTGTTTTGCATACGCTTTACATTGTCGTAGCATATTAAAAGTATGCTAACTTCTCACAAAGTATATATTGTTTAAGCTGCAAGCTTTTCAGCGTTTATTTTTTTGAATCCCCTCAGTAAAGATTCCTCGAGCAGCAGCAGCTGGACTGTCCTATTTTAATCGTTTCCATGAGCTAATACTAGACCTACTGCAGGACTATTCTTTGACAATAGCCAGTAGTGTTAAACTGCACTGAGCTGAAGCAATGGTGAGAAATACTTTGAACACCAGGCTTTTATTAACCTCATCACACTGAATGCTTTTTGTGGCCTAGCCTAGTAAAAGAAAGGTTAAGAGCTGCTTTCTCCACTAGGCCTTTCGATCAATGTTTGTTTGATACAGTCAGGTAGGTGTCTAGACTGTGGGGGCAGATGCGCCCGAGTCCTCATAGACTGCACCTACAGCCTTGCGACAAAAGATTTCAGTGGTGTTTTCAGTCTAGACCGCTTCTGAAGAAGCAGTTCAGTGTCTAAGAATACTACTGTAAGAATTACCATGGCAACTGGGGCATTAGGCAGGATGCTGCTGGAAGGAACAACAAGAGAGACATCAGAGTTCATGTCACCCGCCAGATATAGTGAGATCTTATTTATTCATTTTGTATTATTTGCTAAGGATTTTACAGATAGTACTTGAATAATTTACTTTGGCTTTAGTACACAAGGTAAAAGCCCTGATATTATTATTAGTGTAAATAATACTTTATTACTTTATATTTTATATTATTATTAAGGTATGTTGTCTTTATCATATTTTGATAATGATATTAAATTATATTATTGATATGAAATGATAAATAAATAATTATATTATTGGTATTATTAACATATGTACATGTTATCATGACTCATGTTTTCATATAATCATAATCATATAAATAATTACAATAATAAATAATATTATTTTAATACTTAATAGAAGTAATATAGTGTAAATATAATGTGCTTAATAATATAAAAATACTCTTTATATTTAGAATATAAATGTATTAAGTATATAATAATATATATTATAATAAAAAAATTATCGTCAACAATAATATTATTATATTCCATGTATGTTCAAATCTGACTCTTAAAATGTATTTACACAGTATACATGTATTATCATATTAACATGAATATTAATAATAAGAAGAATAAGATACTTCACTATTATTACATATTTTCTTCACGCAATATAATTTTTATGCATTTTACACATTCAATTTTATAGCTGCTATTATATTTTATGTAAGGTGTCCTTCATAAGTGGATGGTCTTATTGGGGCCCTTGACATCAAAAAGTATTAAAACTCAGTGAACTGACAACTGTCAGATGATAAAATGTCTAATAACATATTTTATTTTGAATTCAATTGTTATTTTTATATTTAAATGTATAAGGGAATTAATGTCTGATTTGATCACAGCAGTTATTTTCAGCCTGATTTTTTTTCTTTGTACGCTGAGTAAGAATATTGTTATTCGAAGCTTATTCAGCTTAATGTTTATTAATTCATTTAAATAATAAAACACTTTGGTTATGAATGCATCGGTTCCTCAGCCTTCTAGCAGTGTGCTGTTTCTTAACTTATTGACTTGTACTTCTGTCTCTCTTTGCTTTCATATTGACTGTGTTTTCGTTTCTTGCTGTCTTTACAGCTGTTGAACAATCTGAGAGCGACATTTACATGCGGTTTATGAAGTCTCATAAGTGCTATGACATCGTCCCGACCAGCTCCAAGCTCGTGGTCTTTGACACAACGCTGCAGGTAAGAGCTCTGGGATGTCTTTATGTAGCTGATAACACATCTATGATAGACATGTTTTTTGGGGGTATTGCTATTATTATCGCTCATCATACTTAAGGATCATAAATACACTGAAAAAAAAAATTCTAAGTTGTTAATAGGAAGTTTATTGAAGTATGTTTTACAAAAAGTACTGTTTAAATATTTTTACTTCATAAGATCAACTGAGTGTGAAATACACACACACACACACACACACACACACACACACACACACAGTGTGAGAGAACTATATATAAAACTTTGGTTACACTTAAGAATAAGGTTTTATGTTTAGTTTAATGTGTTACTTGCCATTTGTTTGTAATTATTTGTCAAATTTACTTGCAATTTCTGAGTTTCTACACCAGTGTATTGCACTTCTGTTACATCCCATTAATTTATCTAAATAAATAAGAAATACAATTCTACAAGTGGTTTTAGACATACTATTATAATTCAGAGTATGAAAAATAGATATTCATTTTGAAATTGACTTGATATTTAATTATATTTTATAATAATCAGGAATAATTCCTGAATCAAAATGTGGCAAAATGTCATGCGTTTCATTATTATTTCAGAATTGATCTGCTTTCCATAGAGATAATTGACTCTAGCAATGTTTGTATATTTATTTTTCAGATATTCCTATTTTAAAGTGACATATTTAATGCATTATTTGGACAATTGCATTTTTACATAATAGCCTTTAATTATTGTTAAAAAGTGAAAAGGGAAAAAATTAATAAAAGACAAACAGTAATTTGAAATTCTACAAGTGATTTTAGAAATAATTTCATAATGTACAGTATGAAAATGTATATTCATTTTGAAATTGGCTGAATATTATATTTAATAATTGTCAATTAAATGTATTCATATATTTTGAAGTGGTATTATAGTAAATTAGTATATTAAAGTGAATGTTAGATGACGGCAAATGTTAAATAAACATAGAAATAGGAGAAATAAGCATGCATTGTTAAATATTCAAAATAAATCAAATGGTTTATATTTAATTGTTTTATTTTATTTAACATTTTTACATTTAAAAAAAAAAAAAATCTCTCTTATCCACAGATAACCAATATGTTATTTTGCATCCCTAATATCTGTTTCATTTGTTAGTGCATGAATGTTTTCAAAATGATCTTCAGCTGATCACATGACCTCTCAGTCAAAATGCTGCAGCTTTTAGAAAGGAGGCAGTTTCACATGTTTCATGTCAATTTTGCTTCACTCCTCCTGTTTGTCTCTCACTGTCTCTTTCTATCTTTATCTGTTTCTTCTCCCGGTGGTTTGTTACGTGTCACATTGATGTGTTCATCCCAGCGCGTTACACATTTCACATACCGTGTGATCAGCACGTATGTTTCCAGTCTAATCTGGTATTGCACATGCTGTCAAAACCCCCTCCATCAGCATCAGTGCGGTCTGCTTGTGAAGTTCAATAGAGGCTCAGGAACCCACGGGGTCACTGCTCCACTGTCGATAGGTGTAAATATTTGATAAATCCTAGATGAATGGTCTCCTCGCTGCCGGCGGGATTGTTTTGGACAGAAGATTCAAGCCTGTGTTCCTGATCACTGACTCACAGCAGTGATATACTAGCCATCAGCCCCCCCGCCCACTTCTCAACAGCTTCCATACAGCAGAAAGCCCAGCCTTGGGGAACATCTCGTACTGTTCCCTGCTATAACTCCATTAATGTTTAATAATCTTAGATTGGACTGGAACATCACCCAAGAAAGAGACTCGCATGATTTATTTAAGAGCGCCCATGAGACGCCATGATTAATGCTTTGTTTGGCTCCATGGCAGTAAGGACAGTGTTTGAAGGATCGGCCCGCCCAAATCCTCCTCGGTGGAATATATTCCAAGACGAGCAAGGCTTTGTGCTCAACTTGAGCCGGTACTAATAATTACAACATTTTAAGTATTCCAAGTCCTAATCCCATTTTAAGGAAGCCAATTCCTAATCCCAGCTGAACACCTCTGGTGTGACTTTAAATGCAGACCTTGAGTCAAAAATTCATCACCAAACACCAATGACTTGTACATTCATTATATGGACAAAAGTACTGGGACACCCCCTTCTTTAGAAAAGAAAAAGGCACTTCCAAACTGTGGCAACAAAGATGGAAACATAATTAATGTAAAACATAGAAAATTGTATTTCCACCTCTGTTGCAACAGTTTTGAAGTGTATGAAATGACGGTACCCATAGATACAAGTCATTGGTGTTTGGTGATGAATTTGTGGCTCAAGTTCTGTATTTAAAGTCACACCAGAGGTGTTCAGATTAGGACTTGTCTTTCTTCAGACCAGTCAAGTTCTTCCACACTGACTGAATCATCATTTCTCTCTGATCCTTGTCTTATACACAGAGACACTGTCATGTTAGAATAGAAAAGGGTTCTGAACAAACGGTTGCTATAAAATTAGAAGCACACAATTCCCTAGAATATCATTATATGCTTAAACATTAAGATTTGTACTCATGGGAATTACTAAAGTAGTCAAACCTTTCATTAGAAGGGGGTGACCCAATACTTTTGGCAATATAGTGTATAATTATCTTAGTGTTTATTAAATAAAAAATATAAATGAGAAATAATCCAAAACAAAAATTACAAAAAAATATTTGTGGTAACAACAGATTATTATTATTGTTGTTATTGTTTTTTCTTCTTGTTTTTGTTTGTTTAATAATAATAATCAATAGTCTTAGCAGTAATAGTGGTACTGCCAGTAGTAGTATTAATAGAACTAATATTATTACTTTACTTTTTAGTCATTTAGCAGACGCTTTTATTCAAAGCGACTTACAAATAAGAAAAAGTAACTACAACTGTAAGTTAAAACTCTATAAATACTATATATACACACATTTAAGAAAATTGAGAAATTAAATACAATGACAAATGCATACAACAACATTTCAAAATGAAACATTTAAATGAAAACAAAAATAAAGCTAAAAACAATTCAAAATATTAAAGAACTAAATGTATGAGTATAATAATATTTCTAACATAACACTAAGCCAAACACCAAACACAAATACATATATGTGTATTAGTATCATTGTTATTATTATTATTACTAGTATCGTTAAATGCATTGTAGACATTTTAATAATAATACAAATATTGTGATTTAACACTTATTTAAACATGCACATTGCATATTATGTTGATAAGAAATAATACAATATGTTTATTGGTAACTTGAATATTTAAAATAACTTGTATTGCTTTATACAGATAAACAATGTCTGTTGATGTGAATTTCTCATGAATTCCTTTGGTAAAGGTATTTTGCATGTGGCAGAAAACCAGTGGGTGTCTATGGATGTTCTTCAAATATGTATTCATAGGCTACTCCATATTTGTGTGCACACTGTATATTTGGACACACCTTTGGCAGTAAATAATTTTTCATTTAATCTGACATGCTTGGAGTAAACAGCGCCCTCTTCCTGTGACTGCTGGTGGGACAAAATTAGTTTGAAATGTGACATAAATATTTTTGTCCTTTTTTTTTTAGGTAAAAAAGGCCTTTTTTGCCTTGGTGGCCAATGGGGTCCGAGCCGCCCCTCTGTGGGAGACCAAGAAACAGAGTTTTGTGGGTGAGTATGTTCTGATAATGAATACACAATCCGGCACTGTTTGATATGAGAGACAAGGACCCATTTTTAAGTACAAGCACCTAAATGTTGACCGTAGAAGTTGTTATAAGTATTGAAATTCTTCGTACCCTTTGGTTATCATCTTGTGTTTATCAGTTTCCAAGAGCATTTTCTTTGTCTGCAGCTTCTTAAAGCGAGGCTTGCAAGTGGAGCTGCTCTTTGGCGTACTCTCTAAGGGAGTGTAACACATATGTCCAGATCTCTGTGGCCCAGTAGAGATTCAGATTCAGATTCCTGTCTCCCTCTACGGCACTCAGCAGTTCTCTGATACAGAGTCTTATCTGTTACCATGACAAAACCTGCTCAAAATAGAAGCGTGTGCTGACCAGAGTCGCAGCATTTGCCTCAGGCTCCACTAAAAGTGCAGTAATGATTTCTGTAAGTTAAGCAAAATTAGCTTTTCAAAAATAATGTGTGGAAATGGCACAACCAGTTAGTGTGAAATTAAACGGATAGCTCACTCAAAAAGGAATATTCTGTAATTAATTACTCAGCCTCATGTCTTTCCAAACTCGTAAGACCTTTGTTCATCTTCGGATGTTTTCTGAGAGCTCTCCTACATAGACAGCAAGGACAACAAGATCAAGGTCCAGAAACGTAGCATCGTTAAAGTAATCCATCTGACATCGGGTTCAACCATCATTTTACAAAGCTACGAGAATACTTTTTCTGTACAAGAGACGATTATAACAAATAGCAAGGATGGTAAAATCATTTAGTCCTGATCTAAAAAATAAATAATTATAACCCAGATTATGTGGCTTCACCTTATTAAATCTCGTCCTTTCATTATGAAGGAGTCATGCTGGGATACCCTCTCAACACAGCCACAGAGACCGAATGAGTCACCGGAGAGAAAAATCATGAGTGACTCATTGAATATCACATATCTAACTGTAAATAGATGTCCTCTGAGGCATCCAGGGACAGCATCTGTCCTCTCAAGAGAGATGATACAATCGTAACCAACAATCTGCAGGGTACAGTCTTTAACAAGCCCCTGTAAACACTGTCACATATCTGATAAATGTAATGCATTTATAAATGTAATCTCAGCCTCATAAAGCCTCATATTTCCTGCTTTCTGTGGACAGCTGTGGCTGTTTCGGTAGATTTGCTTGTTCTCCCCAGGCTGCTGATCTGTGCTGGTCTATCATAAGCCTCTCGGCGTTGATAAAGGGCTGTTTGAGTGTGTCTGAAGTGCTGAGTCACTTATCTCACCGCAGACTCAGGCCCAAATACAGCACTTATTAAAGAGATAGTTCACTAAAAATGAAATCCTGTCATCTTTACTCACCCTCGTGTCATTAGTAGGTGTTATTAATGTTAAACGGAGCTGTATGTGTGTGGATGGAAGGGAGAGCAGGTGGAGGAGTGGGTGGTGATATTAATTAGCAGTGTTTTGAAACCTCTCACCTTTGAGAGCTCTGTTAGGAGTCTCTGTCAGCTTAACTCTTAAATCACCACGACGGATCCAGTACCTGCTTATTAAAAATCACTCATAAGAACTGCATAACACGGTAAGGTTGCATACTTAAAAAAACATAACTGAAAACATACCCCCCCCAACCACATTTTTTAATTAAATTAACCACATATTTAATATATAGTTAAATTATATGTGCATAATTGTTTTAAATAAATATTATATATAATATTTAAATATGATTGATAACAAATATTTGTTATTTTCAAATAAATAAACATTTACTTAAATATATTTAGATTATTTAACACTGTTTCTGATTATGATAGAATTCTGTCAAATATATTATGAACTATAAAACTAAAAGGTGGGTGACATGCTGAAATCATAAACGGTATTTCATATAATCAATTGTACAGAAACTTAATAAAAACACTATTTATAGTATATAAATTAAACCAAGTTATTATTAATATTATTGTTGTTATGAAATTAAATAATAATAAAATATAAAATAGTAACTAATATATAAATAATTTAAAAATACTTATATTATGTAAATAATATAAAATGTATACCTATATTATGAACATAAATTGACCAAATTATATTATTATTATTATATGTTATAATAATACTATATATCATTTATTTAAATATTTAAACATGTAATTTTTTTGTAAAATACATTATGATGAAAGATCTTAAAAGTGATTTTAATTTTGAAATCAATTTGTTCACCAATTAAACAACACTAGATAATTCAGCAAGTTTATAAATAGAGTATGTTTTTGTAGACTGACAGGATCCAGACCGGGTCCCTGCCACTGCTCATGTCCTGAAGCACCACAGTCCCTCATTTCTCCTCTTGCTGATTAAGACCGAGGCCATAATATGGGCCGGCTTGGCAGGAACAGATATAAATATGCCTGCACCCTTCATCACATTTTAATCAAGAGAGTGATTACTTCTCTCTGCTTTCCTCCAGCACTGATTTAGACAGTGTCCGCTAGTCTGCTGCCAGGCTTTATGTAATGTAGTAAATACTGCCCTCTCAGATAACACTCCTCTCTAGGACACTGCAGTGATGCTGACCTACTGTCTCCTCCAGTATCATGTTCATATGTGTGGATCAAGTCTGTTAAGATTATATATTGAGATAGATTTTGATCTCTTTAACTCACGGCTGGCAAAATGCCACTTCCCGTAAAAAACCTCCCTGCTCAAAGAGCTCCACTGTACTCGGAGAAGGGAAACTGTTATCTGAGACCCCTTGTGTTTTCTTCTGGTTTACAGGTTATCTGAGACCCCTTGTGTTTTCTTCTGGTTTACAGGTTATCTGAGACCCCTTGTGTTTTCTTCTGGTTTACAGGTGGTCCAAATGAAGACTAAAGAGTTCTGAATCTGTTAAAGTTAATATGTCTTTCTTGTTTCTCTGCAGGCATGCTGACCATCACAGACTTCATCAACATACTTCACAGATACTACAAATCTCCCATGGTATTAATGCATTATGTCTTTTGTTTGTTCTTTTTTTTTCTTCTGGTTTTCAGAAGAAATGCTGAACTCTTAGGCCAAAACATACTCTCAATTTCAGATTCTATTGTGTTAAATGTCATATTCATATTTATTAATTTAGCTATTCATTATTTTATAATATGTTTCATTTATTTTATAAATTTTTTTTATAACAGAGCTTATTATGTGGCATGTCTTATGCTATTTTCTAGTTTTAAACAGAAATAGTAAACCCATAGGCCTGAAACATAATCTTGATTTAATGCACCATTATAACATTATACACTATACCATTCAAAAACTTTGTTCAGTATCATTTTTGAAGAAATAGAAAAATGACAGAAAGTAATACTTTTATTAGCAAGAAAGGATGCTTTAAATGTATCAAAAGTAATGATAAAGTGATTTATGTTACAAAATATTTATATTTGAGAAAATTCTACTCCGCTGTTTTCAATGTAGTAATAATAATAACAATAATAATAATTAAAGAAAGATAATTTGACTAGTAATGATACTAAAAATTCAGCTTTGAAAGCACGTGAATAAATTCGATTTTAAAACACATTCAAATAGAAAACAGTTATTTTAAATAGTCAAACTATTTCAAAATGTTACTGGGTTTGCTGTACTTTGGATCAAATAAATGCAGGCTTGGTGAGCAGAAGAGACTTCTTAAAAAAAACATAACAAATCTTACTGTTCATCAAGTAATCTTAAATTATATGTGTCCATTTTATGCTATTCTTTTCTAGTTTTCAGCAGAAATACTGAACTCTTATGCCCCAAACATATTCTCAATTTCACACTCAATTGTTAATAAATTTCATAGTATTTTATTTATATATCTATTTATTATTTTTGTTCCTTTTAATTTTTATTTTATTAAAGGTAAGATATAACTTTATATATGGCCTTTCTTATTTTTTTTCTAGTTTTCAGCCAAAATCCTGAACTTTTAGAAAATCCTGAACTTTTAGACCCGAAACATCTTGGTTTTGTGCATTATTGTGTTAAGAATTGAATTGTATTTTATTTTTGCTTGGTCGCTGATAGCAAGTGTAGCCGAATACAGTAAAAGTGCTGCATTTAGCTTTGTCGGTTATAGCCATGAGCCTTTCGTGAACCTCACGTCATTTAAAATAACCTACAGCACTCTGCAATTACTGTTCAGATCACACTGAGTTCAGGAATCAGGCCACAAACACCTCAGCGTCTGTTATAATAACTGCTCCTGCAATGTGATTAAATGTGGATAGTATATAAGTTGCTTATTTTCTCACATCGGTTATGATGTTATATTGCTGTAATTTAATATTATCTTCAATTTACAATATGGAGTTGCTTCTTATATAATTCACGGCCTCAAATTCGCAGTACAACTTTTCTTCCTGCTCATCAGTATTTAAAAGAGCATATCCTTGTTTTTGCATTTTGTTCTTAAATACAGATTCATGTGAATCTATGCAAGAGCAAAGACACCACTAATCACTTTGAGTAAAAGCAACATCCTCTCATCCTTTCACACACCATCAGTTATTTTCTGCAGACACAGGAAGTAGTTGAAAATGCTGTGAAGCTTCTTCCTGCGTTTAGAGGAAAAGCACAGCTGTGGCTTAATTATTTCTATTCATACGCGAATGCAACATACTGATGATAATCTCCTCTAGACTAACACAAAAACATTCACATATCATTCCATCATGATGACTTGGTGCTTAAGATTTTTTATTATTTTTTATGTTGAAAACTGGTGCTGCTTAATTTTTGTGGAAGCCATCATACATTTTTTTCAGGATTCTTTGGCAAATAGAATATTTACTATAATAATATTAATAAATAATATTTCATTTAAAGGAATGTGTTAATTTATTTAGCATCACTTTTGATTATTTAAGGCATTCTTTCTGAATAAAAATATTACTTTCTGTAAAAAAAAGGACTGAACACTAAACATTTATATCCTTTGTTTTACTTAAAAAGAAAGTGATTTGACCCACATTTAAATATCAATACTAGTTCAGTATTTAGCAATTTAGCCTGACCTAATAAACAATCTAGTGAACTATGAAACCATCCAAAAGATTAACCAGTTATACAGTCATTTTCACCTGGAAGTCTTAAATACACAACAATCTGTGTAAGTGGATTTCATATCTACAAAATATCTTTATATAGACTTTGAAGTGAAGTGACGTGTGGCCAAGTATGGAATACTCGGAATTTGGTCTCTGCATTTAACCCATCCAAGTGCACACACACAGTAGTGAACACACACACACACACACACCAGTGAACAACACACACACACACACACACACACACACACACACACACACACACCGTGAACAGCCAATGCTGCGGTATTGAAGGTGGAGAGGCGTTTGTTATTCACTCCCCCCACCGACAATTCCTGCCGGACCCGCGATTCGAACCCACACCTCAGGTTACAAGTCCAACGCTCTATCCATTAGGCCATGACTGCCCCGACTTTATATGTACAATAAAGAATATGTCCCCTTTAAGTACTGTCACATGCTTGCTAGCGCTCTCTTCCCATCATTCCTCTCCAGAGCCTCTAATAAATCTTGAACTTTAGCATTAACCTATTTTCCTGTCCCATCGGTCTTATCACGCACTGAAAGGTGCACACGCGCATGCAAGCGCTCGTGTCCGTAGTAATCATTAGCTAACATATGGAAACAGCAGGCTGTGCATCCTCTGATCAGTCGTGCTTTGATTAGTCATGTGGGTTTAGACTGCATCAGCAGTGTAGTGCGGCTCTTTAATTGGTGCCGCTGTTTAGGTGATGTGCATCTCACTTTCGCTTAGTCAGCGTTACCGCTTCTAAGGGTCGGGAATACACTCCTGCATCACTTTTTACCAGTTCCAGAAATCAGTGCCTAAAGCTGTTCTTAGTTTCTGAACACACACTTGTACCTCGTCTGTCTGAAATCCTCACTACTCAACAGATAGTGCCAGATGTCACATTGTGTTGCAGGAAGTACATTCTTTTATATATATATATATATATATATATATATATATATATATATATATATATATAAATTATACCAATTATATATAATAAATAAATCTACTACAACTAACTGCTACTATTACTACTATTGTACTACTACTAATAATAATAATACTTATTATTATTACTGTATACTGTGATAATTTTGAGTAACAATCTCTTGTTTTGTTTTTTCAGGTACAAATCTATGAGCTTGAGGAGCATAAAATAGAGACGTGGAGAGGTAAGAAATCCTCACAAGTGGTTCTTTCTAGTGCTTCGTGTTTCGTTTTCTAGATGTTTCTGTTTCATTTTATTTTTTTATTTACAACAGAGCTTTATCTACAAGAAACTTTTAAGCCTCTAGTGAACATATCTCCAGATGCAAGGTAAGAGTAATTCATTTCTGTGATAGCATGCATGTCATGTATTGCCTTACTATGGGAAGTCACATGCTGTAGGGGATCTTATACGTATGTTAAAGAGGACATGAGTGCAATTAACCTCTAGAGTTCCTTTAGTAAACCACAAACTCTTTCCCTCTCACATATTGCCCTTTTCTGTGTGTATTCTGCTGTTTGCTCAAAATAATAATTCAGTGCACGTTATCTTGAAGGGCAAACCTCTGAATTTCATCAGGGTCCTCTGAAGTCGCCCTTCTGTTCCTCAGGTCACCGCAGTGAAATTGACTTTCTCTGTCTCTGTGTGTTTTGCGTTTCAGCATATTTGATGCTGTGTATTCACTGATCAAAAACAAGATCCATCGGTTACCCGTCATCGACCCTGTCAGTGGAAATGCACTTTACATTTTGACGCACAAAAGGATCCTGAAATTCCTTCAGCTGTTTGTAAGTCCATCAGTATGTTCTATGTATATCACTTGTGCATTTAGTAAGATTTCAGCTTGCTGTTTTTGGCGGGGTTTGAGGTTTAACCGGTGCTGTAATAAAGCGCACAGTCATTTCCTCCAGACTGACAAAGAATGAGGAAAGGAATTGAATGAATGGGATGAAAAAGTGAAAAAGAGGTGTAGAGTGGATGAAGAGGACGAGAACAGTCCCTAGATTAATGTCATCTATCTGATCACAATTCCATGGCCTTTTATATACTTAAGCAGTGTAAACAGCTTCCATCTCTCAGGACAATGTCACAAAGACTTTGAAAGACAGAGGTTAGTTAAAGTCTCAGCAATACAACTTACCTAGAACTGCACTACAGGGGAAATAAAATGTACTTTATATACAAAAAGTCTCAGAAAGTATTTTTTTGTTTGACAAACAATATAATTACTATAATTATCCATGTTCTTATGCTGCTTGAATTATAAAATATTCAAAAGCTGAAAAAGTAGCTTGTGTTGTCTCAGGTGTGTGAGATGCCAAAGCCCGCCTTTATGAAGCAGACACTGGAGGAGCTGAGCATCGGGACCTACAGCAACATCGCCTTCATCCACCCCGACACACCAATCATCAAAGCACTCAGCATCTTTGTGGAGAGGAGAGTGTCAGCACTGCCTGTGGTGGATGAGTCGGGTATGAAAAAAAAAAGCCAGATTTTGTGTATTCAAATACTCTTACACTCATGAAATTACTTATTTAAAACTTTTTTCTTTGTATTTTTGCCTTTCAGGAAAAGTTGTAGATATTTATTCAAAATTTGATGTCATTGTAAGTATATAGTGTATTTATTTTATTGTTGAATGTGGAAAACGTTTTACCTGTACTATGGACATTCATTATATGTGTGTTTGTAGAATCTTGCTGCTGAAAAGATGTACAACAACCTGGACATTAGCGTGACACGGGCGCTGATGCACAGGTCACAGTACTTTGAAGGGGTCATGAAGTGCAACAGAGTTGAGACACTGGAAACGATAGTAGATCGGATAGTCAAGGCTGAGGTGAGCTTTCCCGTTGTCTTCCTTTCTGTCTTCATACATCTGAAACCTATTTATTATGACCAAAAATGCATTTGTACTTGGTTTTATTTGCTTTCTTTAGATGCTCTAGTTCACTATTGAGGATATATGCTATACTAACTCTTTGTAGTATACATTCTGCAACTGCTCTTGCTCTTTATAGAGGAACATTTTAGTGGAGTTGTTCCTAGTAGTTTATTCTAGAACAGCTCTTTATAATAGGTATTATACATCTGCTCTTGGTAACAGTAGCTCTAGCTCTTTATAGATGATATATTGTAGAGTTGCTCTTGGTGATATATTCTAGAGCAGATCTTGCTAATAGAATTTATTCTAGAGCATCTTTTGGATATACAGTATATCTGTTCTGGTAACATTTAGCAGGTGCTTAACATCTTTATGGAAAAATAAAGTCACTCTTAGTAATAGATATTCTAGAGCAGAACTTTGTAAGATATTTTATACAGTGCTCTTGAAAACAGTCGACAATTGCTCTTGTTTTTGTACTGGAAATATTTTAGAATTGGTCTTGGTATTATATTCTAGAGCAGATCTTGCTATAGGAAATTATGCAGCTGCTCTTTTTTTATACAGATTTTTAACCGTTGCTCTTGTTCTTTATAGTGGTGATATTCTAACCTTGCTCTTTTTTCTAGATGTACTATAGATGCTCTAGATATTTATCTAAGCTCTAAATAGATATTGTATAAGAATATTCAACAACTACTCTTTGTCTTTATAGAGGAAATCATTGACGTTAATCCTGGTAATGTATTCTAGAGATATAAGTGATATTCTAGATGATCTGAGTAATAGATGCTCTAGAGCTGCTCTGGTTATGTTCTTGTGGCACACTTGGTTCTATAGCTGTTATAATTCACTATAGAAAATATATTCTATAGGGATAGAGATGGGTTATTCTAGATTAGCTGGGTAATAGATGCTCTAGAGCTGCTCTTAGCCTTTATTGTGATCATATTTTAGTTTGGCTTTTGTTTGTAGATGTTCCAAAGCTTCTCCTATTCACTATAGAGGATATATGCTTGAGTTGTTCTTGGTCTTTGCTTTTGGTTCTATTGCCAGTTCACTATAGATGGTATATTCTAGATCAACTGGGCAATAGATGCTCTAGAGCTGTTCTAGATGTTACAGATGTGTTATTCTTGTCAATCTTGTTTCTAGATATTATAGACCTGCTCTAGTTCACTATAGATGTGATATTCTAGATTAACTGAGTAATAGATGCTCCAGAGCTGCTCTTAGTCATTATAGTGGTGTTATTCTTGTCCCTCTTGTTTCTAGATGCTCTAGAGCTGCTCTTAGCCTTTATTGTGATCATATTGTAGTTTGGCTCTTGTTTGTAGATATTCAAAAGCTTCTCTAATTCACTATATAGGAGATATGCTGAAGTTGTTCTTGGTCTTTGCTTTTGGTTCTATTGCCAGTTCACTATAGATGGTATATTCTAGATCAACTGGGCAATAGATGCTCTAGAGCTGTTCTAGATGTTACAGATGTGTTATTCTTGTCAATCTTGTTTCTAGATATTATAGACCTGCTCTAGTTCACTATAGATGGTATATTCTAGATCAACTGGGTTATAGATGCTGTAGGGCTGCTCTTAGTCATTACAGAGGTGGTATTTTTGTCACTCTTGTTTCTAGATATTATAGAGGTGGTCTAGTTCACTGTAGATGGGTTATTCTAGATCAGGGGTAGGCAACGTCGGTCCTGGAGTGCCAATGTCCTGCAGAGTTTAGCTCCAACCCTGGAAAAAAAAAACTCACCTGCCTGTAGCCTTAGTAAATCTGAAGACCTTGATTAGCTTGTTCAGGTGTGTTTGATTAGGGTTGGAGCTAAACTCTGCAGGACATCGGCACTCCATGGCCGATGTTGCCTACCCCTGTTCTAGATCAACTGGAATACAGATGCTCTAGAGCTGCTCTTAGACTTTATTGAGATCATATTTTAGTGCGGCTCTTATTTGTAGATATTCAAGAGCTTCTCTAATTCACTATAGAGGAGATATGCTTGAGTTGCTCTGTATCTTTGCTTTAGGTTCTCAATATTTTAGAGTTACTCTAGGTCACTACATATACAGAGGAGATATTCTAGAGCTGTTCGTTGTCTTAGATAATCTACGACTGCTCTAGATGCTGATGTGTCTCTGTCCTCGGTCAGGTGCACAGACTGGTGGTGGTGGATGAGAACGGCAGCATCGTGGGCATCGTCTCTCTATCGGACATCCTCCAGGCACTTGTTCTCAACCCTGCAGGTATCAATGCTCAGCATTCCTAAAGCACATTTCCAGCAGGACCCTCCTCCTCCCATCCTCTCTCGCCCGAGCCACAGGTACTACCGCCACAGCTGAGGTCAAGGAGACGGTGCATGACCGCTGCCTGGCTCATGATGAGTGCGAGGATGGCATGTGCCAACTTATACTTTGTTTCCACCACAGAACCAGACGTGATTGGCTTTGATTCCACAGGGCAGTGTGTGTGTGTGTTTATGTGTGCACGCCCACATTTCACAGCATATGATTTTGATTAATGAGTCACTTGCAGTACATCAGAGCCCCTCCCACTGCAGGGCTTCCTGTCTGCTGATGGATAGTGTCCTGCAGTAACTCAACCACACGCTCTGTCCTCTCAACACATGCATACACATAATGTCGTAGGTCGTCCCACTAAGATCATTATACATTTCTGCTCATAGATTTACATACCCTAATAGTTAGTTTTAACAAAATAAGAGGATCTTATTATGATTTAATACTGTCCTGAATGAGCTGTTTTTCATAACAAATATTTACATATAGTGCTCAAGACAAAATAATAATCGAATGTATATAAAAAACCAAAGGTTTACACACCCTTGAGTTTAATAATAATTTAATGTCATTACCTGGAGGATCAACAACTGTTTTTGTGATAGTTGTTCATGAGTTCTTGTTTTGAGCAATTAAACTGCTCATTTTTCTTCAGAAATAATCCTTCAGGTCCTGCACATTCTTTGGTTTTTAGTATCTTCTGTATATTTGAACCCTTTCCAACAGTGACTGTGTGATTTTGAGATCCTTCTTTACACACTTATAGAACATACAACTATTACAAAAGGTGAAAACATTCACAGTGATGCTTAAGAAGGTAATACAATATGTGACCCTCTCTGTGAAAACCCAGCTAAAGTCATTTTTTTGTGATTTGCTTTTTTCTACAAAAAATCATCCTTCATATGGTAAAGAACATTCTGTGAAAATGTAACCTTTATATCTTTAATATTGACTGAGTATAGTCATGTCAAAGTTTGAAATTATAGTGAAATTAATGGTAGAAATCAAACTTTGATGCTTGTTTTCTCATAATTCGATTTTTAGACTTTAGCCTGGATTTCACAGAGAGAGTCACGTTTATTAGGAACAGGGAGTGTAAATGTATTCAATTTATTAAATTGTATTTAATATATTTTTTTATTTATTAATATTGCCCTTCAGAAGCTACTTAAGATGTGTATATTTCCCAGATTTCAAGGTTTCTTTATTTGTCACATAATAGTTATACAGGGTATAATTAGAAGTGAAATGTAATATTTCCAATTTTTCAGTATTTCCAATTTTGTTCCAATTTTGAACATTTTGCATATTTTGCAAAGCCAAGGAATGTAAACTTATAAGCAGAACTGCATAACCAGTGAAATATGATGAACATCTACGACAGACATCTAACTCAAAACCAGATGATGCACATAATACACATCTCTATTTAACTCAACGTTTCTGAATTTCCATCTGAGATGTCACTGTGTGCTGGTGTCTGCCTTGTTGGCTGTGAATTTATAACACTGCATATGAATTGCTTCTGTGAAGAGTGTTATGAATCCTAAGTAGCAGATGTGATGCTGCTAATATTGCAAATAGTATGTGCAGATCAAAAGACATTCTGCCATGTGGTTGATTTTGCTCCTGGAGATGGAGATCCTGCAAAGTCAAGTTTCAACTTATATAAAACACTCTAAACCACATGATTTTGACGGAACACTGCAGTGATGATGCATTTTTGTAGGCCAACCCAAGAATTAGCATCACCCTGAATCCCTTGACAAAATCCCAACAGGATTTTTCCATTGGCTTTTGGATTATTACAGAAAATAAGCTCTGTGGCCAATACAAAATTTATTAGTGTACGTTTTGTAATGTCACCACCATTGAGCTTCTATCAACTCTTTCAGTCTTTGTTCAAAAAATTGCGAGTTAGAATAGTTTGCAAGATTTTGATTAAAAACACAACAAAGCTGTAAAAGGGCACTAGTTTAGTTAAATGCGGGTTTTGGCCTACAAAAATACTTTATCCTTATTACTAGCAGGTGGATTACAGGCTGTCTAGAACTAAATTCGGCAGGAATCCAGATATCTGAGCCTTAGTTGAAAATACATGTTCGTAAGCTGCCTACTAGTGGTTGTAAGCAGTATTGCAACAAAAACACGTCTGTTTTACATATTGTCTATACTTTTGCAGGTATGACCAGGAAGGAGAGCGAAGCAGAGGCGGAGTGATGCTTGGGGTCATGTGACGTTGCTTTAAGAGACTGAAGTAGAAGCGGAGAGCAAAAGTTTGGGCCACATCTCGGAATGAAAGAAAGGAACCAGGGAACTTGACCTAGATGTGTGCTGTTAGAGAGCAAAGGAATGGTTACACGGACTGGTTGTTTGGTCTGTTGTCTGATGTCTTGATGGACCGAGTGGCCACATGGGGCGATTAAGGTGGATCATTTCTTATTCAGAAGGATACTGTGAACTCTGCTTATTATATCACACTAAGCTTCTGCACGCACACTATAATAACTATAACTTTAGCTAGACCTAAAACTACGCCATCTGGTGTTTGAATAGTGGTCTGCACTCAGACTACGGACCGTACCATAATCGCCTCTGTTGGAGGGGGGTGTCTGCGTTCACAGGGCATTCGGTAATAATCTCAGTATTCAGTGCATGTTATGACTGTTTGTTCCTCGTGTATATACGGTTTTCGGCTTGTGGCGTATGAGCCAGTTCACATATTTGTACTTTTGACTACTACTCCTGAATTTAGGAACTCGTTTAGACTTTCTCGCCACAGTCCCTTTGTCAATGGTTTCCTCTGTATCTGTCTTTGGTGCCTTCTGTCCAGCAGTTATCGCCCACTACTGGTTGCCAATAGAACAAGATTAATTGAATGTTTAAATATATCAAAGTGAATGTTGCAGTTGTTAAAAAAGCCCCTTTTGCTGTTTTAGTTTGTGTCACTGATTTTATTTATTGCAGAGCTCTACATTTCTTCACTTTGGGTATTCATTCGTTTCTTGATGTTTTTGAAATGATGCTGTAAATGATAATTAAAAGTGTATTTATTTATATTTAACGCATTTGTAATTTTAAAAGCGATATCTAAGTGTGAGATCTATAAAGCCCCTATGCAGTAAAACCACGTTCTGATCAATGACTTGATGTTCAATGCAATTCAACCTTAAATTCCCACCTTCTTCATGTCCATGAGGCAACTGACCTCTGGTTTGTATCAATTGTACTGTATGCGCACGCAGAGCTTCTGTCTGAGGAATCTACAAGTGCCAGAGAAAGGTCTATTTTTATGTGTATTCGATGTTGTTTGTAATACTTCACATTTTAAGTTTTGCAGATGTTACTGCTGATGTTATGAAAGAGTAATGTCCAGAGATAAATGCACATCACTGGAATGAGAGTGCTAAAGGATATTCATGCTTTAGATTCGTTTTTTTTATTTACAGTTAAATAAAAAAGAATAAACCAAGTCTCAGAAACCTTTTTCTTTGTGTAAAGATGTTTGGCAAATTATTTTTAAATGCAAAAAAAATATATATATATATATATATATTAGTGCTGTCAAACAATGAATCGCGATTAATCACATACAAAATAAACGTTTTGTTTACATAATATATGTGTGCACTGTCAGTGCAGTGCTTGTATAGGTATTATTTTTATATAAATGTACACTCATACAGTACATATTTACATTTATATATTAGGCCTATAATATTGTATAAATTGGCGTCAATGTATGAACTGCAGGAAATCTTTGCAGGATTCGACCGCTGATGCTGTGTCAGTTAGAGGCGTGGCTGGTCACGTGACCGACCAGTTGCGTCTAAAACCTGACAGGGGGGGTAACTTATCTTGTTCTTCGAAATAGCATTTCTGCTGGTAAGTGCTGAAAGTGAAAGTTTGCAAACTTCCTATAGTGTTCTTTATACTAGAATCGCTGGTTGCAATTTTAATCAATATGTTGCCAGGCTTCTTCCGTGATTACAATGACGCAGGAAATCGACTTTTGTTAAATAGAACTGTTTATTAAACCTATACACAATTTTAACTATGTGACTTATGTTTAGTATCACACTAGATACATAAGTATTTTATCATTTTATGATAAAGTGAAAATATACAGCTCAAAATCGTGGAGGAAAACAACACATCATTTTTATACAAAGGACCATCTGCAGTTTGGTGCTGTTGCTGTTATTTATATGACCAAAAGTTAGATGAAATTCTGAAACCTTGTACTGTAAATAAATGAGATCTAAAAAAGTATAAACTATCAGTCAGATAGCAAGTGTAGTCTTAGCAAAGTTTTGATTGTGAGGCCATAATTCACGTATCAAATCTAAAATCGCAGGCTTTATAGAGTTAAATTAGCCCACTGTTCTTTCCGTCCCTGTAAGAAACGCAATATAGTAGTAGCCTAAAGAGAAGTCAAAAATCATGTGCTACATTCCTATGTGAGTAGAAACAGCATTCAGACATTGTCGATGAAATACAAGTCTCTCTCCAAGAAAAAATTGTGTCATTCATAATCAACCTGTAGCTTAATCTCAAACGGCCCCTCGTGCGTTTAGTGCGCGCGCTGTGCGCCTCTGGCGAGCTGGTTCCTGCCTCGCGCTCATTGGTTCTTTTGGCTGATAACGACACCTGACTCACAATCCACCCGCTACTGACTTATCCATGAAACCATAAAGACTTAGCACGTAGGCAACTTCTTGTCGACAAGCTCGGACCTTTATATCTCAAGGTAAATTCATATGGATGTGTGGTGTTGTTGAGTACTAGCCTAATTAAATAGTTAAATATAAATACTCAGTGATGCTATTTTGCAAATGCTCCATTCTAGATGTGCGTGTGAGATTAATAACTCTTCAAGTTTAGAAAAGTTCCTCTCCAATAAGGGCGTGCTAACTATTTCCTTAACTGGAACTACGCATTTATATTCAAATGTATTTCTTTCATTTATTTTTTTTAAATAGTTTGCTAAATGTTCAAAATGTTTGCTTTTGAATATTTGTGTTTTTTATTTTATTTTACAATATTTTGAACTTGAAATAATATATTGTGCATAGACGAATAGCTTAATTAATGGCATTATGTATAATAGCTCCTTCTATTATATTAATATCTCAGAGTATGTTTGCATGAGCTATATCTTTTCAACAGCATTTGTCGTTTGGGCGCGTGATGACTTTATATTTAGATTTCTATTGTTTCATTTTGCTCGATATTGATGTCACGCCCCCCGTGAAGTCATTTTTGCGGCTGCAGAATATTCCACAGCACTACGTGACAGAAAGCACATAGTCCATTTCTCAATTTAGTTCAATACCTGCGCGTTTATATTTAAAGCAAGCATATATGGCAGGTGCAGGGGGATGACATTTGATCATTTCAAAGTATTTCCACAGTCATAGGAACTGTCGCTGACCCTTTAATCTCCGTGTCGACACATGAGCAACGACGTTTCAATGTTTTGCATTTGCATGTATTAATCTTGCAGACGCGCTCTGGCAAAAACTACATTCAAGGTCATTGGCGGTGTGTCCTGTGTCCTGGATACTTCCACTGCATATCTGGGCATCACAAGCGAAGGTTGTCCAGTCAGTCAGTCAGTCAGTCAGTCAGTCAGTCAGTCTGTCATTTAGACTGCTCTTCATGTGATCAGCCCCTAGCATTCACCTTACCCACAGTAACTCCAATACTACTGTGTATTCTCTGGACAGGACCCCCACTGTCATGGAAATCTGGGATTTAGTTTTTTTGAATTTTAAAAGTGTGGAATGAATCAAATCTAATCTCTTAAAAAGTCAATTCAAATGTTTGGTGCCAGTAAGATATTAAAACATTAAAACATGATATATGAAGAGTTCAGATGCAAAAACCTCTAAGTGCCGTCTGAAATTTTCTTCTAAAAGCATTTTACACAGACACACACACACACACGCATGCACACACAAGAAGCCAATGGCTACCGTCAACTGTTTGTTCCAAACATTCTTCAAACAAACAAATCAACTGAAGATAGAAAATCAAGTGTGGAACAACTTGAGTGGGAGTTAATGATGACAGAAGTTTTTATTTTTTTTGAGGTGGTCTTCATTTTAAACTAGTATAGAATGCAATGAGACAATTGGGTCATATTTGGTATAATCAGTGCACCATTGTAGCACCAATATTTTTTGTAAGTGAAAACTTGGTGAAAACTATGGGGAAAACTGGCAACTTGGTCAAAGTGCAGAAAGTCACCTCCTTATAAGTTTGAGACCCAGTTATTGTCACGCCGATCCCTGTGTGACTTTCCTGAAAGCTTACTGAGTTTTCCACGAGTCCGGCCAATACATGTCGGCATTGTTTTTAGATGCTGACCTCTCGTGCACTGGTGCGGGGACTGCAGTCTGGATTCTGGAGGAGGGTGTCAACTTCATCTGCTGCCTGGGCTGCACACGTTCACGGTGACCGCACACTCTCAACAGACCACTCAGCTGTCATTCACATCTATCTATCTGGACAGATACTTTCAAACTCTTGACTGGTGTTGTTCTTGTGAATTTGTCCTCAGATGTTGATGTGGCTGACTGCTCCGTTCCTCAGTACAACAACCGTCTGGACACACCGTTGCCAGATGTTCCATTCGTCAGACATCTCAGTGCCGAACAGAAGACACTCAAAGAGAAAGAGAAGGGATCGTGGACCCAGCTAACCAAGGAGGAGAAACTAGCCTGTAAATCTGCATGACTTCTAGCTGTTTAATCCACGGCTTAATGAGCAAATAAATCAGTCATAAAATCTCCTGTTGTTATAAGAACAGGTTAGACTTTGACCTGGGTGTGGAGGAAACTGTTACTCAGGGCTCCTGAATAACCAGATGTATTTTACTGTACTGTACTGTTCTGTAGGTGTAAACATGCTCATATGTCATCTTTACTGAAAGTAGGTACTGTAAGGGAAATATGATCTACAGAAACATTAAGCTGTTTTAACATTGATTGTAATAATACATATTTCCTGTTCAGAATGATTTCTGAAGGATCATTGTGGCAGTGAAGACTGGAGTAATGATGCTGAAACTTCAGCAAATCACAGGAATACATTTTAAAACACATTCAAATAGAAAGTGTATTGTAAATTGAAATAATATAAGTGTTGTTACTGTATTCTTAATCAACTAAATATAGCCATGGTGAGCATAAGATACTTCTTCGAAAAACATTTTAAAAATCTTACTAACCCCCAAAACTTTTAAATAGTGCATTTTATAATTTAATATTTAATTTAATCTATTTTCTGTATTTCATATAATACACCATTATGTTTGTATTTTTTTATATATATGAAGAGTTCAGATGCAAAAGCCTCTAAACTCCATCTGAAATGTTCTTCTAAAATGAGCATTTTTATCAGGCTCCTATATTTATTTTAGTTATTTCACTTTAATTGCATAGAAATGTACCTGTACATTGTAATTAGAGTAAAATAACTGAACCTAAACATAGAAGCCTGATAAAAATTCAAATTTTAGAATAAAATTTCATATGGCACTTAGAGGCTTTTGCATCTGAACTCGTCATATATATACATATACTGTATATATTAACATAATGCTTTATATAGCCAGTGTTGCTCTTAGCTGGACAGTTATGAAGAACAGCCTTTTGGCTTTTGGACCACATCATTTAATTCAGCTACCAAAAGAAATGATTCAAATGTTTGGGTCTCAATGGGTCTGAATGCTGACTGAACACTTCAGTTTTCTGTTAGAGTTATTGTTTTAACGTTTCAGAGGATTCAGCAGGATTTTTCCAAAAGTAGAATAAGCTTAATGTCACAAATAACCCCGTAGTTATCAACACAGCCTGGTATATGTATAGACATTTATTTTTAACAGTTTAAAATATTTATATTTTGTATATTTGTAAATTTTTCTGTATTAATTATATATTTTTTATATTTTAATATTATTTGTGTAATATTTATTTCAGTTTATATTCCTTTGTGATGTATAATAGATTATTTTACCTGAGTAAGATCCCGCAAGGCTAAATTATTAATATAGTAAATGGGTCATGGATCTTGGGAATTATAATGATAATGGCAGATATGTTAATGACTTCCCGCTCATTTGGCCTCGGGTATTAAAAGTTATTGTCCACCAGATGGCAGCGTTGTTTAACTGTTTTCAAGTGAATGGCTGCCAACCACCTTGCCTTCCAAGTATCCTAAATCCAACAATTACTATTCAGATCATCTGTGCTGTGTTTTTGTCTTTTTGTTTCCAGTGTACAGACTCACACATGAGCTGTCGTATGCAGAGATGAGGCAAGGATCCAAAGAGTGGGTGACTGTCCTCGGGGCCGTCTTCATCTTCCTTGGCTTCACAGGGCTGCTGGTGTGGTGGCAGCGTGTCTATGGTGGGTGTATATATGAAGATATTCATATACATCCTCTAAATGATGCATAATGGATTTTGATTGCCAGATTATCATGGCAGGAAAGCCTTAAATGCTTGAATTTCAGGAATTTCATCATACCCAATACACTCTGTTGCTTTGATGTGAGATTCAGCTGGATTTAATTGTGTTGATGATTTATTTATTAATCCAATTTGAAATCAGAAACAGTCATCAAATACAAAATCAACAGATTGGCTTCTGCTAAACCAGAATGATAGTCCATGCAAAAACATTTCCTCACCCTCATACAAACCTTTATGTATTTCTTTCTTCTGTGGAACACAAAAGAAGATAGTTTGAAGAATGTTGGGAAACATATTCAGGTTCCATTGACTTCCATAATTTTTGTCCTTATGGAAGTCAATTGTACGGAAGAAGATTAGGGTCATTGTAATGCAAGATATATAAATTAAATTGAGAATAAACTCAAAAAAGTCGTTAAATGTTGAGGAAAAAAAGTCAAAATAAAATGCTGAGAATAAACTCGTTAAATTACGAGAAAAAAGTAGTTAGCCTACATGTTGAGAAAAAAGTTAAAATAAAATGTTGAGAATAAGCTCATAAAATTCAGAGAAAAGTCATTACTTTCGACAAAAAAGTTGTTAAATTTCAAGAAAATGTTGAGAATAAACTATAAAAAGATGGGTTTGAACCCTAGCCGATCACATTCTGTGAATTGACACAGTCCGAAATTCAATGAACATGACACGAGTGTATTTATTCTCAGCAGTTTATTTAAACTATTTCTCGACATATATATTTGTTTTTCTCAAAATGTAATGACTTCTTTCTCGAAACACAAACATTTATTTCTTGTAATTTAATCAGTTTATTCTCAACATTTTATTTTGACATTTTTCATGACATTTTAATCTCACATTATAATGATTATAATCTCGAGCTGGTTGTATTTTTTTTATTGCTTGGCCCTAATCCTCTTCCGTACAACTGGACTCAAAGCTGTTTGGTTGCCAACTCTCTTCAAAATATTTTATCTTGTGTCCCATTGACTTCTATAGTATTTTTAATCCATACTATCGAAATCAGTGGGACCAGAAACTGTTCGGTTGCCAGTATCATCTTTTCTGTTCCATGGAAGAAAGAAAGTCATACAGGCTTGAAACAACATGATGGGGAGTGAATAATGACAGAATTTACTGTTATCACTTTAAGGCCCGAAACCTCACTTAGAGATCATTTTCACTTTTTGATTTTGTTCTTTGTGCCTTTTTATCATTTTCCTCTAATATGACCATCAGTTCTCAGAGCACATCGCTCTGATTTCTCACGTCAGATGGAAGAATCAGCACGGCCTTTTTACTTTCAGCTCACACTCGTGAAATAATTGGACTTGGTTTTGTTTTGCAGTCAACGGTTTAAAGGAGCGGAAAAGAGGGGAAAGATTTACGTGTTCAGTTCAGGAATCCCTTTAGACCCAGCTGAAATTCTTCACAAACGATAAGAAGATTTCCAAGGCTGTGTGTGCCTAAGACGGATGGAAAGCCGTTGACATGTTTAAAACGAAATGAGTGTGCATTGTGTGTTTGTGTGTGAGCGGGTTCTTGTCGGTAGAAGACGAGTCTCCTCCATCTCTGTCTCAGAGGTCCCAGTTCTTTGAGGAAGGAAGTCGATGCTACATCACCTCAGGAGAGATACAGTAGAGGAAAATAACACAAGGAAGGAGGAAAACAGAGTGAGAGCACACGTTTAGTGAGGATCCTAGTGAGGGGGGGGGATGGGGTAGCCGCGTCAAAGCGAGAAAGGTACAGCAGTCCAATAGTCAGTTGTCAGTTGAGCTCTGGGTATTTCCCACAATGTCTGGCTCATGTCATGACTTGAAAAACTCCGCTCTGGGCCGCTGTTCTTCAAACTCATTAGAGCTGGGTATTAGGACTCATCTGAGGTTGACTTTAGCGATTGTCAGGATTTAAAGAGCAGATGAAAGGGGCGATTTTTTGGGAAGCCACCTGGGATACAGTCACACTTCAGGGTCTTATTCCAGGCATCTGTGCCCCACAACTCCTTGAAAACTGAACAGAATTTCCTGCACATACCTCAGGACAGATGTACTGACAGAGACTATACCGTCTGCCTTGAGGGGTCACATGTGCCCTTGAAAATAAATGACATCATATAAACCAAATACCAGATATACAGTCTGAGTCCAGAATGAGAATCTGGGATTCAAAATGTAAACCTGGACATAAAGAGAATTTTAGATTCATGAAAAATGTACAACAAAGAAGTATTAAGAGGTAAACAAAATAAATGAGTGCTGCTGTCATTATAGCAACAATGTATTTATTTATAATATTTTTTATAATTTTTCATTTCTATTTTAATATATTTTAAAGTGTAATTTATTAATCAATTAATTAATTAATTAATTAAAGATTTTATATTTTTGTAGAAACAGTGATAATCTACTGTTCAAAGATTTGGGCTAAACTATATATACACACACATATCTATACAGTATATATATATATATATATAATAAAAAATGGATGAAATTAATACTTTTATTCATCAATAACATATTCAATTTATCAAAAGTTAAAGACATTTATAAAATTACAAAATATATTTATTTCAAATAAATGCTACTCTTTTGAACTTCTATTCATCAAAGAATCCGGAAAACAAAATATTTCATGGTTTCAACAAAAATTGTGAGCAGAAAAACAGTTTACACAATTAATAATAAACAAATAATCATTAATAACTGGCCTTCAATTGAGCAACAAATTAGTGTATATTACAATGCTTTCTGAAGGATCAAGAAAAAAAAATGGCTGTTGAAAATAAAAATAAATAATTGAAATCTTTTTCAATTCAAATTTACGCTGTTATGCTGATAATATAAAACTATTTAATAAAAATTATTCTAGAATAATTTGTATAAAAATAGAAGCGAGTGGGTTTTTGAACACCGCTGTATCCACTCCTGTTTTCAATGCTTCATTCTTATGATTTAGTTAAGAAATAATATCTTCCATCCACTGCAACCTTTTTTTTGACCGAGTACATTTGCATGTTTATTAGCTCTATTTTTGCATGAACCAGGTTTGTGATATTAGCAGACGGGTTTGTGCATGCTGTGCAGACGCACTTTGTGTTTGTGTTGTTTTTTGTCCTGTTCTTTGCCTGGAGGATATAACTCCAGTCTGAGCTGTCAGGTGCTGTCCTCTGTTAGGACACCTAATTGTTCACTTTTTTTCTGACGTGTCTACAGTTCCACTTAGGGGAAAATAGAAGGGGATTTTGCACTATTAACTGTTTTCACACCCGACACCACAATTTATTTCTTGTACACATTTTTCCCCAGAGTTTTATCTTAAGCTGTTTGAACTCTTTATAAATGATTTGTTATTCTGTGAAACAAACAGCTTAATTAAAATTTAAATTTCAATGCAAGATGTTGAATAATTGATGACCAAATTATACAATTTGGGGGAACTGCTTGTATTTAAACTAAGAATATTACTTCATAAAAAAATGATAATAATACAGAGTCATTGTTAATGTCTCTTTCTCACAGTGTATGGAGATGTTCCTCACACTTTGTCTGAAGAGTCGCTCGCCCAGCAGACGCAGAGGATGATCGATATGAGAGTGAACCCCGTCCATGGATTCTCTCATAAGTGGGACTATGAAAAGAAACAGTGGAAATAAGTAATGAATGCATTCCGCCATAATGAATAAAAATGTTTTAGGATTGCATTAATGAGGTGTTCCAAACTCAATAATGCTGTGCAACCGACAGCCTTAAAATATAATCCAACGTGAATCTAAATAAATGCACTGAATTCAAATCTGAGCTGCTCCAGTATTCTGCTTTGTGCTGTTTGTACTGAGAACAAAGCGTGTGTTGGTACATTTAACCTGATACCTGACTACTGCGGCGGTGAATACGTGTTAACGTGATTGGCTGGGGCAGAGAGTGTGAGAGAGTGTGTTATTGGCTGAGGTGTGTGAGTTAATCCAATCACTTTCCAACTGCCTGAAATGACTTTTATGAGTGTGTCTGTGTAAAAGGGAAAGTGCATATCTTCTGTGCTCATTTAAACCACATTTTGATTATTTTGAAAACCTTTATTACAGTTCACACAGATAGCTCTGTATGACAAACCAATTATTGTAGTTCCACAGAGTTTAAAACAGTTTTAGATGAAGTCACACAGCTGTCGGCAACTAAAAGACACACTGCTCATTACAATCTTAAAAATAAAGGAGCATCACATCATTCCATAAAGAACCTTTAATGTCTGAAGAACATTTCTGTTTCACAAAAGGTTCTCTGTGGTGAAAGATTATAAAAAGGTATAAGGACGGTTCTTTGTGGTGTTCTTCAGATTGTAAAAAGGTAAGGAAGAGATAGTTCTTTAAAGAACCTTTGACTGAATGGTTCTTTGTGAAACCATAAATGGTTATTTTATGGCATCGCTGTGAAGAAGCTTTTTAAGTACAGTTATTTTTAAGAGTATAGGTTCAGTGGTTGGACAAGTAACCACTAGTGAAGAAAGTAGAAACGTTTGAACTTTTTTTTAAATAGCATCATTATTTATTATTTTAATGGATTATTATGAACTACTCAAAAACTATTATTCCATAATTAGTATGGTTATTATTATTTTATTTTGTATAAGTACATTTGATCTCCACAGTAAATTGTATATAGTATATATATATATATATATATATATATTAAAGATAAATATATAGGCCTACTTAATATTTATAGGCTACTAAAATATGAATGCCTTTTCCATCAAAGACACATTAAATGAATCAAAAGTGACAGTAAAAGCATTTATAATATTTCAAAAGAAATAAAATTGTATTCATTAAATCATAAAGAACAACAAATCATGTATTACATTTTCCACAAAAATACTGAGTAGCAAAAACTTTTCAACACAGCAATAATATGATTTGTTTAATAATAATTGGCCATCAATAAAAACTAATAATAGGCTAACTAACAGCAAATCAGCACATTAGAAGGTTTTCTGAATAATCTGAAGACTGAAGAAATATCTATCTATCTATCTATCTATCTATCTATCTATCTATCTATCTATCTATCTATCTATCTATCTATCTATCATGTTAAAAAGAACAAAAACAAGTTTGATCAAAATGTGTTATGACACTCTCTGGTTCCCCTAATGTAAAATTATTTGACAAAATGGGAGCACCCTGTATAAAACACGCCTGAAGTATGGAGTCCTAACGAAAAGTAGCTTCGACTAAACTGAAAGGAACGAAAAGAAGTGCCCTTCAAACACAAACCCAGACAACATAAATACAGTTCATCTGAGAGTACTACGCCAAAACGAAATGAATGGTGTGACGTAGAGGAAGTGCCGCCCAGTGAGCGAGTATATTCTGCGTTCAGTTTCAAAAGCGAACGCGTCGCTTCAATGAACGCGCCAGCCTCGATGTCATTCGTCGGCGGTGAGGGAGCACGCTTAATTTCTGCACGATCCGTGCCGCGCGTTGGAAAAACTGCCTCTTGCCAAAGAGCGTGGAAATCTACTTGTATATTTTACACACAGCAAAAGTGCTTCTTCGTGCGCTGACTTGGTTGCTTTTTCTCTTCCGTCTTCTGGGACCTCGTTTGTCAGTGGAATTATTAGAAATACAGCGTTTGCTTTAACTCTCTTCTTCGGTCTTATAACGTCAACGACGTCGCGTTTTTTTCCCTTGCTCTTGGCAGAAGGTTCACTGGAATATAAACGCAGTGAGTTTGAGCAGCGAAGGGGAATTCCTCGCGCCGAGCTCGAGACGCGCTTGGATCCTGACCGCGCGCTGCAGCAACGGCCAATATATCCATCCATCAGCGCGCTGGACGTGCAGGTTTGCTGACTGTTCTGACTCTAAAGTTAAAACATAACGTTTTTATGAGTCATAACCAATGAATGTGATACTAAATAATATCATTTTCCTCAAAAATTTAATTTTAATGCGAGAACTCACATCAACGCGATGTGAATTTGAAAATTTTCGGAGCTTTTCTCTGTGAGAGAACGTTTTTCAGTTACAATGTACTTCGAGTAACCGACTCTTTCCTGCTCTCGCTCGTTTTTGTCGTGTTTAATAACTATGGCCAACGAAATGCGTTATAACAATCGGAATATTGTGGAGACATACCTCAATCACAAACTTTCAAAGAGGGGATATGAGTGGAAATTTCAATCTTCTGGGGAGGATGATGATACCATCAATACAGGAGTGGAGGACTCCTCTCCAAACTCTGACAGGAGGCTCCAGGCTCCCTCAGCCGGAGGGGGGAACGACTCTGAATGCCTGATAGCAAACCGGGTCACACGTTCAGACCCTTATTCGAGGATCTACCGGGCGTTACGCGAAGCTGGAGACCAGATAGAAAGGATGTACCAGCGTGAATTTGAGGAGATGTCCCACCAGATGAATTTCAGTCCCAATGCAGCACAACGCTGTTTCTTCGCCGTGGCTGAAGAGCTCTTCAGGGACGGAGTGAACTGGGGGCGGATTGTCGCATTCTTTGAGTTTGGTGGGACCATGTGTGTGGAGAGCTTCAACCGGGAGATGGCGTCCCAAGTAGATAATATTGCACACTGGATGACAGACTACCTGAATGGGCCACTGGAAAACTGGATCGAGGAAAATGGAGGCTGGGTAAGTTTATGGTCAAATGGTCGTGACCTTTGCCCAGTCGTTTATTACTGCATCTCTGCAGCTGAAGCTTGAAATCATCACAACACGATCTTGTTAAACAGCCAAGACTCATGCAGTGTAGTTTACTATAACCTTAGACTATGTATGAGTAGAATTTGATTCTGATTAGGTCATTGTGTATTGTAAAAAACTACATTACATCAAAATTAAAGTTTTTGTGCCTTTGAGTTCAGGTCTTTTCACTGAGGACTCTTAATTGCTGAGAAAATTGCCTTATATAGTCATAAAAATGAGTTTTTCTCCTGGAAAAGGGACACAAAAAAAGATTATTAATCCTGTTATATACAGATTTTTGTCCCATCTTGTTTGAGAATTTCCTTCCTCCGATATAACCTGCAGCTGACTAGCAGGTAGCAGCTGTTTATGGCTGTGACCTAGCTGAAGGCTATCAGATATTTAAAATATGTCTAAAACTTCCTGTTTTAGTAGGAAGTATGTCATCACAAGACAGAAAATAAATACTAAAAAGTACATTTACATTTAATCATTTTGCAGACGCTTTTATCCAAAGCGACGTACAATTGCGACTTACAATTAGGCTACAAAAGTACACTCGTAAAGCGATTCATAGGGGCATTGTGGTATGCAAGTTGAGTAGTAAGGCTTCACCAGTATAAGGCAATTAAATGAATTCATCTCATTATTGTGACTGCAGTGCTATTTAGTAGAATGGGTTAGTTATTTGAGTTGGACTGGTTAGAGATTAGTCAGCTTGAGTTTTGACAGTTCAATCAAGGTGAAAGGGACAGTTCAATCAATGTTAGCCACGCCCCTATTATGTCATGTAAGTAGCATAATACTTTATTTTTTACTCCTAAGAGTGAGGTAAGTTTTCTCAAGGATATTTACAGACATTTGCATGATAGGTCATTATACATTATTAATGATTGTTTGGTAGTAAATAATTTTAGCACAGATGTAAATTTTATGGTCAAATAAAACTCATTTTATATATATGTAAGTTTGTATATAAATATATATTAATATACATTGTATTAATTCATTATGTGTGTGTGTGTATATATATATATATATATATAGGCAGAATATTTTATTTACACAAATTATGTTTCTATGAAACATTTATTTATAATTATAATAAAATGTTTTATTATACAAATATAAATAATAGTAAAGAACAAATAGTTTAATTTCTCTGTTTTATATATTATTAAATTATAATAATACATTTTTTTTACACTTTGTATATATAAAACTGGATAAAATATAGTGAAAACTGAACAAAAGGTTAACTGTTCTATTTTTGTTCAGGATTGAAGCCTCTCAGGTAAAACATGAGCTGTATGGCACCATTGGCCTGCAGTTTCTATTCCAATTATCATTCCTGGTTGGAGACTTTCATTCAAATTGAATGGTGCAACAGTCAAATATTGTATAGTGCATGTGTTCCCACTTATGCTACCTCTACTCTAAGTTGTAACTTATAAACATGACTCCCTAGTCAAAACAAGTAAACACTTTTTATTCCAAGTAAACACCTTTTATTCACTCTTTTTCTAAAGAACCCTTGTTTTAACACTATCCTTCATTCTCACTGCAGTGCTTCTGTGCTGAATTATTTATGGTATAAATTGGAGCAGCCCATCACGGTTGTGTTGCTCGCGAGCGAGCACCCTTCTGAATGCTAAAATGAGGAATGGAACATCCTACGGTCTTGTGGACTTAACGGACACGCGCACGCAGTGGCCATTGTAATTCCGCAAGTGCACATGAAGTGTTCCATTTGGGTCAGGGCCAGAGTCCGCATAGAAAAGAAAAGTACAGAGGGAAGAGATATCGATAGGTGGTGTATTCAATCTGTGCGTTAGTTTATTGAGCCTTTTCTTTTAACAGTTTTAAACCTCAGTTACTGTGTGCTCTCGAAGAGAGTTTGACCGTAGTAACGGAACGCAATGCACAGTTTGAATACTGAACGGAGGATGACAGTCAGCCGCAGCGGAGAGCGTGTTTACGGGAACTTGAATTTAACGACTTAAATATTCATCTGTACCTCAGATTAAACCATGGAACAGCTTCAGAACACTTGAAATATAGTGTACGAAAACTTTATGGTGCTTTATGTTGTTTTTGTGACTTTCGTGGGGTTTTGTGGCTTTCGTAGTAAACACACAACATCGGATTTGGATCGGTCTCGTCTGACCGATACCTGATCCGCAGAAAATGACTGGATCGGAGCCGATACCGATCCTGAGTATCGGATCAATGCATTCCTACTCAGAACCCCCTGTCTGAGATGAGGAAACCATCTGTGTCCTCTAAATCAAGAGCTGAACTACTTTATGCATGTGTAATGTTAGATACAAATGGTGAAATAGTGTTAAATTGCAGTTTGGGAATATCTTCTCTTTCCATTCAAATAATCAACCATGTGAGCATGGTATAATAAGAGATGGTACAGTCTTCTTCAGACTACAGAGGTTAGCCTAGTTTCTCCACTGTCTGCTACAGCTGTGCAGGTGGCCCAGCAGAGCCATTATTCCTGTCTGGACGAAAGGTGTGCTGGGGCTGAATTAATGATGGTCATTACTCACCACATCTGCTGCAGGTTAGACTGACTCAAAAGGCTTGTGATAAAGTGAGGTACAGGAAGAGCATTTCAGAATCAGAGTGACGGCCGTACACAAACACTCTCCAGATGCAATCCTTATTTCATTATTTTAAAGGCCAGTTGTAATGAAAAGATGGTTGACTAATTGTATTATAGCTATATTGTGATGCATGACTGTATCAAGTCCATCATGTGAAGAGAAAGAAATGCAATGCAATTAGGACACAATTAGCAGATAAGCATTTTAATAAGCCTTTAACACATACCTACATTATTCACAAAGCTCAGCACTTTTGTCCAGAGGCGATTAATTATTTATTTATTTCATTTAGTCATGAAAAGCACATCTAGAGTTTGCATTAAGACTATTATTGCTGAGAGAATTGGCTTCCTCTTGAGAGTTATATATTACATCGAGTCTGTCATTAACAGCTTCTTTAAATGTAGGATTTGTTTTGAAGTATTTGACATTGATATATTCTCGCACAGGGGATGCTTCCCGCTTGATTTCCTCAGTAGTTAGTTATTTTAGGGGAATCTTTATTAAGTTACTGATAATGTCCCAATAGCTTACCATCAGAGCACTGGTGCTGTTTAGGCTTGTTCGTTTGCATACATCTCTTATGAAGAATGCATTTAAAACCTCGCCGTGTGGAGATTTATAGGGCTTTCATCTCAAGAACAGAAGCATCAGTGGGGATGCAGCCAGTAAAAACACTACTATAAGCTTACTTGAATGTAACCGTGCTCAGTTACTCTGTATAAAGTTCAAGTGACTCAGGTAATGGAAGAAGAACTCTTCAGTATTTGCTAAGCACATCACAATTAAGAAGTCAAGTGTTTTGTGGTATTCATTTCCCCATTAGAAACTCCTCCAATGTGTCAGAAAGGCTTCCCATTAGCCTTAAATTGGTCAGATGGATTTATTTCTCTGCCAGAAAGAAATGTCCTCTCCACCCATAGTTAATCCTGACTTATTATCCTCCTTTTGAATTAATGTTATTCATTAATCCTTGGTTAAAGCCTGTCTATGGAGAATACATGATTCAGCGGTACTACAGTGGTCAGTCTTATTATTTTTTTTCAGGCCCCTTGCAGGGATACCCCGTTTACCCAGCATGCCTTTGAGACCATTGTCTTACTGTACTTCAGTCACTGTCACAAGTTAAAATGGACTTTTAAAAACATGTTCTGTTCATGTGGATGTTCTTTTGTTTACACATACAATTATAAACTGTTGGCAAGGGACGTAATTAAATTGGTTCTTCAGATTGCCAAATTAATGTAGTCCTTCTAAATGACGGAAGTTAAACATGCCGTGCGTCATACCTGATGTAAAATAATCATTGTTGCAGCTAAATAGGAGTGTGGAAACTGAATTAACATAGTCTTGTGCAGCTTGGAAAGTTTTCCATTATCCATTTTGGCCTCTCTTGTGACCCTTAACTAAAAATAGCCACCTGTAGAGGTGTTTTAGAGGTGAACGCAACAGACTCTCAGCTACTTGACATGACTTTATCCCTTTTCCAAGAAAATGAGAAAAGAACGTCCTATAGACATTACTCAGATTTCGTTCTATATGTAAACACCTTTTCCAGAACTATAGCAGATTATTGAATGTGTGCACAATATCACACACTCTGTAAGGTCTGCATCATGTAATTTTCACAACTCACCCCTTTCAAAACTGCATTATAGTGTTTTTGTTTAAGAAAGGTATTTAGTCAGTTAAACAGTTGAAACAACAGTACAATCCAGTACAAAGCCTAATTTTCATTCCTGCCAAAAAAGACAAAACAATTTTGCGCTACCCTGACTAAGGTCTACAGTCCATGCTGTTTTACATGTAGAAATAAGAATCTGTTGAGAATTTAGCATTTAAGCAACTTTTGGAAACTGTTTAATTGCGTGTTTAATGTGTTTAACAGAAGCTGTAGGAGTGTAGCCTAGGTCCGTTGCCTCCTTCCAAAATTTGACAACATTGCACATGGCAAAACAGAGCAGATGCTCAGACATTTAGGACTTCTGGTTTGCAAAATGCTTAATGAGCTTTCTCATTACTGTGTAATTGCTTTGAGCTAGCTCATTTAGCATACTCTTTTTTTCCCCTCAACAAACTGATGTTTACTGTTATCTTAATTGCCATGTTGGTGTTGAGGTGTTGGTAAAGATGGAGCTCTGTTGGTTTGGGGAACTGAGATCAAGTGCAATGTGTCCCAGTGCACAATATTTGCTTAATAATCTCCCACTTATTGTTGAGATTGAATAGCTATTAACAAAAAGTCAGTCAGCAGTTTATGTTAGGTTCAGCATAAACGTTCGTAGCTTATTATAGTCTTACTATCCTTGTGACTTCCAGGGGTAATCTGGAGTATGACGTGTATTGTTTAACTGTGGCCCCCATTCAGATAATGAAATCAGTCTGTGCGTAAGTTTGTTTAGACAGACTACAATTGTGCAGGTGCTCACCCACACACCACATACCTGCGGTTCATTACAGGTTCCTGGCTGTGTACAGCATGCTGCTGATTCTGATGCCTTAGAGGCGTGTTTGACCCCACCTGGGTCTTTTGTTAGTGGGTGTTTTTATTGTAGGGCGTTTTACAGTTGGAGTCAAAGAACTTCAAACGCTCTAGCATCGCTCACGTATTCATTTTTTCCCAACATGTGCCTCCTACAGCCCTTTCAAGTGACATTTTTTATGAAAGCGATATCGACACGAAAGACAGACCATGGAAAGAAAAAAAACAGTGAATAGAAAATAATAGTGTCTCTTTTTGACATTCAGTGATAATGCCTTCAAACAAATCTTCAGCGTATTTTACCGTTGCAACATACATCTGTGCCTGTGAAGGTGCCAAGAAAGGTTTCAGAAGAAAAGAAGTGCGAGATAAAAAAGAGGAAATGGAGACGGCAGATGAAGAGCAATAAAAGAAAGCAGGAAGGATGAAGAACTGTAGAATAGGTGCCTGTTTTGCTATTGCACCTTTCTGTCCAGCTGCTATCAGGTAGGTGAGGTTGTGGTTCTTTCTCATGGGGGGCTAGTTAGGGCTCCAAGGGTGTTTCTGATTGGCTGCCAGAGTGCTGCATGGTGCCTTTGACCTTAAGGCGAAACCCTCAGCCGGGTGTGTTTGGAAAAGAAGCCTGCTGGAGATGCTGGGGTTTATTTTAGGAAAATGGTGGTGGGAAAATAAGGATTCCCTTGCAGGTGTGGTCTCCTTGGGTTGAGAAGCCTGATTCTATACAAAAAGATGCACAGAAGTCATTAAGTAAGACAAGGGTAATTGCTTATATCATAAAAGAGAGTTCGCTGACAAAATTATTCATCATAAAACCACTTGAAAAGTAGGTTATCTCGTTTTTCCTCCCCTCAACATCTTTATATGTTCTGATGATTACAGACAAGAGAACAATTTGGATGTGAAAGGTGAGTTCAGCAGTGAAAGAACATACTGGGTAAGCACCAAGAAGGATCTTTGTTAAAGAACGGCAAAACATTGTGTCGTCCCTCATCGATCTCTCGCTTTTAATCACTGAAACTTGCGTGAGTCATTAGAAGAAAAACTTGGCGAAGCTCAAATGTCTCAGACACAATTAGGTTTTTAGTTATTGGTTTCTCTGAAGAGGTGAGACTCACAGAGAAAGTTATAGGAACATTCCCTACATATACACTGTGTACTTGATGTTCTATTTTGTAATGGCATGTTATTGATTTTATTGCAAATTATTAATTTTTCACATCTTCCAGCGAAATTTCAGCCTTCTCTCTGTAGATGTATGCTGGACTTTTCCAATATTTTTGTCGATTTAAAACTGCCCCTCTCCACAATCGACTGCAAGCACAATCGATTGCATTCATTTTTTAAGTGCAATTCCCACATCGCAACATCCAGTCAACAACTGATGGATAGAACCAACTGCTCTCTTACATTGTTTCCCCGATAATTTGGTACACTCAAATGTACAGTATTTTGTGCACAGTATGGAAGAAAAATCTGTCGCTATCTCCATTTCATTGTGCCTTTTGAAAAGATTCTGGTTAATGAATAACAAACAGACTACAGAGATCACATTTACCTGTTATTAGAGCTAAAATGTAAATCACAGGTAATTGTTTGTTTTCCATGTCTGTAACTGGCTTGCTTTCATCCTAGTTTTGGATGCACTCTGACGTTGGCTGTTTGTGTTTGTGGAATCCTAGTTATTTGGATAAGTTGACTGCGATTGATCAAAGTGACTGTGCTTGGTGATCAGACAGCCTTTGTATTGGTTTTGAGTTTTGTCTGCTTTTGATGCTGCAATTTTGATTTTGACTTTCCTCACCCTTTGATATGTGCCTTGTGATTTCAAAATTTCTTTTCCACAGACCTTTTTCCTTTGCACCTGTTCACTGTGGAATATAAAAAGACAAAGGAGGAGGCGACATGCTCATGGACGTTTGCCAACATATATGGTCCTAATTCCTATGGTCCTCTGTAGCAAAGTTCGTAGATCGGGAAGGAAGAGGAGGGAACCGGCGAACATTTAAACACTTTAATAACAAAATAAACAAACACAAAAGTAAAGCAGCTGCCCCTCACGTATGACTGCCGCACACAAAAAGTCCAGGCCTGGTTCTCTCTCATCTTCCACTGTCCGGGGAGTGGCGCAGGTGTCGTTCATTATCATTAAATCCACCGGCCTCACTCCGTTTCCATGGCTCTCGGCCCCGCCCCACTCATCACAGGCTCTTTTTGTCCGTCGATTTTAACTAAACTACCCCTGATAGACGTGCAGCGTTGTGTTTCTGCTCGGGAGGCTGCTTTAGAGAGAGCGCTGTCTTGCAGTGTTACCCATGTCCTCATATTTAAAAGTGCTTTTAGGCATGTTGTTTGGTCTTATCTCATAAAGATAGGTACTTTATGAAGTTATAATAATAATAATTAAGCTCAGATGAGCTTTATTTGCCACATACACAATTATACAGAGTATAACCAGCAGTGAAATGTGTTCTCTGCATTTAACCCATCCAAGTGCACATACACACACACACACACGGAGCAGTGGGCAGCCGACACTGCGGCGCCCGGGGAGCAGTTGGGGGTTCGGTGCCTTGCTCAAGGGTCTCACCTCAGTCATGGACAATTCCTGCCGGAGCCGAGATTCGAACACACAACCTCGGGTTACAAGTCCGACGCTCTATCCATTAGAGCCACGACTGCCCCGTTAATCAAGTTAATAAAGTGGTCTGTTGTGGATATGAGATATTTTCTATATTTTTGGTGTTATATACCGCACGGCTCATGAGCGCAGTGAGCCCCGTGCTAAGTTAAGACTTCTTTCACTGTTATTTTTTGCATCTCACATATAGACGAATACACTGATGCACGTTCTAATATGTCATTAACAACTAGTTGTTAAGTTCGGTTCCATACACACTGCGTAGAATTTCTGTAAATGCGGTTGTATTTTTGGGAGTTAATGCGGTTGTCACTCCCGTATTTCAGTGAATTGTGTGTGTACAGAACGCGATTAAGGAGTAATAGGTGAACTGACAACCGAATTTAGCTGCAGTGTGTACGTGGCCATTATCTTTTCAGAGAGCAGTAGATATATACACAAAAATGGGGGGCACACTGTAGGAGACCTCGCTCTCTTGGTATTGCTCACATAGGGCCCTATGAAATCCGTTTTATTTTTTCCCAAATTCCGTAAAAAAATATTCTAAATTCATTTTTTTCCGTTTGAATTTTTCTGGACTCCTTTTTTAATGATCAAATTAAATTGTATTAATCAAAAAGCGGTTTAATTAATTGAAATCATGAAACTTATACAATTTAGCATTAACTGATTAAAAGTGTAACATAAATGACATGTTTAGGGCCATATGAAATTTTTTTTTTTTCTCGCCTTGTGTTTTATTGTTACCAAATTCTGTGTTTTAGCATGTCTAATACATACACATTTTTGTATTTATTCTTACAGCAGCCTTATTCATTTTTTTTTCTCAGAAATTCTGTGTTGTGTATATAAATTGCACTTGTTATAAGATGAAGGATTAACACGTTGATTTAATTTATATTTAAATTAATGAAAATTAAACATTTAAAGTTTTGGCAAATAAAGGGGATTTACTATTAAAATTAAAATATTTTGTGATTATTTCATTAGAAAATAAAGTTGTATTGTTTTTCAACAGTAATAGTAAGTAGTAGATGTAGTAGTATGTACATTCTACTAAATAATTGTAATATAGCCTATTACTGGCACAATGTCTTTAATAAGTTAAACCGAACTTTTATTTTGACGGGTTGCCATGAATACCTTTAAAGTTTTGTGTGTATATGATATGATGCTAGTTTTACTCCAATGAAATGGTAAAATGCTCATGAAGTGACTCTCAGAGTTCTGAAGCTATTGTTCATATATTTATGTCCTCATTGAGACTGCAGATGAGCGTGCGTGTGCTCCATTCATACAGAGATGCACAGAATATGCAGGATTCCTATTTAAATCGACTTTTGCGTCGTAATATTTACAAATACTAGTACATATCGCGATTTGATTTGAGTGTAATGACCTACTTTTGATTAAGTATCCAAACTTTGACACATTCTGTGACATTCCGCGTTAAACTGTAAATTCCATTTTTATGACTGGATTCTGCAATTCCGTCTGCGTTTTCTGCATCGCGGACATCACAGGGCCCTACTTACATACATCAACACTCACTGTTTGGTGTGCTGTCGTGCTCATCGATTAGTGAACATGTTGTTATAAGTTTACTTGCACACAGTCAGGAAATCTGTTGCCTTCTCTGGCTGTTAGATCGGAGACAAACATAGTCACCTGCTTGCCTACAAGAAGCTTTCTTCCTTCGGTTGAATTGGAATCGTCCGCCGGGCACACAAACCGGATTACATTTCAGAGGAAAATAGCTCGTTCCTCTCTCAATCTCAACTGACTCAACCTCCCACACGAAAGTTGTCAGCCTTGACAGTTGGCTCCTAGGAACCCTTTGCAGTAAATCCACATCTGTGCATCTGCCCCTAAAAAAGCCATGCACTCTCACAAACATGTGACATACGCCGTGCAATAAAACCCATAACACTCAGACAAAGGCTCAAGAAAGATTAACAAAAGTGACCGCTCGCTATGAGGGCTATGATGTAGATGTTGTGAACACAGGAATTTGTGCGATGAGATGGGCTCGTATACTGCAGAGCTTTTGCAGCTGGCATCTTAATGAGTTTGGGTAGGTTTGGATTTTGTTAATGGAATTAGAGCAAGCGCAGAGCAAAATATGGATTCTTTCATTTCATACTTTCATGCCTCTAGTGCTTACAGTTTTCTGTAATTTGTTTTTCAAGTTGACTTTAGCGGGTCTCCATGTCTTAACATTAAACCAAAGCCTTTATTTATCAATTTTTTTCCTCCTCAGGCTGCTGTTTTGAAGAATTCACCCTGATCATCCTCGCTGAACTGCAGGTTTTTTTTAGCTTGAGGACTCAACGTTGGACTGAAGAGTGTTGGGGTACTCTTTGTCTCTCAGTGCTTGTTTGGCATAAGCGTGGCTCAGTATGTCCAACAATGCACTGCTCTTGTCTCCTCTTTTGTCTGGAGGGAACACGTTTCTTGGTGGCTTTTAAGCAGTTCAGGGCTGAAGCCAAGTATTTCCCCCTTTGGGTGCCTCAGGGTCAGCCCTGTCCGTCGCTTGCCATCTGCTTTTTGGTTTGCTCCGGGCACCGCAGGCCCTGTTGATCTCCTTATCCCCCAAAAAACTTTTCTACCACCCATCCAACACGAGCCAACAGAAGTTTACTAAACCACGCTCTTCTTGTACAATATGTGTCCTCACTTAACTGCTCTCCCAGGGCATTGAACTGAACATGGTAGACCTCTTACTTGGTCCCAATGTGGATGAAAATATCTGTCTTTACTTCCAATTCATTGTGACTTGTTTATCAATGTCCTATAATTTATGGTTTACAGAATGGGAAGTTATTCGCACAATGCGTTACCAAGGAACCCCTGCTGAATGCTAATAAGATGTTATTTCAAGATAGCACAAAGTTTGAGCAGTGCTGGGTGCAGATATGGCAGAATCAAAGCTAAGATAAGTCAAACTGTAATTATGTATTTTAGGTTCATCCAACGCAGCTTGAATTATTCATGTACATTGGGAAAGAGGCAGTCTGTGTCTGTTAATGTTATACGTTGCCTGCCTTTAAATTTAAGTCTCTTATTAAGGCATGTTGAACTAGATCGATTTTGGTAAATGTCATTTTGTGGACCTGGTTTGAAAATTCCTTTTCTTCCCATTAAGCAGAGTGGAGGTGAAATCTATACGCAGTGCAGGGGATTCCCATGTTACAGCTTAAACATGTGACTGAGCTGCAGCTCTAAAATGCATTAGCACTGGTTCTCTCACGCTTGTCTGCAGAGAACCTGTGCTCATTCATATTTGATAGGGCGGGTAACCTCAACACTAAATGTTTTTTCCTTACAACCCACCCTAGTATAGATTCATTACGGTCCATTCAGATGTCAAGCAAAAGATGAGACATTCTTTCTAGTCATGCAATGACAGAACAGGCATGCTGGGAATGCAAAAAACTTTTGTTTGCTCTTCTGGCCTGCATGATTTATCAAGATGGTAGATAACATTTAATGCTGATATCTAAAATCAAATATGAACTTCTGAAAACGTAGGTTCTTTAAGTCAGAGATATGCTGATTTGGTGCTCGAGAAACATTTCTTATTATCAGTGTTGAAAACAGTTGCTTAATGTTTTTGTGCAAACCGTGATACTTTTCTTCAGGATTCTTAAATGAATAGTCAGAAACTGTATTTATTTCAAACTTTTTTGACATAATATGCATCTTCATTTTTAATAAATGTATTGTGCCCTCATTGAATTAAAGTATTATTATCTTTCAAAATAAGAAGCTTACCTTATTTTTGACATCCTATTGTTATAATTATATTACCATGGTGAAAATTACACTGCTAATAGACAATTGTAATTGAATACTCTATAGTGAATAACAATGGTGATGCCACCTCCTTGCTTTCATTCTCTTTTTACTGTCCCATCTGTTCCAGTGACTCTGATACTCTGTGCTGGTGCTGCTGGATAGCCTGCTGTTGGGGGAATTTCCTTGCTGGCAGAGTGCTGTTTATTTGGTTTAGGGATAGAGCTGATTCAAAAAGACATCAGTTTTCCTATTCATCTTGCACACAACATCAGTCCTGTTAAAATGCGTTGGACTGTAATGTGTGGGTTAGTTATAATAGTAGGCTACATTTCAATATGAATTACATCAGTGTAACGATTACTGGAGTTGATGCTTGTTCAAAAGTCTGCGTGGATTTATTGTCAACAGCAGTGCTCAAATGAATCTACAGGTTTAAAATTACCATTCTCTCGTCAAGGTAGGGAAGAAGACCCATGAAGCCATACTAAAACAAGTAGCAAGAACACCTAAATCTGACTGTAAAAGTTCTGAGATGAGAAAGGCTGCCGTACTTTTTTACTCAAACTGTTTCAGGTGGAAGTATCAGAATTGCTTTCAGAGTGTGTTCATGCTGAAAAAAACAAAGCAAGTGTTATGCTGCATTGAAGTTAAATCAGAAAGTCATATCAGTTGAACACACATGAACCTCACCACAATCTCTTGAGTGGGGAAATTCTGGACTTTCTTTAAAACAGTTTTGCTACCTTGAAATATCAAAATTCATTTTCAAAAGTGAAATTCAGTTTCAAAATCATTCTGATGGTACACATATTTGTAATAAGGTGAATGGCTGTTTCTTTCCCATGCCATCTTGCACCTAAATGATTTGAACGCATCTGAAATTGACTTCCCAACTTGTAAATATGAAATTCACAGGAGGACTTGAATGCACTACTAGCTCAGATAGTGTGGCCAGATAAGCATCTGAAGTGTAGAATAGGTGGCACTGGTGATACTAGAGGCAGAGACAGCTTGGTTTTGGGGCGGAGGGTGATTCTATCATCCCTTGAGGGTTGGATCGGTCTTTTGATGATGGCGGGTGGGACTGAAGTACCTTTCTGATTGTGCAGATGAAAGCAAGGAGCTCTGTCACTTTCCAGTGTAATGTGATGTAGTGGGAAGCCATGTGGAACATTCTCACGCTCTTTATTCAGAATCTCACGTGGCTCGCGTAGTCTTCTCATGTTCTGTCCAAATGGGAACATGAGCATATGTTCATCTCAAACACGCAAGATTCATAGTACTGTAAATGTTACACACATAACATGTACCTTTAAAACCATTCCACTAGGGTTGAATACATTGGATCTATACAGATCTTGGGTATCAAGCATGCTAGGCCTGTGTAGGTGAATGTGCCTGAGCTCAACTGTGCCAGATTTATTGGCACCAGTGTGTTCGAAAGGGTGTTCGGCACACAGTCAATACTGAAGCAATTTCCCCCATTTTCTCACTGATGGGAGAAATTAGATGTCTAGACATGGTTCATGGCTGCAATAATCAACTTGCGCAAACAGTGCAGGGAATCCACAAAGCAGTTACATTTTTTTCACCCTCTGCTGAAACTGAATGGTTCTCATGCTTGTGTAATTTCAGACATTTTTGAGAGTTCAAATCTGCTTTAAGAAAAAGAAGTTGCTAGGTAGCCTAACACCATTGACTACAACATGTATACTAGTGGATTTATTTACAGCAGTTTTGTGGAATTCTTTGTTTTTTCTACTATTGACCCGAAGGCAGAACTTATACTTGAGTGATTTTGCTGGTTCAGTGGCAAGCACAAACGCCGTTTTTGTTTTAAATACTGTGTGAAATGGAAATTCACCTTATCTATCCTAAATGCATGTTTTTGAGCTTATTGTGAATATTTCATCCATACAAATATTTCAGTGTTCTACTTTTTTTTAGACTTCTAAAAGTCATAATATCTTCCAGTAAAACCACTTTTGTATTTGAACTTTTTTTTTAATAATCTGTTTCAGTCATTTATGGAAGAAATAATTTGTCACGTCCATTACATTGTGATTTTAATCAGTTTTAATTTTTTAATGAATATTTTTTTCAGCTTTACTCGAAAATTGTGAAAATAACATTTCAGTAGAATAGAATAATCCAAATAGTCAAAGATTTCTATATTCGTTTTAATATGTATCAGCTTTTAACAACAGCTAGTATTAGTGCATATTCACAAATCAACACATGATTATAAATAAAATGCATTTTAAGTTTACTTATGCATTTTTATTTTTTTAAATTACAGCTCCAGCATTATTGCCCATGACTGTATTATTTGGAACTTTCATATTCATTCTAGATTTTTCTTCTTCAATAAAAATTCTTAGTTCTTTGTTGAACACAACATAGTAGAGCATCCCATCAAAGAGCCGTCTGGAAGACCACACAAGTAGACAGAGAAGTAAAGTCACTCACAAACAGGGCTCCAATGGAAGAATGGGGGTTTGGTACCAGGGACAGAGGTAGCAGATGGGTGATTTAGAATGCAGGCAGCCTGCAGGGGGACCCTCCATCTCCCCTTCTTCTGCATGCTGATCAGGAGGAGGAGCAGGAGGGAGAAGACTTGGGAACAGAGAGAGACGCATAGCAACACACTCAAGAGCTCGACTGCCCCATTTGACTGTTTGTCTACTGACTCCTTTCTTCCTTCAGTCTTCTTGGAGGCTTGCGCTGTTGTTTGCTTTCTCACACAGCTGTTTGATATTTAGGGGTGGGACCCCGCGGGCCCGATCTGTCGCGGCTCTGTGCATAACTCCAGCGTGCCTTTTTATTCTCTTGGGTTTCTTTACAAAGTGTTAACAGAGATGGCTAATTGATGACTAAAGTTCAGAGTTTCTCAGTGTGTTTATGACTAATGATCTTGTGTCCTGTGAACAGTGATGTCCTGCAGGCTGATTAGACAAAAGAACGATGCTTGCTCGCTAACTGGGGATCCATGACAAGACACAAGGCTTCTAAAGCATGCGCTTGTTATGCCAAGAGAGGAAACCACAGAGCGGAGACTCTGCCATGGAATCTTGACCTCCATCATGTGGCTTCTATTTTCAGACAGGATTCACACACCCGCCTGACCGATGCTGTATTTCCTTCCATTCAACTCAATAGTGGGATCGTTGTCGCAGACAGCGGGACTTTTTCAGTTTGACCTCCATCACGTTTTTAGCACAATGCCCTGGACCTATCCAAGACCCGCTCCCGTTCCTGCTCTGAATGGGTCTCACATGATGTAATGCATGCAGTGATGTGTCGTTGGTGGGAAGGGAAGTCGGTTAATGTAATGATTAATGGTAAGCTATTTGAAAGTGACACTTCGTTAAGGTTAACCTGAATGGAATGCTTGTCCTGTTTAAGGATGGAAAGCATTTCCATTTTATCATTAACCACAACAAGTTGTTGTGATCAAATTTTTACCCTTTTTTCCATTCAAAATCTTTGCGGCGCTCATCACTCATTATGAAAGCAAGAGCGAACTCCCACAGCGTCTGTTCGCCGATTTCGATGTACATTTTAAAGGTTTCAAAACTCAATTTTTAGCCAAATGAAATAAGGACCAAAATACTATTTTGACGCGAATGCAAATGAATGCAAAATAAAAAAATCCCCCTTTCTGCCGAGCTCTCTCTGTTCTGTTTACCTACTAGGTGAACATTGCGAGATTGAAAGTCCCCTTTTGGTATTCCCCTGCAAAAGGAGAACAAAATCAAATATCCAAACTAACTGTAAGGGTCTCAGCGGGGCACATTTGAGCACTAAAACTGCTCCTTTCAACCGACTAACCGTAAATGAACAACTTCAGTCACGTTCAGTTGGTTAACCTGATTTTGGGTGGGAGGAAAAGTAATGCTTTTAATCTTAAAAATCCTCTGAATGATCATGTTTTGACTAGTTTGTGATAAAAGCGTATGCTGGTTACAAAGTTTCTTTTTTAATATTAGCTTTTAGTGATCTAATAAACGTTAAATTAACAACACAGTTTCACCAAAACCAGGCAGTAAAGACTGTTCGATTTTGCCTGTTAGGTATGTGAGTAATGTTTTCTCAGATCTTAGGAGTGTGGAAAAACTGGCTGTATAAATACGACCAAGCTTGTTAAGGAAAGTAGTTTGTTCCATACCTTTATCTTTGATGTGGTCACCAACCTTTTTGTGTTGGCGTTAAAAACATCTTTATCAAGGATCGCATTCACCATCTCTATCCGCACAACACCCTGAAACAGGGACTTTGTGTAAGAAAGTGCAAGTAAACACCGTATTGTTCAGAACTTTCTTACTAATTAGCCTTTCTGGCACCTAGATATCTCCAGAGAAAGATTTCTAGATGGTTTAGGAGGACACCGTTTTGTCAATGTTTTGATGCAGTCCACAGGTGGGCCATGGAGGTCTGATTCAGAACAGGGACACAGCTGTGACCTTAACTTTGTTTTACAGTTGTGAAGTCTAAGAGTCTCATTCTGTTTCTCAGAGGATTTTTTAGCTCCTCTGCCCCTAAAATGGTCCCCTACGTGATTCCCACAATAACAAAGCCAGATTGTCTTTACGCCCACATCAATGCATTCCTTTCATTCTTCTCTTGGAGGCCAGGCTAAGATCAGCTGATAGACAGAGAGACGAAAAGTGAACGAGAGAGGTCATTGAACCTTTCCAACAGAGGAAGAGGGGGAAAAATGGTTAGGGGGCGTGTGCGTGGGTGGTAGAGCTGTGTTGGAGGGGGTGTGGGTGTCGAGGGAAGCGGGTGGCGGAGGAAGAGAGGGCTGATTAGAGAGCAACTGGTGGAGACGGAAAAGCACTTCCAGAAGGCCTCCATGAGCTAATGCTGTAAAAATCTTTCATTTTTTCTGCTGTTTGTAGGAGGTTGGGGGCAGTCTTTGCATCTGAACCTCCCACGGTCATCACCCACACTGTCTCTGTGGGCAGAGGTTTGACTTTCTCTGGCGTATCGCTTTGTGTTTTTTAGCAGCGTTTCTCGTTTTACTGACTCTGTCTATCCCAGAAGAAGGTTTTATTGCTCAAAGGTTGCTCAGCAGGCTAAATAGGGGCTCAACAATAAGGATTTTTCCAGTTGGGGCAGTTGTGCAGATTCTATTTGCTCCGCCAGTGTTTTCACTGGTCCAAAACTCAGACATTATGTTTTTGAATTATACAATTTTGGGATTTGTATGATTTAAAATGTTAATGCTTGCAAATATATATATTACATTTTTTTTCATTTATTAAAAAAAAGATATATTTCACATTTTCAGCAGATGTAAAGATTTCTTTCTTTAAAGAAATGTTGCATGCTAGCTAACACTTTTATTGAAAAGTTTGGGATCAGAAGGATTTTTAAATTAACACTTATTCAGCAAAGATGCATTAACCTGGTCAAAAGTGACAGAAATGTTACAATAGGTTTAAATGTTTCTCTTTTGAAATTACTATTCATCAAAGAATCCTGAAAAAAGCATAGTATGGTTTTAACATTCATAATAAAAATGTTTGTGCACCTAATCAGCATGTTAGAACGATGATGATCTGAAGAATCATGTGACACTGAAGACTGGATGCTGAAAATTCAGTATGGCATCACTAAATAATAATATTTCACAATATTACCATTTTTACTGTATGTTTTGATCAAATACTTGCACCCTTTGTAAGCATTCATGACTTATTTCAAAAACATTTATGACTGCAAATTTTGAATGGTAATGCACATGCCAAAAATACTCGTTGTCTACTATTTTTTTCATGGAAATTTGTACCGATTTTTAACCAAACCTTATTTGTATGGGCTAGTTAGATAATTTTACCTAAACAGTTTTGAGAGAAATAAAATTGGATATAAATGAGACAACTGCTGGCATATTAATGATTGTAGAGTTATAAAAGCAGTGGGATTGCATATAGTTCAGATAATTTGGTCCTGGGAGAATTTAATGAGAAGTTCATGTTGAAATTTTGATTTCCGATATCAGTTAAATATATGAATGCAGTTTGTGGCATTAAGATCTTTTTCTCAGGAGAACAATCTGAGAAGCAGGAGACCTAAGCGGAAGTCTCCATTTGCTCTAGATTTGACCTCGTTAGGAAAAACTCTATTAAAATGAGATTTGTAGTTTCTTTCCTCATAGTCTTCTCATTTTGTTTTGCCTCTTTCAGAGATTATGTCCTTGGAACGGTCAGACGGTCTCGCTTTTTTGTCTGTACGCTCCTTTCTGGAAGTGTGGCAGTGAATTTAGATGAAAGAATGTAACCCTGCCGGGGGTTGGTGGTTGGAGGGGGGGAACTTTCCCCTCGGCTACAGCAGAGGCCTGCACTCTCTCTGAACTTTCTCTCTATTTTCATGTGGCGCTCCAGCCACTGTCCTTTGTGACACCCGGCATCAATTTTATCCCTGTGCCCACAGTTTTATCACCTTCAGTCCGTTTCTCACCCCGGTTGCTGTACAAACAATGATTACCACCACTGTTGCCAAGCAGAATTCAAATGATGTCCATACGCTAATGCACCAACCAGATGCCAACATGCGGCAGACTTGTTAAGGTCTTCGTACCTTCCGGTTAAAGCTAAATAGCCCCAGCTTATGCAATCTGTCTGCTCGTCAGATCATATCGAACCCATTTGTGTAATCCCCTTTTTTTTCTAGACACCAGGAGGCTGAATTGCATTGGTTAATCAGAGTTCATGCAGGTCATTGCACTTATATAAATCTCTAGGAAATGAAAATGGCACATATTAAGCTGTCTAGAACACACATTATGTAATTCTCCTGCAGAATCTGTGTGCATGAAATATATATTTCTGTGCGCACTTGTTTGCATAATGACAACTGTACAACTTTTTAATTTTTTTATTAAACTGTGGTTCCATAATGAACTTTTAAAATCCATAGAATTTTCATTGAACAAAATTTAGGAAAAAATGTTATTTAGATTATTCAAATGTCCCTCAAATTAAGAAAAATATGAACAATTCATTGAAAGCTTCTTTGGGGAACCAAAAATGGTTCACTTATGGCCAAAAAACAAACACACAATTTGGAATTTTTTATTTTGATCGTATGATGAATTTTCGAAGATGTGTAACTGGAACAGAAAGAGTTAACGTTTTTTAAATGCATGACCGATGATTCATTTGTGATACAAAAATAAACACAAGCCTTCAAAAAATCTGTCCCTCTGCTCTGAGGCCATGAAGGGATGTTCCCCTTCATTTGCACAGACTGACTCATACAGATGCGTGGGGCTGAACCAGGGCCGATAGTATTGGTCCTTTTTGAAGCTGTAAATAAGGACAGAAAAAAACGAATGTTTTGTGTTCAGCACGAGCCAGTGCTTTGTGTGGTTGTATGGTATGTGCAATCCAAATTACTCACTTTTGTCAAATGTGTCATTATACACCTATAAACTTCAACCTGTGGTTGACGTGCCTACATGCTGATGCTTTGAGAATGAGTTTCCCCTTCGACTAGGGTGTTACCTGCACATTTAAATATGAAACGATGCATTCAGAGGCTGATGATCTCAAAAATCAGAAGTACAGACAATGCTCTGCCTCTGGAAATGCAGATGCTGCAGAAATACAAAGATGCGAGTTTGATGTCATCAACAGAGCACATGACTTTGTCCTGAGTGGATGATGTTTTCTTGATTCTAGCTGAGGAAAATATTTACAACTTTAGTTTTGAAATGCAGTTTGTCACTTCTCAATCTGAATTGTATTGATCATTGTGACTGGGAAATGTATGTCTAATGATAACAATTTATTTATTTATGATACAAGACACAAGTTTTTAAAATCTTTTTATACATTGTATATCAAATTAATTTATATAATAAAGAAGTGATCTCATGATCTATATAATACATCAAAATATAAACATAATTGTGCAGTCTTTAAATTATGATCAAATTGTTTGCGTTGAACTCAAAGCATTTTAGCTACTATACGCTTATATTATAGTTAGATACTATATATGTGTGTGTTCTGTGTATATTTATATACATATATAAATATATATACTAATCATTTTTTTAATAATATGTTAGCTTTTTATTTTAATATTTCCTTTTCATTGTCATTTAAGTTAGACGTTTTAATCATTTTATTTTAGTTTTTGACATTTTTATTTTTGTATTATGTCTATATAGTTCTTATTCATTTTTATTTCAGATGTGTATGAAAATAAAATGAAATAAAAAAAGTATGACTTAGACCATAGATTTGTATTTTTATTTTATTGTAATTCAAATAAATGTAAATATATTTTAAGTCTCCTGAACTTTGAAATCAAAGATATATATTTATTTATATTTGTATTTATTTATTTGTTGCTGTGATGACATGTACTACATTGAATTATTTGTTATTCTATGATAGTTTTAAAGCAAAGTTTTATAGTGGTTTTAAAGTAGTTTCATCGTATATACTCATAATCTATTATTGGTTTATTGTGCTGCATAATTAGATTCCATAGAAAGAAACAGTGACGTCATATGACATATATCTAAATATACATGCTCTATAGATGTATGCATGTCAGACAACTTTAGCTTTCATTCTTTTTTTGGGTTTAGCGGTTCAGAAATCCCTTTTATCTGGCTTGTATTTAGTTGTTGTACGAAGAAAAGCCTTTCCAAGTACTAGCTGAGGTTGGCTTCCTGCTGAAGTGTCTCTTTAAACCTTCGGTCACTTGACTTTCAAGCCACAGTGAAGCAGTTCTTGAGAAACTCAAATATAATCCCGTTGCGTTCAACAGGAAATCATTACCTCAGCTGTGCAGTTGAGTTTTGCTCAATGACAAATACAACATGCGTTTTTCTTCAGAGGTTTAAATGCTGTTTATTGAAAGGTAATTTGAATGAAACGGCTCACCATTGATAAAGTTTAAGCATGCAGAAGTAAGAATGTCTGCGTCAGCTTAGTGAAAGAGAAATTTGGGACATAGGGAAGTTGGGGGTGGCAGTGTGTGCAGGGGGGGGAGTACACGCCAACGCGTGCGTATGACATCATGCACCAATAAAAAGTGGAACTTCACAGAGTGAGGATTAACTGTGAAGATGTAATGAAATAAAATGCTGATTTGTGTTTGTGTGCATGTATTTATTTATTTTTGTGTGTAAATGATTTTTTTTAGGCAGGCATGTGTGAGTTCCTCAGTCTATGCTTGCACACATGTGATAAAGTATTCCATTGGTATAGTGTTAAACCAAACCCTGAAGAAGCTCATCAGATGTTCTTCAGAAATGATTACGCCATAGAGTTCTCACGTGGCTGGTTTATTGTAGAGCTGCTCATGCACACGCTGAAATGCATTTGTTTAAAGACTTAACTATTAAAATAATGCCTCATTGCAGTTGTTTTTTTAAGACAAAAAGAAAGATCTATAATCTAGTTAAAAAAATATCTTTTTTTAAATTTGTTTTAATTGTATTTTTTAAATGTAGCATTTTCAAGTCAAATCTGTCAAGTCAAATTAGACCTATCAATACAGAAATATGCCTTATTTTATTGCAGGAATTCCCAAAACAAGCTTTTTATGATTTAGGTTATGTCTTAGATTATGATTAAGATTATGTCTTAATGAATGTTCTTAACTCTAAAGTAAATTGACATATATAGTGAAAAGATCATCAAAGCAAAGTGTGAAAAGTCTTGAAATGTCATTTTGCACTTAGTCTTTTTTAGAGAGAATATTTAATACAACCCTGACATGAGCCCTTGACTCTAAGAATACCGGTTGTGGTGAGACACATTCTAAGAACTAGGTTTCCAGTGATACGACATTCAGTAGATTAAAAAGAAATCAACAGCAAACGCAAAGAGCATGTAGTAGTGCCAAGGAGAAGCCAGTGTCAAAATCAACCTCAGACTTTGAAAACAATCCCAGGAGGTTTGTGCAGTTCATTTTTCATTCAAAAAGGTTTTAAAAAGACAATCTTTGTAAATTTGAGAATCTTTTTGAATACTCAACAGTGCATTTGTTATTTTCATTAGCCAAATACAAGTGCTTTAAATGTCTGGAAAGATTGGGGCCATTTTTTTTTTACTTAAGTTTGGTTCTAAATCTCAGGTGTGTGTGAGGAAATGTACAGCATTCATCTTTGGAACTACACCACTGAGTGGAGAATGAGTGCTTCTGTGTGCCCACACGTGACCTTGTTTCTCTCCATCGGCTTAGAATTACTCACAGGACTGTATTATAAAGCTCTGCAGTGTTGCAATAATTGTGTCGCAATGGCAGGTCCACAGGGACATGGATGCTGATGCCTCGCAGCTTTCTTTGGAGTAGTAATCATTGTGTTTATCTAAAAAATTCAGTCTGACTAATTCGTTGTAAACTTTAAAATCTCTCCAACATCAAATTCTTTCATTCTTTCTTCACAGCTTTCTTCTCAGAATTATTTTCACCATATTTCACCATACTCTCCAGTCCTTCCGGTATGATTTCATGCATTCTGTTTCTGTTCCAAAGAATTATAAGAGAATGCATACCTTCAGAATTGCGCAGAAGTTTCTGCTGAGTTGGAACGCCCATAAATCATAAATCATAAGCTCTGCTAATTGTTTGCCCCATGCATGCTCATTCATAAAAAAACACTAATTTCATTGTGCTTTCAGTTATTCAAAATAATATAGTGCTTTCAGCTCTGTTCAATACATGTTCTACAGATATTCTCCTCAAAATCCATGCAGAAAATGTCTGTAGATTCCATCTGGGCCTATAGATATTAAACGGGTTAAAAACTTTTTAGATCTTAATTCACTTATGAAGTTGCTCCCTTCTAGGGATATGCAGGTCTAGTCGACTAGTTGACTAAATGGTACAGCTCCTGCTAGTCGACACTGAAATCAATAGTCGGTTACCCGAGAGAGAAAAAACATGATGATTTTAGCATTCAAATTATGATAACAAATTATCATTCGTATTTATCATTTTAACGTTACATTTAAAACATTTTAAATACGTTAAAATAAAACATTTGAAAAAGAATACATATCAAAACATTTAAATATATCAATATTTTTAAAAGCATATCTGGGTGGAAACTACATTCTTACCTCAGACCTTGCTTGCGTTTTTTTCATGTCAGTTGCAGCGAGCTCAAAATGATCACGTGAAAGACCAGCAAGGTGTGGGATTATTTTGAATTAGAAGGAAACTGAAAAGTTTTGTGTAAACTGTGTAATGTCAAATTGGCTTACAATAACTCTACTGGAGCCATGCGTAATCATATTCAATACAGGCACGTATGCATTAGCTTGGAGGCTAGCCAAAGCCAGCAAATGTCAATCATGTCATACACTAATGTTAACCCACAATCGCTGCGGTCTGCAATCCCATTCACGCTGTCCATTACCCATTTCGGTGGTGGTTCAGGATGTCCAGGCTCTTTTAGAAACGCGCCTGTGACTTCAGTTCGAGCATGTTTTTTTTCAGTGCAGAATCGCCTCTAGTCCCGTCTTTCGCCAGACCACGTTAACATGTTAAATTCACTGAACAAAAGCACATGGTCTAAGTAAAACGAGCATAGGTTTGTTTTTAGACAATATAGCCAACATGAAGTAGATTTTTAAAAGCCATTTTAATGCTATTCCTTGATTTAAATTTACTATTGTTTTGGACTTTTGTTTTAATATGTTGGTTAACGTTATATTAAAATGAAGAATTCTGTCAGTCTATTGATTAATCTGAATAAATAAGATATGCACTGGTTTATGTTGAATGTATACTCATGATGATGATGATCATTAAATGATGATAATGCGAGGCAAGCATATGGCATAATCATGTTTTGACAGTGTGATTTAAGATTAAGTATTTCAAGTGTAGGCTGTTATATAGACACAAGCACAGTTTTCTTCTTTTGCCATTTTTGGGGGTTTCTAGCTTTTAGACTAGTCGGATACAAAACTTCCGTTTAAACGACAGTCAAATTATTCGTAGCGCACATCCCTACTCCCTTCACAGACCCACTTCTGCTTTATATTATTTAAGTGTAGGAAGCCCTAAAATATGCTTTGTTTGTAATAATGCAGAATATTTACATGTGTATATATAAATATATATATTTTTCATTTCAGATCCAATTCCCTAATCTATTTTATGCAAGTGTATTATTGCTGGCCAATGACTGTTGAGCTTGTTTAAGGTTACGTCATGACTTGAGTTACGTGAGGGATGAGGAGCATCACACATGGTGAGAAGAAGCAGCATGCGAATTCAGTGTGCATGAAAAACTGTGTCATTCTGGAGACTGTGTTTATTCTTTGTAATCTAAGGCCCAAAGTGTAATGGAACAGCACTTTTTCTGACTTAAAGAGTTATTAATTTCCCTGCTATTTTATCTGTGATGGTTTGAGTTATTCTGTGCGTGCTGATGGCTTAGCGGCCAGAGACATTCACCTTGTGACTGCATTGATGAAGTTTGTGCCGGACCTGTGAATTCGTTTGGTACTGGACAGATTGTGTGTTTCATCATTGGATTGGGCTCAGATGGACTGGACTCATAACAGGATTTGATCAAGTCTGGACCATGAGTGATTTCAACATTGCCTCATTATCATCGGATGGACGTAAGTGAGGACTGCGAATGCACACCAACAAAGGTTTTCTTGGTTAAGGCAAAACTGAAATGAATCCCTAGGTTTATGCAAGCAATTGTATATTGGTTTTTCATAAAAATGACATTTGTAATTATTTGTGCATGAAAAACAAAGCTCATTGATTTTTCCATTGGCTTGTTTTTCCATTCTTTTTGTAGGCTGTTTTTGAGTTACAGTTAGTCTGGGGACTTAAACATGGGGAACCACCTAAAAACATCCCGACAATACTGCAATTACCACCTTGTGATATAAACTTTCCAACACCTCAGTCTTTCAGCAATGCCAAAAACACAACAGAAACCTGCAGCAAGTCATTTGTAGCATTTATGAAGATGAAAGAGCGCTGAGCGCAGGCTGAAATCAAAACGTAAACTCTCAGTGGTGTTGGGGAAAACTGGGTATCTACATATTTACACGTTTCAGGTCTTTTCCAGTGAACTCTTACCCCACTGAGACAAAACAGCTCTTAGATGCTTGCCATTGCGCTAAGAATCATAATACTGATTCGCTGGAATAGATTCTGAAAGACATGGTAAATTGCACTCCAGATCACATGAACGGCGGAAACGGCTAACTAACGCCAGTGCTAACTGGTGCACGTTGTACTGACCCACACAGCAAGTGACTGGAAACTAATGAGCTCTTTCTGAAGACATAGCTCAGAAGGAAATGTTTTGATCTGCGCCTATGTGTGGGCCTGTACCTTATTCTGCCCATGACATCTTTAATGTGGAACCGAAAGGAATTGCGCATGAGATCAGTGTATTGGTCATTAGCCATGAAGCCATCAGACAGTTTGACTTATGTGGAAGGCACTTTGATTTTAAAGTTTTTCAAATGGAAATTGTTAAAGATGGTTACATTTTGTTAAACAGTGAATAGCAAGAAGTTTTAGAATGCAGAGGCTTCGAGGTCAATCCCAGCATGGGCACAGGGCAAGCTCCATTTGCTATTTCCACAGCTGCAAGAACATCTCAACAAAGAGGCCCAGAACAGGGACTCCAACCAGGCCTCTCGTGCTCTTTCAGGCGAAAAGCACCAAACCGAATCCCCCTAAGCCAAGCCTGAAGATTCCCTTCAGAGTACGATTTTGAAGAAACACCAATAGCGCTTTGTAAAACAGTTGTTCTCTTGCTTCTCTTCAACATAGATTATCCTTAGGGCTTGTGATACTTGGCAATTTGCTCAACCCACAGCAACACTCTGCAACTGTGGTGCAATGGCTCACTCCCTTAAGAAATATGCCAGATTTTTTGTTGTTCTTTTTCAAACTGAAGTTCAGTTGGATTTGGTCTACTTTGCCACTATTTGGCACAATTATAGCTATTTTAATAATTTAACTTTTAATGTATTAATATATTTTGTATATAAAATATATTTTATACTATTTGTCATTTTTTATCATTTAAATATATAATTATAATTTAAATAATAACTGTATATACTGTATAATATATATAATTTTATATATATATATATAAACAGATAGATTTAAAATTATATTATTTATTTTAAATAATTATGTATTTAGATTGTTATTTATTTTGTAATTTAATAGACCATTTAATTGCTAAATGTAGACTTAATTAAACCTTTTAAATAAATAAAAAATTACATTATTACAATATTTAATGTAAGTAAATATAGATTGTAAAAGAAATTCATAAACAAATTATAAATTAATTATGTATTGATATTTAATTAATTTAACTTAATTGTAATGTAAATAATTATTATTTTAAAATGTATAATTAATTGCTACTATTCATTAATTTATCTTTTCCCCATTTTATTTAATGTTTCATCTGTGGCTATAAAGATACATTCTTTGGCACAATTATGTAAGTGTGACCTGACCTGAAATATGAGCCACTAATGTTTTGACCACTAATGATCAATTACAGGATGTTTCGGTTATCAGTCAGTTTGAGACCTTGCTGGTGAGTTGATCAAAACCTGTATAAATCGAAACCGTTAGACTGTCTCATTTTCTCCCATCACCCTAAGACAAGCCTTCACAAGCTACATGCACAAATACCTTTTTCCTAGCAAAAGAGTAGAACTAGTTTGGAATTTCATTAAACAAGAAAGAATGAGCGCAGACATGGTGACTTATCTGTGATCCTGTCAGGGGGAGGTATGTGTTTGACAGGGTGCGTGGTGTCTATCGTGGGAAGCAGCGCCGCAAGCTCTTTGATGCCTCAATATACAAGATTTGTATGGGGCCAATCCTATTCTCCGTCCCTGCAGCACCTAAGCCAAGCTCGCCCCCTCTCTCTTCCCACAGCCGTCTACAGCATCACATTCTCTCCCACCACACACTCCTCTCCAAAAACACACACTGCGAATGCCATTCTTGAGGTGTCCCGCTGTTATCCACAAACCCAGGAATGGAGCCATAGTTCGCCAGCACTGTAAATACTCTGTTGCTGTTGGATTCCTTTTTGATGGCATGTCAGAGTCCATTTGTTGGATTATGTACCCGGTTGAAATGTAAGATGTGTAATGAGAAACATAAGCATGGGATAAGACAAACAGAAATCAGCAGAGCAGCGTACATCAATCACTAGGCGACTCTTGGTGTCACGTAAGTTGAGATTCACAAAATGGATCGGGAGGAGTGCAGTTTCCCTTTGTACATAGATTATTTAGACTACCGAAAAGCACAGTGTGATATTAACTAGAAGAACGATTGAACTTGAGCATGGATTGCACAACAGTAGATTGAGAAAACAACATGAAATATACCCACATTACATTATTTTCCTGAAAAACAGCACCAGCTCTGCGGGTCTGTTCCAGGATTGTGTGTCATGTAGACCAGCTGCTGCTGTTTTTCAGTGTGTGTTCTTGTCTGTTTGGTGCGTATGAGAGAGAGAGGTCAATCATGGGCAATAGGCTACTGTGAAGTGACCAGTGTGTGTGTGTATGTGTGTTTACGGTCAGCTTCTTTTTCCAGTAACACACTCTGAACCATCATCCGCCCCCCATTTCTGGGCAGTCTACAAAATGCTGTCATGATCATCTTCACACTGAATCATCAGTGTGGACGCTGAATAAATCATACCATAATCTGCAAATGATAGAATAGCTAATAAATATTTAATTGGCAAGGAGGACTTTCAAAGGTTTCAAATAAACAACTGAATATATCCATCCAAACCTTATTAAAAACTTCTAAATCCTCCCAAATGCATTATGGGTTTTAGCAAGTAGAATGCTTATGTCAAAATGTATTACATTTAGGTAATTTAGGTAATTTGTTTCTAATAAAAAAAAAATATATATATATATGTTTATTTATTTTAGAAAGTCAACTCATTCTAAATTAATGTAATTGAGCCTTAAATATTAATGATATTATATGATATTAAAAATTACGAAAATGTATAGATTTTTTTTAAGAAATATATTAAATATTTTTAATAAAAAATCTGATATGTCCTCATAGCCTATAAAGAGAAGACGCTCAGCTCAATATTATTTACAAGTATTTATACAGTATACAAAAGATCATTAATAAATGTGTATTCACATAATTAGAAATTACCAAGAAGACTTTAACATTTTAGACACCTAAATGAATAGTCTTAAGGCCCGTTAATGATCTTTAATGAAAAAGAACATTTTAAAAGTCATTCTAAATAAAAAAGAATAGCAGCGTCAACTATAAAATGCAGAGAACAACAATGTCAGAATCACATTTAAAACTTTTTTCCAGCTGAAGAACAGTAAAATAATCAGAATCCATCCTGCTTTAAAGAGCTGAAGCATTTAAAGCAGCACACAACAGAACCACAGTGCGCGGTTATTATGTATAATAAACACAATGTTGTTGTGTGTTTGTGTGGATGCTAATATATTTATTGTTATATTTATCTTTATAGTTCTATCATGACAACTCTTGGAAGGTTTTAGCATGGTAATGAATATGACAAATGTTAATGTATTTGGTCTTGGCGGAATACATCTGCTACACTGCTGCTGTTGAATTGCTGCTGTTGCAAAACAAGTACAGGAACTTGTTACTGCCAAAACATATGCCGATACAGTGCTGTGAGTATTTAAGACACACTGTTGCTTCACAAGTAGCATATATAATAACCCATAGTAGATCTTTACAGGTGGAGCTGGGGAAGGTGGAGGGGTTCGGATGAATGGTCACCAGCCAAAGCAGTAAGCTCCTTAGCTGCATATACAACAGGAACCAATCAGCTTGTGGCAAGTAGTTAAATGCTGTGAATATCATCAGTTTGCGTTAACAACCCATCAGCCTATGCAATCTAGAGTGTCATGACAGAACTTGGCATTTATCGTTCTTGGTTTGAACGTGCCTTTAGACTTTGGCGATCCCTCTTTGTCTTTAGTAAAATTAACATGTTTAGACTGTACATAAAAGTATTAAGAGGAATTGCTGAGAAAAGGCTTTTACATTGACTTGTGTTTGTGACCCTTGATGCCACATTAGACTTCAACCTTGACGTACGATGTATTTAAGCACATGTGTATGTTTTGACATTACATATTTGTGGACACATACGCAAACCCGTAGCTCCCACACTCGGGGTATGCACCTGATCATTACGTGCCTAGACTATTAAGCTGCCATTTCCTAATGGCACACTAATGTAATTGGCCCTTTGCCTTGAGCTGGTTGATCCAGCCAGGTGTCCATGTTTAGTACCTCCATTTCTGAGCTGGATGGCAAATGACAACTTGTGTGCTTGCCTTCTTTTCATTGTGTGTCTGTCTGGATTCCTAACTAGCTTCACCCATTCGGGCAGTATCTAACCAAACTAACTTTACCATGGCACTGGAAAATACAATGTTCTCAAGCATCCTAAATGCAGGAAGTGTATACTCGGTTTACAGGAAGCTTGGCCCTGAGGTGGTCAACATAGACACATTTGATGTATTGTATGTAACACCATCTTAATCCCAGGCTAGATAAATATTTAATGCCCCGGTTTTAGTAATAAGGGAGGATGTATTTACAACAGCCATGGAGCTATTAAATTATGCATGATCACCACTGATAAACATCAGTTTTTGTTTCATGAATGGGCCATCATCTCATTTCATGGTCCAAAACAGCAAGGCAATTTCAAGTAGCTTAAAGACAAATATCACTCATTTTAACCAAGCCAATTTAGCATTCAGAGAGCGAGTGAAGGAGACTCTTAGAATGCAGATTGAACTAGAACAAGTTGTTCATTTGTAGTTATGGGCCCTTTGAAAATTACCTTGCAAATCTGCCTCGTGAGTCCGCTCTTAAAGCTTCCTATTAGAAACTGTTTCTGCAGTCCAACTGCTCTCTAGGCTGCCAGTTAATGAATCCTGTTGGTAAGGGTAACAGAATAATGGAAACTTTGAAAAAAGAAGAATCAATAAATGCCACAAAGCAGGATATTGAATAATTGAATCGTTCAATCATGTCATGAAGGCCTCAATACAAAAGGCTGAATGGGTATTTGATTTCAAAGGGTCCATTATGGCTGTATTAGGAAGTGAGCAGTGCTGATCCTTCACCCATTCATATAACTAACAACCAAATGCGCTTATAGAAATGTAACCAAGTCTGACTAGACAGGTGGCTTGTCAATTTTTTTTATTGTGTTGATATTTTAAAGGATGCACTCTTAAAAAAAGTTCTTAATTTGCAAATTTGAGGGTTCCATCAAGCACATTTAACATTGCACAACACAAGGAGACTCTTTATAGTGGAAAAAGGTTCTTTAGAATCCAAAAATAGTTATTTTAGGAACTGTTCATGGAAAGGTTCTTCTATAACATTGCTGTGAAAATACCCCATCGAACCTTTATTTTTAAGAGTGCATTCTATAATAATTGTACAATGAATGCATCAATTCTTCACAGTTTCTCAGTTTGTCTCCTTGTGTTTTGGTTTAAGGAACCCAAGTTAGGCTCCACTGCTGCTGGGAATGAAACCAGCGAGGCGTAGGCTCACAAAACTCAAAATTCCCTTCTGACTTTACAGTGACGTTGAGCCTTAGCTATTTGACCAGCCATTGTGTGTCTGCTTTCTGACAGCATACTGAAATATTTTATTATCCCGTTTAGTTTTTTTTTGCCCTTTCTTTCCAACTCTTTCAGCCTTGGGGGAGGGATTGAGTTGCCAATCTCATGAGTTTGGAACCTGAGAGGTGCTGGTAACTCCAATGTGGTGTAAAGCCAAGACCCAAAAATCTGCGGTTCAGACTTCAAACAAGACTCTGCACTATTGTGTCTATCCCTTTCCCCTTCTAACCAGGCAACCCTCCCTTCTGTGTTCCCATTGCACCGAAAGATGACACCAGATACTCCTCCTTTTCAAAGCCCTGCTGCATGCGACTGACATAAGAGGTAGTGAGAGAAAAGAGCTGATGAAGAGAACCTTATGGATATTGCACTTAATAAACTCCATCGATTGAGAAAGATACAGAGGGCGGGGCCCAGGTGGAGAGGCTTGTTTGAGAAAGACAGGCGGCAAAACAAAGCGAGGAGAAGATGAGTTGTTAGGGGATTCTTCATTGATTTGTTTGTTAAGTAAAATTTGAAAGCTCGGGTAGCTAGTGAAGAAATATGATTCATGTATCTGACAATTTTTCGCCTCCATCAGCTGCACCCGACAGTTGAGGGCGAACGTTGGCTAGCTTCATTAGGGCGAGCAGACGGTTCAGAACTGCGCTTCGGCTGTCAGCGTTTTAACACCTCACCCAGATGAGAACCGTCAGCCTGTCTGCTCGCTTGCAGGGTGCTGCTGGAACGTAGCGCTCTTGTGAGGAGTAGTCTGTAAATGTTCTCCCCGTTCTGCTGCATCTGTCAGCATATCGCTGCCTGCTCAGGGATTTCACCTTATGCAAATAAAAGAGCCCGTCCATGGCATGACTCAGAGTCTCCACTTGAACCCCCACACCCAAACACGCACAAATAAACCTCTATAGAAAGCCTTGACTCGCACGCTTCAAACCCCCGGTGTGCACACTTTTGTAAAGTACAATTACTTGTATTTGCTTACAAGTGCCGCTTGTATGATGCCATGTTTTGCTGGTTACTGTTAAACGTATCACATGGCTGGTAAAAAAAATATGGGGCAAAGGATTTTTACTGTTTGAAATTTCCCCTAAGATTTCTTATAAATGATTATAATGTTACTTTATGAGTGATGGATTAAGTAGTCATTTTGAGTTATCGTTATCATTGTTTCTGTTCTGTTGTATGCAAATATAATCTCAGTGCCATTTTATTGTTAATGAAGTAACAGTATTAAATGTTTTCTGGGTAGGGCTACTCTGTTTGGCAAGAGGAATCTAATTGCTCTTCATTTCAAAAAAGTATTTATTTATTTATTTGCAGTTTGCAATTGCAGTATGATTAAAAAATGTGGCCAGAGAAAATCGTATCGCTATTTATTTATTTAAATGTATTTGTTTGTTTGTTTATTCATTAATTTATTAATTTATATGGAATTGCAGTTTGAGCTTCAGTATAATGTGGCCAGAAAAAAAAATATTGCTATTAAATGGGCCTGATAGACATAAAAACTATAATAATAAAAAATAATTTCTGTTCAGTTGAATTTGGTCTGAATATATCAGTTTGGATATTTGACCCATTACATTAGTAATCATTTCTTCACTTTCAAACAATGAACCCTCTGGCTTTTATTTTGACTTTTAAGACTTTTAAGTTCATGTTCAGTTTACAACAGTTTTTAAAGCCTCACTCAGAAGCACACATCAGATGCAGACTTACTTAATACAATTTATATCACAGTTTTGGTTTCATTTTGATTATCATCCAGGTTTATGCTTAACATGATTTACATGTTCCTGGATCAGAATCATTGTTAGTCCAGGAACAACATTCCTCTTAACCAGTCAAATGTTAGACGTCTAGGTTACAGTTAAGAGTAGGGCTTGTTTGATAATAATATTGTTCCAGGACCTACCACGAATGTTGATCCAGGAACATGTTCTACTTGGCTGAATCACGACATGCTTTGGGTTTACCATGCATTTGTGCAGATTTTCACAAGCTCATGGATGCAACCTTAGCTGATGCGTAACGAGTCCCAACTCCCACCACATTAGTTAATAATGGCTCGATCAGACCATTAATCCAAACGGATTTACCAAATGGATGGGATTTAATGAATTTGCATAGATTGCTGATACTCCTACTTCCAAGCGGGAAATTCAGCATTGGGTCAGCACAATAACCCAGACCAAACATCTCTATAAACACACCTCACTTGCTCTTTATTACATATTCTCTCTTTCTACTTTGAAACAAAACATCATAGATATGATTTTCCACCTTTCTTTGTGCTCTTTCATGCATGATCCTCCAGCAGTCATATCATTTCCCAGATGGAGTCTGTATTGGTTTTCCTGTTCATTTGTTTCTATATCAAAATTACATAACGACCTACCCAGCACCCTCCTGTTTGATTTAGTACCTACTTTATGTTTAACACTTGGAAATCCCCTTCCGTAAATGCTGGGTGTCACAGTGTTTTCTCAGTGGTAATGGTAAAAGTTTTAATCATAAGCTAATCGTGTTTGCCTTCGAGTGTTTATGTATTTGGTGCATCATAGCCGGCTTTCTCAAGACTTCCCCGTTACATCACCTGCTGGTTTTTCCATACCATCATAAATTACATTTGATGAGTGTTATAGTCTACTGGAGTCTGTGAATAGCCCTACTGTGTGATATGTCAGTTTCTTTGGATGTCTGGAAAGAGTAAGACATACTGATATGGATGAGAGAAGAAATCTAGTATATTTTACTGTGTGAAGCAGCTGACTTCTTTCTCCTATGCAATCATGTGTTATGATTGGCAACTGGCAACAGACATACACTGTATGTTAAAGGAAACAGCCCACTGTTGAGTTTGGGTGGGTGTAGGAGGAGTGGGCGAGGAAAAGGGCACACCTGTCACATGTTGGCAATGTTCAGTGCCCATCCTAATCGGTGGTCTGATTCCACATCCCCTAACACCCACTACCCCGCATGTTATTCATCTGAGCATGGAAACACAATTTGCAGTAGAACAGAATACTGTGTGGTAGGGATGCAACGATACCTATTTTTCAGAACCGATCCGATACCATAGCAGTTTTTTTTTAATCAATGTAGAATTTCTATACTTATCTGTGTTGGCCCGATCGTTACTCTTCTGTGTGTTAAACACAATCTATTACAGTGTTTCTCAACTGGTGGGTCAAAAGTGCTGAGTATGCAACTCAAAAGTGGGTCGCGAGTAGGCATGGGATGATAACAGGTTTCAAGGTATTGGATCGATGCATCCCTACTGTGTGGGAAACCCATTTTTATTCTGTGTTGGCCACACACAGTTAACTTATCTCTTTGGTTTAGATACAAATAGAAGATATTTGACACAATAAAGTGGAGGAGAAATTAAAGACCGGATGAGGAAGTGTTATTTTTAGATTTATACATTTAGCAGGCACTTTTATCTGTGACTTGCAATACATTTAAAGAAAAGTTCAGCTATTTGTCATGGAGCCAAATATTTATAGTGTACATTGCCAGGAGTGTACAGTAAGTGCCTTGTTTAACCTTATAAAGCTTATACTGTATCATATTTGATATACACGTTTCTAAGGCCTGTAAATTATCAACATGATAAAAATTTGCTGAAAACCCAAATATTCTTGGTGTGGCACAATTACCCCTATGTAACCTCAAGTCTGACTTCTATCCTGTCATAAGACAATTTTTTCTTTCTTTTTTTCATGAAGCATGAGAGGGGATGAATTAGCAGGCTTTAGATATGAAAACAGCCTGGGAAAATGAAGATCACTCAGTTCACACAAAAGAGGCTGTTTATTATAGGAGAATGCCAGAAAACACCACACGGCCTAAATAAGCAAGTGAAGCAAGCCCTTCTGAGGGATCACAGATGACTTTGCTAGATGCTACATCACTTTTTTATCTTAAGAGATAAGAAATGATATATAGCAACTGGACTGAACTGAACGTCACTCCCAGAATCACGTAGATATAATGCGTCAAATCGTATATCATTGTAATTTAGCATCATTAATCTATCAGATTCATTGTTTATTTAAATCCGTTATAGAGCTGGGTACTTTTGATTTACCGTTTATATTACAGTAGATGTATGTGTGTGGCTGTCAGCCTAATGTTATTCTACATCTAAAAGTGACACAAATAAAATGTAGAAAAATGCAGAGAGGGATGCGTTTAAGATAATATTTAGGCTATTTTTAACAATTGCTCTTAAGGTTATGTAATATCTTTTTCATATTCCTGTAGTTTGCAAAACCTTCCCAATACATTTCTTTTCTAATAATGTAAGATATTAAATTAAGTCTAGCACTGTTCCATACAAACAAGACATGGTCCACCAATTTTCCACCCGACCTGAGCTAAAAAGAGACATGCAGTCTGTCTAATTAGTTACAATGGAGCTGTTTTTAGACAGTAATATGCAGTCATTAGGAGAACAGAGAGTAGGTGAGTTTCACCACTCGACACAGTTGGGTTGGACCAGCAGTGACTGCAGGGGCCCCTGTGGTCCTATTCAGCGGTCGAGTCCTCAGGGTGCCACATCACACAGACAGAATCAGACGAAGTGAAGTCGAACCATGGGAGCTAAGCTCTGAATCCCAGCGTACCTCACTCTTCACAAACCCCCGCTGGCCTTGAAGAGCACTGGGAAAAAAGAGGAAATGTTTTGTCCTGGATAAGCATTTTGAAACGGATAAAGCAAATTCACTTGTGTTTTGTCGCAACGGAACAGAAACATGTGGAGCAACATGTGGAAAGGATCTATGTTGGGAGGAACCAGCAACCCGTTATTTCCCCCAACGAATGCAAAAAATAGATCTGTACTTACTGAAAATCAATAAAGGCAGCACGTTTACTGCTTATGGCAAATGTATTTATGAACAGATCTAAGCACCTAACCAGAATATATAACATATGTGCGTGTGTTTGTTTTAAAGCGATAGTTTAGTTCAGTCTGAAAATAAAACGATTCTGTTAATAAATCCCTAGTCAATAAGCAATAAGTTGCTTATTTACTTACCCCTGCGGTTCCAAAACTGTATGACTTTTGTGGAGCGCACATGTGAATTCTGAAGATTTGTATGCTGTTTTTCCCCGACAATGAAAGTTTCAAAACACAAAAATAGTCAATATTCCAAGTCATATTGTTTTTGGACCAGAATTTAGCTATTTTCTATTTTTCATTTGAACCAGAAAGATCATTGTTACAATTTTGGGTCAATTATTTTCTTGCCAGGTTCTGTCATGAAACTCTAGATGGCACAGGCTGATGGGTTGTTAATGCAAACTGATGATATTTACAGTGTTAAACTACTTAGCACAAGCTGATTAGTTCATGTTGCATTCACAGCCAATGAACATACTGCTTTACATTTAAATGGCTGGTTAGCATTCACTAGAGCAGGGGTAGGCAACGTCAGTCCTGGAGTGCCACTGTCCTGCAGAGTTTAGCTCCAACCCTAATCAAACACACCTGAACAACTAATCAAGGTCTTCAGATTTACTAGGGCTACAGGCAGGTGAGGTTTTTTCAGGGTTGGAGCTAAACTCTGCAGGACATCGGTACTCCAGGATCAATGTTGCTACCCCTGATCTAGAACATTTCACAGCGCGCACTCAGAGATCCTCTGAAACCCTCCACCTTCCCCAGTTCCACCTGTATAGATCTGCTATGGGTTATATGCTACTTGTGAAGCAACAGTCTTAAATACTCAACGCAACGTATCTGCATATGTATTGGCAGTATAATTTCATGCACTTGCTTTGCAGCTACAGCAGCACTAATCTACAACAACAGCAATAACCAACAGCAGAAGCAATTCAGCAGCGTAGCAGATCTATTCCACCAAGACCAAATACATTAACATTATCATATATCATATGATATATCATATATGATCATCTTGTCATGAGAGAAAATTAATTATTTGAATTAGTTTACAACTTGATTCATATAAAAATTAGCAATAGTCAATTCATGAACTAATCGTTCCTTTAAATTAATCTTTCCAGTTAATTATTTGAATGAATCAGTTTACAAATTGAATCATTCTGTTTCAAGTCATTTAGTCCTCATTTATTGTAATTTCACGCAAAAAGTAACCAGTAAAACTCTTTAGAAATTATTATTTTGTGTTCTTTTTGTTTCTTGTTTACCTTTCTAACTCTCCATTGACACATTCATAAAAGAAGTAACAATATTCAGTTCAAGAACTAATATTTTTATGAGTCAGATCTTTTCAATGAATTAGTTGATCAGTTTACAACTTTACAACTCATTCAGTCTGCGTTTTTTTGTAATTGCATGCTGAGTGGAACCAGTTGTGTTTCACATAATAAAGTTAAATGGGTTTGAAATGGCATGAGGGTGTGTAAATAATGACATCATTTTAGGTGTACTGATCCTAAGCACATTACATTGTACTGTTATTGCGACATTTTCTTTGAAATCACCATAGTTGTCAACATTTAATGTTTACAATCATTACATTTATCAGGTGTATTTATTATTATACATCAGTATCAGGGATTTTTATATATTACTCCGCCTGCCTGTTTATTCTTTGTTTAAAAAAAAAACATACAATACAATACAATACAATACAAAAATCAATATTCTCTCTTTGGTTGCAATAGATTTAACCAGATCAGATTTAAAAAGTGAATGATGAAACCTGCTCCAGGCACTTTATATGAAATAATTTGATAGCGAATGTCTGGTAGAGAGAGAATATGCAAACGAGAGAGGGAGAAACATGCATGAAGGGAAGGGAGGGGTGTGGGGGCATGAATAATGCTGTTAAATATAGGAGGCCTGGAGACACAGCCTTGTCTTCTTCAGTGCAATGTCAGTTTAATGGAGAGCTTTACCTTTTTTTCGGATGCATCAGATTACAAGGTCAAGGTGCAATCTTCCTCCCTGGCTCCACATTAGCGCCATTTCTCAGACCTGATGGATTTGACCTGCTGAGCTCTTGAGGATGGCCACATGCTGGCATCTGGGCTTTGGTCAGGGTCAGATGTCATTTCAGTGCTGACCGCTGTGTCTAAAAAGGAACTGAGTTGGCATTGAGTCCCAGCAGTATCTTATCTGTCTCCACTAGGTTTTGTGGTAATGGTTTCTCCTCCTCTTACTGCTAAGCTTTACGATTTCATTTGCTCATGGCTTCTTGATCCTGTTATGCTATTGAACACAAAATAGCCTCGGTCTGTTCGGGAAGGATGAGACACTCTTTAAGCGATTCTGTTGATCATAACCATAGTCTCATTTATAATGAATTTAAAGATGTGTGGGTCTGTTCACCATCTGCGGCAGACGGCAGGTTCATCCCTCTAGTTATGCAGGATTTGTTTTTCTAGTCTGATGATTTATTAAGTCGGTGCTGTTATGATTGAAAAGTCTGACAAACATGGCTGATTCACATTCACGGGTCAGTTCCTCTGTGCGTGTTTAATATGCATTTAAATTAAAATGTTCCTGTTGCGTTTCCTGTGTGTGTGTGTGTGTGTGTGTGTGTGTGTTTCTGTGCGTGTGTGTGTGTGTGTGTGTGTGTGTGTGTGTGTGTGTGTGTGTGTGTTCTGTGTGTGTGTGTGTGTGTGTGTGTATGTGTGTGTGATGTTATGGGGACATTTTCAGTGTCCCCATAATTTAAAGCAACGCTTATAAATCATACAGAGTGAGTTTTTGAGGAAAATAGAAATGCACCGTCTCCTGTGAGGGCTAAGTTTAGGTGTAGGGTAGGTGTGGGGCAATAGCACATACAGCTTGTACAGTATAAAACCATTACGCCTATGGATCCCTGTAAACCATAAAACCAACATGTGTGTGTGTGTGTGTGTGTGTGTGTGTGTGTGTGTGTGTGTGTGTGTGTGTGTGTGTGTGTGAGAGAGAGAAAAGGGCAAAACATTATTTGTTTCTTCACTATGTTTGCAGTGACTACATAACAGCCAAAGCAATCAAAAGATGAGTTGGTGATAAATTTGATGTGGGGAGAAGGGAAGGAGCCACAAAATAGACACAATGACCTTCAATAATTTGTTTTTCTTTCTCTATTGATATATTTCCTTATTTCTCTATTGAGGGGAAGTTGATTTGGGACATATCTATTATATTATACCTATCAAAACTTTAGTATTTATTTTAAGAAAATAATACTCTATTTAGTAAGGAATCAAGTAGGGATGCACCGAAATGAAAATTCTTGGCCGAAGCCGAACAAAATGAAACACTTTTCAAAAATGTTCTCCCCCATGTAGGCCTATTTTGCAATTTGTTTCACTATTGCATAAATTAAATAGCCAAAATCTGCTTTTTACTCTTTTGTCCTGCTTTACAAAAAAAACATTAACACTGAACATTTTTATACATCCTATCAGACATTATACCAACAAAGCACAATTTAACTTAAAATTAATAAGTTAGTAAAATAATATTTTTGGGCCATTTTTGAGACCCCTCTTCTTGAATCAGGCTTGTATTTTTTTCTGTACAAATAAATGCAGCCTTGCTGAGCAGAAGAGACTTTTTTTTAAAACATTAGAAAATATTACAGATCCCAATTTGAACACTATTGGTGAATGTTATAGTAAATGTATTAATACAACTGTTGTAGGGTAATTATTTATATCATTATTATTGTCTTACTTTTTATTTTACAGAACAAGAGATAAATTACAATACTAACATTTATGAATGCTGATGGAGCTTTTATTTTGGTGGAAATATGCAGGAACCAGGAAGACCTCAGTGCTTCTGTTTGTTGACAACAGCATGGAGATATTTCTCAGATATATCTCATTACGAATTTGGGATGAATTACGAATGTTTGTCCCACGTATCACATTGTTACACGCCTTTAAAAAAATATATAAAAATGAGGAAATGACGAGTAAGTATTTCAGCGCAGAATTTCCTCGCGCTTTGGACTTTGAACCCTGGCGCCTTGTGCAGCGCTGTTTGAATACATGCCATTCGTGCGTGTTTTAGAAAATATTACATCTGTAATTAATTTGCTTATCTTTTGAGGCCATTTGGCGATTTAAATCATCACAGTAACCAGCAACAATCACCCCTTCCTCTTCTCATCGGAGAAATGAGAAGCAGCGCTAAGCAGTCTCTCGCTGTCGGTGTTTCATGCTTGTAATGATGTCTGCGTCTCTCTCTCTCTCTAGGACAGTTTTAATGCTTCCACACTGCAGATGTGTTTGCTGCATTAGTGCTTGCCTCTATTTGATCGCGTAACATCATTGTTCGGTACAAATTATTCGGTCTTTTCGCTTATTCGGCCGAACATCGAAAACGTTTTTTTTCCTATTTTTGTCCGAACAATTTCGGTTGCCGAACATTCGGTGCATCCCTAGAATCAAGGATCCATTCAATATAACACAAATTCAATATGACCCTATTTGACCCATTTTAGTGTCTGCTAATACCAAGTTGTGTTGGTTATTTATATAATTCTGTGTGATTTATTACTTGAATACAACACACATATATGTAATTTCAGTTGTCATCCTGCTGTCCATGAAAACTTCCTGTAGGCTGTAGGCATCCCTCTTTTGATCTCCAGTTGTCCTGTGGTTTATGTCACTGCCAGCATGAGAGCCACATACACTTGTGTCATTGAAAGATGTATGAGCATCGGTGCTTAGCAGACAGACGAGGCTCTATTTAAAAATTCATGAGATCAGATGTTTATTCTGAGCGCAGAAGTCATAGCAAAGTTCCTTAGCGACAAGACAATTGTCAGAAGAACTCTTTCTGTGTATTCATGCATAAAAGAGGTTATGCAACTATATCTCTTCCTTCCTTAAGATGAAGAGGGTCAGCTGTTTCTGCATTAGCTCATCTCTTGGCCTCATGCTCAATCTGAGGATGTGATGACACCGGCATACTTGACACGGAACTTGGTCCCGAGCAACTGCCGCTTGCCTTACAAGGATTTAAAAGCTGCCTGCTTGCAAACCTCCATTCATGCATTCAGCCAGACCTGTTTGTCCACGCTTTTCATATTTGATCTCATCAACCGACTTTCATTTCCATCCTCAAATTGCAACATGCCTCTCCAAACCTCCTCCACCACAGGAAGTCTTGCAGGGTTCTGTTAAACGGTTGGCACTCCCCGCTTTGTGCCTTTCCGAGGACATTAGGGGCCACTAAGGTGCTTTGGTTTAGGCAGAGTGCCAAGGCACTGTTACATCTGACCGACGCTCCACAGGAAGGACAGAAATAGAGATGGAGGAAGAGGCAGGCTTAGAGCGAATATCGTGTGAGCCGTTGGACATCGTTTGCTCATTTTCTGCTCATTGATCGTACGATTACCAAGCTAGCTATAATCGCATCTGCTTGCATCTGCCAGTACCTGTGTGTATATAAGGGGCCGCTTTTGGAGGCCATTAACAAAGGCCTTGGGCAAACAGACAAGAGTCTGTTCAAACACAGGGCGGAAGCTCCCTTATTGAGGATGTTTACCAATGTGTCAGAAAAAACGAGAGCAAACAGGGATGTGGACACGTGGCCGTCAACACCTCCCAGCTTGGTCCTGTCACCTCCGCCGCTAATGGGGCAGCCGGGGCCCTCGTTTCTGCCCTCATCATGTCGGCAGCAGTCAGACATACCCGCGATGACATCTCGTCCCAAGCAAGCCACTCGGGTTTGACATCTCCGCAGGCACTAATTCCTGTGGCTCTTATTAGGATGTATTGTGAGCTCATTTTGTGCTATTGTTACAGCCCTCTTTTAGTCATATCTGTCACCTCCTTCCCTCCCTCCTCTCCTCTCCTATCCCTCTTCGTTGCTCTGTGCCAGGTGCTCTTATATCCTGCGCAGACAAACAGACAGAAACCGAAAGAGAGAGAGAGAGGCGGATAAGATAGATAGATAAATAGAGAGAGAGAGAGAGGAGCGGAAATGTCTTAAGAGATAGCAAGGAGCTTTTCTCCTGATAAATAAGACTGGCAGCCATTGTTAGTGGTGCAAACAAATGGCGAGCCAGGCTTTTGTGTTATGGTTAAATATACTTAACTCGCTACATGGTGTAAAGTGGAATAAAGCGTGACCTCTGTGCAGCTAGGGAATAAAGACAGTTGTTTGTTTGTTTCTCCTCCAGCTATTAGATCATTCCATGTTGATAATTTTTGGAATGCTATTCGTGATTTGCTCCGATTGCTGGAGGATGTGCACACCTGCAGCTCTGTACCTCCCTTGTGGGAGCAGATGGCATCAGGTTTGATTGCTTGGTCCAAACCCAAGTTTGATTCCACCTTTCTCTTCATGTTGAGTTTTTTTAGCTGCAAATTGTGTTATGTTGTACGAGGAATGTGCAAATATCTAAAAATTGATTTTTGAAATAAAAATTGGGGTTGGTAAGATTTTGCATTATTCATGAAAGAAGTATCCTGTGCTCCCCAAGGCTGCATTTATCATTTATTTATTTGATCAAAAATACAGTAATAATGTGAAATATTATTGCTATTTAAAAGAGCTATTTTAATACGTTTTCAAATGTATTTTTTCTGTGATGGCATTGCTCCAATCTTCAGTGTTCTTTTGATGATCCGTTAGAAATCATTCTAAAATGCATTTATTAATATCATTTATGGCACTTGGACAAATCACGATTTGTTTCATATGACTCTAATTAATGGACTGTAACACAGTTAGCTGCTTTATGTTGCATCAGCATATTTTAATCTCTATCCCAGTATACCTGTCAAGTCATGGCCAGTTTTAGCTGATGTTTTTGGATTCAAACGTTCTGTGTCCCAGCATGTGCTGCAAATTCACACAGGCCATGTTGCACTACTTTCTCTCTCTCTCTTTTCGACTGAAGTTCTCTTGCCCGTGAAGCACAGAATAATGTAATTCAAACAGTTGGGTGTAGGGCGGCCCCCTCACTGGGCCAGCCCGGACCCAAGCAGCGCCTGAAGTATGATCACGCACCACTGTCAGCCACAATAAAACCACCACTTTACTTATTGAGTAGGGAGCTGCATGCTGCAGGGGGTCTGGAGATACACGCACAGTTTTAGTTAGAGATGGGAATCGAAAGGAACCGACATACACAAAACGATTCTTGGTTAATTTTGAATTTGACAACATGAAAGTAATAGGTTGTGGTTCAGTAAATTAATCAGGTTATTTAGTAACTGCTCCAATAGTTTAATAATCATTTTTGATTAACTTAAACTAGCCGACATTCGGTATTCATCAAACGGCACAGGTTGAGTTATACAGTATGTGTTTGAATCACTTAAATTAACTGTCTCACAAGAGTTTCTTGTTTGGGAATTAGTCTATATTGGTCTAGCTATTTGTGTTTGTTTAACAAACAGTAACTGCCTAATAAAAATCAATTGTTTGCAAATCAAACTACACTGGTCGCCAAATATGTTTTTGATTGACTTAACTGAACCAGTTAATAAGATACATTTCTTAGAGAATCGGGCAATACAGGTTGACTTATGTGCTTGATTCACTAAAACGAACCAGCTCATAAGAACCGTATCGCTCACGTCTTTACATTGTTTCCAATCGTTGCTAGGCGACGGACACTGAATGGTGCCGCCGGTGTGCGTACACTCATAGAAAACAATATGCATACTATCCATTCTAAATTCTATGTGATATTAGTACTTTTCAAAGCTGTTTTGGACAGATAGGGTGGATAGAATGCACATTGGGATGCAAGGAATCTGTTCGAATTTTAAAGACATTGCTTGACGCGATGCGGTGCTGCACTTCTCGTCCGGTGTGCGACCAGCTTTAGGAAATCAGATTACACCAGTCAAACTATATGTGTTTAATTCACTCAAATGAACCTGCTCATAAGAGTCATTTGTTAGTGAATCAGACTACACACTGGTTGAGCTCCATGTGTTTGATTCACTAAAACAAACAGGCTCATAAGAGTCAATCATTTAAGAATCAGAGCACACTGTTGTTTCAGTTGATTCGGTGAACAGCAGTGCACTTAAACACTATTAGTGCTTTAGCTATTTTTATTTTTAACTACTGACTGTCGATACCGGTATTTGTTTTTAAAAAAAGAAACCGATTCTTGTCATAGCTTCAGCACACATTTTCTCCCAGCACACATTCCTTACAAATGTCAAACAGGACTGCATGGGTGGATGCTGCTGGGGTTCTTGTGATTGAACCCAAAAACCCAACCGAGACACACTCACACCTACGTGCACATAAATGCAAACACACACGTTCACACGTTCACAAACACCTACTTGTTTACGCAGGGGCCAGTGCCTCACGCGGCTTTGTCAACAACCTGAAGATCGAGAGGAATCAATGGTATCATTTGATTGCATCAGCAATGTTTTGTCGCTTTCGTGACCTACGGCTGTGAATTCTCCTGGAAGTTTATTTAGAAAGGGGCTGTCCCTCATTTTATCTGTACACTATTCATTTACACTGTCTGCTCTAGGGGAAAGAACCTAATTATTTCCTTATAAACGGCCTTGTAAACAGGAGGGGGGTGAACTCTTCATTTCCTTGTGCCAAATGCAGATAAGTATTTATGTTTGAGTGTAGGATTTCAGCTATACAGATGCGTGAAAGATGCTTTAGTTAGTCTGCAGTGAGTCTGGCTGGAGAAGGAAACAGCAGACACCATTGTGCGTAGGAGTGATGAGACAGTGGAAGCCCTGGCACAGAGACCATGTCTTATACGCTCTTTTTCCTTTATTTCCCTATTTCCTCCTCCTCTTCCTCTGTGAGTGGGCTCACAGGGACCGGGCTCAATGTTATGGATTTGAGCTGTCTTCTTTGTGCCTGCCCCCTCTTTCTCTCTATCATTCGATGTGTTTTTCTCTCTCTGGGCTGGACGCTGTCCCGGAGGAATTTGGCTACACAGATGTGGAGTGTCTGTTGAAGAGGAGGGATGTGCTCGTCTCAAATTCTGCAGGGAAAACACATCATTTCCCTATACATGGCAATTAGACATGCTACACATTACAGACCTTCTATCAGACACTGAATTTAGATCTGTTGCTGCTTTGTTTTTTTGCCAGAATTAGGGCTGCAACTAATGATTAATTTGGTAACTTATAATCCAATGATTATCCAGTAATTTTACTGAAATACATACCTATGCATAAACAATACATGTACATATTTCACTTTTAGTATTTTACTGTTGGCATACTGTATTTTTTTGTCATCACAGGAATAAATTACATTTTAAAATATATTAAAATAGTTATTTTAAATTGTAGTATTACTTCACAGTATTACTGTTTTAAATGTATTTCTGATCAAATACAGCCTTAAAGAAAAAAACATCAAAGATAAAAAAATTAATCATCTTTCAATTTTTTTTATTTAATTCAAATTAATTTAAAATTGCAATTTGACTTCACCACTACATATTTGAAGCTTCCATGTTCCAATTCTGTATTGCAATTTTTATTTTGGAATTAGTTTACTATTTCTCCCATCCTTACAGCCTTGATATATTATTTATATTTGATAAATATTTGCTTCTGTCAGTATAGTTTTGGCTAGTCAGCTAGCTGTACATTGTCTTATAATATCAGGTTTGTCTTGGTTAAACCTTTAGAATTTCCTGTTTGAATATTGTTGCTTAGTATGTGGTGAATTAAGCTAATCACGGTAATGTCGGGTTACCTGAGGCTGACCTTGGCTAACCTGATCAAAGTATATTGCAGGAGCCAAAAGTACAGCCTTGTCGCAGATTACCACAATGCACTCTATTGTGCAGTTATCTTTTTTTCCTCTCTGATATTGCAGCTTAGGTCAACAATGTTCATGCTACACCATATAGGGGGAAATAAGAGCTATAAACTAGATACAGATATATAGTAAATTGGCTGCCTTTTTCGGGAGTCAGTTGTTTTTGACTGAAAAATGCTGCAATTGACCAATCAGAATCAAATATCCTGAGTCAACCGTTCCCAAACTTTTGAGTCTAGTTGTTCCATTTATTGTCAGTTGTTTTCCTCATTACAGTGGAACAATGGAGAATGTGACTTCTAATTGAGTTTGTTTGCAATCATTTAAGTTCTAAGTCTGTTCCTAATGTTCTGCTTTCTTTTCCTCTTTTTTTTCAGGATGCCTTCGTAGAGTTGTACGGTCAGCAGAGAGACTCTATGTTCCACCCAGTGTCGTACCTAACGAAAGTTCTTGGATTGGCAGCACTGGGCTTGGCAGGAGTGACCATTGGAGCATTTTTTGCTCAGAAGTGACGGCTCTACGGGTCTCTTCACCAAACTATCTCACTTTCTCTGCCTGTCTCTCCTCTTCAGCTTATCAAAGCATCTTTCAGCGTCGCACTGTCCCGCTAAGCCCAGCACCAGTGCCCTTCAAAGGCCACCGCTGATCCGACGCCCCTCCAGCCACGGGAGCTGCGGCGCTCACGCTCTTTCACCCTCTCTGGAGTGAAGAAAACGCAAAGAAAAAGAATACAGAATGAGGACTCGCAGGAATGCTCTCACACTTTGACTATGATGCTCGTCACTGCCATGTACAGTTGCACACGACACACAAAACACTTGCGCACACACGAACACTTGCTCACATACTTCATATGGATGGGAAAAAAAACAAAAAAAGAAAGTTTTATCTTTAAAGGTTGTTTCTTATGTACGAAACAAGTACAGAACTTAAGATTGTGCTTTTTTGACATTTTGATATCAGGTTTTTTGGCATTTTGTAGCATGAATAAAAAACAAAAAACAAAAAAGAGGGTGGAAAATAAGACAGTTTGCCGGCGTGAATGTAAATACCTTCTCCACTATCTGCATGTGTGGAGAAAGACTCTTTTAGCTACTTTTTTATTGCATGATGGCATTTTGAGCTCGACCACCCACCCCTTCTGTGTTGATTCTGGGTGTTCTTATTTTTTGTTTTTGTTTATTTCTGTCTTTCACTCCATTGGATGGACCTCTTGAGATCTCTCGTCAAACCAACAGATGTTGAGCATTCCTCATTAAAAAGTTCCTCTTTGATTTGCTCTATGTCTTACTGTTTGGTGAGCACAAAGAATGTGCCGACAACCAAACCAAAGCGGCTATCATGATGTAATCGAGTCATGGAGTTGTCTGACCCAAATCGCCCTCTTGAATGTAAAGACATTTGGAAGTTTGGCTTCTGAAAGGTTTCCCAATGTATATTGTTATACATTTGGATTTTTTGTATATCATTTTTGTTTTGGTTTGTGCAAAATGCGTTAAAAAAGCAATTTTGAGGGTATCGTGTATGTATAATGTCTGTGTACATGTAGTGTTAGTGTGTGTACATCTGTAAATAGATTGTGTTGAGAGAGCTGGACTTGGCTGTGTTCTGGTGGAGAATGCGGGCAGCCCGCCACTTCTGTCTAGCCCAGCCAGGTGTGTGTATGTGCACGCGTCTGCAGATGAAACAGGCAGGTGGGAGCTGGGAACAGGCGTTCATTCAGGCTGGCATGATAGGCATGCAGGCCAGCGGGGCTTTGAAAAGACTTTGTACACAACAGACTATGTAATACACGGCCCATGTGTATCACTTTTCCCTCCTCGCCACTCCCAATGTTATCTTTCTGGCATGGTAGATTACAGATGCCTTGTGAGCTATAGATTTTTGATGCCCCCACAACCAAAGAAATCCAATCTGTCTGCTGTAACTTCCGCCCCAGAGAGAGTCTCATCTAGTGCTATCCCTCAACTTCCATGTTATGTTCCTCTGGGAGGGTAAATTTCTCATTCACAGGAAGATACTGAGCTTGTCCTAATGATGTTTTTCCCCCTCAGATGTTCATTAAAGCCGCTGGTATAGATTTAGCGCTCTGCATCTTCATCTCAGGGCAAAAGCCCACTGAGACCAAACAAAGACTATGGCCAACAATATTTCAATGTCTTCTGCGTTTAGTAAATTTTGTTTAAAAGTTTGTTAATATATGAGCCATATGCTGAAATCTTGAGGAAAACATTTATAGAGAGTGCTAGGTTGTGCAAAAGGTGACATTGGAACGGTTTCAGTTCATGTGTGAATTGGATTTGAATTTTCTAAATTGTCCCAGTAAACATTCCTTTTTCTTATTAAAAGAATTCATAAGAATTTATTTGAATTTCAGTTTATTTTAACTCTATTTTGTTCATTTCAAATTATGAAATTAAATGTAAAAACATTCTAAATTCAATTTCAAATGGCGCATAACTGATACAGTGTCTACAGATTTCAGTCAAAGTGGACAGCATATTTAATGTGGCGTGAATGAAAAAGAGCCTGTGAAGGATGGAAGTAAATGGTTGATGTCTAATTTACTTTACTTTTATTTGAAAACTGGGAAAACATATTTCAGTATTTTGTTGGCTAAACAGCCCTTAGTATAAAAAAGTATGACATAAACAAACTGTACTTCTTTCCCTCACAGTCTCATTTTCATTCAAGTCTATACTCTAAGGATCCATATCAGGATCGACTTTATCTAGTCTATCAACACAGCTCTCTCGAGTGTGTAGCGGTACAGATTAAACATTCACTATCTAATAGTGTACTATATTGCTGCACCCTTTATCGGGTGGTGCAGGACTGTATCAGAATATGTTAAAGGGAGTTTTGAGGACTCACACTGTTAGATAATTTTACTTTAGCTGCTAAAGATCTAGCAATTTAGGATGACAGAATGAGAAGTTGAGCTTCTCTCTGTTGCTGCACCACATGAAGCTGCTCGTGGATGAACCAGCGTAAAACTGCCACTGTTGGAGCGGAACTAGTACATCCACTCCTTAGGTCTCGCTCTTCCTCTGGTTAGGAGAAGCTGAGAAGTCTATTACAATCAGACTCTTCATGCACCTACTTACATTTTACATTTACATTTATGCATTTAGCAGACGCTTTTATCCAAAGCGACTTACAGTGCATTCAGGCTATACATTTTTTTGTACTTGAGTCTAAAAGGCCTTATGTAATCGATTAAATAGCATCAATCTGTGATTCTATTCATAAGCTTCAAACTCTGTTTGTATCAAATTCTTTTGCACCTTTTAAGAAGCAATGCCTCTTCAACAAGTGTAATCAAGCAGTGATTGCTTGTCGGGGAAAATTTTTATTTGACAAAAAAGAGACTAACTCGAAGTTGAAGGATGCAGTCTAGTAGTTGGATGTGTGAATGAGTGTATACAGAAATCTTTTGCATTGTAAATTGGCATTCACACAGAATTCATTTTTTGCGTTGAAAAACACAAGACACGGGAAAGTGGAATGGGAAAAACAAAGTATAGAACTTTTTTAGGATGTCATATAATGCATGAGACATGAACGCAACAGTCAAATGCATTCATCTAGCAGATTTTTACATAAAAAACTATTTAAAAAATGTGTAATGCAATGCAAAAATATGTTCTGTGTGAATGGCCCTTAAAACTGTGCCCTAACCATGATAAAGCAAAATCCCACTCAATATGGCTGTACATTAAAGCTGAAGTGTGTTATTCTCTATGGGCTGACTGTTTTTAGACAGGTTTCCCAAACACTCCGCCCAGAGACTAATCGATAGCCCCGCCCCCAAACACACCCCATTGGCTGAACCAGTGTTGCTGTTGTTGGGCAGATCAAGATGTTCAAAAACAATCAATGTTTTGAAAACATCACAGAGCTACAGTATTTCACTTTTTAGAGAACTCAACGTATGATTGTCTTACTAATAATTATTTTAACATTAAAAAGTGACATATTTCAGCTTTAAGAATTAAATGATGCTGGAAAAGTCAAGTCTGCTTAGGACACTGTGTGAGAGAAGGCAGGGAAAGTACTGTGGTGAAACTGGGTTTAACTCCATTGTCAATATTAAATTAAATGTAAAATAATCTGTAACTTTTTATCTTTTATCTCTTTTCAGAAAAATATTCTGAATGTAAAAATAGGATCAGCTCTGATCAGCTAAAGCACTCACTTTCAAGGTCAGTCAGAGTTGCGTTGCTTGTACTTCTGCAAAATTGAAAAACTCCCTCTGTCAGTTCATAAATTTCCGTCATACAGATGGAAAGAGGATGGGCCTTTGTTTCAGCTCACGTTCTGTCTGATAAATATGGAAGCGAGATTTCAATTGCAACAGGAGGGTTTTTCCCTTCTTCCATCTGGAATGGTGGTGTTCCGGTGATCTGTTTAGAGTAAAATTGCAGATACTGTCTCCATGGTTGCACTGGTTTGGTGTTTAAGCATGTTATTTACATTTTGCATGAGTGCATTCTTTCATCTCTAGCTATACAGCTTAATTTCGCTCGAGTTTCGGTGTGATTTTCACATTGTGTTCAATATAAATGACTCATTTTGGTGTCTATTCTGAAATAAACACCCAAGCCCCATCACTTCAAATGGAAAAGATTATCAAAATGTATTTTTTCCATCGGCAGCTACTATAATGCATTCATTTTACAATACCACTTTTCTTTTATGAAAAATAAATCGATTTTCTACTCCGATTTCTTTGCTTTCTTTCTTTTTAATGACTTTGCTGCCATACCTTCCCTCATATATCACATAACCATTCAAATGTAGCAAAATATCCGGAGGATTTTAATATAGAGACAGAAGTTTATATTTGATTTCCAAATTCTCATTTTTCCACCATTATCCTGTTTGTCTGTCTATGTTGTACATTCTGTCTTGTAAGCCCTCATCTTGTAGCCAGCATTCAGAAGCAATTGTTCATGATTTAATTGTTTTTTTGTTTAATTTATCCTTATAGCACTTGTGAGTTTCAAATTTGTCAATATTATTTTGTGTACGTATCCATGTCATAAGCTAACAGTTATGTGTCCTAATTAAATAAACCTTGCCTTATCATCTGAGAAGAGCTGTCACGGTTTGCATCACTGAGTCAGAAACTCCAATATGCCGCTACGGATTCTGTCACGTTCTGCTGTACTCCAAATTGAAGGCAGCTAGGGAATCGTTTTAACAGGCCAGCTGTATATTAGGAGTGTTTAAAGCAAGAATTTGCGAAGGTTGGCAACGGTGTCTCGCGGGAGATGAGGATTTATCCAATCAACATGGGCCATGTGTACATCCTTCTGTTTAACCTGGGGGTCTTTCTTGAGACACTGTTGTTTTACATCTGCTCAGCATCAAGACATTTACAACAGTCATTTGCAAATTGTAACATTTTGGTGCCCACCTTGATAACACCTCTTGGTAAAAACACAGATTTTGCGATTTATCTGCCTATTTATTTGAACATATAACCATGCAACTGGTGCAGACTCATATTAGCCATATCTTTTTAGAACATTTAAGACTAAAGCACAATTTGCTTAGTATGAAAAACAAACAAGTTTTTAGAGGGTAAAAAACAGGACCAGTGTAGAACAGTTCCCCAATAAGAAATAAAAAACGAGTCTGATCTTTTTAGAAAATCGAACACACAGCACGACCAATGTAGTCCAGTTGAAGAAAATTGAATTTTACAAACCGAATTTTCGGATATGTTAGGACATTTTTAAATTTGAATCAAATGAAAACTAAGACTGTCAAATGTTTAAGCTGAGAAATTTGACACTTTTATCCACTAAATGAACTCATTTCAAATTTGATGCCTGCTACAAGTCTCAAAAAAGTTGGCACGGTGCAACAAAGGGCTGAAAAAGCAAGACATTTTAAAAAGATTCAGCTGGGAGAACATCTAGCTACTAATTAAGTTAATTGAAATCAGGTCTGTAACATGATTAACTATAAAAGGGATGTCTTAGAGAGGCAGAGTCACTCAGAAGTAAAGATGAGCAGTAAAGACTCTCCAATCTGTGAAAGAGTGCGTAAAAGATTGTGAAATATTTTAAAAACAATGTTCATCAAAGTCAAATTGCAAAGGCTTTTCAAATTGCATCATCTACAGTGCATAACATCATCAAAAGATTCAGATAAACTGGAGAAATCTCTGAGCATAAGGGACAAGGCCGAAGACCTTCGTGGCCTTCGGGCCCTCAGATGATACTACATTACTCATCGGCATAATTCTGTCATTGACATTACTAAATGGGCCCAGGAATACTTCCAGAAACCACTATCAGTAAACACAATCCGCTGTGCCATCTTCAGATGCCAACTAAAGCTCCGTTGTGTCCAGTGGTCAAAGGCTCATTTAGGACTGTTTCAAAGTGTAAAATTGTCCATTCTTGTTGGAAATCAGGGCTAAAGTGGAGGGAGACCTTCCAGCGTGATGTTAGCGATCAGTTCAAAAGCCTGAATTTTTGATGGTATGGGGGTGCATAAGTGCATACGTTATGGGCAGCTTGCATGTTTGTAAGGCACTATGAATTCTGAAAGGTATATAAAGGTTTTAGAGCAACATATGCTCCCCTCCAGACAACGTCTATTTCAGGGAAGACCTTGTGTATTTCAGCAGAACAATGCAAAACCACATACTGCAGCTACTACAACAGCATGGCTTCGTAGTAGAAGAGTCCGGGTGCTAAATTGGCCTGCTTGCAGTCCAGATCTTTCACCTGTAGAGAACATTTGGTTCATCATTAAATTACAAATATGTCAAAGATGACCACGAATTCTTCAGCAGCTGGAAACCTATATCAGGCAAGAATGGGACCAAATTCCATCACCGAAACTCATAACCTCGATGGCCAGAAGTCTTGTAACTGTTTTGAAAAGAAGAGGAGATGGTAAACGTGCCCCCATCCTAACTATTTTGAGACCAGCAGCAGGCATCAAATTTGAAATGAGCTCATTTTGTGCATAATATTGTAAAATTTCTCAGTTTAAACATTTATGTTATCTATGTTCTATTATGAATAAAATATTGGCTCATGTGATTTTAAATTCTTTTAATTTGTAATTCCAACATTTCCGGAATTCGGGTTGTATAAGTCCGATCTTTTAACTGAACTAAATAATACCTGAATAACAACAAAATGTCTCATATGACCCAAATCACATGTTTACATACAGAGGAAAGCACACGCATGTGTTGTGATACTCTCCACAATGGTGGCATGCCGCAACAGACGGGATGAGGAGGAGAAGAATTGTTGAATAAAGTCATTGCACAAAAAGTATTCTCGTAGCTTTGTAAAATTACGGTTGAACCACTGATGTCACATTAATTATTTTACAATATTTTATGACTATTTTGATGTCCTTACTACGTTTCTGTGCCTTGAATGTGTTAGGAACCTTGTTGTCTATGGAGAGAGTCAGAAAGCTCTTGGATTTTATCAAAAATATCTTAATTTGAGTGCCAAAGATGAACGAAGGTCTGACGGGTTTGGAATGACATGAAGGTGAGTAATTAATGACAGATTTGAGTTTTTCTTAAGTACAATTCCTTCTACCTAAATGGGAAAGACAAAAATCTCTAAATCTGTGTCAAGATTACATTCCAATATCATTAGCTCAACTCACATAAAAACCAGACTAAATGCACAAGCACATTCTACAACCTGTATCAAAGTGGCTCTTTTAATGCAGGACCTCTAATTTTACTGCCATATCAGAGTGCCCACAATTTCTTCCCTTATGTTTTCTTTATAGGAGGTCTGTCTCCTTCTACTAAGTATTTTTTTTGGAACCTAGATGTTCTAAACCATTGGTCAGGTCTTGAACGTCAAATGCAAGGACACACGTGCAAACACTCTAAAACAGTAGCAACTACACCATATGATTCTCGAGGGCTTCCTCTGCTAAAGTTGCCTGAGAAAAAGAACACACACCAAGAACGAGAAAAGAAAGTAAAGCTGTATGGATCTGTCAGCCACAAGAGGCCACCATTGATGTGCGGTTCAAACGTTAACCTCTACTTCTGGCCAGGGGGATTCGATTGATGAGGAAAACCTTGACGACAATGATGATGCAGATGATGAATGTTATGGCTCCACTACTGACAATGATGATGAGCACTGTGAGTTATAGTCTGAGACTTGTTTTGTGTGTGATGTGTGCTGCGGGGTGTAAACATAACGCCGTTTCCTCTGAGATTTCGCTCATGTGATATTAGATTAACCTCCTACAGCATCCAAAACCCCCACAGCTACATCTCCAGCACCTCCACCCGCACAAAACTACGAGGCAGCAGAGAGAAAGAGAGCTGAGCCTCCGCGGGCCACACCCGGGGGAAGAGGGCGGTTAAATTAACTTGAGCCCGGAGTTCTTTGTGAATAAAGTACTCTCTCAGCGGATGAAATATTTCACATACGTGGAAGAAGGAGAATTTTAAATGATATCAGTTTTAGAGCTTGTACAAGCTCAGAGTTCTCGTAATTGCTGGCGATTGAGGGTGTTCTGGTATCTTCTGGAGGATATAAACCTGATGATGATGGCAAAATTTACACCAGCTTCAAATTTCTAAGTGCAAAACAGAAGAAAGTATGCATGCATGATAGGTCCTAGATCAAAGCAGTCGCTTTGTGTCCAAGGGGATGCATATTAACATCTAAGGCTGAAGTAAAGCATCTAAATCTTTGATATCGAATGAACCTTTGTAAGTACACAACAATGGTTGTCTATAGATCTATCTGTTTTTGTTTTAAATAGGAGATCTCACTTTATGTGAGATAAGGCAACCTAGAAAAAATAAGTAGAAAAACAGAAAAGGTGCTGGTAAACTGATAAGAACATGATCAGTTATGCTTACAGACATTTCCTTTAACCCTGAAACACACAATGCATGATTCAAAATACAGGTCAAACTAAATGTCATAACTTCCAGTGTTCATTTTAAAACAGTACATTGAAACTTTTTATTTATATGACAAAAAAACATTTTAACAACTTAGTATTTTATAAAACCCGTGTTCAAGTTATTTAAAAAATATATTATTGAAGTAAAGTTGCCAGTAAAACTTGAAAGTAAGTAATCAGCATGCACTTTTGTTAATTGGAAATTATAATCTTGTCTATTTTAATAGCTAATGTGTTCCACATGATCAAACTCAGATGAGATGAAGAGTGGGTTTCACTTTTATGCAAAAGTTGCAACTTGACTGGTCTGATCAAATTTAGACATAAATGGGAGATTTTTTGCCACTTATTTTATTTCCATGGATTTTGAGGCAGTTTGAATTGGTTTGATTGTTCTTTAAGAATTTAATTTCATCAAACAGACACATTGCCTTATTTGGCAAAAATCAATATTCAAGATAATTTGGGGGATTTTTGAATAATGAATAACTCTGCATTCCTCTTTTAGGCTGGTCTATCTTTTCTCATTTCTGCGATCCCTGACACACATCACTCACCTCTTTCTATCCTCCACTGGCTTTGCCATTCTGAGCTTCAGACTGAAACTTCTGACATGAAAGTCTAGTCTCTCAAACAGAATTTTTATTCGCACAACACACATCTCATACGACTCTTATTTGCAACCACACTGAATAGTAATCAGTCTACCAAGCAGCCATATAGCCAGACAATTAGAAGTATTGTTCTTTAGTGATTTATTTGTGTGTTGAGTGTTTATTTCTTTAAGTTTTGTAAATATTAATGTTGCTAACTCATTCAGTAATAACGTCGAAATTGATTTTTACATTTCTGCAGAAAATGTTCCACCACCACAGTACTAGGATGTTGTGGATGGTTGCCAGGGTGTTGCTAAGGTGTTGGTTACTGGCAAGTAAAAAGAGTCCATATTGTTGTCAAAGAAATGCCATTTAGGAACCAAGGAAGAGAACATTTGGACAAAATACAGTCATTTTAACAGGAAGCCACGCAATGTGGACAAAAAAGTGTCTGTATTTACTTCCACTATATAAGAGTGAAGTCAAAATATCCCAGATATACTGTCATCTTGTGCCGATGACATCATTTGAAACCTGAGTCTGATAACACCACACCCCATTTTTACAGCATCAAATAAAACTAAAACCAAGCTTATTAACAAAACGAAAACTGATAATAACTACCAAAAATGATGTAAACTATCTGTGGGGGGAGATAATTTGAAGTGGAATCTGATGCTCTTTTAATTGGGCTTAGTTCCCAGATCATCTATATGGAGAGGGCGGGGTTTATGACCTAGGCTATGATGCAGCCAGCCATCAGGGAGTGAAATGGTTTGGATTCACTTTTCAGAACTTTATTGCTCGTGAAATTTCTATAATATGACCGCAATTTTTGCTTAGCGAAATTTTGATGGCGAAATGCAGTCATTTCAGTAGAAATCCACGTAACTTTGAGTTTCCCCATACGGTTATTGCTTATCTTCAAGTTTTCACACAAATGTGCAGTGCTGACCAACAGAAATATGCTCGATTTTATAATGAATATATGTGAGCAGTGCCTTAAGCATCTATTGACAATGGACATTTTTAACCTGTAAAATTTCATTAAATTGATCGCGTCATAATTGTGGTTTCACAAGTTTATGACATTTAAGTGCCAACATGTAAAATGTTAGCTATTTTTGTGAACTAGGTTAACACAGTAGCAGGAGATGAGGTTATTACAGCTTAAGACAAAGACCAACATTGGTATACATTTAAGTGCTCTGAATAATGAGTGTGTGTGTGTGTGTGTGTGTGTGTGTGTAGAGAACGGTAGCTGTGGGCCCCTCTCTGACACAATGAGCACAAGCCTGGCCGGCTGTTAGTTTTACTAGGTCACCAACAGACACATTTATCCTTGAAGTGAGCCGATTGCTGGAACAACACAATGACGATCCAGTCAGCGCGGAGCTGAGAGCTGGACAGGAATGCGCGCGGTGTTTGACCAGAGACCCAGACGTGGCGGAAGTGTCGTGGGATTTAGCGGGAAAGCGCGCCTCACAAAATGTTTACAAAGGCTTTATGCGCACTTCCACAAACCTGCTGCCACAGCAAAACCGCCCCTGGTTGAAGGATTTGTTAATATTTGAAACTTTGAATGACTTGTGTTGCTAATCAAACACACTTGAATGTGAAGAGACTCCCCATAGATACACAATAAACGTATTTAAATCTGTAACGTTAGTTACAGTAACCGACATGGCCCTGAAAATTAATCATTACTTTCTTACAAGTTTTTGTTATTACTTACACAAAACCTTAAGGGAATTAAATGACATTTAGCACTTGATTTCATGCAACTGGCTGTGACCAAATTGAAGGATTTAAAAATAAATATGTTAAATCAAAATTAACCTTATTTACTGGTGCAATGCACATTAATGCTAATGCTATTTAAAAGATAATATAATTTTAAAATATTTACGAATAACGAATGCAAATTTAAATATATATATAGCAAATTCAAATTTTTGAACGTTCACCTACTGCCCTCTAGTGTACAGTCATAAAAATCTTCTTCAACATTTTGGTGAGGAAAATAAATAGAAGCAACCTTTATATGTCTATTTGGAATTTATGTATATAGGTTTATAAAACATGTAAACTTGCATTCAAAGAGCATAACACCACAATCAAGGACTGCTTTTTGTTTCCTAACTTCTATAGCAACAAAGAAAGAGATAGCGGCAGTTTTATGTACCTTTATTGGTTACATATTTACATAAAATAAAAACATTAAATAAAGCCGTACTGTATTAACATCATAAACGCAAGCTAGTTTACGATAAAAAGATCATATGATAGAAGAACAGACAAGCAGCAAATAATAAAATGCCTGAAACAATGCTGTAACAATAAACAGAAGCTGTCAGAACCTGGTCTACATGTAACATATTTATCTTTGGAGTGGCATGGACATGTGACAGCACATCAGTCTAGCTTCATCCATCATGTTCAGACAGCCAGTACTGGAGGTCCAAAGGCATCAGTGAGCCGTGTAAAGACGGAGAATCAGGCAGAGCTGATTAACATTCAGGTGTTGTCTTCTCTTGCATATTTAGCACTGCAGCTCAGAAAGCGATTTAGCAATGACCCCGTCAAGGACACGAGCGTGAACGTGTTTGAGTGGGTGAATGAGCACGTGTAAGTGCATTTTGGGGATGATGATTGAGCTTCATGCTTTAGGATTTCCTCTTGGAGATGCAGACCGATTTTCTATTCTCTCAGGCTTGCCATGAAAACATAAATAAACAACAGCAGCTTTTCTGGAATTTTGTTTGGTGTCAATGGTGAAAAGATGTCTCTTGACAAACAGAATAAGTTAACTTATTAAATACAGTAATTTGACTTAAGTCTCTGTGAATATGTGACTTCTTGTCCACGATGTCTCTTTGTCATCTGCAGAATGTTTGATGATTATTCATGGATTTTCTACTTTTAAACATATGTAATGTTTATGATGTGTAAACTGTTTACAGATACCTGTCTGAGAAACCGTGCATCGGTCTGGCAGCTCATTCTCACTGGCATGAGGAAACGGTTTTATTCTTGACCTTTCAATTCAGAAAAGTAAGATGAAAATCACAATAGTAAAATTTTTTGATATTTACTTACTTTTATAATATACACGTATACTGTACACTACCAGTTGACGTTTTTAAATATTGCATTTTTTTTAGTGGTGGGCCGTTATCGGCGTTAACGTGCTGCGTTAACGCGAGACTCTTATCGGCGATAAAAAAAATATCGCCGTTAATCTATTCTCAAAGTTGGGTTGGGAGCTGGGTCTATACTATGCAAGCTATGATGACTTTCACCCTGATATTTTAGCGGATGTATACCTAGCGAATTGCACTGTAGGGGCGTAGTCTTGAACTAGAGGCTCGCAGTCCGTGATGGACAGATTGTTGTTATTACTGGTCTATGTGGTAATACAATCGGGCAGGACATCCAAACGCTCACCTATCATTCATCAACCTCAAATATGGCTTTTCATCTGAAAGAGTATGTAGTAGCAACTTTACATGGCTGATGTTAATGATGTTAACCTAAAAATATGTGTAACTTGCGACAGGTGCTGAAGATGGTGTTCAGCTCTTAAAATTCTCGTCATTCTTCGTCATACAGATAAAAGTAGCCTAATACATCTTTCGAATCTGTAAAGACTCTTTGTTATTTGTGTGCACTCAGAATAACAACTAAAATGCGCTTTTAAGCAAACAGGATGCGCTTTAGGTCTCATGTGAACTTGAGAATTCACTCCCGTGTCACCCTCTGCTTGAACCTGTGTGTATGCCTAACGTTACTGTGAAATTACCACATCAGACGTGCACATGGATGCAGCTATGAAGCCGCCGGGTTTGCTTCAGGGAAAATTTATTTTAAGAAGCTTCCCAATGGAAACTGTAAACAGTTCATCACGACCTCTTATGTAGGCCTACCGCTCAAAATTCATGTTTAACTGAATAAACAGTTAGTAAACACAAGTACATCTTATTGAACATAGTTTATTTTCATCGCTAATTATCATAGTAGAACAGCTTTCAAGCAGTTTGTGATGCATTTTAAACAGGAGATGTGAGCCCTCACGCCACCTGGCTTGAGAAACCCGCTCTCAAAAAGACTTTTAGTCATTATTTGGGTAGCACACATATTCTGAATGCTTTCGGCAGAATTCAAATGAGCCATTTAATCTAGATTAATCTAGATTAATTCCAAAATTAATCTAGATTAATCTAGATTAAAAATTAATCTATGCCCAATTTTAATTTTTATATTTAAGTTACTTATGTTCACCCACTCTGCATTTACTGAACAAAAATACAGTAAAATAATGAAATATTACAATTTAAAACATTTTAAAATGTAATTTATTCCTTTCAGCAGCAATTACTCCAGTCTTACATGATCCTTCAGAAATGGGGCTCAGTTATTATTGATTAATAATTATTGCTAATAATAGTTCTTATTACTATCGTCAATTTTATATATAGTAATATACTGCCATTCAAAAGTTTGGGGTAAGATTAAAAAAACGAAATAAATGAATACCTTTTTGTTCAATAAGGATGTAAATGGGTCAATTTAACTGTATGATGACTTTTGGTGTCCTGTACATAAATAACTCATTTGCCATAATAACTTCACATACAAATGACTATGAAAGGGTGTGTTATATTAGGCTAAGTTTTATATTCATAACAAAAGCATTACTTTGCTCTATACATTTTCTAGATTTTGGGGATTTGTATAAGAGGATGCATGCTGTTTTTCTTTGTCCCATGCACTGCTCATTACATTTTAATGAGAGTAGAATACAGTCAAATCATGAAATAAAATTAGTTTTTTCTCTATTAATATTTTCTACATTTTTTGATAAACTCGATTTGAGTGTGTTGATCATTTGGTAATAAAAAAGAAGAGTTTTTCCATGTCCCCTGAATGGTTGTCATGTTGGGAAATCTACCAATTTTAGAAAAGGCCGTCCCGTTTAGTGACATCAGGACAACAGATTTAGTCTCTTCAGTGGCGGGAATTTCAACCGCTTAGGTGAATAAATCAGTGACTTTTCATTTGACACATTTTCTTTGTTTGCTCACTTGCTTTTCCCAAGCTTAACATGTCCACCCTGTCGCCCATTTAGACTCGATAGATTGGACAGACTGAATGAAAATGAATAGGGAGGGGTCGGTATATCAATGTGATTGAGGATGTAATTATATTATTTATTATTAGTATATAATTTTTTTTTAAAGTTATTTTGTCATGATTTGTGCTGGTCCACCCAGTCATCTTGATATTTTACAATTATATTTTAAATAATAATTCAATCATATCTATATAATCCAGTGTGTTCAATAGCTAGGTGAGGGGGCAATAACATGCAAACAAAAAACTGCATCCAATATCACAGATAAGCTTTCTGCAGATAAGAAAAAATACATGAGTGAATTGTAAGAGTTTCTTTAAAAAACACATGGTTTACATAAAATATTTTATGTATCTAAAAAATGAGTGGGAGCTCAGCTAATATGTTTCTATACTACTTGAGTGTCTACTATTTATGATATGACAAAGAATGGGAAAATAAAACAAAATTTTTGAGTATTGTGAGGGTTGAAAGGCACTCGATGGTGATATTGACCCAAATATAGATCAAAAGTGACAGTAAAGACTTATTATAAGTTACAAAATATTTATTTCAAATCAATTATATTAATTTGAACTTTTTATTCAACAATGAATCCTGAAAGAAATGTATGATGGTTTCCACAAAAAATAAAATAGCACAACTGTTTTCAGCATTGTAATAATAAGAAATGTTTCACGAGCAGCAAATAAACATATTAATAAAGATTTCTGAAGGATCATGTGACACTGAAGAGTAATGATGCTGAGAATTCAGCTTTACGTCACAGATCTACCCACTTCTGCAATTTGTCGCTTGATTCTGTATTTTTCATTCCAGAGCTCAAACTAGTGGACCGTGTCTTGGCTACAGCAGCTGCGGCATCATTGGCAGGGGCTACTGGAACATTCTGGGGGACGTCTGGATGTTCCTCAGCTTTGTTGCTCATTTGCACATCCAGGCTTGTCAGCATTGGTGGATGTGGATGTGAGGAGTTCCAGTTGTGCCTGACGGTCCACAGCCTGACACACAGAGCAGACACTAAGATGTACTGACATATATTTATATGAGAATGCAATTATGTAAAACAAGCAACTTACACTCAGGTTGTGGAAGAAAGCGAAATGCTTATCCAGGCGAACCAGATGCTTGGCACAATGAGGGCATTTCAATCTGCTGTTAATACTAAAATGTACTTTTAATTAACCCTTGTGCATTGTTCAAATTCACTACCCTTTCGTTATGTTCGGGATGAAAACATCCACTAAATTAACTGCTGTAAAAATTGATCTGATAAATATTTTTTTTGCATAAATCTGTTAATCAACCTCAGTCCTGATCAAAACTAAAAAAAAAATTAAAAAAATCCATGATTTTTACTCCTTAATTGCCAAGTTCATAAATGATGTCACTGATTTTGGAAAAAAACACACAGAAATTACTTATTTTCAATATAAAAGTGATTGTGGACTGGAATTTTTTTTACTTTATCACAGTCTTGGGCATGTCCAAGATTAGAAAAACATGGCTTTGATGCATTGTTAGTTTTTGAGCAGCATCAGATTTACATTTTTCTCCCTCATTTACTGTTCGTGGCTGTTTTGCCCCATTGACTTCCATTATAACTACATTTTTTGATTGCAAAGCCATGACACCATATTATCATTTTTGATTGTTGGTGGTTTTCCTGTTGGGAAGAGGTCAAATTTGTAATTTTACAGTTGATCACCAGGTAGCACCATTAACCCTTTAGATAGGCCTGTGCAAACAAAAGCTTAGTTTCTGGCTTTATATATGGAGTCATATGGAGTATAACAGCATATTATAGTATGTGTGTGTGTGAGTGTGTGTGTTTGTGTGTGTGAGAGAGAGAGAGTGACCTTTGTGCACTTACCTTGATGCGTCTGAGAAAATCTAAATATGCACCTCAGCTCTCAGAACTACATGGAGTAAACAAAACAAAGTAAGTGTATTTATGCACCTGCTGCCTTTGATGGTGAGAAGTACAGATGGCCTATGTGTGAAATGCTAGTCTTTTCTTGATGTAAAGAGCCATGTATAAAGCCAGTTTAAAACCTTAAAATCCTTCAGTGATACACTTTTCAATTTTTCTGTAAACAATCTACTCTGCATTAGATTTATGAACATAATTTATTATGAACCAAAATGCAACAACAACTTCTAATAAACTGAACAATGGTGCAAGAGTTGAGGATGGATGGAGAACTAAACAATTATTCTAAGTATTTAGTGTGTGTCTGTGTGTGTGTGTGTGTGTGTGTGTGTGTGTGTGTTCAGTCTTTCCAGCAGGACTTGCAGCATATCACTTGGTGCTCTTTGCAAGTGTGTCCACCACAACAGATGCAAGAGCTGAGTGTTCTTTTTTTTTGTCCTCTGCACCACTTGCATGTTCCCCTTTTCACTCCTGAGCTGCTGGTGCCTGCTGCTGTCTGTGGATTTGTGTCTGGAGGACAGATAGGGAAACAAATGTGTAATGGCACATACCTGGTGTAGATTCACTTCCCTTGCAGCGTGTCGCTGGAGGGTCAGGCTGCATAATAATTTCTAAAACTTTGGTACAAGTCAAGTCCTTTCTCATTTGCTGCTCTTCTCACCATCAAATGACCAGCAGGATGGTATGCAAGGGTTTAAATCCACTTATCTTGTTTTTATTTAGTCTGCCCTTCTCACCATCAAAAGGCAGCAGGTGCATAAATACACTTACTTTGTTTTGTTTACTCCATGTAGTTCTGAGAGCTGAGGTGCATATTTAGATTTTCAGACGATCAAGGTAAGTGCACAAAGGTCTTTCTCACACCTCTCTCTCTCACACACACAAACACACTATAATATGCTGATGACTCCATATAAAAGCTAAAAACTAAGCATTTTTTTTTGCACAGGTCTATCTAAAGGGTTAATTGTGCTACTTCATGATCAACAGTAAAAATGTCAAGTTTTATCTCTTCCCAACAGGGAAAACCACCAACAATCAAAATACATGATAATATGGTGTCATGGCTTTGCAATCAAAAAATGTAGTTATAATGGAAGTCAATGGGGCAAAACAGCCACGAACAGTAAATGAGGGAGAAAAAATTTAAATCTGATCCTGCTCAAAAACTAAAATGCATCAAAAATTTTTTCCTAATCTTGGACATGCCCAAGACTGTGATAAAATCCAGTCCACAATCACTTTTATATTGAAAATAAGTAATCAGTGACATCATGAACTTGGTCCTGGATTTTTATTATACATGTATAATTAAACAGTTAAACAGTAGTGCGTATACATTAGATAAATTACCGCCCAGAGCTGTAAAGAATGCATGGTTTGCCAATGGTGTGATTTTTTAAGATGCTGCTGAAGGTGGACATACTCCTTCTGACAAAGAGGGCATGTAGTTGTGACTCTGTTCATGAAGGCAGACAAAATCATTTTAAGCAACATTCAATTAGTGTATCTATAGATAAATGAAAACCAGAGTCTCTGAATCAGAGACAAAACTCTGTTTTTTTAAGTATAACATGTTGTTATTAGACACAAAATTGTTGAGAATTTGGAGGCAAAATAACTTTATAACTAAATAACAAAATAACTAATTTAGGGATAGTTGTAATTTGTGTACAAATTCCCAAAATATGTATTTAAATGGTTTACTCTATATTTTTTATATTACCATAGTTCAAATGTAATAATTCATATTTCCATAATGATGTTTATATTTGAGTTTGAAAGTCTGGGTCTAAGGTAACACAATAAAATCTGCTTGAAAAATAGACTAATTTTAAAATTCGAAAGTGACTTAATTAAAAAATAAATAACTGTTTGGATTTATTCCTTGTCTTTATCATCTTTACAGTCAAGTGCTTTAGTCTTTTGCTCAATAATTGCTAAAAGAATTATACTATTGAACTGGAAAACCCTTCTCCGCCCAACTACTTTCACTGGATGTATGACTGTTACAGTTTATTCAAATAGACAAAATTAGATATGCAAATCATGGCAATACACTAAATTCCTATACAATTTACCAACCTTTTCTGTTGTATTTTAATTAAAAACATTATTTTTTGTATATATATATGTAGCCCTTCCTAAACATTTAACCCTGGATGCACCTACTTTTTTTCTTGTTCTTGAATAATTAAAACTCATTTAAGAGCATACTAGGAAAGAAATAGTCTGATGCCTGACATCTAGCAGTGATGCCTTACTTACTGAGGTATAAATATTTTTATTTAATTTTATTTTCTCTTGAATTTGGGTCGGAGAGCAAGGAATATGTTTAATACTATCTGGATTTTTGTTCAATGTTGTGAAACCAGTGTCGTATGATTTTTTTCCTCACTTGTAATAACTCTGACTGAAAATCGCCAATAAAAAGAGTTCAACTAAAAAAATTATTAAATACAAAATATTGTAATGAAATAATAATACAAAAATAAATACATATAATAATAATAATAAAAGTGCCAAACAATCCACCTAAACACGTCCAGAATAAATAAGTATGATACTAATAATATTTATTACTAATGATTATTGCTAAAAAGGACAAATTCAAACCTGTCTCTGAAGGTTTGTAAGTTCACAATAACCTTTTATTAGATAACTTTGAGCAATGCTCAAATCAAGTAATGGCTCTGTGAAACTAATTAGGCCTAACGTTACCAAGGTCCTGTCCAATCAACAAGTCGAGGTTATTAGCTGGATGAAGCAGGTGAGTGCACTGAGAATGACTGTACACTTGTTCATGACATCTACAGTCTACTGGTGTACGACGCTGCGTCTTGTTTATTCAGCTAAAAGTCGATAGAACATACCTCATGTTGTGTAGCAGTGTCACTATGGCGACGCTCTCCTACCGGAAGAGAAGATCCATATTTGGGTGTAAGACTGATGTGACGAATATAACGCAGCTGTATTTGCTCTTCTGAAGGCAAGGCCAAATGAAGCTATAGCAGTAATCTGTTAATCAGAATGACTGATTCGTTCAGAAAATCGTTTTGCCGGTTACTGTATGTCGTTACAGCATTAACATAGTGAGTCAAGAGTAATCGCAAGGTTTCGTCAGTAGAGAGCACTGTTGCATCTCTTACTTGTTTATCAGTCGGAGCAGAGATTCAATTCTGACAGAAATTACAAACATAGATTATAATTCATTATCAGGTATTAATGAGCAATACATTAACAGCATTTATTAATATAGCTTAATATTAATTTTCAAATATACCTTTATATTTTTATAAATTAACATTAGGCTACACCTAAAATAATATATGTTGTAAAAGTGATTGTTCATTTTTGGTTCATAATATTTTATACAAAGCATTATAATAAAGGCTGATTCAGCTTCCTCCGAATCACGGAGCTCAGGCTGAAATATTGAGAATATTTTTTTCATCTTGTTATCTCTTTCACAACATTGAGAGTCAGAGAGTGCAAATGGATAGCCTACTTTGGCAACACAGAGCTGATTATTCCAAGAAAATATTGTGATGCTGAGATGCACGTCTGAACATTAAACACATATTTTGTGCTATATTGCTGTCTAATGGACAGACAAGGTAATTGACCTCTCAGAGAGAAATAAGAGCTCATTATTCGTTTTATGAAGCCTTCGTTAGTATCAGGGCTTGGCTTTATGATCTGTTTAATACAATTCTGATGAATGACACACATCAGTTTGGCAGAACATGCTGTTTGGTTTAATGAAAAGATTTACACGCCGCTGCATTGAGCACAACAGTCTGATAGGTGGCATTACCTATGCTTTTGTTTAATGAATGCTTCTCACTTGGGTTATGAATAGAAAAAGACACAAATACACCAACACGCTATAACCAATGAAATCAGTTATGACATTTTCAGGGTTATACATCAGCTTTTCTTAGACACTATAATGACTGTAAAGCTTGCTGACTTCTTATCTCAGTGGTGGCTTTGGATCTGTCAAATGTTCTCTCTTTTCAAAGATCACTCAATCATGTGAAGGCCCAGATCTCCAGCCGTGGCCTGTTAATAAGGACCCCATTGTGTCTGCAATCAGTAGGACACAAGTTTAATGTGACTGCTCTAATTGAAGAAAAACTAAATCAGGATTCCAGCCCTGTCCTCTCTAGTATGCCACAGTCCTGATTATCCTCTGGTTTAGGGCTGGGAAGAGAGGCTTATAAATTAGCATCCTCAATTATTAACCAGCAGCTATCGCTCGCTGTCCTACATAATTCTGGCCGATACGGGACATGAACATTTTTAGTTAGTGTAGAACAGTAAATGGACCAGGCATGATTGCAAACAAATGATCAGATTCCCTTTTGAATATAATTTGTAGTTAATAAATGTCATGTAGATGATGGTGTCATCTAAAGCACTGGCTCTAAACTGGTTTTGCTTCAGGACTCTTATTCTGTATTGGAAATTGAGTCCCAATAAAAGGTACCGAATTGTTTTTTTTATTATTATTTAAAAATAATAATACAAAATAATAATGGTATTTAACAAAAAAAACAAAAAATGCTCAAATTTTATACTAAACAAATATATTTTGTTTAATTAAAAAAATACAAAAATAATTAATAATATTAAAAACAAACAAATTTCCTTAAATAAAAAAGTTCATTATCTTGTTTTCATAATTGTCGCAAGCCAAAATTATAACGGGAAATAAATTAGATTAATTGTCCAGCCCTAACATACATAGTCTCTATGTCAATGAAAGATGTAAAGCATTTTCTTTTCACTTTTAAAAGTATATTCTAATATATTCTATATGCAATATGCATGTAATATGTATAGTATATTGTATTTATAGTATATGCAAATTTACTAAATAAAATATAAAATATATATATATATATATATTGCATATATATTGCATATTAAATGTATAGTTCTGTAATATTTATTTTGATAGTCATTCTTTTTTATTAATGTGTCTGAAATAGCCATTTTACATATTCGCACTATGAAGAGTAAAATGTCTTGCACTGAGGCCACGGAGACCCGAGTTCAACTCTTGGCTGATTAGACTAAAGCAGCAGGGGCGAATTTGATTGCATTTATTTAATGATTTTACAGACTTGGTCAACTTGATCTGTACTGTATGATGCTATTAATGCAACATCCATCCGCCCACCATGTTTGACTTCTGACAGGTGATGAGACTCATGGGCAAACAAACCGCTGCAGAAGTAGGATGGAGTGACAAGGAGGAAGTAGTGCAGGAAAAAGTTACATTTTTGGGTCATAACCCTCCAGTTGAGAACCACAATCTAAAGATATGATGACACTGGAACCGTTATGGCTTCTGGTGAGTTAAACCTTTCCTGAATCACGAATGTTGCACAGAGTCCCTGAAATATGTTCAGCATCAGCGTTGATCTGTTTCACCGTCTCTGGCCTGCGTGGGAAAATACCACAGTCGATACTGGCAAATAACAAGTCAAAGGGATGTTTTAGAGGACTGAAATCTCATTGAAACCAAACAGTGCTTCATTTAAGGCCAAACCATTATTGAACAGTCTATTGAATGAATCACTTTGTCTGAAAGCCTGTGAGAGATTTAAAGGAAAGGATCTATTGAGGCCCGTGTTGTGAAATAGATAGAAAGAATCTTTGAAAACTCAAAACTTCTGGTACTTTATAATGGAGTTTACTGCCTGCAGGCTTCAGTGACAGGCTAACAGAAAAATACTGGTGTATCTGTCCAGCTTCATCAAAAACATAAAAAAAGGAAAATTATGTCACAATTTACTCACTGTCATGTTACTCTCCTAGGGCTCCTAGTATTCTAAAAACAGTATAGGAAAAGTCCATGTAGTATGTCCGAATTTGCAGTATTCATAAAACAGTAGGCAAAAACTCTGCAGCCAGTCAAAACTTTAATATCCCATGAGGCCATGGGAGAGGATTTCTGAATGGGAGTGAAGCGTTGCTGATAGGTCACACATGACAAATTATTTCCGGATTACATACTTTACTATCGGGCGGTAATTACTTATTGAAAAGAAGTACATACTCAGAGAGAATGCGATATCGGATGCAGCTTCGTTGTCTCGTGTTCAAACCTCTTGCTGATATACACGGACGAAAGCCTCACTAGAGATTACATTTGCTTCTGAAAATCATCTTTTCCGTTGCATTTTAAAATCTACCTCATTGACATTGAAAAGAAAAAGAACAGACTTGTGGGATCAGTGCTTTCTGCTTAGCTTGCATTACTGACTTGAATTTGATGTGCTACATTAGACAACGGGATTGCACAGCTCCCTGGGGTTTGGTCTGAGTACATGAAGAGAATACAGAAGTACCTCGCCTTTCCCTCTCCTTCTGTTTTTCTGGAGGTCTTCTCAGGGTCTCTCAGATCCAAACCCTGAATAATGCTCCCATAGTGAGGTGTTGCTAGTTGGAGGCGCTTTCATTATGTGTTCTGACTCTCAAACTCATGTTGAATTACATTTATATTGCATATTGAAACTGAACTTTTTGTGATAAACCTTTGTAAGAGCACCACCAAACTTTCTCCATCGAGCCCCCGGATGTGTTCCCCGCTCCAGGTAACAAGTCCACTTCTTAGAGAACCAGAGAGAAAGAGCAAGAAAACGTGTTTGTCTGCAGGTATTCATGTGCACAAGAACACTAACACATACTTAATGAATAATTCAAACCGCCTTGTATTGTCCATTAAGTGTGTTTGTCCCTTTCCAATACGGCATTAATATTTAATGTGTTTTTGTGTGGGTATGTCTGTATATCCTGATGATGAGGGCAGGTCGAGAGATGCTGTGTCTACATTTTTGAGATGTGTTGTGATGCCCGGGCTGTTTATTTTAGAACGGGAAGATTTAACCGTATTGGCTGTTTGCATTAACAGTAATAGACCGTTTTGGGCCTGGGAGAGCGAGGCCACAGACTCAGCTCAGAATTGAAGAGTTATTTGCGTTGATGCATCCTCTACTTCACACCGTGCACTACCCTGAGGTTTATACATCGCCTCAGGTATATCAAACACATATTAGATCTATTCCTCTTTCAACACCTCCAGGTTTAGCATCTGCGTCATCCAGATCTGTTTGACTTCAAGTCTCTTCTTTCCTTTCGTGCCCTCTTCGGTACTGTCAACTTGAAGCAAGTGTCTTTCTCTTTTTAAGTATCTTTACTTACATGTGTTAATGTATATGAGTATAGACATAAGCAAATGCTTTGGAAGCAAAGCGATGTGATATATTTATTAAAATGTTTGTGTGTATGTACATGATTGCTTTAGGCACAATAACTAAATTGGACCCACCATTAACTTCTCATCACAAACTGCAAACGATTGCAAGCCATAACGGATGTGATTATATGGAAAATGTGCCATTAGTTGGGCAAAAATACGCTTTCTCCACTGATGGCCATTCAAAAATACCCATGTCATCTGTAAATAAACGTTTTGCAACATATTGCAATACTAATAAAATATACAAAATTTGATATTATATAGCATATTATATTGCTAGATCATAAGGATGCTAAATCCTATTGTGGCGTCTAAAGCTAAAGGCATATTCTATTCTATTCTATTGTATCTTGTTCTGTTCTGTTCTATCATGTGAAGCTGAAGCTTATCCCTGCATTTCCGGCTGAAATTTTATTCTATTCTATTCTATTCTACTATTGCGAAGCTGGAGCCTATCCCATCATCTTGGCCTGAAGGCATAATATATTATATTAAATTATCAATTTAAGTTGCATAATTTAAGTATGTTTTAAGTTGCATATTTTAAGTATGCATATATTTTTAAGTTGCAATATATAATGTATGGTATATGTTTTACCAGTGTCCAGTTTTGGAGGCTCTTAAAAGCCATTTATTTAAGAGTGATCCTTTTCCTCATATTGTCTCTGGATGAATAGGTTCAAGGTTCAAGGGGTTCAAGGCTTTCAGTGCAGATGTGAGTAAATTGTTTGTTTTTTCATCATCTCTTGGGTCAAAATCATACAGTAAGTCAGTTTATGGCTATTGACCAGCTCTCTAGTGAGCATGCAGCAAATAACTCATTCGATCAATCACAGGATGAGGTCGACTTTAAAGAGGCGATTGTGATGATGGTGTGTTTTAGTAAATGTTTATGTTTTTAAAGCATCAGAGAGACCAATTAAAATGTTTGTCCATTTTTCTCCCTCTAAAAACTATTACACTAATGCTATGTGAGTGCTTCTCTGTCCCTGCTAATGCACAACATGTCTTTGTTTGTATTTTTATTTAGCCTGTAGGCTGTAATAGATGAGAAAGGAACGATGAGGGAATCCCATGCGTACATGACTGCCATTATTTAAGCTTGGTAAGGTATGAGCCTGTGTTATTATGTAGCCACAAATTTTTTTTCACATTTTTAAAGAAAACAAAAAGCTGACAACGAAAAAAATGTATCTAACAATTAACCAATTTAAACTGAATATCAGAACCAACTGTTATGCATATAAACTAAATCGAATTAAACCCAATTAATACATTTAGATTTATGAATTTTATCAGACACTAATAAATAAATAAATCAATAAACAAGGTAATGAGATGGTACAACATACTGTGATAACAGTGAATATATGTATGAAGGCCTATCAGTGAGTTATCACTAAAGCGAGCACTGACACACTGGCAAGCCGGTATCTTTACCTTGATGATCAATAAAGTGGCTGCCATAACTCAGGAATAGCATATCGCCAAAGGCCTTCCTGCTGTTCCGGCCTGATCCCTCATGCTTTAAATATACCTGCTCTCCATTCCCACCTGCTGCTATCTCTTGTTCCCTCCTCGCTTTCTTCTACACGGACAGATATGACTTGTCTTGTTCTTCCTGATATAGCAATGACACTGTTCCTTTCATGCAAAGTTTAGTATACAGTGTTTCACCTCAAACCAAACACAAAATCCTCCAAATAGCATAATATCAATGGGGAACATATTACTTGTGGAAGTTTTTAAAACATACAAGCTCTGATTTCTGATTTGCTTTTGTCATGTTTACTGGATGAATTATAATAGCACAGAACGGTCCGGAGAAATGTTGTCTAAAATAACAGACAGAATGCAGGGACAGATACTGTTGATATCGCATAACTACCAGCTGAATGTTAGTGGACCATCTGAAATCTATACAACCGCCTGCAGTTTTCTGGCGATGGCATGCAACTCTAGCGCGTTTTCTTTTCAAAGCACGTACAGTACACATACACAACTTTTTATTGATGAGATTAGTGCAGGACATAAAAAAGCATGATATTCTATGAGGGATCCATGATATGATAGCCTGTGTACTTTGAAATAGAAAGGTTTTTTGTAAATAAACATCCATTGTGTGTTGATCGTTTGATTGAAGCCTATATATTCCATCTGGAATCTACAAATGTGTCCCGTTAAGTATACATGTTAAGAAAAAAATGTATTCTGATAGGATTTCTATACAACATGAAAAATACTATGACTTGGTTTATATAAAGAAACACATAGTGGTTTTGAGCATTTTAATAGAAATGAAATATTTACAAATATTTTTATTTGATTTAAAATACAGTAAAACAGTTGTGCTGCTTAAAATGTTTGTGGACACTGATATTTTTATTCTTTGATTAATTAAAAGTTTAAAAGAACCACATTTATTTGAAAACAAATCTAGAAAATGACAAGTCTTTAATGTCTGCTTAGACTGCATGTCTTTAATTGCTGAATAAAAGCATTAATTTCTTTCAGAAATGTTACTGATCCCAACTTTTGAACTTTTTGATTTTAGGAAATTACTGATATGGTTAAACAATGAGCTGTCTGGAGTTTTGTGCTAGAAACCCAAGCAAACTGGCACTGACCGCATCCTGGTAGCAGAAACACAGGTATTCTTCTGTATCATATAGTTCAGTGCTAATTACTGCAACCACACAGCTGCAAAACAACATCCATTTTCTTCAGAAAATGGAAAAATCTGGTTGTGTTAATGGTGCTTTCAAGTCATGTCAGAAAGATAAAAGGTGAACATAGGCCTACATGAATGAAACCATGAGTGAGTTTTGACCAAGTTTCATAGTTGGTGACTTTCATGTTGTACACAATCTGTATTGATACTAAATTTGTTGAAATAAAGTTGATATGTACAAAATACAAGGTTCTGTACAATCATGACAGAATATGTAACAATTACATTTACAGCACCTTCATAAATTGAATGAAAATATAAAAAGCAAAAACACACCCATTGCACATTCTTTATTCATCATTTTGTTTAGTGTTTTTGTAGAAATAGTGGTACCATCACCAAATTGACATGAATGCACCAAACATCCTAATTACATTTTCATAACTCATAAATACAAACTTTCCAGGAGCATACTTTTAGTCAATGGGTGTTTAATCATTGGTTATGCTGTATAAAATTCACAACTAGATCCATAAATGAATAAGTGATTAATAGATGCAGCAAAATGAATTGTCTCTTTTTGGCTATTCCTTACTCGTGTTGTCCTCTGGCTTGGCTTCAGACTTTCAGATCAGAAGGCTTCAATTCTAGCCAAACCGCCTTTCATGTCTCCAGGGTTCAATATCCCACAAATCCATTCTTTCTGTTCTGTTCATTATGAGTCTGTCTGTATCATCTCCGATTGACTTCACCCCAAAAATCATGTGGTAAGCTCAATTCCACAGACCTAAACTCATCTCCTGTCCAAACGCTGTGCCGCACTGACCCCGCATTGGACTGTCGGATTTAGATGGAGAGCCTTATCGCGAACGCCGCACACCTGCTAAACCCGAGTCTCATCCCAATCATCTAACTCGCATTGCGACATTCTTTTGCTTTCCAGCAGATGTATTAATCTCTCTCTGGTGGAAACTGTTGTTATCAGCACTGCAGCAAAACAGTAACACTCTCCAAGTCACGGTGGCAGTATTTGCATGGACTCCCCTGTGTGCGTCTATCCTTCCCCTTCCTGGCTCCGTAAAAATTCAGTGTGAGTGAAAATGGGAATGGATAGGGTCATTAACGTGCATCACAGAGCATTCTCTCTTTTTTTTCCACTAGCTGAACGTCCTCATCTGTAGATAGCAAACAATAGAATGTGCAGAAACTTCTCTGGTGAACAATAGGTCAGTTAGGACAGCTGATTAATCCCAGAACAGAAATCCAGTGCTCAGGGTCATCCTGGGTCTCATATGATGGATGTGACCTCCATTCGGTGTGATAGTGTGCAGAAGGGTGATCTATAATGCCTGCTGGACCACTAAGTCAACGGGGAGAGACTAGACTGGACATATGGATGGAAAACTGCATGCAGTAGTTTCAAAGACCTGTAGGGCGCACTGCTTCACTTGCTGCATAGTGTATCTCAGAAAATAATCAAATAGTGGGGTTGGTTGATGATTGCTGTGGTGAACTGAAAGCAAGAGGACAAACAATCCTGTGCGTCTCAAATAGATTCGTACACTTGCTCTGCTGAATAATTCTAGCACTTGATTTCCAAATGTGTGATTTGAGCGAAGCGCCTGCACGTATGTGAAATGACAAGGTGTAATTTCCCTCTGGCAGTGGGAGTTTGTTGTGTGTGTGTGTGTGTGTGCGTGTGAGAGTGTGTGAGTGTGTGTGTGTGTGTGTGTGTGTGTGCGTGTGAGAGTGTGAGTGTGTGTGTGTGTGTGTGTGTGTGGTGTGTGTGTGTGTGTGTGTGTGTGTGTGTGTGTGTGCGTGTGTGAGTGTGTGTGTGTGTGTGTGTGTGTGTGTGTGTGTGTGTGTGTGTGTGTGTGTGTGTGTGTGTGTGTGTGTGTGTGGTGTGTGTGTGTGTGTGTGTGTGTGTGTGTGTGTGTGTGTGTGGGGCATGTTTATGTGGTTTATGAGGACACAAATTTGTATAATGACATGGGTATGACATAGGTATTACAAGGAGAAGGTGATTTATGAGGACATTTTCAGTGTCCCCATAATTTAAAACGCTTATAAATCATACAGAGTGAGTTTTTTGAGGGAAAATAGAAATGCACCGTCTCCTGTGAGGGCTAAGTTTAGGTGTAGGGTAGGTGTAGGGCAATAGCACATACAGCTTGTACAGTATAAAAACCATTACGCCTATGGAAAGTCCCCGTAAACCATAAAAACCAACATGTGTGTGTGTGTGTGTGTGTGTGTGTGTGTGTGTGTGTGTGTGTGTGTCTGTGTATAGCTTGCCTTAATGCCTTGTCCTTTCCTGAAATGCCACTGGCAGTGCAGTGGTCGTGTCAGCACCCATTAAAACATTCATTCATCTCTATCAGCTCTCACCTACTCTGCTTTGCCTGCCACTTTGGCGACTCGTGTGTGATTGTGTGGAACTAAAGGGAATTAAGCTGGATATTTACTTTAAAGGAATGTTCCGGGTTCAGTAGTTAAACTCAATCGACAGCTTTTGTTGCATGCTGTGGTTTCACAGAAAAAAAAGGTAATTTTGTTCAACAAAAAAAAGAAGTTGGGACGAGACGTCAATTATTATAGGCTATATTCTATCAATTATAGTCGATATAGCCTAAAAGCGATCCAAAAACTGGAAAATAGGAATTCTTTGCACTATGCCCATATGTATTTATTATTTTTTGAACAGTCATGAACCTTATTTAGGCTAATTATTTAACAATAAATAATTAAACAAAATGTTTATTCATGCATAGAATATATATTTAAATTATAATATATATATATATATTATGTCATATATATAAATAATAATAGCCTAATTATTATGATTATTATTTTGTTTTATAGGCTATACATTTTTTTCAGTGCAAGCAATTAGGCTTTTTGTCAGTGATTTATTTCGAGGCATATCTAAACATATTGCTTCAGTAGTCGCACTAACTGATTCAGTGAGTTACTTCACTAAACGATTCATCAGACTGATTCAAACCGGTAGCTTTTAAAAGGTTCATCAAAAGAACAGAGTGATGAGTAATTTGTCCGTGAATCAAACGCTCTATGTTTGTTTTGTGCTTTTTGCGAGTAGGCTACTACAGTTTAACACAATGACGCAATTTCTTCACATTTACGGTATGATAATACATTTTTATTATCACATATATTCACGATGATTCATTTTACCGTGGCATCGTATCATACTTGTGTTAGAAAGATAACATACTCTGAAATGTTTATAGATTAGCAGTCAGTGTGCATTTGTTCAAACAACATTCATTCTCTGAGGGGTAAAAACTAAGGGACAAAGTGATATTATTTTATGTGGTATTCAAAATTATGCCCCAATGAGAACTTTTTAGGTCTCTATGTTATACAACTTTGACTATAAAAAACTGTTTTAAACTAATTATCTTGGGTTTCCCTCTTGTATGCTCACATAAAATATTTCTGTAAGTTGTTGGTTTTTATTTATTCCCTCTGTTAAGGATGGTTTTTCAGGCATAAATTGTAAGCAGCAGAGACCTGTGTGGGACAACTAAAGCTATAGCAAAGCTATAATAAAACCACCACCACCCCGCAACCTATCCACACACCGTACACAGTTCATATGACTAGACTAGACAACTTTTCTCTGCTTTATTTTTGTAAATGTTCCATTATCACTTCCCGGTTGATTCCAGGTAATTGTCAGGGACAGTTTTACACTGTGTTGTTAATGGTAGTCAAACCCTTGGCTATACATTTTTTCAGTGCAAGCAATTATGCTTTTTGTCAGTGATTCATTTCGAGGCATATCTAAACATATTGCTTCAGTAGTCGCACTAACTGATTCAGTGAGTTACTTCACTAAACGATTCATCAGACTGATTCAAACCGGTAGCTTTTAAAAGGTTCATCAAAAGAACCGAGTGATGAGTCATTTGTCCGTGAATCAAACGCTCTATGTCTGTTTTGTGCTTTTTGCGAGTAGGCTACTACATTTTAACACAATGACGCAATTTCTTCACATTATTTTACGGTATGATAATACATTTTTATTATCACATATATTCACGATGATTCATTTTACCGTGGCATCGTATCATACTCGCCTTAGAAAGATAACATACTCGGAAATGTTTATAGATTAGCAGTCAGTGTGCATTTGTTCAAACAACAATCATTCTCTGAGGGGTAAAAACTAAGGGACAAAGTGATATTATTTTATGTGGTATTCAATTATGCCCCAATGAGAACTTTTTAGGTCTCTATGTTATACAACTTTGACTATAAAAAAACAGTTTTAAACTAATTATCTTGGGTTTCCCTCTTGTATGCTCACATAAAATATTTCTGTAAGTTGTTGGTTTTTATTTATTCCCTCTGTTAAGGAAGGTTTTGCAGGCATAAATTGTAAGCAGCAGAGACCTGTGTGGGACATCTAAAGCTATAGCAAAGCTATAATAAAACCACCACCACCCCGCAACCTATCCACACACCGTACACAGTTCATATGACTAGACTCGACAACTTTTCTCTGCTTTATTTTTGTAAATGTTCCATTATCACTTCCCGGTTGATTCCGGGTAATTGCCAGGGACAGTTTTTACACTGTGTTGTTAATGGCAGTCAAACCCTTGAAGGGCGGAACAGAGATAGGACCAATTACAGAGCTGCCTGGCCTTGAAGTAATCAAAGTTATTATATGAAAACCGCTCATTCCCCTGTGTATTATTCTGTGTGTGTTTACAGAGAAAAGTGGGTCATGTTGTGTTAGAGAATGGGATGTAATAAATTACTTTCAGAAGTTCGGTGGCATGAGTTCAAGAAGTTCAGCGCAACATCTTTTCTGGAGTGTGTTGCTGAAGGTAAATTAAAGTGTGTTAGGTATGTAGAGGTAAAAGGACAGCAGATTCATAATTTTTTATTAACTCCTGGGGCCTGTATCATGATGGTAGATTAACAAATTCAGAGTTACAGGGTTAGTTTCGTGTTGACAAAACCAAACCACTCCAATCCAGCTTTATTGGTACCATGATGCTGATCATCATCTTTTATCCTGAGTTTGTGAAGCATGTGCACATGAATGTGTGACATCACTGGCGAACAGCCAATCACAAGCCTTGGTTAAAAGTTAAAGGATTTGTAAAGGTTAAGATATTGAAGAATATGATTAATTGAAATGCATTTACAATAAAAAGTACTTGTTCACGAAAGAGGACAAATAAAACAAATGTTCTTGCTTTATCAGTGCTGTCACAAGTGAAACGTGTTAAATTAGTTTGTATAGTTTGAAATATACAGCGATACACTCTTGAACATGTAGTCATTTTTAAAGCATTATCTATTGATTCTACAACTTATTTATATTACATACGAACTGTATATATTAACATTCATTTAAAATAAATGATTTATAACTGTTAAACTAAAATTGCTTTAATAATAATATAAATCATATAAAATAAGTAAGTAATTATCATTAAATCCAGACGATTTGTTTTAGTACTAGTGGTGACCTTTAATTTAGAGCAAGATAAACCGGGGAAGTGACTTTTTTGTGTCAGACGTGTCACTTTGCTCACATCTGATTGGTCCAATTTCAGTTTGAGATCTCGAACCCAGAACATAACCTGCCCCAGAGCAGATTAGCCTTGGAGTGTAAGTTACTATGGCAATGAATGCTGCTAAAAGCCAAGCCACTTTCATGGTACCTAAAACCCAGGATTGGTGCAAACTAAACTGAAACTTACCTGTTTTTTTAAAGATATTTTGACTTATAAAAGTTTAAAAGAACAGCATTTATTTGTCACTTTTTATCAATTTAATGCATCCTTGCTGAATGAATGAATAGTCTTTATTTTGCTGTTGTTTTGTTTATTTAATTGTATGAACTTGAATATTCTTGGCAGACAATCATATCTGTCTGCCTCTCTGTCAAAACAGTATGTCAAATACAGTATGTACACTGTCCAATATCGCCAGGGCCTGTCTGCAGTACAAGATGTACTTAAAGGTCTGTTTACCCACATTAGTGCAAAGCATTGCCTGTCTTCTGTCATTTACCGAGTCAGCAATGTCTTGCTAATGTTACCTAAAAATGCTGAATCTTCCTACTTGCAGCTATTATTATTGAATTATATTTAGGATTATACCTTTATGCTTTAGAATAATTGTCTCCTTGCCAGGCTCTCCTAAAGCAGACCAGTGCAGAAAATGTGTGGATGTTTCTGTGTGACAAGCTGTCTGTGAAAATCTCCCCGTTTAGGAAGCCATGCTGTCACTCAAATACAGGGTTGTTGAGGTGGAGTCTACCACAAATAACAAGCATGACATCCAAAGCTGATATGTTGCAAAGACTATATGCGGTGAGCTGTTTTTAATGAGATGTACGTATCTTCTTCATGATGTTTGTCCCCGAGCAGACATCTCGCTGTCAAAAATGCTTCATGTTGATGTGTTCGACTTTTTCTTTCTGCTTTTCTCTCTCAAACTTAAAAAGCAATGTACAGTGCAGTTTCTCAAGCCAAGCAAATGCCAATGAGAATGGGAATACAAACAGATATCTTTCACCAGGTGTTGTAGACCTCCATGGTAACATACGCACCGATTATTCTTGCATGACATTGTTTTAAGGCAGTGAAACAGAGTATTAGTCCTGACGACGGCAGGAGGGCTGAAACAAATTAAAATCATCTGCTGATTAGAGAAATACGGCACCCACTTCCTCTTCGACAAATGGAAATCAAAGTGCTCATTACTCACACGCTGTTAGGCTCCATTTTAAAAAGCTCATTTTTAAAAAGAGGACAGTAATTTCAGGAAATGATGTCATGCTTTGTGATGCCTCAGCAGTTTTTCTCCTTATTGGAAATTCTGCTTCTTCTGAAAAGAAGCGGATATAAGGTTGGCTGATAAAACCTGTAGATTTTTCTTTCTTATACGCTATTGATTTCTGAATAATGAGCTGCCTAAAACTGGTCAGATGCTCCGAGCTCAGCGTTTAGCGGATCCATTAAAGCTCTGTTGGCACAGATCTTCAAGGGTGGAGGGGTTTGTCTCTTGAAATTGATCTCTGCGTGTTTGGCCCACTCTTTGCCTTCCTCTTTAATTATTTTCTTAACTTGTATTGGTCAAATTAAAACTAGTTGTTGTAAGTTACATTCAATGTCCATATACCTGTATAAGGTGCAGATTGTTGATTAGGGGTGTTCTAATCCAGAAGGTCCGTTGAAGCCTGATCTGTAGGTTATCAGTTTCCCATGCAGTCCACACTGGAAGAAAGAGCTGCAGCCATAGATAAAACCACAATCAGAGACACAGCTAACGCCCTGACCAGTGGTTGAGGGGCTAAGGGGGGCTGAAATCCCCTAATTCAAGTCATATCTCCATAATCAGGCCTAAAGGGCAGAGGCTACGTAATCACACCTCAGAATGCCATTTAAATGTATCAGAAGGTCGACACCTTCATGACGTTGGGCTGATGTAAAAGAACATATCAACCAACGGTAAAGACTACAATTAAGTTACTCACCATGTTCTCCGTCATAGCACAGTCAGCAACGGGTCATTTTCTTAAAGCATAGTTCAACCAAAAATGAAAATTCTGTCATTATTTACTCACCCTTATGTCATTTCAAACCCGTAAGACCTTCGTGATGAAGAACACAAATTAAGCTATTTTTGATGAAATCTGAGAGCTTTCTGACCCTGCATAGACAGCAACGTAACTACCACGTTCACCATAATTCTATGACGCTACGAGAATGCTTCTTGTGCGCAAAGAAAGCAAAAATAATGACTTCATTCAACAATTTCTTCTCTTTAATGTCAGTCGCTTCCACGCATTCATGAAAGTGCCACAACACATGCTGGATTAGTGTGGTGAGATCCCGGAAAGGTAAGTCACTGGGACAGTATCCTGGTACAAAATCTATCTTTGTTCCTTACTCATAAGTTGTACAAAGTAGTACCTTAAAGATATATATTAGTACTTAAAGTGTCAATTTTGAAAGGGTACCACTCTGTGACAGTTCTGTACTTTTTTCTAGTTCCACATTTTTATGAAAAAAATTAAGAAAAATACTTTTTAGAAGAAAAATATGGCTAAACGTTAATGCATATAGTAGCTTTAGCACTAAGCACAATATCAATAACTTTATTCAATTCAAAAATATCAGTGATAATAAGCTGATTACAGTCGACAGTAGTAATTCAGTAAAGAGCAGATTATATCGCAGATAAATAAATACTCCAATTCAATACTTAATTAAGTGAGAGTAGTTTAAGGAGCAAAATAACTCTAGTAGTGTGATCCTAGTGGAAGTACATCAAATGAAATAGTTAAATATGACACCACTGTTTATAAGTTTGACCATTTGTATTAATGCTGCAGTGCAAACCCCATTCGTAAGCGAACTGAGAGTTATGTGGGTGCGTTGATGTCTGTATAAGAGAGCATTTGTGTGAGATTATGGTTTTGGGCTTGCCTTTGGGTTGATTGCTTTTATGTCCTGCATTGTATTTGAGATTTGCACTTTTAATTAGATCGTGTGAAAAGACAGATTGGGACCATCTAATTTGAACACATGCAGAGTTAATGAACCAAAAAAGCTGAATTCTGATCAACTTCATTTTGCAGTGGTGTGTTGATACATAACCAATTCTCTTTTAATTTATTGCCAGATTAAATTATGACTTACACTTACAAAGCTGTAAAGATATTGTCTGGATCCCTTTTTAAATAAATGTATAACATTCAATTTTACATTTACTTAATGTTCACAAATGAAGCTTTTGAAAGCCTCAGCCTTAGTCATTGCTGGAACATGAGTTTGAAGGTCACTGCAGTCTGCAGTAAAGCTTTTACCACCAAGAGTCCTTCAGTCTGGTCTCAGTGCAATCTCTGTTACACAAACGTCATACAGCACAGGCTGGCAGACGAGAACATTCTGTGTGACTTGAAGCTCTTTGAAAGATTTGTGTCTATTTAAGAGGCAGGCTGAGCTGGTTAATGAACATTAAAGAAGACAATGTGCTTTTAAACGATTTGTGTGCTTCAAATTGCCTCCGTGAACTCATCTTATTTCTTTATGTGCATCTTCTGCCTCGTAAGAGAGGAAGAGAATCTGTGATACCTTTGTGAAATTATCCCCACATGTGATGCATACTGCACATACTGTTCAGTTGTCAGGAAAACAGCAAACTGATTGGCTTAACATGATTTAAATAAAGCGAGTGTTAAGAAACTACCAAGCTCCTACAAAAGAAAACAAGATATTTTTATATTTTAAAATGGCAAACTTTTGAGCTTTATTTCCCATACTGACAACACGTTGTCCTGTTCCTCCATTACAGTATACATTGTGCAATATGCAATAAGAGTTTCAGCAGGCAAAAGTGATTATGGAAGGAGAAATGTTTGCCTTATTATGTTGCCTGCCAATTACTGGGATATCTTTTCAGTTTATAACAGTGTGTGTTTGTGTTGATGTGGCATCAGACAGGTGTCATCCTCTTCATTACAGAGATGCCTCAGAGCTGAGCAACGGAGATGCCTGCTTATGCGCTGTGGATAAGAAAAGCACAGGATAACAAGCTCCCTGAAGCCCTATTATTTGGGCTGATATTAGAAGCATTTGTGTATGTGTGTGGAGTCTGTCTGTGTTCTCTTGTGTGTGTGTGCACTGCATGTGAAATCTGTGTTTGTCACTGTCAATTCAGATGAGCTCTGTGTTTATTTAATGAATAAACCACCTCTCTGTTCACTTCCTTTTACGACTGTTAAAGTCAAGTAATGACCACACGTTTCGGTTGTCCTCGGTTTACACTCCATCCATCACAATGGCAATGTGTTTTTGATTTGTGACCCGAAATCAGTATTAACCCAGCAGGCCTCAGACGTCTATGTAATGTCAGTTTGACGTTGGACATGACGTTGCATTCTGGTTGAAAATGAAAATCGGGTTGAAGTCAATTTGAAGTTGACTTAACGTTGGATTTTGATTACACAACCTAAAACAACAAAATCTCAACGTCAGCTGACGTCGGTATTGTATATCAATTTAACATTGACATTAGATGTTGAATTTTAGTCACCCGACGTCGCAACCTAAATTTGACCAAATAACAACGTCTTATGACATTGTGTGCCTGCTGGGAACAGACTGCTGCTTAAAGGATAGTTCGTCTAAAAATGAAAATTATGTCATTGCTTACCTGTCAAATTTCAATGAATATGATGAATGCTTGAGTAGTAGTGCTGTAAACGGATACCATAAAAGCATCACCAGATGACAGAACTTGAGTTATCTTATGCGTTAAACAGTGTTAAACAGGTTTGTTTTTGACCAGAATTAGCTGCAAAGTAGACCAAGGAGACAAAAATAGACCGGAACAAAAAAGGTCTAGTCCACATTTCAGCTTTTTCTGGCAAAGAACCACCTATTTAGAGAGGAAGACATGAAAAATGACCAACTGCAGTAGTTTTAGTTTTTTCATTCAATCTGATAAAGGCTTATCTGAAATAGTTCATGTACCACAATACACCGATGTATAAATACACTACTGGGGACAGAATCATTTTATTCAGCAAGGATGCATTCAAAATGGGTAACAAGTGACAGTAATGATATTTATAATGTTAAAAAAATGTTTCAAATATATGCTGTTCTTTTGAACTTTCTATTCATCAAATAATGAATATACTGTATATAATGTGACTCTGAAGACTGGAATAATGGATACTGAAAATCCGCCTTTGCCATCACAGAAATAAATACATTCAGATATTTTCAAATGTAATACTAATAACATTTCACAATGTTACTGTATTTACCATATTTTTAATCAAATAAAATGTAGCCTGGACCGTGTTGTGATTACAGACAAGATCAAATTGAACTGTCAGCCTTGCTTTTTAACACCCTGTAATATGTAAATGTCCATCGCTCTATAGGTACAGTAGATTATACCCTACATGAAATTAAAATCTCTGTATCCCACACAGAGCTGTTCTGTAAGCATTTGACCTTTTGCTGAGATCTTTTGTACCTTACAAAGTAAAGATTTATGATTTTTGCCTCACTGGAGAACTGTCTGTTCTTTCAATATGCAGTTTTTTAACCTTCATAAGAGTAATTTAATGTGATCTTGAACATGAATCTCTCACTTCCTTTAGAGAAAACGCCCATCCTTTCTCCCTAGAAATTGATAAATATGAAAGAAAAAAAACCCAGATCAAAACAAATCAAGCTTTGCTACATTGGCTGAACATGTTTAGTAATACAAAACATTTCATGTTTGAAGTACAGCTGGACTTGAGCTATCCAGATCCTGTATAACTCAGTTCTTGAACACTCACCGTGATGTCACTGAAGACCTCTGGCTGCCCCTGCAGTGCACCTACACGTCTTTAGACATGTTCTTCCTGTTTGAGCACAGGTTTCTGATCCCTAGAGGAAGCAGAGAAAGGTCAACTGCTCACTCGCAACCTGTGTTTGCTGTACTCAGGCGCTGTCTGGACAACTACACTCAGAAGCTTTTTTGACCTTTCAGTGTGATGGAGCAACTTTGATGTAAGACTGCGTCTCCAGAGAATATGTTTTCCACCACACCCTTCATCTCTCAGACTTTTTCTCGCCTTCTGGATTTTGTCCTTCATAATTCTTTGTCTGCTTTAATTTAAGAACTGTATTTTTATACAAAAGAGCACAAAAAATACCTCAGCTGAGTGTGTTCATGAATTATACATGCACTCTAACTCCAAACCCAACCAGGGCTCTGCAGACCATTTAGAAGATACATAGAAACACTGACATTTTTAATCATTTTCTAACCAATCTGTTGAAATTGTTGAAATGAAATGTTCCTGTTTATTGACTTCAAAGAAGAAAGGATGGGTGCGGCTTATAAAAGGAAACAAGTGAGAGTTATAATGTTAGTTAATGTTAAAACTGAGAATGGAAAACCGCACTAGGCCTAGGTTTTCTGGTGTTAGATGGTCTCCAAGCCTGGGCAGACTAATCTGTTGACTGATTTTACTGAGGTTTTGGACTTTCTGTTGATTCGACTAGGAGACCAGTGGAGTGTCTTGCTAATCATTGGCTTTCTTAACCAGCTGGTTTTTAAAGGGTTACTCTACCCCAAAATGAAAATGTTGGCATTAATTACTGATCCCCATTTCGTTCCAAAGCCGTAAAAGCCATCAGTGGTTCAATCTGAATTTAATGATGCGACGAGAACACTTTTTCTGCACAAAGAAAACAAGTTGTCTCCTCTGGTTCAACATAGCGCCATTTTGGAGAATATCCGCTGGACGCAAGCAGCATACGCTGTTCTGTGTCAACCGCATACCAGATACGCTTTTCGATCAAATCAAAGTGTAAACAAACATAGAATACGTATCTGTGCGGTGCGGCTGAATAAAGTTATTTTTTTTGTTTTCTTTGCGCAGAAAAAGTGTTCTCGTCACTTCATTATATTCGGATTGAACCACTGATGGCAGATGGACTATTCTGACGATGCTTTTCATACTTTTCTGGGCTTTGCAGTGTTAATTACTTGGCAGTCACTGGGACAGTCACAAACCTCCCAGTTGTCCAAAGATGAACGAAGCTTTTACGGGTTTGGAACGACATGGGGGTAAGTGATTAATGACAACATTTTCATTTTGGGGTGGAGTAACCCTTTAGGTGCTATTTTTAGCCAGCAGGCTAATCTACAGTAAATAAAAAGTTTTGGGTTCATGCAGAAATGTAATTTTTAGCTAGTGCTTCATTGGTGATTAAAATAGGTCTGGTTACGTTATAGGTTCTTTAGATCAGTATATTGGCCAAACTCCCCAATCGGCATCTGACCATCATGACCTCCTAATCATCCCCAAACACCGATTGGCTTCATCACTGTCTCCTCTCCACCAGTAAGCTGGTGTGTGGTGGGTGTTCTGGTGCACTATGGCTGCCGTCGCATCATCCAGGTGGATGCTGCACACTGGTGGTGGATGAGGAGATACCCCCTGACAATGTACAGCGCTTTGAGTGCTTAGAAAAAGCAGAATTATTATTATTATTAATATATTGGTTTCTAGGTTTTTTAAATCACCAGATTAGCAAAAAAAAACGAATTAATTTGAGAGTGTGTGGGACTATAAAAGGGATTTTTCTGGCAAATGTGTACTAATTGTTGACTGTTTTATCTGGTGATTTGGTCTTCATGCTGGCAAAAGACCTTCAACTGTCTTAAAGCACACTTTCTGACATTATGTAAAGTACTTGTAGCCTAAGGGAGCATAACCCGGGCCAGGGCCATTTAGCAATAAAGAGGATTAGACAGTGAAGAAAAATGGATTAGGATTAGAAATATTTCTTGTCGTATTTTGTTTTGAAGGGAAGAAATGACAGTGATTATAACAGAGTGTTCATTTAAATCCTCCTTCCAACAAGAATGAAGAGGTGACCTTCAGATGGAGTTACTTTGCAGAAAACTCCACACACGTTTGGTTTAGACGCTTTATATACTGTAATGCTTACGGATGAGAGTGGAAGGCACTTTGAGATAAATGTGATAAAAGCATGATGTGTCAGCGAAGGGAATGTACATCACTGAAACAAATACTCCAGCAGGTCTGTTAATACCTTTTTATCTACATTTGTTTTCTTTTCATCACATTGGCAGAGTCGCCCTCTCACTTTCTACGGCGCAGTCAGGCTATCACTAAATTATGATGCAGAAAATGAAGCTCTTGACATTTGGCAAAAAGCCTTTCATGAGATTTTAAGTGGATGACCTCCAAGATCGTTGTAACGGGTCTGAGAGACAGCGTAAATCTTTAAAGAGTTTGGTATCTGCTTCGCTGCTAATCATGAGAGAGTCCTTCTAATCTTATTCTTCCATCTTTCTCCCCACCCCTTTACTCAATGCTTTACTCCACTTCTAGCGTTATAGCAGCATTATTTAATGATTTTCTCTTTTTGTAGCAGTTCTTCCTATTTCCTGGAAAAGTGACACTGCTTGTTTCCAGGCAGCTTGTTTCTTTCTTTCTTTCTTTCTACATTTGCCATTATTTCCATGACAATTAAGCAAAACAATTAAGCCAAAAATGATCATTACTGTGATGATAAATAAAAATTATTAAATAATATTTACACACCCAATTTTGGAGGCTGTATGATTTTTTATATTTTAAAAGTCTCTTTTGCTTCCTAACGATAGATAATTTGATTTAAAATACAGTAAAACAGTACTTTTTGAAAATACTATTACTGGCTTTTAAAAATGACTGAGCCCAAATTTTTGAATAGTAGTGTATTTATTATGTTTATCTGTATTTTTACATTATGTAGGCTAATTGGATTTTATGATTATAAAATAATCACAATGCATTTTCTTAATGGCCCAAAAAGTAAGTTTCCGTTTCTGTATTGTAAGGTAACATAATAAGATGACCTTAAAACTTTTTTTTTTGTGAGATTCACCCCTAGCCTGCTGGGAGTACCGAAGGCCCTTGGATAGGGGAGTTCCACCAATGCAGTATGTTTTATTTGTGACCGAACATCACTGACATTGTTTGGCAGTTCTATTAACACTTCATGAGTTTTCAGTGTGATCAATTGCTAACATGATATCTGTATATGTTCCATTATTGCATTGGACTGAGGCTTGATTTATAGCTCCATAACAGTCGATACAGCCTAGTAACAACCCAGAGATACCAGAGCCAGTAAAAATGATTGCTCTTAGTAGAACTATAGAAATCAATAGCACATAGAAAGCTGTGACTCTTGAGACGTCTCCCAGCTTCTTCAAGTGAATCAGTGGGTTTGCAGCCGACAGTGGCGTGTTCTTAAAATTGTGTTCGAAGTGTATTTTTCTACAGATGAGTCATTAGCTTTATATAAGTCAACTCTGTAATGCACTGGACTGCGGGTTAACAGTGAGGACAGACCAAAACTACAAGTATTTATCACTGAAAGTGAACTAAAGGTGACCTAAAGGTGCTGTTCTTAAAGCCGGAGAAATATCAGTGATTAAATTTAGAACAGGAGTGACCTTGAATGGAGCTCGTGGTAAATCGTGGCTCTCTTTTTGCCTCCCCAGGGGAACGCCGCAGGGTGACTGTGCTCTTCCTCATTAACTTTGGTGTGCGCCGATCATGCATTTAATGTTCCTGTCTCAGCCCACTGCACTCCTCTATGGTTTAATGAGAAACCAAAAGCAACCTGCTAGAGAGGAAGCAGTGTTTTAATATTTCATCAGAATCACGACAAAAACTGCTTAAAATGTTCTTTCTTTTGTACAGACGTTAGGACAGAATCTGTTCGTGTTGTCTAGGAAACCGCCATGTCTGGATTTGTGAGGAGGGAAAAGTCTCATTCTGGCATAAGACCCAAAAAATACAGATCCAGTATTGGAGAACGTGATTGTGTGGAAAGCAAAAAACTATCACTTTTTTGAGTTTTTCACCCTACCCTACCTTTTTGATCTGGAGTACACAGACGAAGAACTAACTGTGCATGACTTTTACAACTTGATTTCACAATGCATAAAGTCGCAGATACACATTGCAGAGCTAGTGCAAGACGAGCATTTGTGGTTTCAAAATATATTAATTTGTCTTGGTTTTTTGGGAAGACAGAATGCTTTCGCTAGATAAGTCCATTATTCTTCAGCTCGGATCATGTAGAGCCCTTTGAAGCTGCATTGAAACTGCAGTTTAGACCTTTAACCCATTGGCCATCATTGAAGTCCTGGAGAAAAATCCTAGAATGTTTCCATCAAATTTTTTTATTTATTTTCAACTGAAGAAAGAAAGACTTGGACATCTTGAATGACATGGGGGTGAGTAAATTATCTAAAATATTTTATTCTGGAAGTGAACTACATTAATCCTTTAACATATTAAAACATACTCTTGACTAGGAAAGAAATTACAAGAAATATTTAACTCTGTGTAAGATTACAGTTCACCTAAAAATGAAACATTTCTGAAAATGTACTCACCCTCAAGCCATCCTAGGCATCCATAACAGTTCTAAACAAAGATGTCTGTGGATTTAATTTTTACTCAAGGAAATGTTATTATGAATTGCGTACTCATATTTTTGCCAGAAGTGATGGCTTAAAGTTAAAACAATTTTAAAGACAGATTTGTTTATTACAACACAGCTGTTTACTTCACTTTAAATCTGGACTGGAGTCTACTTGAGATTACTTGTGTTTTGTTGACTAGCAGTAAAGGCCATTTGGGTCAGAATAAACAGGACTAAAATGAGTTCTTTAAAAGCTGAAATTATTTTTAGCAGTTTTAAACGATTCCAGAAGCCGCATTTATACAGCGCAACAGTTTCTCAGGCTTGCTCTGGACAGCCTCATTTGTCTTTTTGCTTATCTCAGCAATATGGGACATCCCGAGTTCCTTGTCAGGTGAGAAAATCTATGTTCAGCCTAAACCAGGCCAAATCACCCCTCAGGACGTCTTCACTCTGGCAGACTATATTGAGGCTGAAATTACCCTTGAAGATTAAAGCACTTCTCTGTGCCAGGTTATTGCAGGTCTATTGCAAAAACCATTTACTAACATCTTCCTATATATCTCTCTGCATTGCCAGCCAGTATCAGAGAACAAAAACATCTGGGCCGCATGTCAAGCGTGCAATTAAGCAATTACATTTCCAAATCGAATTACACAGGGGAATGATTCATAAAATGACCAATTGCCCATGTACAATCACATTAATGCGATAACACTTTTTACTGCCGCAATTAAATTCAGTCATGGAGGCCGCTTTCAATACCGCCCTCGGAGCATAGCAGAGCTAATTTTGAACCGCTTTTAGCTGAAACAGCTTCGTTAGAGTAAGACAGGCTCACATTCATGTTAAAAAGATCTATGATACCCTCACAGGAAGACATGACTTTCTTTTTCTTTGATTTACCACCTTGAAAACTAATGAATTGCCTTTTAATTAGATTTTTGCATGAAGGTGAGTTAGCAGCAGATGACTCAGTGATGCATGCATAAAGCCCAAGGATCAGAATGAAGAAATCAGTTTGTGGCTTTTATTTGTGTGAGACAAACTCGTCCCTTCACCATACGTTCCTTTCCAATTGGACTGCTGTATTTATTTGTCCTCAGAAGTTAAAAGACGACATCGTGGTGTGGCCATCACAGCAAGCTCCCTCTACAAGGTCACTGCATCAAAACAGCCCTCTGTATCCCTCAAAGAAAAAGAAAACTCAATGACACCAACTCGTCAAGATGTGCATCTTTTGATGCTGGTCATTGCGGTTCAGCAGGGATCTTGGTCGTGGTGGTTAACTAAGACAGACAAACACATTCGAGATCTGTCGCTTTCTGCCCACTTGTAGCTTCGAGTGACCTTCGTGGGCATTTGATGTATACCGATCTCCAAGGAAACAGACAGGAAGTGGAGCTGGAGTGAAAACCTATGGCTCTTTAAGTTGAATGTGACACATAATCAGCAAAGTAGAAGCTTTTCACCCAAGCTTTAATATCCATCCATCTATCTATCCATCTATCTATCTATCATCTTATTTAATATAACAAATGTATATATTTTTTATTTAAAAAAAATCTTTAAAATGATAGAAATAATAATAAAAATGTATATTTTTGTTTAGAAATTATACATTTATTATTATTTTAATAATTGTAATAATGTATTACTATAAACTTTTAGCAGAGAACATCTCATAATAGTTATTATATATGTTTTGTTTTATAAATTGCTTTTGTAGATGTAAAAAAATCATAGTTGTAAATAATACAGTGGATATTAGAGTATATTTTTCAAGAAATGTCAGTCTTTATATTTTAAAATGGCATGTTTATTTCATTGTGTTGCTCTTTTTTGCAATTAATAGTGAAATCTATATACTTCTGTATCTATATTTATATTTCTCAGAAATCTATATTTCTGAGTACTAAACATTTGAGGAATAAAGTGCAACAGCTCTGAATATATAATTTGTAAGTCGCTTTGGATAAAAGCGTCTGCTAAATGACTAAATAAATAAATGTATAGTAAAATAAATTTGAACTAGATATCTGATAGATGATAGACAGATAAACCCCAAAAACTGGTGTTATTTCCAGGTTGGCAATGCAGTCGTTGCACATTGAGTGGGTTTTGACTGGTGATCGATACTGGATGGTCCATTTAATGATTGACGGTTATCACATCAAGGGTGCTTAGAAATATTGCAGAATAACTTGCTTATTCCTCTAATGCGCCTTTCGGCTCAGTGCGTGTCCTGCTGCCTGCTGGGAAAATCCCATTGATCGATAATCCACCGAGATGGAGTGCTCCGATAAGACCAGAAGCACTGAGTTTTGTAAAGAAAATTACAGTGAAAGATGTAGACAAAGACCACATGGCGTGTCAAAGAAACCGGACAGCAGCTGATATGTAATGCAAAATAACATTCATTGAACGTGACGTGTTTCATATCCACTTGGGTTGAATGTCAATATCTCATGAATGTTCAAATGAAGCACTCTGCAGCCTGTAATCTATGACTCCCTGAACTGGGCAGTCTGTGTTTGTGTTTAGATGCTGTAACTGCAGTCGGTTCTTGCAGATTTTCAAAGCATAAACATTTCCCACCAGAGCATTGGAGAAAAGCATGTGCTTATGGCTTCGGCCTAATTAAAATCATACAATGCTTACTTGCGCTCTGTTTATTATGAGCGAGATGGCTGCGAGCGCTGCATGCTGTCGGTTTAAAAAGGTTCCTGTTATTCCTGTTGAATTAATTCTCCGAGCTCTGAAGGCTGATCAATAGCTCATGAATGACTGCAGATCTCTCCCTGACTGTGGCATTTAAAGGCAATCACCATGTCCTGGCTGGTCTCAAATGAAAGAGTGCGGTTCTGCACCTCTTTTTTATGCCTTTTCAATTTCTCTGTATCAGAAAGCACCTGTATCGATCCTGCTATTATGCATAAGGAAAATGTGAAAAGATTAATAATGAACATGGTGACAGCTTGAACTCAAATGCTCCAAACCACAGTTTACCACTTATAGAAATGAAATGATCATAAATAGTATGCACGGATCACCCAATTACATGTCAAGAAGCCACCTAACTGACGGTTAAACCGTCATTCTTGCTTTTTTATGTGCCGTTTATAGGTGAATGAATATGAAAATGATGATACAACAATATTTGACAATGAATTGACTTTACCAAGTAAATTACTATGGGAAAATAGGATTGTGCCACCTTTCAGAATTTAATAATTTATTTTGAATTCAAACTTAATTCCAATTCTTAATTTCAATTAAATGTACAGTGGAAAAAAAATATTTGATCCCATGCTGATTTTGTGTGTTAGCCCACTAACAAAGACATGATCAGTCTAATTATAATGGTATGTTTATTTGAACAGTGAGAGACATATATAAGTATTTGATCCCCTATAGATAGATAGATAGATAGATAGATAGATAGATAGATAGATAGATAGATAGATAGATAGATAGATGGATGGATGGATAGATAGATAGATAGATAGATAGATAGATAGATAGATAGATAGATAGATGGATGGATGGATGGATGGATGGATGGATAGATAGATAGGCACACAGACAGGCAGGCTGGTAACAGCAGATAATGAGACGTTCAGTTCTCTCATGCAGCGTCCCAGGGCATGTCAGTCTAAAACTTTAGACATTGCCAGCCTACTAAAAGAAACTTGGATGCTTTCTAAGTACCTGCAGGGATTGTGATGTTCTTTTGTTGAACATCCCTGTGCCTCTTTCCTGCCGTGTGTTATTGTTGCTTCACTGTTTGACGATTTGCCTTTGACAGAGCTTTGTCTGCGAGAAGCGCTCAGAGGATCTTACTTATCTCCAACACACCAATGAGGAAGAGAGGACGATATTACAGTCGTCCATCACAGCAATCCTGCGCAGTTTACCGTCCAATTTGTCTGGGAACAGCACAGAAAATCCCTGAAAGTGCTCTATTGAGCGGATCAAACGGACAGGAAGTGGGTCACGAACCAGGGGACTTTTCTAAAGGCCATTTATCTACCGAAACAATTAGAGAAAGAGACCGAATATTCTCTCGGCTCAGTTTGTCACAGTTCATTAAAATCATTAGCCCTTTAAACACGGAATGATAAAGGATAAATAATATATAAAAGTATATTCCAAATGTAAACTTTTGATGTTACTGTTTCTGCTGCATGGTTGACATCTTTATTAATATTAGTTAATACTGTATGTATCAGAAAAAAAGTGTGGCTGCATCAAAATCTGTTATTTTTGGTAGTCCCATTTCCACCACAGATTAAAATGTGCCTTTTATTTTTATCTCATAATTACCTTTTTCCTTCCAAATATGAGAAAAGTCAAAATTCTGAGATTAAAAAAGGCACACTTACCTTTTGTTTTTAATTAAAAAAATTAAATAAATAAGTAAACAACAAATCTGGAGCTGGGAAGCCTAAACTCAGAATTCAGAGAAAAAAATCATATTTGAGAGATATTTGCTATTGTTGAAACAAATCAAAATCAAATCAAATCAAAATTTTGTTATAAAAAGCTGCAATTACCTTTTCTTTTTTATTCAGTTGCATAAAAAAACGTAATTGCAAGGTGTGAACTCAGAGGGAAAAAAAGTCCTTATTTTGGTATGTAAATTCACAATTACAAGAAAAAAAGTGTGAATTCTATCTTTGAATAAGTCTATTTTGGGGGTTTTGCCATGGAATAAAAAATAACATTGTGACTTTTTATCTCACGAGTCAAAACATTTCTTGCAGTTGCGATTTTATTCTCACAGTTCACAATTTCAGGGTTGCAGGGAAAAAAAGTCTGAAATAAATATAGAAATGACCTTTTATCATTTTTTAACCTTTGCAGAAAATGGGCTTCCATAGGTATCACGAATTGTTATTTGCATTGCTAAATTCTCTGTATATAGAAGGATGGTGATAATGTTAGCATGCATGATCAGCATCTTGCTCTTTATATGCTGGTGCAAGCATGCAGTCATTGCTCTTTGCTCATTAATTTCACACGCCACGCAGGCACAGCTTACATCACGGTGCAAATGTTAAAAAATACCGAAGTTGGCACAGGGTCGTTTAAGTCCAGAGAGCAAATCTGTCAGGGTCCTTTTCCAGCGTAACCTCTGCACCTCGCAAATTGTAAAATTTTGTCCTTAAAATAAGCATTTCTTGGTTCACTTATTTTGCCTTGCCTCAGCAACTTTGTTGGCTTTTAGAGGCGAGCCGATGTGCTTTGTCAGCAGGGCCGAGACTGTAGAGTCACGCTAGGGGCTGTAGGTTTAGTCAGAGCCCACAGGTCGTGCATCTGTACCTCTGCACGGCCTGTTCTCAGTGCCCTTGGGAAAGAATCATTATATCACGGAGTGCAGCTCTACCGCTGCTGTCAGGGTTAATCACGTTTTAAATTTATAGTTCAACACCTTGTACTGATCATATTATCACCCTGCCACTGAGTCTGAGATGGTGAAGCAGAAAAAATTAGGTTTTCACCTTTAAATTAAAGATATGAAATTAAAATAGACTTTGTTTTTGTAATAAATGTTTTTGGTCTTATGGTGCAACCTTGAGGAAAAACGTGTTTGTTTTCATAGTATTTGTTCAAATTGGCTCAAAAACGAGTCTTTCTGCACCTTTGAAATTAGATTTCACTTATGCTGAAGTCACCAAGACTGCATGAAAAAAGAACAATTATATAAACCAAGAATATATTGTATGTCCAGGCATATCAAATCATAATGGATAAATGTATATTTCAGAAATTAAATCACTAACCTGGTTCTCAGAAATTTGGGTTAACACATATTGAGGAAGGACGTTGTTCTTTAGGCTTTGGTTATGTTTTTTAGGGGAAAAGTTTCAATTGAACACCAAAATATTTGTTGTTTTATATTTTAAAGTTATTTTTTATTCAATTGTATTATTATTATTATTTTAATTAAATGTCACTGAGTTGATCTTTTTCAGTGATTAGTACATCGCTTTGTTGTCTTTAATATCTTTAATATTAAGATTTTTTTAAAATTAATACTCCGGAATTAATATAAAGGATGTAGACAGAGTAAAGATTTTTTTATTTATTTCAAATAAATGCTTCCTCTGAACTTTCTATTAATCAAAAACAGGGAAAAAAATGTATCACTGCTTCAAAAAAAATATTAAGCACCACATCTAATTTCAGTGATTAATAATAAGAAATATTGAGCACCAAATCAGAATATTAGATGATTTCTGAAGGATCATGTTACATAATGATGATGAAAATTCTGTTTTGCTCACAGGAATAAATTACATTTTATATTGATGTAGAAAACAGCTATTTTATATTATAAAATATTACAATATTGCTGTTTTTACTCTATTCTGATCAAATAAAAGGCCTAGCCTTAATAAGGACAAGAGACATCTTTCAAAAACATTTAAAACATCCTAATAATTCCAAACTTTTGAATAGCACATAAAATAGTAGCAAATACATTGTTTCAATCCTTATAGCTAAAAATAACAGCTATTTTGCTGTATTTTCTATCAAGCCGCCAAGCCTTCACAATCCTAGTGTAAAGGGTTTTTTTGTCTCTTCCCAGCCTTTTTTCCAGGCCATAGTCACCATTCAAGCAACTGGGGTTGCCATGGAGACGATTGGTCCTGGTTAAGAGCAGTGGTGGAGGATGACCTCATGCGAGATCTTCTGCTCTTTCAATTAGCCCTCCAGCCCTCCCCATGTCTCAGGCCCGCTCTGAGAGAGCTGGACGAGGCCTTTGTTACAGAGAAAAGTGTGAACACAGGGCTTTCAGCCTGTACAGTGTGTGTGCCAGACTGCATCAATAAGAAACACACACACACACAGTGACAGCAATTACCTTTCAGACCATTTCAACTTCCCATGCTTTCTTCACATCTCCTGGTGGATTGTTTTGTTGGGATGCTCAGATGTATGCTCTGTTCCAAAACCTATGCTGGCAGCAGTATAAAGCACCACTCTTGATGGAAAACAGCTATTTCAAAAAGTAGTAGTTCGCCTAAAAATGAAAATTAGCTAAAATGTGCTAAATTTGCTCAGGCAATCCAAAAGGTAGATGAGTTTGTTTCTAAAATAAGAATATATTTAGAGAAATTTAGCATTAAATCACTTGCTCACTTTGGATTATCTGCAGGAATGGGTGCCATCAGAATGAGAGTCCAAACAGCTAATGAAAACAACAATAATCCACAAATCCATCATTAAGATTTTAACGTCAATCCGTTGCTTTCGGCTAAAATACAAGTCCTCTTTCCATAATATTGCTTTCTCCAGTGAAAAAGTTATCTCGTCTGAATCAGGAGAGAAATGTGTACAAATCAAGTCTTGTTTACATGTTGAAACGGTCTTAGTGATGGGTTTGTTTATTACAAACCTATAGATTTTCACTTAACAAGCTGTGAACTGATGGACTGGACTCACATGGATTGCTTGTGGATTATTGTGATGTTTTAATTAGCTGTTTGGACTCTCATTCTGACGGCACCCATTCACTACAGAGAATCCATTGATGAGCTGGAGATTTAATGCATCATTTTTCAAAATCTCTGTTCTGATGAAGAAACAAACTCATCTACATCTTGATGACCTGCAAGTGACTAAATTTTACAAACAAAATTACACATTTTAAATTTTACAAAGTTTTCATAAATTTGAATTAATTAGCTCGCTTCAGCCAATTTTTATGGCAGCATTAAATGGTCTCAAAAACCTTCTCAAAAAAGGTGATCCCATAATGCACTGTGGCAAGTTTAGAGCAAAATTAATAGAGCTTTTTTTGATGCTGTTAGCTGAGCAACCTATCGGTTTTACTTCTTATGTGGAGTGTTTTATACGGGTCTCTTCATCATAGTTAGGGTGCTAAAAGTGCGCTCAGTTTGGAACACATCTATAATGCCTGCAGACTTCACAGAAGAAATGAGGGAATAACCACTAAATCTGATGGCTTGTGTTGCGCTGTCAGTGATAGATGTGACCATATGGAAAGAGATGCAGGTTGACTATAAATGTTGTGCGAAACCGAGGTTTCCAGCAAGATTTGTGTTGCATTCGAAAACAATCATAACTGGTAAATAAATGGATGCAAAAATCAGTTTCATATTTTAGATTAAATCTGGTGCTTTGAATGTGAGACGGTGTTGTGAGACAGTGCTATAAATAGCATCGAGATTCATCTCAGTTAGCACACCACACGTCGATGATTGCCTGCCTGAATGTTCTGATAAAATATCTCTCTGGAAACATACTGTGAATGGAATCATTAAATCAGATATAAAGGCACAATCCTCATTAGCCTGCCCTGGACTGGATGATTGACAGACCGGAAGGCTTCATTGTCTGTGGGAAGGGAACGTCCAGAGATGCAATGCAGGGGCGAATACAGTTTGATCTAAAGGAACAGACAGGATAAGGACATGCGAACAGCAGGGTGTGATTAGACAGGAACAAAAAGCCCCCTTTAGCCGACCGGTGGCTCTTTGCTTCGCTCTTCTGAAGCTGACAGAATATCACATTGACATTTCTTTTATTGTTCTGGGCCCAATTTAAAACAGAAAACTACATCCAACTGTGAAAATATGGTCTGGATTGTATTCCTGGGCTCATGAAAATGTTTTATTTGTTATATCGTTTTAAAAAGTGGTGAAGGAATTTGGAGGCGTGGCTTTATGCAGAAGGCTCATAAATTGTGAATTTTAATTTTAAAGTTTATGCACATTCTTACTGTTTTAATAACAAGTAAGTTTGGGGTCATCAAGGTCTTTTTTAATATAAATTGATTGACAAAGCATTGAATAAGTTACAGTAAAAACATTTAAAATTATAAAAAAGTATTCCAAATAAATACTGTTCTTTGAAACTTTTATCAGAGAATCCTGAAAAAAAGTATCAGTTTCCATAAAAGACATTAAACAGCTCAACTGTTTTCAATATTGATAGTAAGATTAAAAAACAATATAGCATATTATAATTATTTCTGAAGGATCATGTGGCACTGAAGCTTTGCATTAAATGAACACATTTAATTTAAAAATATATTACAATTGAAAACATTTAAAGTGTTTTAAAGATTCACAACATTACTATTTTATTGTATATTTAATCAAATAAATCCAACTTTGGTGAGCGGAAGAGAGTTCTGTCAAAAATACATTTTCAAAATCATGTCTGTAATAGAATATCTGCTAATTTAAGTTAAAACTGAATAAAATTACAGTAAAATTTGAAAATGTATTGTAATATACACATTTTGAAAATTAAGTTGAGCTAAACATATTCACCTTCTGTAAAAATCTTTTTACTAGTAATAGATGTTTTTCGTAGACATGGCAGAAGAAATGGCTTTGACTTGCTGCTTTTTTCTCTTTTGTACTGAGGATTTATTTCCCAGACTCGTGTTTCAGTATTTCACTCTGTGGATGAACTGATGGGAAATGTGCCAGTGAGAGAACATGTAGATGTAGTCTGTCCGTGTTATCTACAAATGAAAAATATAATGAGCAGATTATGGACTTTCAGCTTCATATGTGTGGATTATAGGAGACGTCCTCCTGAATAGCAGGGAACATAATTACAGAGAACAATTGCATTTCTAATGAGTGTCATACTGAGCAAAACGAGGTTTTGACACATAGATCTCTTTAAATCTCAGTATTATTCTTCCTCTCGCTCATACGTGGAGCTTGATGTGGTAAAGATTGAGATTTGGGAATTCAGTGGCACACTGAATGTTTTTGCAGTATATTTATCAATGGTTTTAATGAGATTTGATTGTTGTAAGACACGTTGAATGCTCAAGCTGTGCGTTCGAATGGTTTTCTTGGACAGTAATAGATGTTTCTGTTTCACTGTTCTGAGTTTGTGATTATATTTAAACCACTTCAAGGAGACTATTATGAAGATTCTCTCATCACTTTCTGACTCTACTGCTCTTTCAAAAAGGTTATGACTTTCTTCTGTAATACACAAATGCAGGATTTCTGGTTCTTTATAATAAAAGTAAATGGCTGTCACACAAGTTTTTGACTGTAAATCTAAGCTGTTTTGTCATAAAAAGATGCTTCGGAAAGCTTGGAATAAAGACACATGGACCACTTTTATGATGCATTTTAGGCAATACACTACACGTGAATAAGGTAAAACATGTTACTAATAGATTTGTCCATCTTTCCAAGTTGATTAATTCAGTAAATTAAGACGGATTTGTATTTTGTTATTTGTATTTTTGTAAAATCCGAAAAGGAATGTAAAACATGTAAATGTATTTTAGATATGCATTTGAGGCTTTATTTATTTAAATATGTACTAATTTACATAAATGTATAGTGCTATTTTAGTCTTTCTAGTGTTATTTGATCATTGTGACACTATTATACTTTTTTTTTCAAATTAGTTTTATTTTTGTATTTACCATTTTCATTCAATTTTAAAGTAAATGTGTTGTGCATTTTTTGCTTAAAAGAGTCTATGTAGTATTTTTTATTTTAGTTTTAGTTATACTGTTACATCAAGTTAAACTAGGTCTAAATGAAAATGATAAATATTGTCTTGGCAACTAGCTGAAATAATATATGTTCACAGTATGTTAAGAAAATGCTTTTTTATGGTTTTAAAGTTGTAATTTTAGTTAAATCTAATTATTTTTGTGAATCTGATCATTGGATAAGCAGTTTTCAAATCTTGTTTTAGTTTTTTAACATGAACATTTAACATTAACTGATTAAATTAGAAAATACTGTCAACAGCCTGAAAATGAATTAATGAGTGGATGGATGACATTCTAACCATATTTTAGGCCTAGAATGTAAAACAATATATACATCAGGTGATATGAACAAACCCCTTTGTAATAACCTTCAGAATATTAATAGGAATAAAAATGTTTTGTATGTTAGATGTCTGGGTCGGTGCTTGGGGAAATGTTCTGTATTTGAAATCTACAGAAGCAAATACATAAACTGTAATAATTTGCTCTTAAATGTGTATTTTGGATGTTTTCATTCCACTAGTCTGAAAGAAATTAAGTCATGGAAGTAAAAATCTCAAAATTGACCAGTGCCTGAAATAATAATGTTTTGTGTTTTTTGTCCTCTTTAGCACTTGACAGAAATTGGTCCCCATCCACTTTCGTTGAATGATCAAGAGATTCTGCTAAAGTTCTGTTTGTGTTTCACAGGAGAAAGTCAGCCACAGGTTTAGAATGGACAAAATGTGTATATTTGAGTGAAGTTTCTCTTTAACTGCACGTGAGTGTGCTGCATTCTTTCAGACCAAGGGAACAGGAAACTTCTGTCTTATTTCACTCTAATTTTCTGCTTAATTTCCTCCTCAACTCTGTCATCCGGCATGTCTCCCTTTCTCTCCTTCACCCTCTAGATTCATGGCTTTTCCCTTTGTCAAAAGTGCGCTGAAGACAGGTCACCCAGAAGATCTTTCCTCACTTTAATCTCCCTCTCCCAAACTCTCAGACTGGAGGTGACACGAGCTGCGTTCGGTCTGAGAGGAGGAAGCTGTGTTGTTCTGCCCCCCTGTCACTCTGTCCCCTTTGCTGTCTGCCTCTTTGCCCCGAGCTGTCATGTCAGACGCCGGAGCCATGAAGGCAGCGGTGGAGAGATGGATGGCTGAGACACTGAGGGTGGCACCTGTGGGCACCTGCCTGCTTGTGATGCCTCGGCCTTCCTGCGTCACTTTCACTCGACAGGGCCAGATGGGGCGTCCTGCCAGACTGAGGCTCTGTGTGCAGTCCAACTGCTCTACAGGATGACGTTAGCTGCTTGGATAGTGCGGTTCTCACACCAAGGGCAAGCAAAGCAAAGTCAAATGAGTTACTGAACCATCAAACTGCAATTTAGGGACTTTTTGCTTTTAATATATATTTTTAGTTCCCGTTATATTTTAAATTCACTTCTTGACCAATATGTACATGTGCAATACACAAAAAAATTATAAAATAAGTGCACAATATACAGTATACTATGGAGTAATTTTCTGTAATGTTTTTTTTTTTGCAGGTGTTCTATCTGTACTTTGAATTTTGCACTGCACTGCATTGCCTAGAATTAGACTTCTTTCAAAAACATTACAAAATATTGCTGACCATAAAATTCTAGTAGTGTTAATTTGGATGTGATCAAATTTTTTTATTTTTAAGACTTGCTTATGATACAATTAGCCAATTCATTTCCACCAGTTGAACTAATTTAAGTGGTTTTGCAGACTAGTTGTCAATCTGAGAGGCGGGCATTATTGTATTGACAGAGTAATCAGCCAATCACAGCGCATGAACGCTCCACATCATCTGACTCGTCACATGCATTTGCCCACACTTCCCCTCACATTCATGAAAACAAAAGAGGTGCTTATTTTGAAACATTATACATTCGTTTAACTGTTGGACAGCATTGCTTTAGAATAATCAGTGCTTTTAAATGATGTTTGATCTGTCATATTTTATTTCTATACTATATCAGAATATTTTGGACCTCTTGCCTCATCACAACCACGTTTTTCTTTGGGGTGGCTTGTCTGTTCCTCTCTTGATTTTAGGAGAGTGACTCAAAATCTATATTTTCTGCGGGCAGCACTACAACAACGCCTGGCCTCCAAAAAGCCCTTAACTTAGAAATTGGATTCAGTGATGTGTATAATTCAGAAGCCTGGCCCTGACAAACACCCAGGGATTGACGTGGGTTTATTTTAGCCTCCTCTGTGTTTTAGGCCGGGTGGATGCTGTGTATTAGACAGAGGAGCAATAAAGGCAGTGGACTTGTGGAAATCGGGCAGAGTCAGTAATCACACTAGCCAATGAAACCGCACAGACACTTAGGCTAAATTATTTTCGTCACTTGCTAGCCGTACTGAAGAAAAGACAGAGGAGGAGATGGAGAAAGAGAGAGAGGCTGAGGGGTGAGTAATAAAAGTGCATCTCATACGTTCACTCCACCAGCTCATAATGTATAATTGCTCTCAATTGCTAAACATGGATTTGAAGTGTAGTGTTCTGAATGTCGATTGATTGCCTGAAATCAAGGGTCTATTTGACGTCAGAGTTTGGATCGGTTTGTTGTTTTCCTCGCTCCTGGGTTCACTTGAGACCCGAGATGAAAAAGTCAAAAGTCAAAACCTGGTCCAAAACGAATTTGCTATATCTGCCAAAAAAGCTGATTTGAGTGGTTATACATATTTTTACTGGCCATTAAACTGCAATTTGTATTTCATCGTATGAATATGTAGTTGTCACAAAAACGTCAAGACTTTGTGCTATTGTTCATTAGTTATTTTAGTTGTGAAGAATATTTATGTTGGTCTGAATGTTAATGTGTGAAGAATAATAAGAAAATTAATATGATTGATTTTCCACTGAGAAAATTACGCTGAGAGGAGGTTTGTATGTCTTTGTTTTAATTTGGGACCCAGAACCCAGATTGTTATTAATCCAAGTAATGTTGCAGTCGAAATAAAGATATATTGGTAACTGTGAGTAACTTAAGAGTCGCTTTATTAAAAATTTATATTTTCATTCACCAAGGATGCATTAAATCAATCAAAAGTTCCAGTAAGGATGTTTAAAATGTTACAAAAGATTTTTATATATATATATAAATATATATATATATATATATATATATATAAAAACGTTATTTTGAACTGCTTTGCAACAGTTTTCCATTAAATTAATGAATTATGTCATGGCATAAAATTACCAGCTGTTTTTTTTATATATAAATACAGTGCACTATTTAAAATTTGGGGTCAGTAAGTTTCAGCTTTTTTGTAAAAACATCCAGCATCTGGATATTTAACCGCACTCAGGTTGGCAAAGATGCATGTACACCACTTACTCTGCCTCATTCACTACACTCGTGGCTCCTCTGGACTAATGGCATGGATTTCTGTTTGCATCATTGCATGCGGTTTCACCGTTTCAAAATCTCAAGGCACCGTTCTCCCATCAGGGGTTCTCGATGTAGATGTAGAGCCTGGACAATGTGCTGCTCGTAATGAAAGCCTTTCCAGGCTCTTTATGATCCCTCTCATATTCTTCTCCTCTGATCAGGAGCTCTTTGTCCACCAGAACAGAGAGAAAATCAAGTCAATCTTCAGTAGCGTGGTGGGCAGATGAGATCGTGTTACTGGGTGGCTCTGCGGTAAGCTCTCACTTGAAGAAATGGCCAGTGATTCTCATTATCACCGTCTTTTTGAATTCAAAAATAGAATCTGACAGGTGTGCCCTGAATCTGACAGGACGTCACACAGAGACACGCTCAACACGGCACCTCTCTGCTCGGCTTAAGGACGCTGTGGGAAATTCACGATCAAAATCCGTGATGCCAACCTGCTGTGGCAGGATGAAAGCCTGACCTGCAATGAAAGCAATGACAGAGCGGGATGACTTCGCAGGAGAAAGAGACAAACAGAAAGTATCATTTTATAGAGGATATTATTTTGGAGCATGCTTTTCTAAACATATTCTTATTCATTGGTATGCTGCTCAACGACGGCTTTTCCCCAAGCTGTTGATGACTCAATGAATAATGGATTCCAACAGCTCAATAAAACATTCGGCTGGGTTTGGACCAGGTGCGTTTCAGCGCATGCAGGTCTGAGCCAATGTCACCCAGTCAAAGCTCATTCACCGAAACAGCCGAGATCCACCAGTAAATATGGAGCTGATCTAAATGTCAGGCCTGTGAAATATTACAAAACTAAACCTTCCTGATTAAAATATCTGATGAAGAATGCTGAAATGTTCTATTATTCTATCTGTTGTTCTATTTGTCATTCTATCATTCTGTTGTTCTATCTTTCTATTAGTCTTTTGTTCTACTTATCATTTTGTTGATAATTCCATCTATCCGTCCTTCTATCATTCTATCTATCGCTCTATATTTCTATTGTTCCTTCTACCATTCTTTCTGTTGTTCTATTTGTCGTTCTATATTGTATCGTTCTAGTCTATTCTATCATTCTATCTTTCGTTGCACAAATTATTATTTAATTTCATGGTTCTCTATTGTTAGCCTTTTTAATATTAATCATCTGCCTATTGTTTGCCAAATGCTGTGATATTATAGTAGTGTCATCTAAGTGGAACTGGAACTATTTTCCAGAATTTGAATTATTCAATTTTATAATTAATGTTCTGTTATATTTCACAGCCTCAAACTTATTTTTGCATGTAGCAAAATGTGTTCTTGTGTGTGAATATTCATATCCATGCATGTGAATTAATGCATGCTTGCACACCTTCATGTGTGTTTTGGAGGTCATGAAACAGAGGGATCAAGTAAACGTTCTCATCTTTCTCTGGGAGATCTGCTTCTCCACCAGCCTGCTTGCAGACTTTGTTTCTTCCTTCTCAGAAACTGATTTAAGTGGGTCCCTAGGGGCCTCACCTCGCCATATATCCAATGCACTGTTTGGATTTACTTAACAGTATCCTCATGTTGCAAATGGAGAATGAAGTTAAATCAATGGAAACATCATCACACGAGAGCTACCGTTCAGTTTTCTTCCATCTGCTGACCTTGTGCTGCTCAGACCACCATTGATTTTTCCAATGAACAGTGTAAGAATGTACATAAGAGCTTTCTTAACAGTTTTAGGTTCTTGTTTATTTCTAAAGCCATTAACACAGAAGCTGATCTTTAAAAACAGACACAAAGCAATGTTCCTTCTTGCCAAATCCATTTGGATATATAGCAAATGTGAATTGGATGGCGGCGGTATCTAATTTAAACCAGCTTTGTTGGTTTGCGGTTCATGTGTACTGTTGGACACCATTAGAGCTAATGTTTTCATAATTACCGAGCATTAAAAACTGGAAATCAGGCTGCATTTCAGTACCAGCTGCCTTAACAGAACTAGGCAGCCAGTAGATTATAGGCCCAAAGCGCTCTGAATATTTACCAGCAGCGCAGGCAGTCATATCATTGCTTTTTCAAAATTTGCATTTAGTTTCATACTCCTGTGTTGTGACATGTGTGTGCGTGTGGTTTGGTTTTTCTCTCAGGTGGTGTGAAGATCATGTTTTATTCATCTCCGAGTCCCAACAGAGTGTCTTTTGGCATTCCTTTGTCACCCTTTCGGTGCACCGTGTACCTTTTTGACAGGTGTTTCCCAGTGAGGTGAGAACACTCAAAACTACTGCATTTTGGATCTGTCTTTGTGAAACAAACTGCATAGGGAGAATGTAAATAAGACTTTATTTATCTCATCAATATCACCCTTGTTCCTCCACCCACCACTCAAGCACTTAACACACTCAAGCGTTCACACATCAGTACCGCTTGCATTTCTTTCCTAACATGCTGGTCTTCCTATATGCATGTTAATAAATTGAACAAATACAATCTTTTTTTTCTTATTCATAATAAAGCAGTAAGGGAAGAGGGATGCAGTGCAGTATTGCATTAGGATTGGTGCTGTAATGGACTTCTCAAGGTTAATGGTGTGTGAGAGTGAAAGAGAGGGAGATATTTGTTCCTCCTGCAGGGTCTGTTTCAATGGACACTGTTCTTCTATAAATAATATATAAGAGGATGTTTCTTAATCTATGGGCAGTTTGGCCTTCAGATGCCAAGAAGAACACTAAAAGATTTGTTTTACTAGTTGTTTCATATTGCCCAACATTGAATATTAATGCAAAACATGAATTTTACATTTACATTTAGTCATTTTGCAGACGCTTTTATCCAAAGCGACTTACAATTGGGGAATACATAAAGCGATTCATCTTAAACAGACAGAGAAAGTGCTCGTAACACCAAGTCTCAGGCATTGTTCAAATAAGTACACGCTAGCAAGGGAAGGAGAGAATGATAAAGATAAATATATTTTTTTTAAGTTTATGATGAAGTCAAGCAGTGTCGAGATGAGTTTTCAGTTGTTGCTTGAAGATTGACAGGGATCCAGCAGTCCGGATGGGGGTGGGAAGATCATTCCACCAGTCAGGAACGGTGAAAGAGAATGTTCTGGAGAGTGATTTTGAGCCTCTCTGTGATGGTACCACGAGGCGTCGCTCACTAGCAGATCTCAGGCTTCTGGAGGGGATGTAGATTCATAATAGTGAGTGGAAGTAGGCGGGTGCTGAGCCTGTGGTTGTTCTATATACAAGCATCCGTGTCTTGAACTGGATGCGAGCTGCAACTGGTAGCCAGTGCAAGGAGATAAAGAGAGGTGTTACATGGACTCTTTTGGGCTAATCTTTTTAATTTTCTACATTTTTAAATAATTTTAAAACAGTTTTATTTGATTTTATACTTAAATGTCATGAACAAACATAATTTCCACCATCTTAAAATCCCCTGTAGATCACAATTTCTGGTTAAATTACAAGTTAAACAATTACAAACAATTAAAATTATTAATTTAAAGAATTGTTGATTTATGTTTTTAAATTATTTTAAAATTACATTAAAACATTACAGTTTCAATACAAAGTTTGGCTCTGTTGTCTTTCTATGAACATTTCATTTCTAGGATTATATGCATCCTTAATACAATTAAGTAATATTTTCAAATATTTGACATTCTTGCTGCTTTATCGGAAATTATGCACAATATTCTGTTCAGTAAAATTCACCTTGAATTTTTGTCTTTGTCTTAGAATATAATTATTATTTTGATCTTTAGTTAAATTATTATAGTTATCATGTGTTTACTTTATCATTATTATTATTAATTATGTTATAAAAAAATTGCCCCAAACTATTAATAAGACACACATATACATATACAGTATCTCACAGAAGTGAGTACACCCCCCACATTTTTGTAAATATTTTATTATATCTTTTCATGTGACAACACTGAAGAAATTAAAATTTGGGCCCAATCAGCCATTTTATCTCCCCGGTGTCATGTGACTCGTTAGTGTTACAAGGCCTCAGGTGTGAATGGGGTGTGTTAAATTTGGTGTACTGTTATCACTCTCACTCTCTCATACTGGTCACTGGAAGTTCAGTATCTCATGGCAAAGAACTCTGAGGATCTGAAAAAAAGAATTGTTTCTCTAACTAAAGATGGCGTAGGCTGTAAGAAGATCGCCAAGACCCAGAAACTGAGCTGTAGCATAGACCATACAGCGTTTTAACAGAACAGGTTCCACTCAGAACAGGCCTCGCCATGGTCAACCGAAGAAGTTGAGTGCACGTGATTAGCTTCATATCCAGAGGTTGTGTTTGGGAAATAGACGTATGAGTGCTGCCAGCATTGCTGCAGAGGTTGAAGGGGTGGGGGGTCAACCTGTCAGTGCTCAGACCGTTCGTCGCACACTGCATCAAATTTGTCTGCATGGTCAGGGGCGTCATGCACTTATTATTTTTGAGGGGGCACAGGAGGTGGGGTAGGGGTTTGTTAACACACCAGTAGGCTAATGTTTTACTTAATTTTTCTTTTTTAGGCTATTCGAAATATTCCCAGAAATGCATTTTGCACCTTTAGCCTATATATCATGTTAGTTAATCTATAACGACAATGGGCAAATTAACATAATATTCTAGGGTCATTCTATGGAAATGTCCATTTTTCTGCCCCTATAGCCTATTTACAGAAATATTACAATTGAAAAACATGTTAGGGTTATGATTTGTTCATATTTTAAAATGAAACAATGTTATTTGAACAGTTACACCTCCTTGTATGTGGCAATAATTGTTTTTTATTTAATTCAATAGAATTTCAAGCACCACAAAACTACGTGGTCCCACAGCCATGTACAGAGGAAAAGTGCTTTATTTTGAGGTCCAAAACTTTTTGTCTACCCTTTAAAATACAATAATGAATTCGTAACTATTCATATGATGTAAATTACATTTCATATGAAGCTTTTAGTTGAACTGGTATGACCTGCTTTATTGTTAGTGATTGAAAAAAAAACAGAATACAAATGGATTAAACTACTTAATTTAGGGAGTATACAATGATTGACAAAATGTGGTTTGATACCTTGCTAAAACCATTTTTTTAAATGCATTTTGAAAAGATATAAAAAAACATTTGAGGGGTGTACTCACTTCTGTGAGATACTGTATATGTATATGTGAATTTTTATATTTAAAATATAAAATCTTGATTTAATTTTGTTTTGCACCCATTTCACATTTCATGTTTCCTCAGGTGACCTTGAGGAAAGGTGCTATATAGTTAAAACATATTCAATTATTGTTTTTCGAAAACGAGTAGCTGCTATTTTTGCTATCAGCATTTTACAACCTGTTATTGATATCAAGCAAGGTTACACAAACAGCAACTTGATAATAAGGCATTAGGGATTCAGATTCTGTAATGATAATTAACAAAATAATCTGTCTTCATTTGCTAATCCTCTAATTGAGTTGCACTGCTGGCTACTGAGCTGCATAGATGAATTTCCATTAGCTAGATGCCTATAAATATGCATTCTTTGAATAAGATGCAAGATTCACAGGATACACACCCAGAACTGCACAAAGGAATTGTATTCAGGCATTAGACTAATTTGAAATAATTCAAAGACTGTAATTAAAGTTGATTTGGCTAATTGGACAGTAATAGTCTTCTTGGTTGTATGTCATGCACAGTGGTGCATTGTGTATAGAGGAATTCATTTTGTGATAATCAGCAATGCTTTGGTTTTGACACAAGCAACCTGATGTTTTCCTCCTTATGTTTGAGGCCTAGTTTAGCAGGCGTCGTCTATCGCCAGCTGTCTAGCCTGGTTCTTTCCAATAATATGACTTGTGCACTTTTTTGTAAGTCACTGATAGACAGACAGTCAACAGAGAGACAGAGACAAGATGAATGAGTGTCTGAAGCATACAGACAGCAGAGCCTCAAGACGGCTCTCGTGCAATCATGTGGGAAGAGTTGTACAAATAGATCTAAATTTCTGACAGATAGATTGACAGTCTATATCAGCGCAGCCAAACAAACATGCTTCTCAGCATTTGTTATATGTTCGTATCTTCATCTGGAAAACCGTAACTGGGAATCAATCTTCTTTGATCCATCTCTACTGTAGATTCCAGCAGCTTGAGGTGTTTTTCAGAGCGCAGGCAGTTTTTCAATCCAGTGTCAATGAAACGCACAGATTACAAGAAATAGGAGATGTCTTAAGCCAGAAATGCACTGGTGATCTGCTTCAGGGAAAATCTTATCTCTATTGACCTGCAACATTGGTGCTAAGGAAAAAGACCATAAAATAAAGGGCATTTTGATTGTAATGTACCCTATATGCATGTCGGGACAATATTTGATCCTTTATCTGGACAATATTTAATGTGTAATTCACTCTCTCTCTCTCTCTCTCTCTCTCTCTATAATTACATGTTTTTGAATATAAATGTATATAAATATAAAATGAAATAAGATTTGTGTATAAATTAATTGTTTTCAAAATCTATTTATTTTCAAATATATACATTTACTAAAATACATTAGTGTTGTTTCTATCATAAAATATGAATGTAATATAAATGTGAAGTATAAAGCTCAAATTAAATATATATTAAATAATACACACACTAACTAAAATACACTTTTTGGGGGGTGAGGTTTGCTATTGGTAGATCCTCTTCACTGAGCCAAATGAGTAGTCTAAAAAATAAGACATCATGATGGCTATATTGTTAATATTTTTTCAATTTCAGGAGATCTGCAGCAGCTGAGCAACTGCCTTTGAGATGAATGGTAACACTAATGCTGGCGTTAGTTAGCCTTCTTTATCAAAGAACCCGTAACAACATTCCCAGTTGTGCCCGCTGATGACAGGCCCTGTATGTCATAGAGCCACAGTCAATAACCTTCAGACCTAGAGCAATGACACAAAACCCGGAAGACAAATGTGTGGTATTGTATGCAATTGTGTCTTCAGTTGGCCGCCTCTGATGGCTTTGGGCTCATCGATTATCCAGCAGCGATGGAGTGAGTAATAGAGGTCACACACATACAAACACAAACACACACACAAACACAAACATACACACACACACACAGGCCTGAGACCTCTGAAAGAGTCAGCAATATATGCAGAAAAAGAGCATATTTATAATTTACTATCCTTAAAGGCTCTAAAGACTACAAGTACTTCGTTAAAGCTCTTATCCAAGCATGTTTGAGAATGAAGATTGTGAGGTTGTACTTTGATGGGGATAATGACTGTGATTAAGTCATAGCGTTCATCCTCCTCTCTAATGTATTGCAGATAGTGGTGTTTACTTAGAAATCGTCGCATAAACAAAGTGAAATGGGTCCCAAAAGCAGCTATTGACAAAAGGAGCTTTGTGTGGTTTTATTTCTTGCATTGCCAGACCCCACATTAATGTCACTTTCAGGGAAAATGGGCTTCTTTTAATCCTTTTTAAGCTCTACAACTCAAACACAATGGGTTCATGTGAAATATATTTGAAGTGGTTTTTAATTTTCTGAAACAGCTGACAGGTTTGAAGGTGCCATGTTTTCAGGAAGCATATAAGAACGTTTATTTATATAGGTGAATGGAGGTGGACGTGCAGTGTCTCTGTGATCCTGGAGACCTTTTGTAAGCCATGCTAAAGAAAACGCAGACTGTTTTTGGCAGTGTTGATCTTCTATTAGTTCTGCTTCATCTGGTTGAGCCCAAGCAAAAAGCATCTAAATTGGAAATGGCAACAAGCAAAAATGTGAAACTGATCTGTGGGGGTTTTGTTTTATTTCTCAAGGCCATGTGCAATGCCAAATTATTTATGTCTGTTTGTGATGTGTAAACATGATTTAAAAACATTTTGGATGAAATAAACCAAATGACAGTTATTATAGCACAAACACACTTTAAGCAAAACATTTCACACACAGAAAGTTTGGAATGATAAATATACAGCACAAACAGTCCAGTACGATTCTCAAACGAATGGCATTTATAAGCTGATTCTAATTCATTGTCTGATTATTGAATGAATCATTATTGTGAGTCAGATCTGTTTAATGAATCAAAAAGCATACAGCATGACCATTACTGTCCAATTCCTGAACAATTGACTATAAGATATTTATTTTTAGTGAATCCGAGTATAGTATGAATATAGTCTGCTAAATGTACATAATATGAGCCAGTTCTTTTAAGTAAATGAAAACCAGTTGTGTCTGATTCATGAGAATGAAATGAGCCGTTACAACACTTGTGTGAACTTGAGGGTCAATATTTAGTCAACTGGCTGAGGAGAAAAGCGCTGAAAAAAACTTGTTTGCAGATGCTGCTTGTTTTGATATTTTGTAATGACATTCAGACATTACGGCTAATGTACAATTTGGTCTGACAGACATTTGATGAATATGACATTACATTTAAGTAGTTATTTTTATTTAATCTTTTTGTGTGTTATATTGTTCCTTTCATTGTATGGTGTTTCCTAAAAGCACCATCAGTATCAATTTATGTAGAGGGAAATGCATTTAGGTAAAAAGGAAGTGCGGTGTAAAATAAATGGGCTGTGGTGATTGTCTGTGGCAGTACAGCTGTGCTCTCTTCTGTATCGTAGGCAACTTAAGTACGGGGAACATACAGGTGAGTGACTCTGAACTGATGTTCTGACCCCTATTCTATTGCGATTGATCACTTTGACCATCATATAGCCAACCTCATATTTCATATTTCCCTCGAGGGACTTTCCTGTTCAGGGTCTGTCCCCTTTACCCAGCGATTCATTTTCCTCTTACTGTTGAAGAATAGCTATCTACTAGAAGTAGTGATGCTAATAAGTTATGCTTAAAGTTTCTGTTTTAAAACAGTCTTATGCGTTTCATTTTGAGCAAGTTTCAGTGTATGTGACAGAATGCTTGGATATATCGCTCCTCTTTTTGGCATTTCAGTGTCACCCATTTCATGTCTTTCGGAATGGATTCCAATGAATTATTTCTGTCAGTTCTTCTTTTTGATCTTTTCAGTGTTTTGTTTTGTCTGGCTATCCAATGAGTTAATGAATTAACAATGCAATTATTTTCTCTGCCAGCTAAAATGAGTAATTTATAAGGGAGTCTGTGTTTCAGATGAGGGCAAGAATTACAACCCTTCATCAGACAGACTTTAGTCTGACAACATAAGCCAAAGACGTCGTTATTGTTATAGTGAAAATATTTCATTTTTCCACGCATGGCTCTTCTGTCTGTTCCTGTCCATCAAATCATTTTGGACTCTGACAGATGAAAGTTCAGAGAGGATTTATTCCAGCACCCATGGCTTTGATCTTCTCTTTTTGGTTTGTCGATATGAGGGTTCACAATCAACAGAGATCTGCCACTTATTTTTTTTCTGTCAGGACACACAGACGCTGCCAAATCAGACAGAGAGTGACATTTTGTGTCTCAACTAAAAGAGTATGGAAATGTATTCGAGTTGGGAGGAAATTCATTTTCTTTTATGAAAAGTCCCTTGTAGAACATTGATAAAATTGCATGTTAATATGCACATGATGGTCACTGGATCAGATTGGTTTCTTTTGATTCCTTAAAGGAAAAGTTCACCCAAATAAGACAATTTGCTGAAAATGTACTCACCCCTCAGTTCATCCGAGATGTAGTTGAGTTTGTTTCTTCATCGTAACAGATCGAGAAATTTAGCATTGCGTCACTTATTCACTATTGGATTCTCTGCAGTGAATGGGTGCCGTCAGAATGAGAGTCCAAACAACTGATTAAAAACATTATAATAATCCATCAGTTAACGTCTTGTGAATTGAAATGCTGTGTTTGTCACTTCTGACACAAATCAAATCATTTGTAATGAGATAATCTTGTCAAACAAATGTCATATTTTGGAAGCCTTCAATTTGATTATAGAGCTGCCTTACAAAAATGCTCTGCATTACATTACAAATCAACAAACACATTACTCCTTACTGGATAATGATTTGTATGTTTATCTTTTGCAGTTACTTTTCAATGAGTTGAAAAGTTGAAAAGCAAAGGAGTTTGTTGATTTGTAGTTCATGGATCAATTTCAAGCAGTAATTCTATTGTTCAACAAGCTCTCTTCCGTCCCTGGCCGAACCCCTTCATGCCGTGTTCACGCACCCTAATTTAATTCTTGTACACACACACTCTAACCTTATTTGCTCACATATTGGAACCAAGTTAAGCTCGCCGCTCCTCTGCTGTTCCATTACAGGCAAGGAAATGATGTAATCACAGATACTGTCAGTGTCAGCAGCAAGCTGTAATAAGATCTGATGCGCTGATCTATTCTGGGTCCTGGTTCTTTTTCACGGTCTCAAGTGGGAGAGAGTCAGAGAGAGGGAGAGATTTGATTGTACACGCTTCACTCTACGAACATTCATCATCAAGATGAGTTAGCTGATTTGTGATTGAGCATTTAGGTAAACTGTTAGCAGGGGAAGCATTTGAAGAGATGCTATCCTCCTCTAGGTCACAGTGTTTGCCAGTGAATGTTTTCGGCCTCGTGCCAAGCTTGCCAACAGCGCTTGATTGTGAAGGGAAACGGAACTGATAATAATGTTTCTGATATCTGCTGTTCCCCTCTGATAATGCAAGAAATTGTGTTTGCATAATTCACTGATGAATAAAACATTTCACCATCAGCCCTAATTGCACTGAATGAAGAATCAAAATGGACCGTTTCAGCGGCGATGAATAAATGAATAATCGACTCTATAATTGGCTTTAGACGAGTTAATTTAATGATGACAGGGATGGAATTTATATGATGGTGCAATCAATTAATAGCAATGAAAATGTGTATCCCATCATCAGTCTGGTGAACATACTGTAGCAATGTCCAGCTTCACGCTTATACCATCGGTCAATGTGATTGGCTTATACTGTGCGATCAAACTATTTCGTTACTGCTCCAGACAGACTGCATTTGAATATTACAAAATATAACAAAAATAAATATTTGTGACAATCATTTAAAATCTGGTAGGTAAAACATTCATCACTTACAGTATAAATGCGTGAGGTGGCATTAGATTAATGAATGAATGAATGATAAATGATGCATTTATATAGCGATTTAACGTGTATTGCTGTACACCCAAAGCGCTTTACAATCATGTGGAGGGGGTCTCTCCTCAACCACCACCAGTGTGCAGCATTCACTTGGATGATGCGACGGCTGCCACAGGACAACGGCGCCAGTGCGCTCACCACACACCAGCTACAGGTGGAGAGCATACGCAGTGGAAGCCACTCCAAAATGCGGGCAGTCGGCCCCTCGAGAGCAACTCTGCAAGCTTCACTCCCAATCAAACCACGCACAAATTGTGTGTATCCCGCTCGAGATATAATGTGGGCAGGGAGGAACACACAGTCTATAACGTGATCTACTTTGATATGCTGGAGCTTTCAGATGCTTGAGTAACTTGACAAACAATATTAAATAGGACTCACAGAACATATACCTGACTAACACACACACAGAGAGCTTTGCTGAATGACAAAAAGCTGACGTGCTTTTAAGCTTCCTGGTCATGACGTCACCCGCACCTGACGTCTGGCCGTCAATTTGACTGATTACTAGGGGTTTAAATCGGATGGTTTGTCACGATTCTATACGATATCATTCTCATACCCAGCGATACGTTATTTGCCCGATTCCTCAAAAAATGATACGATACAATTCGATTCGATACAGGAGTATATCGATCGATATATCGATATTTTCATATTATATACCTATTTTAAACAACCTACATTTTTATTAACTCACAAATGCAACCAAAATATATAATATGAACATAAATCTAAAAATGCTACTATGGGTTCAGTGCTAAACATCTTTTCTACAGATAACCAAATTACAAGTAATAGCAGAAAATAAATACAATAGAAGAAAGACACAAGTTCAATAAATAGTGCTTTTCAGTTTTTTCAGCTCAGTCTAAAATACATTTTCAGGTACGCTACAAAAATGTAATAATCAAATGTAAAATAACTGCATAGTCTTCACTGTATAAATTAAATAGCATATAAATTAATACTTTGTGATGTTACAAATGTTATTTAGTCAGGAGCAGTGAGCGCTTGTATTTTTCTTTGACAGCATTAGATTTATTATTAGTTTTCTTTCACTTTAAGAACGAAAGCACAGATTGAATATACTGATACACATGCCTTTTCTCTCCACTCTTTACATTAAGACATATGCTATGCTTAACATACTGTTTACAAGGATATTAGCCAAAACATGCATTTTGATGAAGTTTTGTCTGAATTTATTCATCCATGCTCAAAAAAGCGGAGGAGAGCTCAATTTAGTATTCGTGCAGAGTTGACGCGGCTGTCTGTGTGTGCGCTTCGGATGTGTGTGCGTGCGTGTGCTTCAGATGTGTGCGTGGAAAACTTCTCACACAGCGCGCGACTGTTCCGCCAACAATCCCGAGCGTCTTTTATGCTCGCCTTGTGTCTTCGGGCAGTCCTTATATCGAGTCCTGACACGTGAGATTGAACGAGAATGCACGTGTTGGTGGTAATGCATAGACGGACATTAAATTACAATGTGGACAGTGCCAAAATAAAGGTGGCTTTTTATACTACAGATATCGATATTTTATGCGTGGCATCGATGCATCGTATCGTCATACATTGTATCGATATATCAATCCATATCGATGAATCGTTACACCCCTACTGATTACACATATGATTCAGAGATGGATATCGCTGATGGCGTTCCCCACAGCGTTCGACGCAGCTCGAGTTCCCGAAGGGGAACAGAACTTTATTTTTACTTGTAGTTGCATTTGCTATGAATATTTTATTAACTGGGACCAGCCATGCCTACTATTAATGGGAATAATAGGCTATTGTTTTTAGTAGGCCTATAGAACCCTTTAGATACTTTATCAATATCATGGACCGCAAGAAGGACAAACATATCAGTCATGGAACAAATCAAGCTGGTAATATCACTTGAATCTCGGATCACACAATTATAACTTGTCTAATTTGGCCACACCATAAGAAGACATCAGTCACTGAAAAAGGCCATCATGCTTGGCTGAACAGAGGGAACAAGGAAACGAGGAAGGATAGATACAATGACCGTAAAGACAACACGGACACTGGCCGAGCTCAATCAAGTCGCACAAGATCGATCTTCTTACAGATCATCTATCCAATAAGTCGCTATGGCTCGGAACGCGAGCTGAAGACCCTTAACTAACTAACTAACTAACTAACTAACTAACCAACTAACTAACTAACTAACGATAGAACCCTGCAATTCTGAGATCTGATTAGCTATAGTATATACTATATAATGCTGTAATTGGCTGGGATTTGCTGCTGTAGAACTCAACATAATTCCATGTACATCTTCTTGCTGATATTCTGCATGTTGAAATGGTTCCATTTAAAGACTTGCATTCATTTATGAATCATTAATGATGCATGCACATTCGTGATTAAACAGCTAAACAAACTCAGCCGGTCCTCTGTTGAATAAGTTGCAGAGTGTCAACAGTAATTCTAGGACAGCGCAAACATAAACATAATCATCAGCGTGTTGATTTGAGGATTTGCATAGTGTTTGAAGCACCCGTCTTAGGGATTTGCTGATTTTCAAAGCAAGGAGTGCAGTAGCTGTGGTGACAGAAATCATCAGCCTCTCTACCGCTAGGCTACGGTACTGCCTCTGCTTGCCTACAAAACATAAATAAAATGTAAAAAATAATGACATATAAATATATTTAAAACAAATCAAAGAAAAAAATGTTAATGCGTTCACCATGCATTTGTATTTATATATTTTTTCTGGACTTAATATGTTGAGGGCAGTCAGTAATATCAATGTAGTGTGTATGTTTTCTCATATATCAGGACGTCCCACCTAAGGGCCTTGTTGCCTTTCTTCTCGTCTGTTTTCTGGTGTGAACAGCTCAAGGGTGTTTTGTGTTTGTGTATATCAGAGCGGGACATCTGGCTCTTGTGTTATTTGTGTTTCTAATGCACTGAATAATTCATGCGGGTTTGTTTTATTGTTTATGCTAGTTCACACAGAGATGAGGGGGATGTAAGAAGCAGATTTATTCCACTGCAATGAAGTTTAACCGGTTAACCTTGTGTGTGAGAGTGCTGCGTGGAGTGGTTTGTAATCTAAGAGGGTTGAGAGTGTTTCTCTTGTCACGGCAGGTTGCAAACCTGAAACATGTGTACATAGATGAACCCTGACTCTCAGCTCTCATTGTGAGGCATAAACATAGCCTTCTAGACCACAATCCTTTGAACCAGTTTATGGACTACAGAAGTGTATGGTAAAGTTCTCTATCTCCAGCCAAGATGGCTGCCCTAAAGACTTCAGGTGATTGATGTAACTTTCAAAACTCACAGCACTCCATTCCCTTCATTTAGATTGAATATGACTCATGCAATGTGAGCAATATCATTCCCTCCCTCCTTCACTTTCATTCAGTCTCTCTTTTAGAATGCTTTGTGTTATTGCAGCACTATTATGCGTGTTTTACAATTTCTTTAAACACCATGTCACCACTTAATTATGTGACTTGGACTTGGAAATGGATTTTACACAACATTCTCATGTAAAGCATGCTCTACAGTAAAATCACGTAATCTATGTGTTTAATTGATCTGTCACCCATATATCACTGTGTGCATGTATATCATTTGTCACTGTGTAGATCAGCGGGTGGGCGGACAGAGGTTTGCACTGACAGTTTAATACATGTGACCCCCAGACATTCTCTGCTGTTCCAGCTATTACATTCATCCCTTCAATTAATCAGAGGCACCAGCGTTCCCCGCTCCAGGGACTAAGAGGAAGAAAACGACCCCATTCACTCCTCTCTAATTTGTCCGCTAATTAAAACGGTTTTAGCCTGACTGGCCTCCAGCTCTGCGAAAGTTTTAAATTGCAGATTAAAAATATAAAATAAATTCACCCAAAATGATTTTTTGCCATCATGCACCATGGAGGGCAAGATTTTCAGACTATAACCGTGCACATTTTGGTGTGTTCTTATATGCAAGATAAAAATATCTAAATAATTCAATTTTTTTAATAAAATAATGCAAAATAAATAAAGATTTATGTCTATTAGAAATATTTATGGTCGGAAGGTTGTTTTTGGATGTTGATTGATGTTTGTGTGTTGTTTGGTGGCTGATTATTCTGTCCTGTGATTATGCATCTATTGGAGAGCTTTACCAGAAAGCCTGCGCTGACAGCAGCTTGACTGAGATGGAATTGAGGGAGAAGGGAATCACCTGTTCTGTTTTCAGAGCGTAGGCCCAAAATGACTGCATGATGTCAGGCTGTGAGCCGTCAGTCAGTCTGTCTCGTTGTGTTGTTTTTAGCTCTCAATAATAGTGGCAAAGCAAGCCGCTTCAGAAATAGCTCTATGGACAAAGGGAGTGGCGACTTGTGAATGTTGTGCTATTTTGACACACCACACCCTTGGGCTCTTTTTTTGTCTTTCCAAAAGTGTTTCTGTTGCCGGCAGATTACAGCACTAGCAATACCAATGTCATGGGTTTGATAGCCAGGAAACCTTTTAATATATATATATATTGGGAAAAAATCTATATATTATATATATTTTTTTTTATAAAGATGTATACCTATAATAAATTGTTATTTATTATTTTGGAGATCAATTTAGAATCTATAATATATTAAATAATAATAATAATATTGCATAAAATATTTTCTAATCTATTTAATATATATATATATATATATATATATAGTAATGTAAATAGTCATTAATCTAAATTATTTTATTATAATATTTAATAATATAATATAACATAACAATATAATATAATAAAATATATAATATAATAAACATAAACATTTAAAAATAAAGAAAAATTGTGTTATTACTGTAAGCCAAAGTCAATTATGTAAAATTATGAAAGAAAGAAATCTGGAGCGATTTCTTACACTGCATAATATAATTATAATTAAATTAATTCAGATTGAATAACTCCATTTAGCTAATCTAAATGAGGAATACTGAAAATGTATGAAATGTAACTCTAATTAATGGAATCATTGGTAATAATTTAGTATAGGAACACTATTAACAAATTGCATATTAGCATGCCTATTATTAACATATTGGCTCTTTATTGGTACTTATAAATCACCTATTCCGCATGACCATATTCTACATCCCTAATCCTATCCAATACCTAAACTTAACAACTGCCTTACGATTAATGAGCAGCAAATTAAGAGTTTATTGAGGTAAAGTCGTAGTTAATAGTTTGTTAATAGCGAGACTTGGACCTTAAAATAAAGTGTGACTGAATTATTAAATAATAACAAATTAGCATAATTATTCACTTAATAGTTCTGAAGGAATTGTACACCAAGTATAAGGTCATCTTTTAGACAGACTGACTTACTTTTCAATACAGACACCGGGCCTAACAGAGGAACTCAAGAATTACAACATTCTTTTTATAGGATCTATGGTGTGGTTCTGATGTCAATGGAACATCCCAGAGCCCCGTGGTGCCCATTCCCCGGTCCATGCGGAATACACTCTCTCCTGCAAAACATCTCTCATAGTCACAACACACAGCTGAACATTTTCCTAAGAAGTGTTGGCACCAGAGGGTTTATAGAGAGCACGAGGGTTAGTGAGAGAAACAAATGTGGAGGATCAAGTTTGTGTGAGGAGAGATGACGTGCGTGCGGATGACATTCATGGGTTTGAGCACACGTGTTTAAGTGTGTGAGAAAGAGATTGACAGACCAATCATTTGCTAGTTCAGAATTGTATTATGTTCGTAGCATTATATAATTCTGATTTTAATCATTATGCATGCATATGGATGGATGGAAATGTTTGGGCATGACAAAAGAAATAGACTAAAATACAATTTAAATGGACTACTACTAAAATTGAAAATTTGCTGAAATGTACTGACAATCAGATTAGCCCATGTAAGTGAATGTGGTTCTTTATCAGAAAAGATTTGGACATTATACCATTACATCATGCTCACCAATGGATTCTCTGAAGTGAATGGGTGCCGTCAGAATGAGAGTCCAAACAGCTGATAAAAGTATCACAGTAATCAACTCCAGTCCATCAGTTAACATCTTGTGAAGTGAAAAGCTGAAATTTTGTACAAAAACAAATCCATCATCAAGGCATTTTAACTTTAAACCATTACTTATGGGTGAAATACCAGTCCATAATCCATAGTAACACTTCCTCCAGGGAAAAAGCTTGTTGTCCTCTCACATCAAAATCCTCCAACATATTTGTTTAGAACTGTTGTGGCCTGTTTTCGCTTATAAATAGTCCTTTATCTGCATATTTCTTTCCTTAATAAGATGAGTCAACTTTTTCACTGGAGAAATCAGTAATATGGAGAGTGGACTCGTGTTTTAGCTGTAAGCAATGAATTGAAGTCAAAACGTCTTAATGTTAAACTTTTTGCTTCAAAAGACATTCATTAACGGACAGGACTCGAGTTGTGGATTAGTGTGTTTTTATCAGCAATTTGGACTCTTATTCTTACGGCTCCCATTCACTGCAAAAGATCCATTGGTGAGCAAGTGATGTTTTCCTTAGGTTTGAGGAAGGTAGCAATAAAACTGGCCATTTTTGTGGCCCTCAGACAGGCAGACAGTTAGAGAAGAAGCACAGAGAATAAAAGGTGACAGTGATCAGAGAGGGTACCACTGGTTGGGCTTTGCCCTTATCACAGGGGCTCTGACGTCCCCCCTGTTCCTTCATTGGAATTGCTAAATCTGACCTTCAACAAGACATTTAAAAATGACCCCAGATTGGTTTTCCTCTCCCGGTGCTGTTCCAGAGGCATCTTTCTCTCTGTAGACAATGAACTGGTCACTATAACTCCTGGAATAAACTACAGTTGTGTTGTGAATGAAGATAAATGTAAAACAGTGTATCTCTATAGCTTCTAGTGACAAGATATTTATTACCATCCCTTCTGACCCCATCCTAAGGCAATCTATCCTGGACATAAAGAACATGTTTATTTAATATAAAACAGATTATTTTTTTCAGCAAGAGGTGCTGAAAGAAGGCTTAACATTGAGGGAACATGATGAATACGAAATGTTTGTTGATCTGCAGATATGTATTTATATCTGTCAACCAGATATAAACATCAAATCCTCATTGAAATACAATGTGTGTAAATAAAAGAGAAAGCAAATGTATTTTTAACCCAGTCTACTAATTAATTTCTATGCATGCAGTTTTGAAGCATATCTTACAGAGAATATTGTCCTTAATCTGCTATTGTTGACCTTATTCAATTCATGCTGCAACATGCATGTTTATCATTATACAGAAGACTGCATAGGAATATTAAATTAACTTGTTTATTTCCTATAAACTACTGCCTATTGCCTACTTTATTTATTTATTTATGTATTTTGATTTTATTTAATACAAAACAGATTATTAAATTCCATTTAGGGCGTATTGGGATTATTATTTGTCTTTCCCCATTTATTTGATTTGGTTTGAGATTTTTATTTTTTTAAATGAAAATATTCAGAAGAATACAAACCAATATTAAAATAACATTTAAAATAAAAATGCAATTTAGGGAGTACTGCAGAAATATTACATTTGACCTAAATGCCTTCGGTAATGGTGCTTTTCCGGTCTGACATTTGAAAAGACCTCTAACAGCTGATCTTACATTGTAATAGTACAGAAGATTACTTTAACGCTTGGTGTTTGACGTAGAACAAACCCATTAAGTACATGTTTAATGTGGTTTCTTCTTACAGAAAGAATGCAGAAATCCTAGACGTGGTGCAGGAATCATAATGGCCAGATAAGAGGCTTTCGTTCGGTTTGCAGAAGCTTTTTCTGAGATCTTCAGTTTGTGGAATCAGAGCTATATTCTCGTATCTGTGTTGTGCTTTAAAGCCCTTATAGATTTATCCACCGAACACAATGAATCAAAAAGAAGTTTAGCTGGTCCATTTATCCTGATCTGATCCTGTGCAGGGGTGTATAAGTGTGTCCTGTGTGAAACAAAGTTTAGAGATGAATCCTAAATACTGGTCTTAGTGCTTCAGTCCACATAATGGTACGCCAAAATCTTCCCAGAGATCCTTCTCTGAACTTTCAAAATGTCTGTTTCGTAAACGTGTTTTAAAAACGCTAAGGGAACATTCCATTTGATCATTTTCAAACATGGACATGTTGCTTTTGAATGTTTTCTTAACATTCTGAATCAAGTAACATTTAAAAAACATTAGATTTACATAAAACTAACATTTCTGAAAAAAACCTTAATGCACCTTTTTGAGAACATTATTAAAGACCTGATATCTTGACTTGTTCGTAACGCTGGAACTTTCTGAGCACATTCCCTGTTAGCTGGGTTTTTCTATGTCGAGAGATGAATAGAACTTTGAGGTAAAGCAACATTTCTAAAAGAAACTGAAAATTGCTGGTAAGACTAAACAAACACAATAATGTTGCAATTTCAAGCAGAACTTAATTTCCTACATTCCTTTTGTCTATTCCCAGTTTTAATTTTTAAACCACATATCAAATTAATATTTCTTTATTTTGGGAAAACAACTACCCAAACAATATTATTTAAACCGTACATCAGGATGAAATTGTTGCCTTGACTTCAGTTAATCATATTTATTGACATTTTCACAGAAAACTGAGCATAGCAAACAATGAAAACCTGTCCTCATTCAAGACTTAACAACATATAATCATTTTTCGCCAGCACCTGAAATCTGAAGAGGCATCACTATTGAATTAGTTGAGGGAGAAAATCATCAGGATGAGTTGTTTTGGGCTGCTGCTTCCACTACAATCACACACGCTGCTCTGGTTGCTGTTACGGCCAATTTGAAAGGCTGTCAGATTTCCATAGCATTGAATAATCACTGTGTTTGTTCAGGTCTGATTGCAAGAGGCATACAGGGACATGGTTTGGCACAGTTAACATGGTTTATTTGTTCATATTTCTCTCTCTCTCCGCTCTGATTTTCTGAGAATATCAAGAAAAAAAAATCCTAAACAAGCTTTAGCTGAATAACTGATTCACTGGAGAGACACACTGCATTCACACACGCAGAATGTGTAACTAATGTTTATTTCCCACATATTTGTTGACACAGAAATTCTCAGTCCCAGAATCATTACAGAATATTTGCTGAAGCAATTACCTCTATATAAGTATGTAGAAATAATTCACTCTCCATGGATACATGCTCATGCTCATGCAAACAAATATATTCACACCGTTCTGCATTTGTAATTAGTGTGGACATACAGTATATGCAGTTTAAGATTAAGACCAAAAATACCCTGTAAGAAAATTTAGGATTATAACTTTATTTTGGGAAATGTTTACCTGTAAAAAATATTAAATTTTAATTTAATTTAATTTGAATGTATTTAATTTTAATTTTAATTTTAATTAAATTTTAATTTTAAATTTAATTTAATTTAATTTGATTTAGTTTTGTTTTATTTTATTTAATTATTTAATTATTTAATTAATTAATTAATTTATTTATTTATTTATTTATTTTATTTATTTATTTATTTATTGATTGATTGATTGATTGATTGATTGATTGATTGATTGATTTATTGATTTGATTTTATGACATTTTATGACATTTTGTGACATTTTGTGACATTTCATGACATTTCATGACATTTCATGACATTGTATTAAATTAAATTATTTTATTTTATTTTATTTTAAAATGAAAAATAAAATTGTCCAGTGTCCTTTTGTCATGAAAAACAAATTTGTGTAAAAATGTTATTAACATTTGGCAGTGATCTTACATTTTTTGACAGATATTACAGTATATTCCCAGCAGATAAATAAAAGGCCATGTCATGTGCATTGATGCACGATAATCTTGGCTGTTTACAGAACAATAATACATCAATAAATAAACTGTGTAAAGTGTATACATTATGCGCAGTATATGCTGCAAATTAAAAAGTAGGATGATAGTATGACATTTCAATCATAGTCTGTGTCTTAATTTATGGGGGTGTGGCTTTACAAACCCCATGGGCCAATGGGAGATTGGGGGTGGAGCTTTAAGGCTGTATGTGAAAAGGCAGCCTAACAACAAATAAATAATATTCTTAAATGTGACAAAGAGCATCTCCATTTTTCTTTCAGATTGCGGGTAAAGAAATAAGACAGCAGGAAGGGATTTGATCACCAAAAGTGACATGAAACAGCAATACAGGAATGTGTTTATAAACTCATGAAAAAGCAATTTCACACATGAACGTGGAATCTGTCATTGTTCTCCTGGTTATCTTAGCTTCTTCCACCACAAACGGAAGACTGACAGGAAGGAAAATTAATTAATGCAGCAGATATGCAAATATGTTAGCAAGCCCCATGTAGCAGAGGTTAAGATACGCTAACGACAGTGAGCTCAGAGAGATAGAACAGAAACTAGGAAAATAAATCATTAGAAAAAGATCTTCTAATAGGAAACAGACTGTAGGTCATTTGCAAATGAGGATCAGAGGAAGACAGATTCATGCTTGCATTTATATTCTCAGAGGCTTTCTTCGAAGCTAGTTGCAAGAAAGTGAATATGCACTGAAGTAGACTATTTTTGTTGGTAGTCAGGATGCTTGAGAACTAGTAAAACCACATAATGTCAATAAAATGTTATGCCAATACTTTTTTTGCTGCTGTAATTACACAGGGGAAATGTTTGATTGTTTAAAATGATCAGAGATAATGGTTAGATAATGGATGGTTTTAAACAAAGAAACTCATAGTACACGAACAAGAGCAACAACACTGAAATGACAGAGCATTCTGAGGTTAAGAGTGTTATTTAAGGGCACAATGGTGGTATTTCATAGCTCAGAACCTTAAACAGTTCTTCAAAGATGATGGGTGCAGTTTTTAAATACAAAATCAAGTTTAATATTATTTATACACTGTCATAGTAATTTGTTAATTTAATAATTTTTATACTTACAGTTTTTATTTAAATGTTTTGAATTTTTGGTATTTATGTAATGTTTGTTTTATTTATATATATATATATATATAAAAATGTCCAGTTACGACATTGAATTTATTATTTTTTTTTATCTTTTTAATCCAATTTTGTCTAAAAATGTCAGGAAAGTGATCTTAAATATAGCTTACATTTTAAATGCCTTAATAATTAAAGTTAACATTAGTAAAACTGTTATTTCCTTTAGTCCTTTTTGAGTTCCACTTAGCTTTATTTTAATTTCAGTTTCAGTAATTTTAGTCCTTCAACTTAACTTCAACTTTAGCTCAAAGTAGCAATACAATAATCACAGTGGTATATTTATGTGAGTAAATTTGTGTGCTCAAGTACTTTAATCTCTTTCATCTGTCAGTCTTGTTAGTCCACAGCAGTGCAGTAGGACGGCTATTGCATCACAGCCCTGGTTTCATCACTTTTAATATGATGCTGTAGCTTCTCTACTGCCATTAATCTGAAGGTGTCTGCTGAGCTCTGTGCGTGGTAGATAATGTGCTTTGGTGCCATCCCAGTGCCAGCTGTGCCAGACACTGCCCAGACTGGAGCCTATATAACTGGGTTCATTTGGCTACAGTCTTCTGCTTATGATTTCTATCCATAGTCTGAACATAACCATTGTACGAAACTAAAAGCTGAGCTGATTAGTAAGGAACAGTGTCATATAATTTTACAGATTTTTGAACAGTACAATATTTGTATTAATTCCTTTCTAAACTGTTTCCAAACACAGGTATGTGTGTAGGTTAAAGCATTACAGAAGAGTCCCTGGTGGACAGTTCTCTAAATACTCCCTGTATTTCCCAGGAAAGGACATTTATCACAGTTAATTCCCCCATCTTAATTATATGTGAAATGAGACAAAGAAAAGGCAGCAAGCGTGAGCTGCAGTAATTAGTTGCAGTGCAGTAATTGATATTGTTCTGTTGCAGTGACTGAAGTCATCCGCATATAGTCAAAGTCCCTTTCATTAAGTTATCAAAACAGCCGCAGCCATTACATGCTCAATTATAGAAGAGTATTGGGTTCTTTTCTGCTAATCTCTTGCAAGGTGATAAGTGAGAAAAAGGCTGAAATTGACTTGAGCAATTAGTGGAACAAATTATAAAGGTGTCGGTGTTTGTACTGAAAGATGAAAACCACTTAGGAGAAAGAAAGAAAGAAAGAAAGAAAGAAAGAAAGAAAGAAAGAAAGAAAGAAAGAAAGAAAGAAAGAAAGAAAGAAAGAAAGAAAGAGGATGGATGAATTGAATAATGGATTGGAAAGAAGAGAAAGGAGGAAAGAAAAGAATGGAGGAAGGAAAAATATTAGAGAATGGATGGATGGATAGATGTAAAGAAAGAAGGAAAGGGAGGAAATAATACATAAGGATGGATGAAAGGAAATGAGGAAAACAAATAATGGAGTGAAAAATGGAGGATGAATGGAAAGAAGGAAGGATGGGTGGGTGGAAGGAAGAAAGGTGGAAGAATGGAAAGTAGTAGAAACATGGAAGAGAGGATGGGATGGGAATGGAGGAAATAAGTGAGGAAGAAAATATCGATGGATGGATGAAGGAAATAAAGAAGTAAAGGGAGAAAAGAGGAAGGAAGCATGGATGCATAAAATGAAATGAGTAAATAAAGGATGGAGAAAGGAAAAGAATGGAACAGGAAAGCAAAAAAAGAATGAATGAAAAATGGATGGATGGAAATAATGAAAGAAAAGAACAGAGAAAAGAAAAATGTAGGAAGAATGTAAAGAATGAAAAATGGATGGATGAATGAATGGATAGATGGAAACAAAGTGGAAAAATGAAATTAAGGAGGAAACATGGAAGGAAGGATGAGAATGGAGGAGGGAAGGAGTGATGGAAAAAAGAAGAATGTAAAGAAATAAGGGATAGAAGGACCTAAGGACAGGAGGAAATAAAAATGAGGGAAAGAAATTGTGAGGAAGAAAAACAAATGAAAAGCAGGAAATATGGATGATGAATGGATGGATGGAAGGACAGGAGGAAAGAAAAGAATGGAGAAAGAATGGAAAGATGAGGAAATATGGAACAAAGGGAGGGAGGAAAGAAGGAAGTGAATGATGGAAAGAAGAAATAAGGATGAATGAATGGATGAAGGGAGAAAAAACGGAGAAAGGAAAAATAATGTAGGAAGGAAGGAAGGAAGGAGGATGGATGGATGGATCAATGGTTAAAAATAGAAAATAATGGAAGAAGGATAGAAGAAGAATATTAAAAAGAAAAAAATAACTGATGGAATGATGTCTGGAGAAAGGAAGAAAAATACAATAATATTTTACTGCAAATTATATATTGTTTCTTTAAATATAGTAAGCACTTCCTATATTCCTAAATAGTGTTATTTATTTCAGAAAATTGCATTATGTTTGCTGAAATGATTTATAAAATATCAACTCTAAGAAACAAATTACATAAATATGTTGATTCAAACAGCCACGTCCCGTTTGAAGCCTTCCATCCTTCCTCCCACTTATTCTGATCCAGACATCAGAGCGTGTTTTTGTGGATAGTCCTGAGTCAGAAAGGGGGTTTTACTGGCTTCCAAGTGCTGCACTTTGTGGGCTGTTCTGACCCGCTCCTGTTCTCAGAGCACAACAGAATTTCTCCCCCGCTGTGGAGGCAGTGAGGACACTACGACTGTGGGCTGAACTCAAACTTCGTCTCTCCGACAGAACTCTCCACGAGTCCATGTTGCCCTCCTGTATGGAGGCTGAGGAATCCTGGGAGGCTCCTGATGTGTTTATGCTGGAGCAGAGAGGCTTACGTAATGCAGTTACTGATGGAGAGTGACTCTAATGCACACCTGGAGTGGCTCTTGTGCGTCTGGGAGGGCTCTTAATGGGAACAGGGACGCACCTTTGAAGAGCAGGTGCCGGGGGCCATTTGTAGCACCACTCTGCAAAAACCCCGAGTGGAAATGCAGACAGGACAAATACTCACACATTCACCCTGTAATGGAAACCCTGTCATGATTTTCTTACTGTATGATTTTCTTGGAACACAAATGGCTGGGTACAATTCACTACAATAGCGAGTTTATCCAAAAATGAAAATTACCCCATGATTCACTCCCCCTCAAGCCATTCTAGATGTATTAGACTTTCTTCTTTCAGACTAATCCAATCGGAGTTATATTAATGTCCTGGCTTTTCCGAGCTTTAGAATGGTAGTGAATGGCGGTCGAGATTTTGAAGCACTAAATGTGCATTTATCCATCATAAAAAGTGTTCCACATGGCTTCGGGGGATAATAAAGTCATTCTAAAGTGAAGCTATGCATTTGTAGAAAAATGTCCAATAATTTTTATTTTGGGGTGAACTGTCCAGCCTGATCCCATGATGAAAAACACCTAAGGGAACTTTTTTGCAAGGCGTGAAATATGTAGCGCCATGTACGTTTCGTGACATATTCAATGTGACATGTCCACAGAGTGGCACTAAAAGAGTGTTCGGTTTCTGTGATGATGGTTTTGGACGTTTCATTGCATTTCTGACTTCAAATGTCCAATGAGTGACGTTATAACTGTAATGCTCTGTTACGTTTTTAAATATTGTGTAGTGCACCATCTGAACAACAATTCACCCAGTAGAATGTACAAAAACGAATGTGACGTAAAAACTCAATCTCAAGCATGCCATTTAACTTGTTTTTGATCTCTCATCTTTGAGTTCATTCATCGTGACTCGTGAGTCATATTTTTCACAGGATTCGTACTCATGAGTTCAATCCGTGCCGGCGAAAGCGAACCACATCTTGTGTCTGGAAAGCGAACCACATCTTGTGTAAATTTCTGTTGGAAACTGCAGTGATGTGTACTTATTGTTACATTTTCGCTTTTTGCAAAAAAAGTTCCCACAAGTACGTTTAATCATGAGATCAGGTTGGAACTGTTCCTGTAAGTATGAACTTTGCTGCAGATGTTTCTCATACAATTTGTGAGAACTAAAACAGAAACACATTATGTATGTTAATTAAATAAATAAAATAAACAAAAATAAATCATTTTCAAAATATCTTCTTTGGTGTTCCACACTTTCCATGTCATACAGGTTTCGTATAACATTAGGGTGAGTAAATAATAAAACATTTGGGGTAAACAGTATTAATTTTTTCTCAAATATTCCTAGTAAACATTTTTGAGAGCTAAAATAAACAAATTCCACTTTATGACAGATTATAGCATAAATTATAATATATGGTTAGTATAGTGCAGATTGTTTTGTCTTGCATCTCTACGTTTGTACCGATCGCTAAGGGAACATGTGGGCAAACAAATTTGAGAAGCCAAAGATTTAGGCATAGTCTCTGGTTGCTCTCTATTTAATCTCATTGAGATTGAGTGCGTGCCATTCTGGGGACTTTCAGTTATCAAATAGAGAAGATGGTACACGCTGCTGTCAGAATAACATTGTACATTGTGTGAGTTGAGGTCATGCCTGGCTGAGAGTTTGTAACAGCATATCTTTTGTGCATGCTGATATTTCCACAGGTCCAGACTGAGAGCTTAAGGCTGTATATCAGCGTTCACATAGCGCACATAATGATGAATTTAAGTTACGTTTCATAGTGAAAGACTGCAAAGATGCAAACTCATTCATATTAGCAGCAGGAAAAACAGTTTGCAACGTATGTCATGACAGTATAGCACATGCATTCATATCAGCACGTTCGGTTTTCACAGCTCTTTAGCTTTTGCTGTTTATATTTACACGTCATTACCTCAATGTCATGTTCTGGACAGAGTGTCAAGGCTTGTCACAAACTGTCAGTTCCTGTATACATTAATTAAAAGCACATGGTGAATTAATCACACTGTTATCACACTTGTATTCAAATTAAACTTGCAGTACATATGTTTTTACCCAGTACATTATTTTGCTTTCACCAAATATAATTTTTTTTATTTTTTTTTTTATTTACTAGCATTACATAAATTTTTTTTTATTTACTATCAGTTTGGATTAAAATGAATGTTACACCATTTTATTCCAGCGAAGGTGAACTTTTAAAGAAAATGTTGACCATTCTTTTCAATACGATGACAGTAATTTAGCATAGAAATACCATAATCACCGTAAAATGATCATAAAAGTGGTCAACATGATTTATACACATTATTCTAATTCTAACTCTGAAGTTGTTCGATCACTTTTGTTGACGAACAGACTGATTTCTTTTAAATGTGCACTGTTAATCGCTGTGGTTGGATCATTGAGTTGAACTTGAAGTTTTTTGAACTGGATCAACTGATTATTTAAAGTTTATAAAATTGGTATTTTTTGGCTCTGTTCTGTAATGAAGAGTTCAATTCGATTTTCAGAGAATAAAACTTTGGTCAAAGCTGTCGTATGAATTAATAATAATTATTTTAATGATACTTACTGTATATGTTGTTATTTTGAAGTTGACTTAAATATTCTTCAACATTTCCTGTTTTTTGTTTCACGGAAGATGAACCCTCACAGGGTTCTTAAAGGGCTCAAATCAGCCCAGCCCAGAGCTTCAGCCACTCCAGCACCATCTCTTTAGATACACTAAATACAGATGGTGACCTACGCCAAGATACATCTCCAGGTATCTTTGAGTAGGTCACCATCTGCCCCATGTTTGCGTGCATCTGCTTTCTCACCTGGGACTTTATTTATGTTGAGAGGTTGGAAGGTCATTAAAGGTCTCAATGCTGCCACAATGATGGATCAAGAAAAGACAAATGCGTTCCACACCACGGTTCATAGCCCTGAAAGTCAGGGAGAAAAATACCCATCATTCAAGCAACATGATCATGGGAAATTGAACATGACGTGGAAGCGGGCTGATCTACTGCATTATTTCACCATGTTCTCATACTCTGGACTCTTGCATCTCAGACACGAGAACAGGAACGGACCGTTTGTGTTTCTGGGCCAGTGTGTGAGGCATTTTACGTCGTACTGGAAAGGCCATTTTGTGACTGTGATTTTCACAGAAAAGATAAATGGGCTAGAAGATGCGCTCCCTATGATGCAGTGCAGAGATACTGCTCTGTGTGAGCCAGGAAAACCGTGTCGCTATAAATCTTGTGTGCCATATGCCGAGAGGAATTCCGTAATCCTGAGATTTTTGGGAGGGTGATCATTTTTCTCCCCTTGCTCTCAATGCACGCCGGAAAAGGGAAAATTAAAAATGGATCGCAGGTGATTTATCATCGCAGGTGCGCCTGGAAAACCACCTCATTACGAGGCCTGAAACTGAAAACGACAGTTAAAAATTCACGATTTTATTCAAAGTACAGTGTAAATATACGATACCACATGATGCATCATCTATATATAGAATAGCATTGCAAGCTGTTAATGTTCGCTGAATAGGATAGAAACTTTAACAATCTGTCTTTTATTGTTGAAAAGATGAGAATATTTCCATAATGTCAGAAAGCAACTCCTCTTTGAATTTTATTTTATTTTCACTTTTAGTTTTATTATATAATCTATCTATCCATCCATCTGTTTTTCTTAATTTATATTTAGTTTAGTTTAGCTTTGTTTTTGCTATCTAAAAATTTTTTATAATTTGTTTTATATTTTATTTCGTACTCACGAGGCCGTTGTATACTATAGTATAATGTATTTTTGAACTCTACATTTTTACCACAATAGTCCAATACTACAATAGTCCAAGATTTAATTAGCTCCATTAAAATGTATTTCCGTGAAGGCAGATTCTATAATATGAAATAATATGTGGATTTTCAGATATGCAAACTGCATCTGCAGTTTCATTTTTATATATAAAAACAGAAAGTGGCAAAATTACAGAATTTGTATGATTAATAAAAAGATTCGTAGCATAACTAAAAACATTTGGTATTGCTCAAAAATCTGTTCCATTCTGTAAGTCAAAGTGAGGCTACGGTTTGTTCATAAAGTGTGCAGTGGCTGATGGAGGCGGCCTCTCGGGAAAGAGAGGATTATAGCATATTAATTTTGGTTTATTTTTGTCCCTTATTGTATTTGGCTGCATGTCTTCATGGCTTCAATGCTTAGGGTCTAATGGCAATGCTAATGTATTCTAAGTCCCTGAGGCATGAAACTATTCTTGCTTTGTATTATGTTAGCCATCGAGTATGACAGTATGCATTCTCCCTGCAATTAAATCAAGACGTTGTGCTGATGTAGTCAAAGTGAGGGCCGGCCCGTAGACCTCAATTTGAATATCTGCCTGTCACTCGCCATTGCCTGTTTATTTACCTTCCTCTCTGTTAGCGGTTTGTCCTTGTCAGAACAAATGGAGTCAGAACCACTGATGAAGGTTTCATTTAAACATTGCACAGCTAACTTATTATAATATAAATATAAATCACTTCGATTTTAAAACATGCTTGTTACCTGAGTGTATGTTTACATAGAAATCAGATGACTTTATACAGTGAAATTCAATCCAGTGTTCATTTATGTGCTGTCCAGTGTTATTATACTTAACTAAAACACACACACACACACACACACACACACACACACACACACACACACACACACACACATGTTGGTTTTTATGGTTTACGGGGACTCTCCATAGGCGTAATGGTTTTTATACTGTACAAGCTGTATGTGCTATTGCCCTACACCTACCCTACACCTAAACTTAGCCCTCACAGGAGACGGTGCATTTCTACTTTCCCCCCAAAAAACTTACTCTGTATGATTTATAAGCATTTTAAATTATGGGGACACTGAACATGTCCTCATAAATCACCTTCTCCTTGTAATACCTATGTCATATCCATGTCATTATACAAATTTGTGTCCTCATAAACCACATAAACATGCACACACACACACACACACACACACACACACACACACACACACACACACACACACACACACACACACACACACACTGTATATACACACATACTGTATATACATACATAAACACAAGCAACATTTCCATTTAATGTGATATACAATATGAAAATGAAAAAAATTAAAAATCTAAACTATTGACATATTTAAAAAATATATAAATTATTACAAACTTAATTACAAACTAAATTATTATTTAATTGTAAATAAAACCAAGATTATTCCAGTAAGATTTACAAAACTATATTATTTTGGCCTTTCTAGTTACAAATATTTTATTTCAATGTATTATTTAAATTTTTTTTTTAACTAATTATAAAGTTAATAGCAGTTTCTGAGTGAGTGCATGTTGATCGTTCATTAAATAGAAAAAAGAATGGCTGATTCATATGATCATGATCTTAAATTACAGTGAAACTCTCTGGGCTTCAGGTTATCGGCACAGTTTCCTGCTCGGCTCATTTCAGCCTCTGCAGCCCTGTAATTGGCTAAGAGAATCTTATTGTGCATGTCAACAACAGAATGCCCAGCAGTTGTCTTTTTACTGCTTTCCTCTCATTGCCAGGAAGACCATGGACAGAAAATATCCGAGGCCATGTGCATATCAGGTTCAATTAGAGCCCGGTCCATTATTCTCAGAGCAGCTTTTCAAAAGGAATTAACTTGAATCATTTAGTTTCTTCGTAACCGCTGCTTTCTGATTTCCTCTGCTGCAGTCTCACTTAATGCAAATAGCTCTGAGTGGGCCTTCACTTTAGTTTAGTTTGAGTTCTTTTTTTCTTTTTTTTAAGTTTAGCCTGAAGAAAGCATAAAAATCAGTACGGGATACAGAACAGCCATTTGTGTCCCTCTTGTACCTGACCTTTGCTGTGTGCTCATTTAGACATTTCTTTCTACAAAACAATCCATTATTTTATATAAACATTTGTATTAAATGTATTACATAAAGAGGCTTGAAACTGAACAGTAAACAATCTATCACTATTACTAACAATCTATCACTTTAAAAATATTTTCAATATAGTATATTTGAAGAAATAAAATTATTTAATAATAAATATATAATGATAATTTAATAACAAATGTATAATTTATAATAGATTTCTGAACAATATTTTAAATAATAGTTTTGCATAATAGAGTAATGGAAACACACACACACACACACACACACACACACACACACACACATACACACACACATACACAGATTTTGTATTACTATTATTCATAATATTATTCATAAATGTTTTTATAAATGTGTTTATATATATATATACTATTTTTTTACAGAGAAAGTGAAAAAAAAACATTTATTAGAAATAGAAAAACATTTAATTAATTGAATGCATCTTTGTTGAATTTATTTTATTTATTTCTGGAGATGCCACCAAACAATTCTGTACATTATAGAATAGTTACAGTCTTGCACACTTGAATAAAAAATGTGTGTTTATTAAATTAGAAAGTGTAACTGTTTTATAGAATGACCCATAGAGAGGACACGAGTGGAATAAGGTCTGTTCAGTCTCTTTGCTGAGGATCAGAGTCTGACAGTCATGAGCTGTAGGAATACACAGAACGGGACAGCCATCTGTGCAGAACATTCTGGAGATCTGCTCCACACACACCCATCAACTCTTGATGCTGCATGAAAAATACAAGTGCCAGCAGATTAAGCCACATGTACAATGCAAGTTTTACAACCACCTCAACAATCCACGGTTTATGTGTATAGGATGGTGAAGGTAAGAGTATATTTTCAGAAGATAGTAAAGCTGCTCTGGAATGTCAAAAGTCAAGGACTTTGGCAGCTGTCACTGCTCTTTGTGCACGTTTATGTGATTATGCTTGTGCTTTAAAGACACATTTAAGATAAAGAATGGAGTCTACAAGTAAGCGTTATGTATTGGCTGTCACCGGGTGATTTGTCATTACTTTGTAGACTAGTCTATTATAGGAGAGGAGGAATAGAGAGTTGCTTCATCTTCTTGAATTAGATTTGTGCTCTTCCCTGGAGCGATATTCCAAATGTGTTTTCCTAACTGCGGTGCAGAAAACAAAAGCACAAAGAAAACAAATGTGGTCTTTAGGGTGAGATTGATGAACGAGAGATGTTCATGACTCAGTGAAGGTGTTTTAGAGTTGGGCATCTCCTCGCCAGCTCTTACAGCATTGCCAAGCTTTCGCTGAAAAAACACAACAAAACATGAACATACATTACTCTCAAGTCACATTTGATGTTAGCCGTATCCAATAAGCAGCAAAGCCACATGATCAGTTTGCTCTGAAAATGTGTCTGGTTCTGTTAGTCTTGCCACAAACGGAACATAAGAAACTCACAAGAAAAAGAGATGAAAGAAAGAACAAAATACAGAATTAAAAAGAGAAATAAATGACAATAGATTGTGATGGAGAAAGTAAACAAAAGATAAATAAAATATCAAAACAAGCAAACAAACTAAATTGAAAGTGAATGAAAAAGAACGTAAATTAAAACAATACAACAATAAAAAACAAACAAAATTAATGAATGTATGCAAAAAAATACTTGAAAGAGAAAACATTCAAATATAGAAAGGGGAAATTACCCGACAAGTGAAAAAAATTAAATAAAAAATAAACAAAAGGGCAAACAAACTCAGTTGAAAGTGAACTAAATAGAAAGTGAAATAACAAAAGAATAAACCAGTCAAAATAAATATATAAACATATATACATACAAACACATCAAAGAGAAAGCAAGCTAAACAAACTTGGAATGAAAGAGGAAATGAAGATAAGTGAAGAGCAAATGAACAAAAGAATCATTCGATCATTGAAAATGCAACTGGTGAACAATGAAGGTTGTTTTATGGCATTGCCTCAAAAACAACATTTTTTTTTTTTTAAAGAGTATATTAGGACTGTAAATGTGTGTGAAATGGTTTAGTAGGATATTCATAATTGGTAAGGTTTACATTTCGCTTTAATATTTTGGTTAGTTTGTTTGATTCCATTGAGCTGTGCAGTCCCTGTAGTGAAATGCTGGCTTGCCGACCAGTTATTATTGTTGTACCTGCTTGTATTATGTTACTTGCTTCTCTGATTGTTATGCTATATGTATGACTAAATGAACAAACAATCATCTGCAATAGTGACAGTTTAAAGGAAGATCGATGTCTGTGCAGTTCCCATCGCTGAGGGAATATTAGTTGAACCACCACTAATTTGCTGGTGATAGAGAAGAAAATGAAACCAGAGACACATCATCCTTCTGTGCTAATTCAATAATGGTGACCGATTTAAAAAAAAATAGCAACTAACATTTATGTTTATGGACCTATAACTGACCAGAAAGACAATGCCCAGAGGAGCACTGACAGGTTCTGAGTGTGTTTCCATTTTATAAATAAAGTGCGGGTGTGAGCAGTAAACAAACCGAGTGTGTCGTAGCATGTTAGAGCAACGAGCTAAGACCACTTTAATGATTCAGAGGGGCCTCAGGGGTCCAGAGTCCAAATGATGATTATCACACCCACTGTAATAACCTAAGCTTTATCATTTCCCTTTCACAGATCCCTGCAGCTTCCGAGGAGAGGCATAATCCAGTCAGGATTTGAATGGATTTATAGTTTTTCAGCAAATAAACATCATCAAGCCATCCAAAGGATGGAGAACAGATGGATGACTTGATGGATGTGCCAGGATCACCAGCGAAAATACACAGAACTGCAGAAGAATGTTAAATACACCTATAGCATATATTCAATAATATTGATTGAAACGAAAAAACTGTGTTGTGAATACGGAAGCTGTGCTAAACAGTTTGCTTCATGTTTTATAGGTTTGGTTAGAACTTTATTAGTATAAAAGCATAAAAATAATGGCTTTTTGTAGGGCGGGCGGGGGGTCTGTTTTTTATATGTTTTTTGAGCGTTTCTTAAGGGGTTATGGTGTTGGAAAATAAAATGAAATGGGGGAAAATTATTTCAATGCTGTTGCATTCTCTCGCAAAGCTTATGCATCCCCCCGAGAGATTTTGTGTCTGCTTCAAAAACTTTAGTGATGGAAATGTTATGAGGAAAAAAATATGTCAGTGCTTTTGTGAGAGAACAATACTGTTTTCTCAGTATTGAGAAAATGCAAGAGAGAATGCAAATGTAATGTGGCCCTTTTGAGAACAAATGCAAAGATTTTGTCGACGAACCCGGAGTTTCACTGGGGAATACAATACTTTTGGAAGAGAACACAAAATCTCTCTGAAAATGACTGCATTCCCCACAAAACTTTGCGTTTGCTCACAAAACATTTGCGTTCTCTCGCAAAACTATTGCTTTCCTCACCGCAAAACGTTTCGTTCACTCGCAAAACACTAGCATTCTCTTACAAAAGTATTGCATTTCCCCAAGAAACTTTGCATTTTCCTCTCATCTCACATATTTTATTCATCACCATGTCATGCTAGGGGCTCTGTAGTATCTTATGCTCACCTAGGCTGCACTATTTAATAAGAAATACAGTAAAACAGTAATCAGTAGCGTGTTTAGGCACCACGCAATAGCATGGGGCCCGCGATCCAGGTCCAAAATATATGGAAAAGACCGCTTTTGTAAACAAAAAATTGCTTTTGATAAATCAAACTTAGCTTGTACATAGTTGCTTGTATAGTGTTACAAACGCAACACAGTGTGTTTGATATAGGATAAGCAATGCTGAACAATACTGGCAAAATCACCACTACTTCTGTAATTACACACCTCAAGAGTGGTAACACATATTAACTACATGCAATTTTACAGGTTACAGGTAACACAATTCTAGACATTTATCTAACAGAGAACACACTTGCAAACTTTTACATCACTCCTCAGTCTCTTTGAGTAATTTGATCTAAATCTTCTCACAACCTGTAACTGGCAGTAGAATATGCTGAGAATAATGCATCATCAAATATATACGTGATATAAGCAAACCAACCAGAAGAAAACAAATGTTAGCATTTGCTAATTTGGTTGTACACAATTGTTGTATTGGTGTTTAGTTTAGAACAAAATGTGAAATTTATGAATAAGGCCATACGACCCACAATGCAACACAAAGACTCCAGCTGTAAATTCATCCTGTTGGTGTATTTTCACTCAGAATAGCTAAGAATTTCACAAACAATTACAAATTGGCAAGTAACACATTGAAACGGGAAATTTTGAAGAAAGATTTAAATAGTATTTTCTTGTAAAATGTACTCCAATAATCTTTATTTATTGTTTTATATTATGATTAATCTTGACGTTGTATGAAATGTACATTTAATTTATGGAAATATTCAATATATCAATGAATTATAATCATTGTACAATTCAATAAATTTCCACTGGAGCCCTACTCTATTTTGGAAGAGGGCATCTTATTACAAAGTTAAGTTATAGAAGAAAAATATTACTTAAAATATTATACAAGTATTATACAAGTATGTTCACTCCCCAAATCCAAATTAATTACCGTGTCCATAATATTAACAGATCACTATTATTCAGGGGAATGAATGAGCAAAATTCTGTCATAATTCACTTACTCTCATGTTGTTCCAAACCTTTGAGTTTCTTCCTTCTGCTGAACACAAAAGATGTTTTGAAGAACATTGATAACCAAACAGTTCCTGGTAGTTATTGACTTCCATAGTATTTATATATTTTTTCTCTACTAAAGGCTACCGGCCTTTTTGCTCACCAACATTCTTCAAATATTTTCTTTTGTGATTAAATGATTACAGAATCTTCATTTCTAGGTGAACAACTATTTTAACTCACAATTAGTGCATGCCTGTGTAATGAATCTCCCAGGACTCTCTGTGACAATGTAACCCCTGCAACAATGCCGTTCTCTTAATGGGGGTCTTTTCTCTCTGTCCTGGCTGGGCTAAAGGAGGGCGACCAGGTGAATCATTCTGTCCATTCTCACTGAAGCCATACAAACGTCATTATTCATGACTCGCTAGTTTGCCTGATCGCTGGATGTGCATATTAATCCACTGCAGAATGAATGTTCATTTAACATTATTAATAGTGATATGGTTTTGGAAACACACCGATCCGGGGATGAACATGGTGTGAGCCCAGCTGTTGTTTTCTTTCGTTGTTTCTGCATGAGCAGCCATGATGTAAAGGGCAGAGGATGCCTGTGCTCCGGCACACAGGGAACTACTGTTCCCTTTCTATTTGTTCCACTCATCTGGGGCACTTGGTAGTTTCTGTAGAAAAAATATCCAATTAATTCCTGTTTTGTTTTGACGGCGGTTGGTATACTAATTAATACTGGCTGAAGCATTATTTGAATGCTGGCGTCAGTCTAATTGTTTTGGCCATAATCCGCATAAACAACATGGTTTGCATTTGCACATGAAAGATGCAAGACATTTGTTTCCGAGTGTTTCAGAGATACGTTGGCATTTTATGTCTTTTTCATTAGAGTTTAAGAGCCTCAAGAGGCTTTTTAAGAATTTCAATTTTCTACATATTGAAGCTGCACACCTCTTTACTATTTTACAGTCTATCAATGCAAACACTGCCAAATGCAGAAACTAAAAGTCTCTTAAAATTAAGCCTCCACACAAACCTGATTCTGAAATGTGTTGTGGTGCCCACTAGTGAGCCAAGGATGGCTCAAACTGCCAGACAACACAAAAACAACTGAAACTAAACATAAATTAGCAAGAGAGCAGATGAGAAGCAGAATAACATTAACAAGTTCAAGTGTTTTAGGCTTAAAATATGCTATCATCTATCTATCTATCTATCTATCTATCTATCTATCTATCTATCTATCTATCTATCTATCTATCTATCTATCTATCTATCTATCTATCTATCTATCTATCTATCTATCTATCTATCTATCTTTCTTACTGATGCCAAACCTTTGGATGGTAGTGTAGTCCACGCTTTAAAAATCCAGCAGAAAAAGTATAAGATAGCTTTAGCTTATTGTTTTAATGAATTATTATTTGGGGCACCCTAATTCTAATCATAGATAATCCTCGTTAGGATGGATAGCAGCCAATGTGCGTTGTGATGGAGCTCATAACTGTTCATTAGATGCAGTCACATATCTCTGACCGGAGAACAGGCCTTTAATATTTAATCTGTAACTCTTAAGATTCTTGTTTTGAGGTCTGATGCTATTATTTTCTTAATGTTTAATCCATCATTCAGGAAATCAGCACATTTAAACATGTATTATGGGATCAGCTTAGAGATTGGTTCCGTTCCCATGACCTGAGAAGAATGTTTATGAGTGTTAGGTTGCTAAATCTCTTACTCTTTCTTTCTGCCAGCCTCTCTTTCTCTCCTTTCCTTGAACTCAGGGTCTATACGTTCTGTGATCTGAAAAAGAACTGCTTGGTTTCTCCACTGATCATTTGTGTTATGAGACATGTAGAATCTGAGCTGAGGCTGATCTGACAGGTCTCTGTGGACCAAGGCGTATAGATCACTTTTAGCTGAAAATGTCACAGAATATTGCTCTGTTTTTTCTCATTAAGGGTCTCATTTACTATCTGTACTCACATAAAACTATGGGGCTACATTCAAATTTGTACCAAAAAAAATGATAATAAAAAAATGATAAACTGTATAATAATAATGATAATAATAATAATTTAATTAAAATTTTAATGTAGAATACATTTAGAATCAATCCATTTAGAATCAAATTCATGATTCATGAAAAAAGACAGCTGGTTGCCTTGTATCAGGGTTATTATAGTTAAAAATGGATAACAACAACAAATAAAAAACAAATAAAAGTTTTAATATATACTGTATATATATATATATATATATATATATGTATAAATTATTTTAATTCTTCTAGTTACACAACAGAAGTACTAAAATGTTAACTAAAAAAAATCTAAATATTGCCAAAAACTATTATACAAAACAAAAACTAGACTACTGAAAGCCCTGTGTAAGGGTTATTATAGTTAACTAAAACTATAATAGTATATCATTGACAATAAAATCACACACACACACACACACACACACACGCACACACGCACGCACACACAGTAATAATACTTGAAATAATTGCAATTAGAATAATTAGACATTCACAAATAATTAACAGATATTAAGATAGTTAGAAATATACACAACAGTATAAAACCCACAGAACAGAGTGTGCCTCTGTCCCAAACAGTTTCATTTTCATTCACGAAAGAAGAAACATGATGTCTATTCTGACTAAGGTCTATAGAGAGCCTTTTAGGGTGGTCCAGTTTCTAACTGGTCTTTTCTGGAAGCCTTAAATTGAATTTGCTACAATTTGTGCTCAGAAGTTGAATGCGACGATCTATGCGCACTAATAAATTAGAAACATCGAGACACTCTGATAAAAGAGAAAGCAAACAAGATAAATCGACAGAGCGGGAAAGAGGGGTGTTGTAATTCCATCTCTATTTGCAGATCCAGATCTTTTTGTTCTGTTGTTTGTCTGATGCAGTGGCTACAATTGCTAGTTCGTTCTTTCTACCCAGTAGCAATTTCCATCTTAAAATATTTCCTCTTTCATATGTCTTAGAATAATTGTGGTGAGAGTATTTGTGAGAGTGCATAGAATAGAAAGAAATCAATTCATTTCAAAGAACGAGCCACATGTCTTTTCATAAGTTCAACAGTGTGAAGAACTAAAACAACTAATGAAAATGGTCCATTTCTCTCAGTGGGAGCCATTCTGGCACTGTTGCCCGAGATATGACTCACTTTTGGCAGAGGGTATGGAAAATGATAAAAGACAGGGTGTCTGCAGCAGCTGTGCAGGGTTTTGGATGTTTGCGGCGTTTCTTGTGTACCCAGAAAAGTACGGGTGACGAAACACACCCTCCGCTGCGAGGCAGCAGGTCACACACAAGAGGAGGCAGAACTGTGTGAAATGCACACGTCGTCACTGCCTTTCTCTCCATCAATGCACACGCCTCTAACGGCACAACCAATTAACAGAGGAGTAGGGTGTGAGGACTGCTGTGTTGACAAAGCATCCTCATTCCCCCGTGAGTTGTGTAGCTCCCAAGTCACCGCCGTTCCGTGTTTTCTCACATCGGCCTATGTGTTTTTGAGGCAGTGCCTCATTTCCTCGCCCGACTGTACAGACTCCCTTTATTTGTAGTGAGCTCTGCAGTCATTACAGTCAAGGTGACCCAGTATTTGCATACATGGGGGTGCAGTGGTGCAGATAGTACATGGATGTAAAGGGACGACTAGTCTGGTTGGTGGTGTACACAATTTGATTAACTCTTTCGAGGATTTAGTTAACAGAAATACTGCAAATGACATGATATTTTCAGTGATGATTGCAAATTGAATTTTTTATTTGGATAGAAAAAACTTTGTTGGCATGTTCATTTCTTTAATTTCTCTCCCTGCAGCTCTTAAAAAATTAAAACATTTTAAGAAAATGAACCACGGTTTTACTCCACACACACTCACACACACACACACACACACACACACAAAACATGGTTAATATCTTTGTCCTAGCAAATTTCCCGCATGGGTGCAGGGTCCTCTGTTCTGCAAGTTCGTCTCCATTTGGCTCGGTCCAGAGCATCCTCCGGGGCAGTGATGGCATGCCGCATTTTGTCCTTCAAACGGTCGAGCCATTGCTTCTTGGGTCTTCCACGTGGTCGCTGGCCATGCGGGTCAAAGTCTCTTTAAGACAAGTCATGTCACTCGGCGGCCATCTTTGAAACGCCTCTCGGGCATTCAAGTGCAGCTCCTATCACTTTGTATGGGGAAACATCAAATTCTCCAAAACTGTTCACTAAACTTACGATTAAATTTCATATTTGAAATCACCAACGAAATCGGACAACAACCGTGTTATAAATGTTGTTTCTTTTGCTCAAATAGCGTTATAAAAAGCTTATTTCTCAGGCTAGATCAGCCAGTGCGCATGAACAGTTCTGAGCGTGTCTCAAAGCGCTGACTGTTTCTAAAGCAACAGGGACTTCTAACGGCAGCTGCAGTGACACACTTACTTTAGCAATTGGCTCTTTCATTCAGAAGGCGGGGCTTCCTGCGATTGAGTGGTCACATAAAGCGTTGAATTTTTCCCCATTCAAAACTATATGAGTGACATGTCTTTGGTATTCTATAGTCTTTGTGCGGGTTTAGTCGGAGTGCTGTTCTTGCCACCAATCCTTCATCGCTTCACCGGTGGCCATACCACCGGAGTCGTCCTTCTTGCATCTTCTCCACGATCGGGGCAATGCCCATCCGCTTTCTGCCATCTTTGTTTGTTTCAATCCATAAAGGGCTACCACGATCTTGTAAATCTTGGCTTTCATTCAAATGGGCATTCGTTTGATCGCACAGGACGCCAGAGACCTGGCGCCATTTCATCCAGGTGGCGTTGACTTGGGTTTGGGAGTCCAGGAGGGTGTCACCGTCGCTGCTGATGACAGATCCAAGATTCTTGAAACCGGTCGCCTTCTTCAGGTCTTTGCCGTCAATGCTGATGGCTCAATTTATCTGAGGCCCACATTCCATATACTCTGTCTTCTTAATGATTCCATACTTGTCCAGTCTGTTCTTCCATTGCTTGCATTTGTTCTTGCAGCTGTTGACGGTCTTCACTTGGCAAAAATAGTAGTGACCAGGGGTGGGCGGTTTGAATGTACTAATACTGTAGTTAAACCATGGTAACCACAAATTGACTATAGTTTTGATACACTAACCATAGGTTAACTATGGTGTTTGTAGTAAAACTGTGGTTATACAAATGGTAATCACTTGTGACAAATTACTTTTAATTCAATTTTAGTGATTATTTTACAAACATTGATTTATTCAGAAATTAAACAAGTGGTGAATCACTTGATAATTCACTCAGCCGATTCATTTAAAACAGTGATTCAATCTGCAATGAAAAAAGGATTGAGCAAATCAATCAACTCATTTGTATTAAAGCATGGATAGATTCAGGAATGAAACAAGTGGCCATCTTTAGTAGTGATTCATTTAGTCATTCACTCAATTGATCTGTTTAAAAGCATGGATTTGTTAAAAAAAAAAAATTCAAGTGACTGTCATTATGAGTGAGTACATCATTCAATTCTTCACCCAAACGATTCGCTTAAAGGCACTGAGTCATTCAGAAATGAAACAGATTAATATCTTCATGAGTGAGTGAGTCATTCAATCCTTTACTCAAACAATTTGTTCAAAAGTACTGATTCATTCGGGAATGAAACAACAGCACTATTTGTTGCTAATTCTGTTTTGGCTTCGTTTGGATCTGTTTTCATTGATGGATCAGACATGGACAAAGTAACTGGCTGTATTGTTTATGAAATGTAAGTTACTCAATATTAACATCTTATTTATTGAGCTCTTGTATAAAATCAATATACCATGCTTGCAATGTCTCCACACAAGAATGTAAATGAGTTTATTAGACAAAATCATGTAGCCTGCCTATATTGTGCTTTTGTTTTTCATTATTAATGAAACCAAGAGGATTGTGCTATTAATTTTCTGATTGATTGGAGGTATGATTTTGGCCTATAGTGGGCAATAAAACTTATTGACATTAAAGAAAGACCTCAAGCAATATTTATTGACAAGATTATCACAGGGATGGGCTTTTATGACCAGTAAGCAACCCTATAAACATGTTTCATAGTTTTGCATGATTAATCACTCAGAAAGCTATCACACACACTCTCAGTTGCAATTTTGTTTGCTTTGTCTGAACGATACATTGATTATAGTGCATGTTTTGTCTTCGCATCCCTTCATATAATTTCATTAAACACTACATGTAGTTACTTTACGTTTATTTTCTTTAATCTTCTCAGCTGATTTAATCTTGTTCTGCTTGTTGATCTAGAAGGAAGAAAATTACCTGTACTTGTTTTGGCTTTGTGTATGAATTCAGCTTTGTTTCCACTCAGCAGATCTGCATAGAGAGAAAGGGAGCTAAATTGATGATTAAGAGAAATATTTAAAGCCAAGAATCCATTTTCTGAGCTATGCCAGGCAGGAGAGGAAAGAGAATTGCATTTATGTAAATGCTGTCCTTCATTTTCCTCCGTAAAGTGAGAGAGGAGCTCACTGTGCCAAAATGAAGCGTGATTTATTATGTTTCGTGAAACTGGGGTTTCTGAGGAGCTCACTCCTGGAAGGAGTAAACAATTGGATGCCTTTAATGAGCCTAAATTGCACTGTTGTTTGTTCAAGGTCAGAAATTGGTCAGGGAATATAGTTATTTAATTCCCATTGCTTAGTGTGTAATAAATCAGCTCTACTTCATGCATAACCTCAACCAGTTTGATGGTGGGATTGAAAAAAACGAACAATTCAGAGTAAGCATACAGAAATCTTGCTATGAAAAGTCATATATCCTCGATTCCACTCTGTGGCAAATCGGTAAAAAAGAAAACTGTATGCTCAGAGTTCTAATGTGTCAGAAACGACAGAAGTTATTTCTATAAATATAAATATTGATAAGACCACACAGCTTGTGCCCAATCTCCATTTCACTATTATTTCCCATCCTACTGCCTCCCACAACTGTATTTTTTAAACTGTAATTCACATTTTACCACCATTAACCAAATTACTCAAACATGAAAACAATTACTCACAGACCATTACACAAGTCTTTGCTTAAACCTCTAAATTCTTCACCTGAGGCTGACAAGAATTCGATCATATTACACAAAATTAGAAAATGAAATCAGAGTTTTTGAACTGTCACACGAAATAAACTCAGATAGATTTTTGGAGATGTTTTATGCATGCATTGTTCCCTGCAGAGAGATAAAAAACAAATGCTTTGCGTTTCACTCGTGCATATCCATCAATCCACTCTTAAATGAGAGAATGATTGCATATACTTAAGCGTGTTTATGTGTTGAAGACTGTTGGCCGCTACCCAGTGTGTAGTTCTGATTTAGTTTGAAAACACTCACTCACACTTGGCTTGCATTTCCCCATCAAGTTCCAAGACGAACCTGTGGTCGTAACCAAAGAACAAAACAGAGTTTGAAAATAATAATAACCAGACTGAAGGAGCTGATGACCCCTGGGCGAGGAATGAGAAAATGCCGCCTTTGCATTCCAACTCATAACATATGCTTTGAAAAATAATCTAGTTGAACTTTAGATTATTGCTGGATCACAATTATGTATTCAAGTACCTTTTATCTCTCGGTTTTAAGGCAGAACTTGAAAAATGGTACAGAGTAACCACACAATTTATCACTGAATGGCATTTCAAAAGAGATGGATTTTTCTTTCATTTTTAAATAATATCCCGCAGAATTCTAAAAGTTATACTGTCACAAAGATCTATTTTTCATTTTTATTTGAAGTCTTTGAAGTAAAAAGTTGAAAGCATGTATTTACTTCCAAACCTTCTAAACATGAAGACTATCCTCAGCATGCAATTCAAAGAAGACCTTTCTTATGAGAGTTTTCCAGGTTTAAATCCATTTTCAAAATCAGCTCATGATCCACATGTGTTAATTTAATTTGTTTAATTTGCAAGTTACCAGAGTAAACCATTTGACTTTTTCTCTCCTTGGTAATAGATTTAAATTATAACCAGCTTTGTTTTTTAAGTCTTTGGCCTAATGAAGTGACTGAATATACAGAATTAGCTTATAGATCGATTAAAGTAAATATTATACAAAATATTATAAATTATTAATTAGCTGTGAGCATAATTTAGAAAATTATGAATTCAGTTATTGTCAGTTAAATTATTGAATAATTATTCATTTTCTGGTAACACTTTACTTCAAAAGCCTTTATGTATGATGCATTATAAAAGTAGTTTTATGCATTAATTATGCTTTAGTGCACCTTATAATGCATTGTATAATCTCACGAATAACTGTAACCACAGTTAATTCATTATAACACTTTACATTCGGTTGTAATTATGTATGACAAGATTTAATGTATAACAATGCACATTATGAATGATTATAATGAATTGTACCCTTTAATACCCCTTTATAATGCATTTAAGTAAAGTGATATTTTTATACCAATCTTTAGTGTTTTCTATGTCTCTTGATTTCTTACATTAGAAAGCCTAAACCTGCTGTCATTCTTCTTGAACACGGTCTATTCAGAATGTCATGTTAGCTGACAGATGACTGACAGTCATGGGTCGTGGAGTGCTGTTGACTTCATGGCAGTCGATAGCAGGCAGATGCAGGTTTGTTTATTATTGTTGAGTAATGTTGAAACTGACACGAGAACAGCTATTTGGCCTGAAGGAGATGCAATGAAATCCAGGGGTGGTGACTTAAATGCCCTTTTAAAATATCTGATACTGCTCACAGTGAAGGCCAGTTTAATCCATTCGAGTCACGATAGCCTAAAGACATGAGTGTAGCTGAAACACTCCGGTATATAAGCTCAAATAATAAGAATATGTGACATGACACTCAAAACATGGTAAGTTGCTTACCTAAATAGGTAAGATTTGTATATAAAAAAGAAGAAAAATTAAGAAAATGATTAAAAGTGACAGTAAAGATATACATTATGTTACAAAAAGATTTACATAAATGTTGTTCTTTTGAACTTTCTATATAAAATTACTGTATTTACTGTGCTTTAAAGTATCTTTTTGAACATAAATATTTCAAAAGATTGTGTTGATAAATTGACCGTGCTGCATAGTCTGCTGAATTTGGTTTGCAATGTTCATAAAAATGTGCTGTGTGATGAAATTTAGCTGCTTACATGGATAGTACGTTGTGTGAAGCAGTCCTTAGACAGTGGCTAGCTCCCTAGATGTCTTTATCTCTGAGATAGCTTATGTACCATACTGCTTTAACAAACTACAAGAGCTTGAGTTATATGTGTAATGCAGCAGCAATGCATTATCAGTATTTCATATCCCATTAGGGCTGTTGAGAGTTGCAAGCAGGGCTGGAGTGGGATCCATTTTCAGCCCGGGAGTGTAATGTTCAAGACCAGCCCACCAGCTATCCCCGAAAACCCACCCACCATACTGAACACCGCTTAGCTGGTGGAGCAGCGAGCACGGCGACCTCCGTGATGTCTCGTTCCCGCTCTCAGGGAACCGAGGTTACGATTTTCAGTCAGAACTCAGGATTCACACAGCAGGATTGTGAATCGCCAACAGCTCCAGATATTTAGCATGCCAAATATTGTGCAGGTGTCGCGACGCATCAGCGATGACCTCAGATCGCGTCTTTGATAATTCACACTGCACGATTGTCTCGGCACGATTGTGAATGAGCACCGATTCGCATCCGATGTTGGGCATTTGTCGGCGATTTCTCAAAACCTGTCGGTTTTGAAAAATCGGGCTAAAATCGTGCAGTGTGAACTTGGCATAAGACATATACTTTTTGCTCTATTGTTTTTTATATCCATGTCAATGTAATTACAATGTCACTTACATTTAATTGAAACAGACAATCTATAGAAAAAAATAAAAACTGAATAAACAAAATTCCTTCAATATAAGTCACCTTGGATAAAAGCGTTTGCCAAATGCATAACTGTACATGTTGCTAGTCACTGTAAGGTTACCTTGAGTCGCCAGTTCACGTGTGCTCATTTGTCTTGAAAAAATATGTCAGTTTGGCACATTTGGCCGCGTCATACTCCAATGACTTTCTTTTTTTAACCTGGCCTTTTCAGCTCCGCCAGGCATCTTTTTTACTATCCATTGTATTCTTCCCGCGATTAGCGCACTCTCGCTAGCTCACACCACAGCATTAAGGGTTTCGATTTTTCTCCATGGCAACTACCTGGGACACGCGCTTGTGTAGAGGAAAAGAGAGAGCGCGCGTACGCTCTGACAACAGAAAATGTCACATTTTAATGTTAAATTTAAATTTAGTGTTATTAGCTCAGTTATCAGACACACGGTAACTTAACACATATAAGTTATTCTGTGTATGTAAAAAACTAAAATAAAAATAAAGCTGCAGAGTCTGCCGTCCCAATTTATGAGCGGGGCAGAGTGGCCCACCGGGAATTCTCCCGGTTCTCCCGATGGCCACTCCGGGCCTGGTTGCAATTATAGCTGTCGTTGTAGGCAGCGACTGATGATGTCTGAAGAGTTGTCACAGACGGCTTCTGTCACACGTCTCTGAAGTTTCTTGTGTCTCTTCTCACCAAGAGTGTGTGTCAGTTACACCGCTGTCGTTCATTGCATGATGTCAGACATCAGACAGCACACAGGCGCCTCTAGTTTATTCATGCATAAATTGTATTTGGCTGGTCTACAGTGTTCAGGGAATACTGACCATGAACCTAGAAATAGTGGTGGTGAGGCATAGTGGTTAAAGTTTTGGGTTGATGACCTAATGGTTTTGGGTTTGAACCTCACACGTAACCCTTGTTTTTTTTCCTGGAAGACTTTTCTTTTAAAATGCTGAATGACACTTTGGTTAAAAGCATCTACTTTGCATGTAATTGATCAATGCGATATCATGATAATCTCTATGTATTTTATGTAAAATGTGGTTCTATAAAACGTACATTTACTTACGTTTTTACAGGCAATAAAACATGGGTACTATACTGATGTGTTTTCAGCATTTAAACGTACAAAACTGACGTATCGATGACATCTAAAAATGAATCCTTATGAATATTGAAATCGCGGCATTAATTTTTATTATTAGTTGTTTTTAGTTGTTACCTTGTTTTCAATTGTATCATTGAATTGTTTACTCATTTACTTAATGTGAAATGATAACCTTTCGTTCTGTTGTGTGATTTCTGCTGCCAACTCGTTTCCAATAAAAAGCCTAAATAATGTTAAACAAGACTTCACTTTAAACCTTAAAATAAAAAGCATTCGAAATCGTTTAACCTTTTCTTGTCATGTTAGCCATGGGCCACAAAAAGTGTTTTCTCCGACATGCTGTCTCTGACGATAGATACATAATTAAATACGACTGCGAGGAACAGACCCAAATCAAAGCCTTTATTCGGCGATCTTCATCCCCATCCCGAGCAGAAAGTCCAGCGACCGTAAACAGCACTGACTGACACGCTCGTTATGCTGGGTTCACACTAAAAAGATTTTTACGTTTTATACGATTTTCAAAATGTGAGAGATCACAAACATGAGGACAAGACCACACACCAACAGATTTTCAACCAAGAGTCCCAATTGTGAACACAGCTGATCCTCCATCTCTGCTGTCCAAAGGCTTTTGTGCTGCGCCATGACTGCTTTTATTATGCTTCCGTCATCTGTCAGCTAGTTTTCTGATTGGATATTGTTTCGTTTCACGTGATAATCTGCAGAATCCTTGGGATTCCCCCCACACATCAGGATTTTGAATATTTACGATTCACAATCGCCTCCGACGTTCTTCCGAGCAGATTCAGTCACACTTAACACACCTCACACCACAGAAAAATCTGATAAAATAAACTTTAGAACCACCAAGATATTCGGTACATTAACTAGAATTGTCGGAAGGGGAGAAATTAGCCGAAAATCTGCCTGATTATCTTGTGGTGTGTACCCAGCTTTACGAATTCAAATGTTGCCGCTTCAAACTAGGGATGGGTGGATCGATCCTAAAGTATCCATACTTTCGATATTGATGTTGTATCGAAAGGATCGATCCTCGCATAAAAATATTGATTCTTAAGTGGACCTTTTAACCACTAATTTTATTTATCAAGAAACTCGGTGCATAAAATAAGCTACTAAGTGGAAAAATAGACTATTAGCAAATAATTGTGTTGGATAGAACTATTTCTCCTTCTCAGTGGAATACATGGATATTGCTGCAAATTGCTGCATGTTCTTTACATTACTACATATCATCACTACTATATATAAAATTAATTCTGAAAAATGCATCACGGTTTCCACACAAATATGAAGCAGCAATAATCAGAAATGTTTCAGCAAATGATATTACAATAATTTAGTAATTATGCTGTAATTTCAGCTTTAATTACAAATGCATTTTAAACTACATTTTAAATATATTAAAATAGAACATAGGTATTTTAATGGTTATTTTTCACGCTGTTGCTGTTTTTACTGTATTTTTGTTCAAACGAGTGCAGCTTTGGTGAGCACGAGACTTATTTTAAAATATTGCAAAATCTTACTAACCCCAAACTTTTGTGTACATGTACTATTTATTTTAAATAGGCTAGTTTGTGCAAGTAAAAATATTATTAGTATTAATAATCAGAAAATCTGTATTTAAAAAAAAATCAAGTTGGATCAAGTATGATTTGTGTTTTTTACTATGTATTTAATTAAATTTTTAATTTAATTTAATTGTATTTATTTTTCAACCTGTGAGTTTCCACTCCATATCTTTACTTTGTGTTGCTTGTTTCATGATTTATTTTATTTCATTATTATATTTAACAGACATTTCCTTTATTCTATAAATATTCACTCCAGTATTTTATATTATTATTATTTATATAATTTCCCATATTTATTTTGTGTTGTTTTATATTATTATTTTATTTAATTGTTAAATTTAGCAGACTTCTTGTAGTACTTTCTGTTGTTTCGTATATTTATTTTTTGTTGCTTCACATTTATTTTGTTGTCTTTTTTTCAGCCCAAGGACACCATCCTGCAGTGATTCTTCAATCCTCAGTCGGTCTTTCTGGACTGACTGTGTGATTGTAATCAATTGAAGGAATCCCACTTTGACGCTCTGCATCTTCCCCTCTGTGATTTTATCAGTGCTATTCTCTGCGGATGAAAGTAAGGCCTCGCTCTTCTCCTGAACTCCTCATCTTTCATAAAATCAGTGTCCCTATTGGATGAGAGCTCTCGTGAGTCACGCCATTCAGAGGTCATATTTCCTCAGGCTGAATCATTTATTTTTCCTGTCTTATTCTCTGCATCGGTGTCAGTTATAAAGGTGATACAGCGCATATCTGCAGATGAGCCGTTTAGCCAAGAGCATAGAGAATAAAAAAAATATATACTTTTATCACGATGTCTATAGATGGTCAGATGATCTGCAGTATTTCCAGATACTTGTCTTCTCCATAATGGTATTTTCAACCATACATGAATTGTTTAACCTTGTTCCTTACAGTATTTTCACCTGTGTGTTATTTAAACGAAGGACTGTCATAGGATTCACAATTTTAATGACCCTTAATCCCTCTCCCGTCTCCTTCAAGGTCCTCGTGGCTGTCAAATGCTATTCCACAGCTGTTAATTAAGCCGGTTTGTGCTTCACAACGTCAACCCAGAAGACCCTTATATTACAACAATATGTCTTTCCCAAGGACACCACCTCCAACTGCCCCATTGACAGGGCCGTGACCCCACCTAAGTTTTGTAGAGGCACTAATTAGGGCAACCTCCCATGTGTCCACAATGAAGTTTCAGTGAATGTGGCTGTCACCAAACTACTCCTATGAAAGCCAAAGGCATTTTATTGCTGTGAATGGCATTTCTCTGGCCTTTGGAAATATATCAGTATGGAACAACTCAAATGTGTCTGTGCTGCTGATTTATTTATAGAAACCACTGAATATCCTGACAGATGCAGCTGAAAAATATTTGTTATGGAGTTTGGCTATCTGGGATAAAATAAAAAATATCATGCATTGCTGACAACAATAAATTGATTTGCTGTTTCCCAAATAGCTAGCATGTTTGATCGTTTTATATTTTCCTGATTCTTTATCGTATTTATACCCCGAATAGAGTGTTTATACCACACTCTTAGATTAAAAATAGAGGTTAAAAAGGTTCTTTGTAGCTTCTTATCAAAAAAATCATTTCGCTGTAGAGGGTTCTTAAGTTGGCTATATGTGTCTTTGGAGATTTAAAAAAAAAATTTATGTTTCAAAGTTTCTTCAGATCCACATATTGGTGTCTAAGGGCTTTAAAGAGGTCATATCAGAGAAAATCCAATTTTTGAAAGTTAAAATGGTACTGTGTACATCACATACATACACACTCACATCAACAACACAAATTCAGTGTTCAGTAACTGCATCCATACAGTGTCCGTTAAGTAATTGTATGTAGGTATGTATGTATCTATCATCCATCCAATCATCTATTTATCCATCCATCCATCCATTCGTTTTCATCTATCATCTATCGGTTTGTTTATGTCTTATCATCCATCCACCAAAAAGGTCAACATTTTCAGATCTGTCAGGTGTTCTAACAATGTTGGCCACCACTGTATTATCAAGTCTGAGTTAAACTTAAATGTGTGACACCTGGCATCGCCATACAGACCACAAAATAATGACTGTTTCCAAACAGGTTTTATTGAACACACAGCCATTGATTGGACAAACAGACAGTCCCATCCCCAAACTCATGTTGTAGCATTGAGCCTATGTTATTATTATGTCAGAATGACTGGGATGTTCAAACAAACAGAGCAAGATTTTGATGGTGTTTTTACTTTTTGGGAAAATCAACCTACTAATGCGTTACTTATACTCTGTACATTTCAAGATGTGATCACAAAAAAATATTTTGACCCTTCAGCTTTAAACGCCTTGTTTGAGAGGTTTTAGTCTCCTCTGTATCTGAATCATATAGCTCAGATGTAAGAGAGTTCCAAGCATAAAAATGTATCTGAAGAGAAACTTGAAGTTAAATATACCTCAAGAACATACGAGTGCATTATACTGGAGTGTGGGGAAAGGTGAGCCCCGTTTGTCTCAGTTTGGTCAGCTCGCCTCTGGGCATTTCTGGCTGGGCTGGAGTGTACAGTAGGACTTCAGAAGACTGTGTATGACTCTCTCCACCCACTCGGTGACTCCTGCCCATACACCCGGGCTGATTAATCTCCGTTTCCACTGCAGTGCGTGGAGGAGTGTAGAGGGGATATCACATGCTCTCACTTATTCCCTGCATTAATGCGGTGGGTGTGGGTCACCTCGCTGAGGAGTCTGTAGACGCTTTCTTTATCTCTCTGTTCTCAGCCCACGTTCTGAATCAGCATTCAGGGCTATAGAGGTTCCTCTCTTCCAGCAACTTTTGTTTCTGCTGTATATTATAAATAGATGTCAAACACACCTCTCGACAGGATGGGGGATTTGTTGTGACTTGTACAGGTTTATCTGCTCCATGACAAGTCTTGCATGTCACTCAACTGATTTACAGAACGGCCTCTGAGACTTTACAATATTTCATCCATGGATTTCAGAGCTGAACCTCATGTATGTTTTGTTTCATTTATTTTACATATTGCCTTTAGGGAAGAAAAATCACAAATGAGATCTTTTGAATGTTTGTGTACTAGCAATGTGATTAAATAGAGCATTGCATTATAGCAAGTTATGTCAGAAAATGTCTAATTTTGAACCGTTTTATTATTTTAATTAATATTAGAAGAAACATCTGAGGTTAAGTAGGTGCTTTTGATTTTATAGATAATGTAGGCATCTCAAATCGAGCAATTGGATGAAATTATATCTTTCATTTATGTGGCAGGTTGCATGACAAGAAAAGCACAATCTGTCAGCCCGTAATGTGCACATATGTTCAGCGCTGCCAGTAGTTGACACAATCAAGTATTTATATCTAATCTAGCACATTATAGAGTGTTGAGAGTCAAGACATAACTGCCACCCTGCTAATGCACTAAAAAAAGCAGTTTTTTTTAGCTAAATACATTTTTTTATGGCTAAAGTGAATAAACACAGTCATTCCAAAGGCATAACATTGAATGTATATTAGCATTAGTAAACAATAATTTCCAACCAGATGTTTCTGTATTTAATGTACTTATTTGCAATTTATAATATGGTTGCATGGGAAAATATCGGAAAAACATCCTTTTTTAATATCTCCCTGAAGGCTACATTAAGTGGGTAACACTAGAATTATAACTTCCACAATTGATTACCAACAACAACTATTTTCAGTCTTTATGATCCCCTGTTCCTTTTTAAATAATTTGTTAAATACATTTTAATTCATTAAAATATGTGTTGACTTTAATTAAATTACAATAGGTAACATTTACAATTCAAAGCCAAATGTGATCATGCAAAATTAACTTTCTGTAACCATTTCTTCTTATTTTGTTTATATTGTACTCTATAGCTTCTGGTGTTATAAAATAGTCCAGCTATATTCCAATAATGACTATATTTAATGCTGGTATGAATGTTGTAATTGCATTCCTCTCATATAATAGCCTTAATTTCATAATCAGAATAACTGCACAGCGTAGCTTCTACTTTCCCTTTCTTTCTTGCACACTCTCTCATTCTCCTTATATTCGTATTACTCTCACTGCTGCTTCTTACAGTGCCACAGAAATGTAGCTTTAGCCCTAGAGGCAAACTACTGGTGAAGGAGTTTTTGACATAATCAGCACAATAAAATCTGCCTTGTTAAAGATGATGAAATGGAGTTTTCAGTCCAGACGGATAGCACTTATTTCTTTAAAAGCCATGGCGCATGGCACTGCAGCACAGTATGCTTGAACTGAAATCCAGTGTTACATAACAGCATCCTACAGTATAGTAGATCATTCTCCTCCATGTAACTGAATACCCTTTCTGTTGCTTCAATCTACTCCTCTCTGTTCTTCTTCATTGCAGATTTATGTGGGTTTTATGTTCTTAATATGCAAATTGTAGCACTCAAAATTGCGCTTTATTCAAACATTCCAACTAGCCTGATACATCAACATTGGCTCAACCAATAGTTTGAGTTTAAGGGCGGGGCTTTCTATTTGACTGACCAATGCCAGACAGGGAGAATAATCAGGAAATCTATTGCTGCATCTGAAATTGCATACTTCCCTACTATATAGTAGGGAACAGTATGCAACAACAGATTACAGTACTCATAAAAGAGAAGGCAAAAGTATCCTGGGGGAACTACTACTTCCGGCATGATTCTGAAGTGTGCATAGGATGGATACTATCCCATGAGGCCATCGGGGAGGATTTATGAATGGGAGTGACATGATGCAACTGATGTAGGTACGTCACGTGACAATGACAACTGTGGCAAATGTGCATTCAGATTACATTCATGCTACACACATTATTGCTATAGACTGTACTTTTTTTGTGGCCGCAGAGTAAATGCCTAAGTACCTATTCAAGTATGCAATTTTGGATGCAGCCTATTACAGAAGTTCACTGTTTCTGCAGTTCCATTGTTGATGCTTCTTCTTACTAATTCTTAACTGAACTAAAATATAAACTAATTTGTTGCCAAAGATATCGGCACCCTTGGTAAATATGATCAAAGAAGGCTGTGAAAATAAATCATATTGTTAATCCTTTTGATCTTTTATTTTAAAAAATCACAAAAATCGAACCTTTCATTGGATAATAATAATTTAAAATGGGGGAAATATCATTATGAAATAAATGTGTTTTTCTCTAATACACATTGGCCACAATTAACGGCACCCTTTTATTCAGTACTTTTTGAAACCTCCACTTGTCAGTTTAACCGCTCTAAATGTTCTCTTATAATGCCTGATGAGGTTAGAGAACACCTGACACGAGATCAGAGACCATTCCTTCATCCAGAATCACTCATTTGCTGCTTCTCTTCAGGTCACCTCACTCATTGTCTACAGGGTTCAGGTCAGAGGACTGGAATGGCCAGCAGAAGCTTGGTTTTGTGTTCAGTGACCCATTTGTGTGTTGTTTTTGAGGTTTGTGTTTGGATTATTGTATGGTTGGAAGATCCAAGCTTGGCCTATTATAAGATTTCTAACAGCGTCAGTCACTTATCAATTATTTCATCTGTTGGTATTTGATAGAATCCATGATCCCATGTGTCTAAACAAGATGTTCAGGGCCTCCAGCTGAAATATAGGCCCACAACATCAAAAATACAGCAGTATATTTCATTGTACACTAAAAAGCAATTGTGTTTCATCTGACCGTAGAAGCCAGTCTCATTTGAAGTTCCAGTCGTGTCTGATAACTGAATATGCTGGAGTTTGTTTTTGGATGAGTGAGGAGAATTTTTCTTGAAACCCTCAAAAACAACATGTGGTGATGTAGGTGCTGTTTGACATTTTTTTGTAAGGTTTTCTATTTAAGGTTTCTAAAACTATTTTCTGCAATTTTCCTGCTGTGGTCCTTGGAGAGTCTTTAGCCACTCAAACTCTCCTCCTCACTGTGCATTAGGCCGATATAGATACATGTCCTCTTCCAGGCAGTTTCGTAACATTTTACATTGATTGGAAATTCTTAATTATTGCCCTGATGGTGGAAATGGGAATTTTCACTGCTCTAGCTCTTTTCTGAAAGCCACTTCACTAATTTGTGAAGCTCAATTATCTTTTGCTGCACATCAGAAATGTATTATTTGTTTTTTCTCATTGTGATGGATGATTAAGGGAATCTGGGCTTTGTTTTCCCTCCTATTTATATTTCTGTGAAACGGGAAGCCATGGCTGGATAATTTCAGGTTCATAATCACCTCTAAGTGCTCAGAATTGTGAATATGAATGGGAATATACTTCAGAGATATTATACTCAAAATAATTTCTAGGGGTGCAAATATTTGTCCAATGTGTATTTGAGAAAAACATTTATTTCATGATGATATACCCCCTTTTTAAATTCTTATTCTCCAATGAAAGTTTAGATTTTTTTAAATAAAAGATAAAAATGATTAACAATGCAGATTCATTTTCACAGCCTTTTGGCCATGACTGTATATGAGAGTATATTTATAACAGTCATTTTATAACATTAATAAAGACTTTGTAGGCCAGATAGTTTGGTCCTTGAATCATTTAATGGAAATAATATATAATGAAATCTTAATTTTGCGTGTTTGGTCTTGATTCATTTGAGCACAGTTTGAGACACTGTTGAGGAGACACATGTAACATTATTAGGGCTATTTTTAGGAGAAAAATCGCAAGCATGTGACAATATAAATCAAATATATATAAAATATATGTTTAAACTGAAAACTGAAAATATATTTTCTTAATACCCAGAATTTTCCCAGCATTGTATTTAAAAAAAACACACAAAAAAAGAACAAAGACATGTATTCAAGAAAAAAAGGGAAATATAAGGAACTAAAATGTATCAAATATATTTCTGCAAACATATGTTTTAAATCTATTTTAGTGATACATTTTGGCCTCATTTTTGTATATTTTGAAACATATTTATTTTTATTAAAATATTCAATAAATCCCATTTGTGCTTCTCATTTTTGTTATTTCCTACAGGTAATATATTGGAAAAAGGGTATTATAACATAAATTATACACAAAACCTTAAGCATAGCAGAATTTTTGTAATCCGTTTGGTGTGATTAATGGAACAGAAATGAAACACTTCTCCTTTAAGAAATAATGTAAATGGAAAATTCACAGCCAGTTGCTAAAGATTCTAACTCATCCTCGTTTGTCATCCATGTCTCCACTAGAATGCTCGGCATGAAGATTACTGTAGAGGAAATGCGGACTAAGAGAACAGATGGGCCGGACTGATGAGAGCGAACTGTAGAATCTTACCCATCAATCCTGTGTAAACGATCCCCAAGGACTCACATGTGTTCGGCTTCCGTCTGCCGTGTTTCCAAGTATAGGCCTTAAGAACATGCACACTTTTACACATACTCTCATCCCTGACTCATGGGTGGGCTCCAGACGTACAGATGTGCACTGCCAGATGAGCATCACTGTCTCACTTAATGCCTCTCGTCTTTTCTTTCCCTCCATCCCCTTCTCTGTCCCTTCTATTACCTTTCTCTCCTTTTCCTTCTCAGTAACTCTGGTTTCTACTATTCTTACATCGTAATCAGGAAACACTTCACTGTGGCCCCTTGAATGTAACATTTAATTAACCCTGCAATTATTGCATCTGGAGCTTATTAACATATCAAATGAGCAAGCGCTGGGACGCAAAAAGGAACTGGGGCTTTTGGGAGGCATTGATGACCTTTTCAATGAACAGCTTGCTTCAGTATGACTCATTGTGTTAAAAGCAGCCTGTTCATTTTCCCCTGTGCTCATTTTGTAAAATGTAAATGTGTTACAGCACATTTTCTCAGCTCATTAGTTTGAGGTTCACGTCAGCAGCGTGCAGAGTTGGTGGAAGTGATGCACATCTTTCTGCAGGTTTGTTGTGTTGGGAGAATAGATGAATAATTTTGTGTTTGTCTGTCGATTATGCAGAGGTTGATCGGCTCGGGGAGATCGTCTCGGTTCATTGTGGCTCGGCGGGAGGGACGTTTCTGTCTTTAACCTGTCAGGCAAACCCTGTGATGTGTTGGATCTGAGCTGTCAGGTGCTTGTCATAGCAGAGACTTTCATACAGATACTGTAGCACTTGTTAAGAAGGGCAGCTCTTGGTACAAAGATCTGAAGTCTGTAAAAAAGCAGCTGTTAGGGTGCATAATGTTGTGATTTCACTTATATACACTATATTGCCAAAAGTTTTGGGTCACCCCCTTCTAATGAAAAGTTTGACTACTTTAGTATTTCCCATGAGTACAAATCTTAAAGTTTAAGCATATAATAATATTCTAGGGAATTGTGTGCTTCTAATTCTATAGCAACAGTTTGGACAGGAGCCTTTTCTATTCTAACATGACAGTGTCTCTGTGTATAAGACAAGGATCAGAGAGAAATGATGATTCAGTCAGTGTGGAAGAACTTGACTGGTCTGCAGAAAGCCAAGTCCTGATCCCAGCTGAACACCTCTGGTGTGACTTTAAATACAGACCTTGAGCCACAAATTCATCACCAAACACCAATGGTGTTTTGGTTTTAAGAAAACTTTGATGAAAGGTTTTGATCTTCAAATGTTGACTACTGTACATATGATGTACACTGTGGTTCAGAAGTGAACTAAGACTTTTTTACTATGAAAGAAATCAATAATTTGAATAAACAGTTGAATTGTACAACTGTGCGAGTAAATAGTGATATTTATAAGATCTATAAAAAGTATTACAGTTTCCACAAAAATATTAAGCAGCACTGGAACTCAAGCAACTGCTTTCAACACAACACAATGCTAAATTTACCAACCCTACATTTTTAAAAGGTATATTTAGGGTACATAAAAGTTGGCAATGAAATTAGGTTTAGCAAAAAAAAGCAGCGAGGGGATTTATTCCAAATAATATGTAATTCCCCCCATTGTCATTATTAAAGTCAGTGCATTATTTGAGATGCATGTAAAGCCAACTGTTACATTGCAAGATTAATTGTTAGCAGTTTAGCATGTCTCTTTCTCTGATTCAAACTTTGGTCAGTCATGTGTTTCATTGCTGTAACAGGGCAGTGAGGGCACTGGATTTAAAATGATCCATTCTGTTGAATAACCGCACATGTTTGTCTCTGACCTCCAGTGTTGTTCTTTGCAGCCATGGCTTAGCACAGATGGCTTTAATTGTGAAAAGGCATGAGGAGTTCTGCCCTTAGAAAGACACTTTGGCACACAATAGCAGAGCATATGGAGAGACTTGTAGGAGTGGAGAGGGTACTAGGTGCTGGGCTTCTGTGATGGAGTCTTTTGATAACCAGTGGACAACCAATGGAGTCAAAGGCGTATTTTGATGGAGCAGTTTTATCACAAGATTGCCTTGTCCTTGAGACAAAGAGAGAGGGAGAGAGAGTGAAGGGTGAAGAAGTGAAAGAAAGCAATTATTTCTTAGAGAGGGCACCTTTGGAGCCTGGTGAAAATATGTGAGATCTCACATATGGAGTGAGGTCTGATTGGCCATGAGCTGATGAGAAAACCTGCACAGGTGTGTTTCCACCAATCTCACAACCCTCAGGGGGTCAGAGACGAACTCCAGCCGGCCGGGCATGAGAGACACTGTACTGTCTTTCTGCATGGTACACAAATAACATCTGGCTGAGAGCCAAAAAAAAAAAAAAACTTTTTCAAAGAGTAACAACATTTATAGTACTCAAATTTCTCACATTTTACAGTACAGAAAAAAATATTAGATTCCCTGCTGATTTTGTACGTTTGCCCACTGACAAAGAAATGATCAGTCTAATTGTAATGGTAGGTTTGTTGAACAGTGAGAGACTGAATAACAAAAAAAAATCCATAACAACGCGTTTAAAAAAAGTTATAAATTGATTTGCATTTTAATGAGTGAAATAAGTATTTGATCCTCTATCAATCAGTAAGATTTCTGGCACCCAGGTGTCTTTTATACAGGTAAGGAGCTGAGATTAGGAGCACTCGCTTAAAGGGACTGCTCCTAATCTCAGCTTGTTACCTGTATAAAAGACAACCTGTCCACAGAAGCAATCAATCAATCAGATTCCAAACTCTCCACCATGGACACATTTACATTTTATATTTAATCATTTAGCAGATGCTTTTATCCAAAGCGACGTACAAATGAGGAGAATAATAGAAGCGATCAGACCATTGAGAGAGCAACAGTATACAAGTGTCATGACAAGTCTCAGTTAGTCTAGCACAGTACACATAGTTTTTTTTGTTTTAAGGATAGAATAGATTAGAATAAAATAGGTAAGTGTTAGTATTAGTTGGTCAGGTGCTGGTGAAAAAGATGTCTTTAGTTGTTTTTTTTTAATAGCTAAAGACTGTTCGAATTGCCAAGACCAAAGAGCTGTCCAAGGATGTCAAGGACAAGATTGTAGACCTGCACAAGGCTGGAATGGGCTGCAAGACCAACGCCAAGCAGCTTGGTGAGAAGGTGACCACAGGTGGTGCGATTATTCGCAAATGGAAGAAACACAAGATAACTGTCAATCTCCCTCGGTCTGGGGCTCCATGCAAGATCTCACCTTGTGGAGTTTCAATGATCATGAGAACGGTGAGGAATCAGTCCAGAACTACACAGGAGGATCTTGTCAATGATCTCAAGGCAGCTGGGACCATAGTCGCCAAGAAAACAATTGGTAACACATTACACCGTGAAGGACTGAAACCCTGCAGCGCCCACAAGGTCCCCCTGCTCAAGAAAGCACATGTACAGGCCCGTCTGAAGTTTTCCAATGAGTCAGAGGAGAACTGGGTGAAAGTGTTGTGGTCAGATGAGACCAAAATCCAGCTCTTTGGCATCAACTCAACTCGCCGTGCTTGGAGGAGGAGGAATGCTGCCTATATGACCCCAAGAACACCATACCCACCGTCAAACATGGAGGAGGAAACATTATGCTTTGGGGGTGTTTTTCTGCTAAGGGGACAGGACAACTGCACTGCATCAAAAGGATGATGGACGGGGCCATGTACCATCAGGGCCAGGGCATTGAAGCCAGCCAGGGCATTGAAAATGGGTCGTGGATGGGTATTCCAGCATGACAATGACCCAAAACACACGGCCAAGGCAACAAAGGAGTGGCTCAAGACGAAGCACATTAAGGTCCTGGAGTGGCCTATTCAGTCTCCAGACCTAAATCCCATACAAAATCTGTGGAGGGAGCTGAAGGTTTGAGTTGCCAAACGTCAGCCTCAAAACCTTAATGACTTGGAGAGGATCTGCAAAGAGGAGTGAGACAAAATCCCTCCTGAGATGTGTGCAAACCTGGCGGACAACTACAAGAAACGTCTGACCTCTCTGATTTCCAACAAGGGTTTTGCCACCAATTACCAAGTCATGTTTTGCGACGGGGTTAAATACTTATCCATCCATCCATCCGTCCATCCGTCCGTCCGTCCGAGGCATTTAACAATCTTTTTTTCAAAACTGTCTTTGTAAACAGTTAAATGTGACAGTTATATGAATGTCTTATTAATACCTTTACATTTCAAATCATTGTACAGTTTTTTTTGTCACTTTGGTAATTTTTTCTTAAATCATCCTTACATATGCAAAGCAGTAAATGCATTTCCCAAACAGTGTACAAACAGCACATAATGTATGACCTGCAAAAGCATGTAAGTTACTCAAAATCCTTTGTTCATCTCAGAAGAAAATATTGATGTCAATGAGCATTATCAGTGCCATCAGAATGACAAATATTAGTGTCACTAGACAGTTGTCAATATAACTGTTTACTGTATAAACTATGGCTACATTTTAATGTCAAATATTGGATATATTACTGTATGTGGAATATTGATTGCAAGATATTGGAGACGATTTACATTTACGCATTTACTTTAGGTTTGTCAGCAAATTACAGTACAATGTCATTGCGAAACAGAAAGGTGTATACAAAATGGAACATCAAATCAGCCACTTTCCCCTTCATTAAGTGAATGTGAAAGTGACGTGACATACAGGGCCAAATATGGTAACCTATACTCGGAATTAGTGCTCTGTATTTATTCCAATCCTAAGTGCACACACACAGCAGTGAACACACACACACACCGTGAACACACACCCGGAGCAGTGGGCAGCCATTTATGCTGTGGTGCCCAGGGAGCAGTTGGGGGTTCTGTGCCTTGCTTCAAGGGCACCTCAGTCGTGGTATTGAAGGTGGAGAGAGTACTGGTTATCTCCCCCCATTCACTCCCCCCACCAACAATTCCTGCCGGACCTGAGACTCGAACTCACAACCTTTGGCTTACGAGTCCGACTCTCTAACCATTAGGCCACGACTTCCCCAAATTAGTGAAAGTCCAGATTCAACTGAGAGATATTTATCACATTTATAAAAATATCTAATAGAAAATTATAACAACTAGTTGAACCACTTTCTGTTCTGACTAGTGCAATAAACTAATGCTTAGATGTTTTGGGGAGTAAAGGTCCTTGCACACTGAATCCAAATGTTCATTTTTTTGTATTTGTCATCCTAAAAATTAATCATGCACAAGCACCTCTCAAAATGATTTCTATGATTTTGAAATACCAAAGATCCTAAAAAACTGTAAACTGGATTAAAAGAAAGTATTTTAACATTGAAATTAAACACTAAATAAAAAAACAGTTGAGAATGTCAACTGTTTTAATAAAATTAAAGCACTTAAGTACTCTGGCGTCCAACAAGGTTACTGGAAACATTTTTTTTGCCATTTTCAGTCTCCTTTTGTGTCAGTGGTTGTATAGGTGCATGTTATTTCATTATATCTGAATATGTGCGCTGTTCGAGGTCATGATGGAAAATATGAATTTAACAACACTTTGCTTTCACGGCGGCTCGACAAGCCACCTTGTCTCTGAGAGGCGTGTGGCTTTGTCTAATCTAATTTTGCTTTGCAGCTGCCTCGCTCTCTGACGTCAGCCCTTTGTGCTTCAAAGGCGAACCCACAGAAACTGTGTGACAGGGAAATATGGAAGGAGTTATTTTGCTACAAAGAATCCGTGGCCCCAAGCAAATTCATAATTTTCACACTGATACGCTGGAGCCAGTGTCTTTGCACTTACAGCCTTTTATAGCTTTTTGAAATGTTCCAGCGCTCAGGCACGCTGAGTCAGAGGAGACATTTGTTCTCATTTGTCACTTTAAATGACCAAACTAATCATGCTGGGGAACATCATGGAGCATTTGTAACCCTACAGTGGCAATAAAAGTCCATCAAACAGAGAGAGTCTCATATTGTTAAAGTGCTCCGGTCAGATCCGTTGTTGGGTTGATTGCAAACAAGGTTAACTTAATTTATCATCTTCAAAACATGGTTCAAATTCTACATGTGCATTGCTTACATGAGTTACCCTGAAATGGATCATTTATTGTCTGGTTAATGAACAAACACATTTAACCATTGATAGACCATAACGTGAGGTAATTTCTGCCATTATTTGAAGCTAAAATAAGTTTTATTCTTCACTAGAGGTAAAAATAACTAATTTCAAGGTATTTATGTTTTACACAGTGAACTTTTCTATACAAGTTTGGTTCCAAACTCCCAAAAATAACTCCAAACGAATTTTATTTTGGCCTGATTTTGTTCGGAACACATGTATGTTCTTTTAATAATGTTATTTGCTCATAACTTTGAGAGAACATTGCCAAAGTTTTGAAAGCATTCCCTGTTATTTGTCACTTTGGTAATAATTGAATCTACAGTAGCAACAACAACAGCAAAACAAGTGAGTAGACATAATGATTAACAGAACCATTTCATAACCTTTTACTCCCTGTTTTGAAACAATGCAATGATAACAGGTTTGAAAACACCGTCAAAAACATTTGTCTCTCATAGACAACACTTCCCATGGCAGTTATACATTTCTAAAGACATGCACAACATCACACAGACAGTACAAGCATGAAGAATGCAACGGAACAGGACGTGCTTCCTGTTCTGTGAATCAGTAGATGTTCAGTGCTCAACTGCATTCGAGAGATGTGCTTCTGTTTTAAAATGAGCTGTGTGATGTGTGGAGGAGTCCTGAACGTACTCTTGTACATCAGGAATTCATCTGAACGCCTGTAGACCTTTCACTTGTATGGGCGTCGCTTTGTATTAAAAATCAGAGACACATCATGTCTCATAATTATACATTTTTATATGATCTGTTTAATAAATAATACTGACTAATGAAACAAAACTTAAAAACTCCGTTCAGCTCTCTCCCATTAAAAACTGATGATAGGTATTTATTAGGATCTTGGCATTATTAAAAGTCATAAAGGACAACATGGCTTTTATATTTCATTTTTTATGAGCGAGGAAAGGGTTTTATGACCAGTGATATTAAAAGAAGTGACAAATTCTCATACAAGAAATGATTTTCTAAAAAGAGTGTCCTCCAAACATCTTTCACAATAACATTAAACAATGTAACAGCAATGAGTTCAAATATGAATTTAAATATGAAAAATGAATATGAAAAATGTAAATATTATTTTAAATATGAAAAAGTATATGTAAATTAATTACTTTTTTAAATTAACTTCTCACTTTGGAACCTTAGAATAACTAATTTATCTTTAAGTTAACAATACTGACAAAATATCAAGGGGCAAGCTTTTCTGCTTTATTAATTACTAATTTGATTAAGAATTTGGACCTTACTTTAATGTTAAACCCCAAAGATAAACAATTAAATAACTAAATGTTATATAAGTGTACCACATGAAGGGGACAATGTTCTTTTATGCTGCATGCATGTGCTATCGGAATTATCCTAAACGAGTTTCCTAGTCAGATATTGGCCATCTAAGGCCGTTCATGTCCAATTTCCGACTAGGAAGCTCATATTTATGATAATTCCGATAGCACGTGAATACAGCATTAAACCAGTGATACTCAGGTCTGGCTCGTGAGATCCACTTTCCTGCAGAGTTTAGTTCTAACCCTGATCAAACTCATCTTCTTGTGGTTTTCTAATGATCCTGAAGACATTGATTAGCATGCTCAGGTGTGTTTGATGAGGGTTAGAGCTAAACTCTACAGAAAGGATCTCGCGAGACAGATTTGAGTATCCCTGTTTTAGACACTTATTTATTAAATAACCATTTTGCTAAACAATATAGACTTGTATTGTTTCATATTATTTAATGGACTGCTTTTATCTAATACATTTTATTTCTGTATTTTCTATAAGATCATCAACTACTATTTTGTAACTACTTTTAAATTAAATAAGGGGTTTTATTCAATGGCAGTGAAACATGCAAGGCACACATTATAGCCTTGCATATGCTCTAAAAATGTGAAATATTTCCAAATTCCTCAAAACATCTGCATTACAAAGAGGCCCATTGATTACAAAACAGAACAAAAGGGAGAGCAATAATATCGCACGACAACCCTTTTCCATTTAAATATGCTGTTTGCCTGGATTTTCCAGAATGATCATCTCTGGTTTGGGTCGGACTCCAAGGTCACTGGTCAATCAGGAGAATAATTGAATGCTGTTTAACATGAAGTTGGGTTAATGTGTCCTTGCTCATTATAGGAACTTGAACCACTTTCTTGCTTCAATGCTCTCTCCCCCTAAAGGCAAATAACTAAGGTTAAAGCCACGGGGACACTCAGACAATGTTCTGAGCAAGGCCAAGTCAGACGTGATAAATTACACTAACAACAGCAATAGTCAATCTCAGGTCCTTCTTAAAAAACATTTAATTAAACAAGCTCCTAAACTCTCATCCACAGATGCTCATTGGGTTTTGTAGAATTAAAAGCTGTAGAATAGACATGCATGAACTACACCTACAGTAATAACTTCGTCGGTGGTGTTATGAATGATCTATACTGAAAGAAAGTATAATTTTAAATGAGGTCAAGTCACTGGACATCAGTTGCCTATAATGGAAACTCAATTAACCAATATATTCTGTCTGGAGATTGAAGATGAATGTTGTTTTCACAATCAATATTAATCATTATCTTTCAGGATACAGGCAGTATTCACAAATCAGGTTACTGAGGGCAATGACTTCCTGTAGGTCATGTGAATAGAGTAAGTGCTTTATCTATTCACTCTCCAAACCGATTGTCTGTTCTTTAACATTATGTAAAATGTATATTAATATAAGTGCTCCATCTCTATCAAAAAATGATTCAAGATACTCACACCACTTCATTGTCATGGATCATTTGGCTATACACACACGATGTATATAATTTAATTTGTTATCGTTATTTTAGATTTAAAGCTGAAGAATGTCACTTTTCGGTTAAAAAAACAAACTTTCTCCTATCCCAACTTCATATGCAGAGTCTACTATACACAAGGCATTTATTGGTTAATCTCCGTGAAAACTATATAAATGCTGTGTCTTTGTGACACTGATTCCTGTACTGACAAATCTGTCAGTTTGCATAAAACAAAACCGAGTTGAGAGCATGGCTATCTGTTCTTTTCTTTCTGGGTTATTTTAGCTAAACCTAAAACCATAAATAATATTGTCACTTGAAATAAAACAAACATTAGATTAAATAAGGTATTGAAAAATGTAAACTTATTTTATTTCAGCTAGTTGCCAAAGTGACACGCAACTTATACTTAAATAACTAAAACCAGAACAATTTAAATAAAAGAAATGTTTAAATAAATGTTTGTAAATAACATTATATACAAAAAATAAAAAATGTAATGATACATAATTAAGCATAAATAATGTATGGCTAGTTGCCAAAGCGACACCCAACATCACAAATTTTAATTTAGATAACTTAAAATAACTAAAACTCAAACTGAAATAAAAATGAATAAAGATTATAAAGAAATATAAAAAATAACTTAAAATGGCAAAAAACTAACTAAACAATTTAAAATAAAAAGTTCTAAAATTTAAATTAATTCAAAATTATAATTTTTCCAAATTATATATTAAAGATAGTATCTAAATGAAACTAAATTAACACCTTTCAATATATGGCTGATGAATAGCATATTGGGAAGTTGTTAAGCAATGTTTATATTGCACATATTTTGTTAATTTTTGGGGGTATTTTCTTGTAATTGTTTATTAGACTGCTGTAAGATATGTTTATCATGATAATAATAATAATGAATATAATAATTATTTCAGTAGTTCGGTGGTGCAAGTGGCAGAAAGAAATTACTATAAACATTAATGAACTTGGAGTATATGTCTGCGGAAAGGCTAGCTCGTTTAAAAAAATCATATTCTTTTATGCATGATTTTACAATATAAAAAGCTTTGATGGTTCGGCTGCATGATATACTTTCATTTATTTGCTAATGGACTCTCTCACATAGAAAAACATTACTGATTGCTTCATTGAAGTGACGAGAGAGATAGTTCACCTCGATTATCAACAAATACGCCGGGATCAAGCGATCCATTTCAGCCGTGCTGACATAAATGTGGAATTTCCAATGGATATGTAGTCAGGTGGACTGTACTGTGAGGCTGACACTAAAGGTGTGTTTAAAGCTCATATTATCATTAATGTTTGAGCTAAAAGGGGTTGAGGTCAGGCTTCCTACTGAAATTTTAGACTGACAAATGGAGCTGGAACACGAGTAAATGACTATGGGGAAAATTGAAGGCAAAGCAGATTTTAATGGAACATCACTCAAAAACTGTACAGGGTCTATGCAGGTTAATTCACAGTCACGACAGCCACATATAAGCCTTATTGTCTGGATAGCGGGTTGTGAAATGGACAATTTAAGACCTAAATACAATGCTTTACTTGCACTTAGGCTTAAATTTGAACGTCTTTAAAAAGCCTTCCTGTGTCACAAATCACTCATGTCCATCAATCACTACTGCCTCTGCTTTTAGATGTACTTTGAAAATAAAGCTTAAATGATGGAAATATAAGATATAAGAACACATTTTTTTTTAAAGAATATCTATACCGGTATATGCTTGTGTGTCTATATATCTATACCATATAAATATCTGTTTGACTGTACTTATATGGAGAAGTATTACATACCATTGTCAAACCTCGTATTCTTCTGTGTCGCCCCCTGTCGGTCTTGTGTGGACTCAAGGAAATAACTTAATGCCATCTCTTCAATTACTACAGGTTTGATATTTTGTTTATCGTACGAAATTTTGTGCTCAGAGCACTGGCATGAAGCGAATTACTTATTTTGAAGTTACGTGTGCAATTCAACCACAAAACATTAAATAACAATTGATTTAGTTATTAAATATATATATATATATATATATATTATTAGAGGGTATGTGGACATTTTCCACAAAAAATATATTCATTCAAAATGAAAGATATAGATAATGATACGTGTATAAAACTACATTTTTATACAACTAAATACAATCTAATTATTTTCCAGATAGTATGTTCGTACAAAAGTCAATTAAAATTCAATAAAAATTAATTAAATTCTACTCATATTTGTTTAAACTGTATAAATTAGTCTTTAAATATAAACTATTTATATTTTATCAAGAGGGCACCTTTATTTTGAGAATATTTGAAGATCTTTGGCATCAAAAAGCTAACTGAAAATGTTCTGTCACTGATAGTCTACGACCAAACGCTTCTCCAAAAATCACTGCAAACGAGAACTCCAAACAAAGTATTTTCTTCATATCCAACGAGTGTGAGCTTGATGTGTGTGTGGGGGGGAAAGTGGGTGTCGCTGTGTAGAAATAATTATGCGAAACGAGGGAGGTATTTTCTGACGGGTGGCTTCACAGAAGACTCAACAACTCGAGGTTTGAGGACTGCTCTGCCTTCATCTGCTGTAAGGGTCCCGTCAACGGATTCGAGCTGGATTTTGACAGGTCGGACCGGTCGAAATGTGGATTTAATGTATCCAAACAAACACTGCCTCCAGATTTTGAACTCTTAAGTGGACCTATGATGATCTGCCTACGGAGAGACGAGAAGGGTGCAAGTCACCACAGAAGCACCGCGGACTGTTGTTGTCTGAGAAATGATAACAAATGAACGACACGGAAAGGAACATGGTTGAAAGGACCAGTAAATTTCTGTTGATCATCGTCGGATCGGTCTTCTTCATGCTGATTTTGTACCAGTACGTGGCGCCCGGGGTGATAAACTTCGGCTCCCCGCAGGGGTACCTTCTCGGGGAAGAGGACATGACCATTTTCCCCACTCCGGATCCGCACTATGTGAAAAAGTACTACTTTCCTATTAAAGATCTCGAGCGCAACATAGATTTCGAAATCAAGGGGGAAGACGTGATTGTGTTTCTCCACATACAAAAGACCGGTGGGACCACCTTCGGGAGGCATCTAGTCCAAAATGTTCGACTGGAGCTTCCGTGTGATTGTAGACCGGGCCAGAAGAAGTGTACTTGCTACCGTCCGAACCGAAAGGAGACCTGGCTGTTCTCTCGGTTCTCTACCGGCTGGAGTTGCGGCTTGCATGCGGACTGGACCGAGCTCACCAACTGCGTCCCGGGAGTTCTCAACAAGAAAGAAAGCAAGTCGAAAAAAACGAGGTGAGTATGTTTGTTTGACCCTGCAAGTGCTGGAAGTAGCAAGGTTTTCAAAACATTCAGTGTCGCGAGGAGTTTATATAACGTTAGTCTTACTCTGAGAGATTCGGCGTGGTTAGGGAAATTCATAAAAGTCTCAGATATTGGGATTGGCGTTGCTTGTATTGATAATATTACGGGTTTAAACTATTTTTCTGTGTACAATCACCTCAGCAAAGTTTCAGTTGTGCGTAAACAACAGACTTCCTACATTAGTCCTCGTTTAAAACCCGTTTAAGTGTTTGTTTACTCCGTAAAGATTACAGTGTAAGCTGTTATCGAAGTCAAATAGGCCACGATTCGGTGAGACAGGGTCATTTTTGTCTCATTTACTGCTTCAGGGCGGGATGGGGATTCCCTTTAGTTGAATTGAAGTTGTGCTGGAAAAGTCATTCCACGATTTTCATGTATTGAAAAGAGTATTAGTTGACAGCTTTATAGCTAATTTAGACCGTAATCAATAATCAATTGTTTACTGCAAGACATCATGGTGATAGGACTGACATTATAAGACTGTGCTGCCAACTCTTCTGACATTTGTACTTCATAAAGGGAGGATGATGTTATTATGACATATTTTTTTATTTATGGAATAGTTGCCTTCATCATTTTGACTCTTTTGCTTAGTCCCCTGAATTTCACCTCACGTAAATTGTCTTACTGAATGGCACAGTGGTAATTATTTATCACTATATCCCTTTAGGTTTGAATCCATCCTTAAAAAAAATGAACATAGGAACCAATATTTGTATGATGTCATAATTGCTGCAATATAATATTGAGAACTTTCAGTCTTTTTGACTTTCAGTCGGCTAATGTGCAGTATTTGGCTGTAGTAACTATGGTATTTCTGGTGGAAATTTGTATTCTTTTTTTATGTAGAGGACGAGTCACCCCATGGAGGAATTGAAACTACAACCTGTCAGTTTATAGCTTGGCGCTTTAACCACCATGCTATATCACCCCTATTATCACCCCTATTTCTACCCTGCATGCCATTTCTCTGAGTTGACCACAAAATTAAGTGGCTCAGTCATGTTTATTGTCACAACGACAAGAAAACCAAAGCAGTTTCAGTTTATACACAAGGATGTTCTCCAGCTGTGTAACCAGATAACTAGCCAGACACACAACGGGGTGTGTTTTTGCAAGCCTGCAGGGAGAGCTGATTTGACATGCTGATGTCTTGCTGTTCTGGACAACTTCAATACTTCTTTCAAGACTTCTCTGTGCTTTTGAAAATCACTGGCCCTAAATGTCATAATGGACACCGTGACTCATGTTTCAGAGTTACTAAGTGCAAGGAAAAGACATCCTAGAACTTGCCTTACCTTTCACTTTCCCAGGTGGTTTTCTAGGGATTTTTTTTTACTCTGCCGGGGAACTTTGTGGAATGACTGCGCTTTCCAGTGTACTTTTAGCAAATGGTCAATTAACCTCTTAAACCTCTTAATTGACAACCTGTTCATTCATGATGATGATGATGAAGGGACAAACATGCATCTTTCAGTAAAAACCTAGATCCACACACAATGCGACTGTTAAATGGCCACATTTTGTCAGCTGTAGGCTTGATGAAAATTGGGAATTTCATGGATGGTTATGTTCAATCACTGAGAAAGAGGGTTTAAAAGCTCGTCCAACTAGCCTAATAGGTACCCCGCTGGCTGAGTGCATCACACATGCCTTGACGCACAGGCCTAAGTGATTCGCACTTCTAAAAGAGCCGTCAGTTGTTACTGGCTGATGCCAACGGTTCTACAAGCCACAGTTACACTTAAACAAGTAGAGCGTCGTTCACACTCCCCTGCTGTTGACGTGTTTTCAAGATGCAATCGCCATGTGTTCAGTCACTACAAAGTGCTTTATAGTACATGATTGACTGGGTTTTAATATACAAATATAGTGACCAATATGGCATTGACAATGCATAAGTACTATATTGGCCAGTATTTATTATTATAATTTTTATCATTAACAGTTTAAATATATTTAATATTTCATTTTGCATGCTCATTTTCAGTAGTTTTTTAATTTAGACTACCTTTGCCATCATCTACCACTGATTTAAAGTTCATTTTTAAAGAACTCAATTTTTATAAAAAAACATAAGATACATGTAATCGTTAGTAAATCCAAAAAAGTAAATTTTTCATACTGTACATAATAAGGTTATGATGCCTATATTCACTTTAGTATTTAAAACAAAAATTATTTTAAGTTTTTAATATTTTATTTTTAATTCAGTTACATATAATAGTGTAGAATTTTTATCAGCCATAGCATGAAATTAATTATCAGCTTTTTGGTATGAGACAGACATGTTCTTGTTACTAAGGAATTTTTGTATAGTAAACTTTCATGATTTAATTGTATTCATTGCCTGTGCATGAGAGTTAGTTCACTGAAATCATATTTTGACATTTTCAGTGTATATATTAGTTTGAGATCTTCTATTTCCAGTCTAGTCGACTGGCTATTGATTCTGCCAGAAGTACTTGAACCTCTTGCTCTAATGGGTTTTATGGTGGGGGCAGTAGCTCGTTAAGATTATCATAAACTCCACAGTAAATGCTCATTATCTGTTCTTCCCCTGGGTAATGTCTCAATGACACACACATTGGTGTGTGTGTGTTTGTGTATATCTGCCGTCGAAAGAAGGAGAGAAATTTGACTCTCAACCAGAAATAGAATAAGGTTAGTTGCACTTAAGGAAGATGTTGTAATTGATAGTTAGGATGGGGTCTGTACACTGCTGAATTAATGCTGCAGCATGTAGTTGCATGGAGAGGACTCGTCTAAATGACAGGTCAAAGGGTTTAGCTTCATTGGTGACTCATTTGAATTGCGTTCATGACTGTTTCCTTGTGTATACAGGATATGCACGTACAAGTTAGTAAGCAGAACAGATCCATACAGCCTTGAAAACATTTAAGCAAACTCAGCAGATTTCACAGACTGTCTGTAATGAAATCTGAAGAAAATTTAAGTGGGGTGACTTGACAAACCCTCCACCACAATGCAAAGTTGATGCCAGGGTTGTTTCTACAGTGTTTTGGATGGTGGTCCAAGTCAAAAGAGCCCATCTGTCAGCCTCTATGACATTCTGTTTGTGCTTCTATTCAATTCATTTACTTTTATTTGAACTTTTAATTTGATTGTAGTTCTGATCAAAGATGAACAGTGATCAACAAGCCAAACTTAGTTGGGTAGTAATCATGTTAAAAGCACAATCTGTGAACATTGCAAGTTTAATATTGAGCATTTTGAAGAAGACTTCTGCTTAACCCACCATGTTAGTTTTTACCTAAGCAAACATCTATTGGCAGCTTTAAGTCCAATCTGTCTGTAGCTCCTGGCAACAGACTGTTTACTTCGTCTGCGTGTCATGAGAGTTGCTTATCTTAACGATTATGCAGGTAAAATCCGGTGATGGCAACCATAAACCTTACCATTATCAGATAATTAGATTGCTGTGGTAATTTTATGTATTAGTCTGTGTGTTAGTGAAGTAGCATGACACCTCGGCTGATGTGCGGTTGGTTCAAAGTGGAGATGTGATGAAATGCTGGCTGTCATAGATCTGGATCAGGCGGGATGGTGACATAGATTTAGACAGAGCTGCTTTTGTGCTAAATTTGGGTCTCGGGATCCACTGGGAACTGTTCAGGGATATTATGTCTAGGTAAGGTCTCTTTGCAGCTCGAATGTTTATAAGAGGATTTGTTCTGGACGTAAATGCTGATGATCAGTAAAGCATATCTTCAGCCTGATTTTTTTTATACCACAGCTCTAATGAAACTTGTGTGCAGCATGTGTTGATTATGAATAGCTTTACTTTATTTATAACGTTTTAGGATAAATTGAGTCGAATGGCTATTTCGGGAAGACTTTCACTGACAAATGACCACCAAACTTGCATCAGTCAAGGATGTACTGTATACATAAAATGCTTTGTGTATTAAACTGTAATACCTGGAGTAAGCTGTATATTTGCATGCCCAGTTCTTAATGGCCCAATGTAGGTATTATGTAAGATGTAGTTCTAGATGACAAGTGCATTATCAACAACGTAACATAATCTAAAATGTAAGCATTTTACATATGAACAACTTTAGGGATGTAAAATGTTGGATAATTTGTTAATAGGATATTCAATTCATAGATTGGTTTTATTGTATTTAATCAAGAAGATGACTCAATCTGTTCAATGCCATCACATTTAATGTTTTTACCTAATTTGTCATTATTAATGTTTTTTTCTGTTCTTTGTGGTTACAGATGCCATTTTCAACTAATTTCAAAGGATTTTATCTTTTTAGTTAAGTCTGAAAATGTTAAACATAAAAATTTAATGATAATTATCATAGTTTAGAGTAATCATTAAATGCTTGTAATTGTATTTTGAAACTAATACATACAGATTTTAATGTCTTTAAAATTATGCTTTATGATATTTTAGATATTTATGATATAAATATAAAGGACTCGTTCAGATTTGTACATCAGTTTCACTCTTGTATGAGCTTTTTAAGGAATTGTGCACTGGTAAAACATCTGCAATACAAAATGTATTATTTTCAAGTTTATATGTTGACTACTTCTGAATATCCCTCATTGTGTTTTGGCATCATCCAGTAGATGCTAACTGAAAAACATAATCAGCCAAAAATTACAACAATGAGCAATGGCAACAAGGGGTCAGGAAACCATAGCATCAGAGGTTATAAGTAGACTCTCAATGCCTCTTTACCACACTGGTGTAATCTTGAAGAAGGTGCACGGACCGTAATAATAGTGCTTCTAACTGCAGGATGTGATTTACTGTGAGACAGGACAGCAGCCTGTGAGGGAACAGGTCAGCGGTAAGCCACTAACTACCTGTCCGCAGAGACAAATGAGGGCCAAATTCTTTCAGACTTTCCCCCGCTCTTATTTTCTCGTTGTGCTCATTGCCTCCCTCATTGTATCTACTCCTCTTTCTTTCTGTAGCGCACGCTTTATGGCTTCTCTCCCTGTCCTTCTCTGTGAGCATGTCTGAAGTGTCTCTTTTAATGTGAAGCTGCACAGTTCTTACATTTTTCTTTTGTATTGCTTGTTAAGTAAATGATGCCGGCACTCTAGGGAAAACTATATAAATTGTGGTTCCCTGGCATGTGGGTTTAATGCAGAAGTTTGGACCCCTTGAAGGCATGGATTTCCCGTAGCAGGCATGAAACTGAATGAGCTCTGGATGAGCAGTGGTCTGTAGCAGCGGTGAAAAGCAGGAGGTTCGTCGCTAAATTGAATCAGATGTTGTCAGGCTGTGATGGCTCACGGTTCAGTGAGAGCCACTCAGACACTCATTGGAGGTAATTGGAGGACTTTTCTCTTCAACCTCACTCGTCCTTTCGGTAATTTATCTTAAGATATGACCTTAGTGCTGATATTATTCAAATTGTACATGGATATCACACAGTCAACCCACTTCTGGGACTCCTGTTTTTGAAGTCTCATGTAACCTTTTGGAGTCCACATTGAAGCTTATTCTTTCCAAGAACCAAACATTGATTTATGTGATGTTTGAGGTAAATTGGATGAAAATTGTCCAGTAAATTTGAATCTATAGGGCTGTTCAAGTCAGGTTTATAGTTCTAGTTAACTAAGAGTAATAAATAAATAAATTACTTGAAATAAGTGTTATGAATAAAACATACATAAAATAAACATAACCTGTATAAAAATTACCTTCACAATTTTCTAAAATAATAGTACTAAAACGAATAAATAAACATTATAAAAAACAATATAGACCTATTAAAAAATGACAAAAACAACAAAATATATAAAAGTTAAAAACATTAAAACATAATATTAATAATATTATTAAAAGTTAAAATTATTATTATAATTAAAAATATAATAATATAATACTAAAATAACTCTGGCTCAATTTTTTGTAGTCTGAACAGATTTAAAATATGATTTGAAATCTGATTGTTAATTAATATTAGTCTGAACACTGATTTCAGATTGTATGTGTTTTTTCATCATACGTTTTAAAACATTGCATATGCCTCAATTTTGTAACCGAATCACATTTGTATTTGTTTACTGCCCTCGTGAAAAACATAATCAAAGGCAGTCTAGCACAAGTTATGCTTGTGCATTTCTTGGTTATTGCAGATTGATTTGGCGGTGGTGCAGAGTTCAAAGCCTTAGGTGTTCGTGGGTCTCTCAGTAAAGGTCAGTTGGTCAGGGGACGCACCTGCTCCTTGGGACGTTAGCTGTGCCAGTGGCCGCGCATGGCATGATAGCATAGCACACAGCCATGTCCCTATGAGCCGGGACAGCCTTAGTGTGTTAATCCAATCAGATCAGCGGGGGATTAGAGACCGTTGTCTCCGAAGAAGACCATGGAGTTATGCTAATCTCTTTAGCGATGAGTGCTGGGACCAGAGCGTCTCTCTCTAATGAGATGCAGACAGACAGTTGCTTCCTGTGTTGAGAGGGTTATTTCATACAAAAAAGAACATCCATTATGATGTAGCATGTTTTAGGACCACTAGGGCTGGGAACAGATAACTTCCTGATTTAGAAAAGTTTCATTTAAAAAAACTAATTCATTTTTATATATTTATGTTTTCAATTGATGTGGACGAATGATTCTGAGTTGGTACTTTTTAGTGAATCATAAACTTGCAGCACGACCAGTGCAGTCTGATTTCTAAAATAATAATCCTAATGAGTCAATTCATTTTAGTGAATCAAAAATATACTGTATATCTGATTTCTGAAGGATTTAATGTTATGAACCAGTTATTTTTATCCAAATCAAAAACATACAGCACAACCAGTGTAATCCCTTTTCTGAAAGAATGAATCTTAAAAGCGGGTCCATTTTAGTCAAGTAGAAACATGCAGAGCAACTGGTGTTTTCTGATTTCTGAATTAATAAATATTATGAGCTGGTTCATTATAGTCAATCAAAAACATACAGCACAACCAGTGCGGTCTCATTCCCAAACAAATGATTCTACTGAGTCGCTTATTCATACACATACAGCATGCAACTTAAATCAATGTAGGCACTGACTGATGTAGTAAAGATGCATATTATGAGCACATTGTTTATTTCTTACAAGCACTGAAACCATTAAATAACTTGAATAAAGTTTTAACCTTTGGAACAATTCCCTATGGACCACAGTGTCACGAAAAGGGGAAACTTGAAAGTAATTTCTTATATTTGAAACTCATTGTCCATACCAAACCGTGCGACACTTTCATTTCTTGTTCAGCATGAAAGTTGAAATTAATTCTTAAAAATGCGTCATAATTTTAATGGTAAAAAGTCCTGCTCGAATACGCCCCATGCCGCCTCAGTGACTAGATGACTGATCTTCACATCATTTGCTGGGACTCAGTGCTGTATGAAATTGAATTCAGGGAAAGCAAAGAGCGCAAAATGGGGATTTAGAAGCTGATCATTGTATTCTACTAGAGAGAAAAATGTTATCAGTTACTCCTTTCCGGAAAAGCAGGCTTAAACCAAAGCAAACACACTGATTTTGCCACACAGGAAGTACATGAAAGCTTGCCGGTCGATCTGTCAAATAAAAGTGATTAGAAGAGTCTCTCACGACCGTCATCTAGCATCAAGGACGTGAGGTGGGGTGATGAATTCTTGTGTTGGCAATCATTACACTCGTGCTTTTTCGATTTTAATTCAATCGTCTTGCCATGAACTTTGATTTTCGGAGGCCTCGTTTGTCTTGGTGTGTGAGATGTCTGCTGTAAATGACATCTCACTTAGCACGTCTTATACCGGTGCGCACAGGAAATGGGCCGTCCTGCACTAGATTGATGCTCTACAAGGGCAAATTACAAGGTAAATGAGTGGTTAGCAGGAGACACTCTTTAATTACGGCTTGATGGTTTCGAGTGAGTCTGAAGGACAGCTATAGATTATTTTATGCCTGTTTGTGCGTGTCTGGATGTTTCAAGTATGGCTGATCGCTGTCTCGCACTTTCTCCTGTATTTTTAGTCGATTCCAAATCTGGAGGCGCATCTCAAGGCGGACTAATAATAGTCCAGGGGCCTATTATGACAATGACGTGCAATCTGTCTCTTTCTACTGAACGGCCGGCAGGGCACAAGCAGACTGTGGAGAGTCGGCTCACGCTAGCTGAGATACCCTCATTAAAGCGTGGTCTTATTAAAACATGTGAAAACAGGCAATGAAGGAGAGCAGTTTGTGCTGGAACGATGACCGAATCAAAGCTGTGACCAAATGGTGGTTCCCAGTGGGATTTCATTATCGAATTGTCGAGCACATGTCAACACATTTGCACATGCACACTTAGTGGTGTGTGTAGGATTTTTTTCTTTTTGGCTACATTTGGACATAATTGGTGACATTGGGCAGCACAGGCTCTTACACACAACTGTGCCCACACAGAATCTGAACAACTAAAAAAAAAGTTTTTTTACCAGACAATCTTCTGAATTTATTTAATTTTGATCATTTTAAACTTTTTTTTTTTCTTCAGTGTGAAGAAATGGTTTGTGGAAAGGACCAAAATCTTAACATGCATCGCTTATGAGCACCATGATTTAGTTTCACATTGTATTGCTATATGATTCTGATTTATTTGGTTACATACTAGTTATAATGCTTGTTTTGTTTACATATGAAATAAATACAGATTTATTCAGGGAACTATACAACATTTCAATACATTTTTTAAATTTTATTTACAAAATTAGTTATAAAATAATTTTTTAATTAACAACAGAGCCCAAACTGTGCAATTAAATTGTTTTATTTAACATAAATTAGAAATATAAAGTAGAAATTAGAAAATATCGGCAGCTAATTGAAACAAAATATTTGAAGTACTAAAAGTACTGAAATACAAAAACAATTGAAGCTAATAAAGTCTAATAAAACACTATAATAATAATTATTTTAAAATAACACTCTTAATTGACCAATGCATCTATCACTACATCTTTGATATATATTGGCCACGATGTGGGTCAACTGAAGGAAGAGATCAAGAAGAAACAAGGAACTCAATGAGTATGTTCAAGGTGAGGTTTCCGCAGTGAGGAAGAGGATGGTGGATAATGTGCAGGGGTTGAGAAAAATGAGGAAGAACAAGGTTGTCACAGAGTTTGCGTAGAGTTGTTTTAGAGCAGCACGGTTGGCTCTGATTCATTGGATTCACTCTTCTGCAGACGTTCACCTCCCACTGCCTCTGATATGCTCAGCCAGTCAACATGCGTACAGTAATTCCAGGCTCCCTCTGGCTGTTTCTGGCTTTACCGCAAGTCTTGGACACAGATATCGCAACACTGCACCAGATTGATTCCTTCTGCATGCTGTAAATCTTCCCGCACCTCTGCTAATACACTGAGAACAGAGCCGGGATAGACGGCTCTTCATTACCCCAACAGCGGGGCATCCAAACCAACCCATGACACATTCGACTCTCAGCACAAACCGCATCTGTTATCCCAGTGTAAGATGTTAAATAAAGAAAAGGAATGGCTGATTTTAAAGGATTCGATTCCCCCCCTTGTTGTTGCTGAGCAGATGTCTTCAGCCAGCGAGAATTGGGTTCCGTGAAATTTTGGCTGGCATTGTGTTATTAGACATCTGGATGCTGTTGCCTGATAAATGGCTGTGCAGCAGTTGAGGGATTTGAAACCAGCTAATTTTTGAGCCTCTTGCAGTTGAAAGTGCAGAAACAGCTAAACGCTAGAAGGAACATCTGAGAAATTGAGGGAGATGGAGCATATGCTGGGAAAACAAAAGCTTAAACTCCTATTTTGAAGGTTCCCACCTCTCTGATCTTGAAACATAAACGTAGCGGGATTGGGAGGGAAGGAAAACCAACACACACATCACTAGAGATATTATTACCCATTTATGGTACCTCCGCTGGGCCTGCAGAGCACTGAGGGGAAGTGAGGTCATATACGTTGAGATTGCTGGAGGCTGGTTTACATTCTCCTGAACATGTTTTATTTATTAATACTATGATGGAGGTCAGTAACAGGCACTTTTCTGCACATATCCAGTGTGGTGGAGGAGGCGTTGAGAGCACCGGTTTGCCTGCTGCGAGTTGGGGGATGTGGGTGGGTTTCGGTTTATGCGCTTACCTGGACATGGATCAGAAAGGCAACGGGCCGTACACGCTTTCAGTGGTTTGGACCCAGGGCTAGGTTTGAGCTCCGTGAGCGTGCCCAGGGGTTGTTATTGGTGTTGAAATTTAAGAGAAACGGGAGAGGTAGAGAGGTAGAGGAGTGATACATAAATAAATCCAGCCACATTGATGAAAAGATTTACATTGACCTCCAAAACTGTCTGTGAAGAGTAATTGTGGGAAAAGATGATAAAATCACAAAAAGGGATTGGGTGCAATCCCATCTGTCTATCTCTGTCTATCTCTCTGTCTGTCTGTCTATCTATCTGTCTGTCTGTCTATGGCAGAAACATCAACAGGAAAACTGCTTATCTGCTATATTTGGTCATGCTCTATTGATTGAAGTTTCAAATATAAACTGCAGGGATTTTTTAAAAAGTTTCAATTATTTATTCTGAGAGTCATTCTGTGGAGTTTTGCCTTGAGTATTGCAAACATATGCATTTAAAACAACGTTTTATAGGCTAGTAAATTACAAACCCATGGACTGTACGTCATACCCGAGGGATGATGGAATACCGTGTCTACTTCATCATCTTCTCTGTTCTGCATTATTCAGCCATTTTCAATTAGACAAAGTTTTTTTATATAACTAAATATAGTACAGGGACATCGGTCTCCAAAGCAGCTAAAGGATTCAATATTTCTTCATAATATGTTTTTAAATCTCAAACTGACCACAGAGGAGATTATTAGCGAGATTTACCTTAGAATGTAGATGTTAAAGGGATGAGGACCAAGAAATACAAAATATCTGTCATTGTCTACTTTACACACCCTCAAGTCATTACAAACCCGTAACTTACTTTTCTGTTGAACACACATTTCTGAAAAATATTTTGGGCACTGTTTACCGTGTAATGAGAGTGAATCTAAACTGTCAAGCGGTCAGTGACCAAAAAGCAGCAGAGAAGTAGTTCATATTTCTCATGCGCTTTATTCCAAAACAGCTTTGTGTGATCGACAGACTGAAATATAAATGATTGGTTTATATAATCATTCCCTTCAGTAAGCTAGTAATCCATGCGATTGGAGCATTGAACTCAAGAACTGGATCTTTGATTTGGGAACTGGATCAATCGTTCTATTGTTAAGATGTACACTATGTAAAGGTTTTTAGTAAATTGTGGCTTATGTTTCAGTCTATTTCAAGCTGTATGGCTTCAAATTACTTGTATTATAGTGCTCAAGTTGTATGGACCGTGTTGATAACTTTTCATGGTGTTTTTTTACTTGTCAAGCCCCTTACCTTTGATACTGAAACATGTGGCCAGTAAAAATAAGTCACACAGGTTTGCAATGATAAGAAGATGAGTAAATGATAACATAAGGTACATTTTTGAGTGAACTATCCCTTTAAGGAGCTTGATAGAGAGTTGTTTGGTGTGTGTGTTTGTTTAAACTTCTTGGTGTGGCCCTGACTGTGGGTTTTTAATATGTCTGGATTTTTATTGCCGTTGGGAAAGGATGGAGGTATTGTGAACTACAGTCTAAATTGACAAGTAGATTGAATTTGTGGAATGGATGATGAAATGCTATTGAAATATTCATTTTTCCTTTGTGCTGCAGATGGGTTGGGGCACCCACCCACATGTCCCGGTACTGCTTCACGTGAGGTAGAACTGTGAATTCATCACCTCACAGCTGTTCCGCAGAGGAAGAGAGTTCCCTTTAACTGATGCATTTCTCTTGATGATCAAACCGTTATTGAAGTTGTTCCTCAGAATTAAATGAAAAGAAACAGTTGGAACGAACATTCCCAGTACAATAACATCCGGTCTTCTGTTATTAAATATTCTGAGGTGTTGTCCTGAGCTGTTATAAGTTTAAAGAGGGAAAGGCATTATGGGAACTTGATAGATGTAGGCAGTGCAGGAATCTTGCAGTCAGGAGTAGAGGTGTGCGATATAAATCATCTGCGATGATATCGTCATTGTTGTTTTAACGGTGTAATTTGATAATATTGAGTATTTTGCGAAAACAAAACAAATTACGTAGTGCACACATACATAAGCCATGCGTGGTGATGAAGTGGGTTAAACAGTGCACGCGCGCATTTAGAGTGTGTTCTTTCACTGCATGATTCAGTCTATTAAAATGCATTAAGATTGATCACAAAATGTAATATATGGGGGCAGAAAATGTATATATTTATGTTTCATATGGTTAAAGTCACTCTAAGAGTGCCGTTTTTTCTTCAAAAATAAGCATGATTACAAATGTGATATTGATTTTATAAAACAGTTCAATAAACAAAAAGTTCATATTAAGAGACTTACGTTTTTGACACCACATAGGCTGTTTTTGCTCCATTTCGGCGACACAAAATAATTCCAAACAGCTACAGAACTGATTTGCATCTCTGAGCAACATGAGCTTCGTTCCTGAACGAATCAACCGTATAAATGACTCGGTTCAGTCGCAATGACTCACTTATTACCAATGACTTTCTGCCACCTATTGGCTGTTTTAATTTCACATTTAAAGTATATTTTCATTTTTTTTAATAATTGTAAATATCAGTATTCAATGTTTTTATGTTAAAAATGTCAAAAAAATTGTGCAACTGGTTAAAGCACTCCATATACCTCTGAGCTGCATTAAATAGTGTGTAAATACATCTAAATGCCACTTCAGATGCAAATTCTGCAAACATTAATTTTGATGATACTGGTTTCATTTGTTTGATAAAGGCCTAAATGTGTATTATCTTAATTCCCTGCAAAAAATAAAAATATATTGGTGGCATGTTAAATTCTATTGGAAAAAATGCCCAAAACACACTACAAAAATGAATTTAGTAATGGTTTTACTGGAAAAAGCTAATGGTTCATAATGGTATTTTAATGGAAGGCATTGGAATTTCTGTGATGGTTTCTATTGGGCTTCTATTGTTTTTTTTAGCAGGGTTGACAGATAAAATGTAACAATTGGACTCAAAAGATGTACACTTTTAGAAAAAAATTGCTTTATTAAAGGTAAAAATCTATTTAAACAAATACAAATATTAATTAATCACTGATATGAACTGACCACAAAGAAAATGAAGAATATCAAAAACTGCAGCTGTTCACGGTAGTCAGATATCAGCATAATAACTAGGGGTCGACCGATTATCGGCCTGGCCGATTATCGGCGCCGATATTAAGCATTTTACCGATTATCGATATCGGCCATTTTAAAAACAGATTTGCCGATAATTTTTTTTCTTAATTTTTTTTTTTTTTTTTTATGCAAACAAACATACTATTTACAGGTGACATTATTTATTGGTGAATAAATAATACAGGTGAAACTATTTAATGTTTAAATGCACTATTTGGCTCGATGCAGCCTGTCTGAGCTCAACACTCTGTGAGAGTGAGGCGATCTCTCAATCTCTGAGAGCAATCTCCGCCCACCGCTCATCTGATATGTAGAGAGTCACGAGTCCGACCAATCAACGCGGAAAACTGAAGACAGTCTCACACCGAGAGCACATGCTAACTGGAGCTGCGTCAGTAATCACGCATCAGTTGTCTCTCAAAGGTAAGGCAGCAGCAGACATTGCTGAAGTTGCAAAACACCTCAATATAACCTATGATGTCCGCGATGCGGAAAATGCGGGCGGAATCGCGGAATGCAGTCATATAATGGAATTTACAGTATAACGCGGAATGTGTCGAAGTTTGGATGAATTAATCAAAAGTAGGTCAGTACACTTAAATCGACTCGCTATGGACTAGTATCTATAAATATTAAAAACACTTTAAATATGAATCCTGCATGTTCTGCATCTCTGTTAATGAATGACACAGACGTGCGGTTTCATTTACTGCACACACACATACTGAAGCGCACGTGACGCCGTAGTGACTTCAGCGTCTGCCGTCTCACTAAATGAGGACATAAATACATGAACAACATCCCCAGAACAGCTGCAGAGTCACTTGATGAGCGGTTTCATTTGAGTAAACGATCGTCATATCATATATACATAGGCTACAGAAACTTAAAAGGTCCTCATGGCAACCTGTCAAAATATAATTTCGGTTTAGCCGAATATATTACTGTATACGTAATACAACTACAACAATTATTACAACTTTTGTTGAGAATAATCACACAATACGCTAAATACGTTTACTTTAAGTTTTACAAAATGTTTACAGAATGCTTCTGGGTGATCTCTGTACTTATGTTATTATTAATATTTTTACTATTACTGTTTATTTAATGTTGTTGTTATTAACAGTTTTCAGAATTAAAGACATGTTTAAAAGCATTTAAAGAACGTTTTTTTTTGTCAGAGCTCTTGTTATTATTAATTTTGGCATTAATTTTCATTTTTACACCAGACACGTATATCGGTTCAAAATATCGGTTATCGGTCTACTTGATCTGTAATAATCGGTATCGGTATCGGCCCTGAAAAACACATATCGGTCGACCCCTAATATATATATTAGGGGTGACCCCGAATAGTCAACGATTCGATGCTTGATGACGAGGAGCCTGAATCGACTCCCAATCTTAGTCAAATTTTCGCCGTGTGTTATCATGCCATTTTGGAAATATGGAGAGTGCTCAAATCTTTGATTTCACATAAAACTACCAGTTTTCTCCCAATAAGTTAATATACTGCCTTTTAAAACAATGCTGTAAATAAGAATCTGAAAAGAAAGAAGCTTCGAATAAATATTTTAACATGAGTGAATAAATCCAACCACCCCTATAGATTCACTTTTCACAATCTGTGACTGACAGAAAAAGCGGCAGGGATTTAAATCTTTAACAAGACTAAACTGACGCAGGCAGAGTGAAAGACTGGATTTTTCCGATCAGGTAGGGTACAAGGCATTTCAAAACATTTCAGAATGTTTATATAGACCTATCTTTATATATAATTTATCTCGAATAAAATGCGTTTGGTTGAGTTGCGCTACAGTAAAGCGCTTCATTGTAGTATTCTCACTTCAGCATATTCTGCATTCGGGGAATTTTGTGAAGATAGCAGTCATAATATTAACATTGTTGTATAAATAACGAAGTGTATTATATGAGATAAATTATGAGTTAAATCCCATTGATTAAAAATCTGCTATCAGATGCTTCATTCTACTGGTCATCTTCAACGCGCAGCTCAAAATAGAAATGCAGTTCTCCTGAAGTCCACGATCAACCCCACTGTTTTGAGCGTGTTAAGCTCCAGGTTATTAAGATTGCACCAGACAGCCAGCTCCTTTACCTCCTGTCTGTAAGCAGACCCGTCACTGTCCTGAATGAGGCCGATCAGTGTGGTGTCATCTGCAAACTTTAGGAGCTTGACGAAGGTGTCTTTAGATGTGCAGTCATTCGTGTACAGGGAGAAGAGCACTGGGGAGAGAACACAGCCCTGAGGAGCTCCATTGCTGATCGTACGGGTGTTGGATGAGAGTTTTCCCAGCCTCACTACATGCTGCCTGTCTGTCAGGAAGCTGGTGATCCACTGACAGACGAAGGTGGGGGCGGAGAGCTGTGTCAGTTTATTCTGAAGGGTGTCCGGGATGATGGTGTTAAAAGCGGAGCTGAAGTCTACAAACATGATCCTTACATAAGTCCCTGGTCTGTCCAGATGCTGCAGGATGAAGTGCAGTCCCATTTGACTGTATAATCCACAGACCTGTTTGCTCTGTAGGCAAACTGCAGGGGGTCCATTAAGGGTCCAGTGGAGGTCTTCAGATAAGCCAAAACCAGTCTTTGCATCCGTTACACATTTTCCCTGTGTGATAACATCAGTATTTATGTCTGTTGAATGTCTGGCTTGACTCTTGGTAATGTATTTTGCCCCGCCGCCAAACATATGATTCGACTATCGGTAAGATTCGAAAATTCAGGGACACCCCTAATATATATATATATATATATATATATATATATATTATTTTAAAATTGTAGTTATTAATTAAAAATATTAATAAATGTAATAATATCCCAGTGATACTAAAATAACACTGAAATCAACTCTAAAGTGTTATCATATCACAATGCTATCTGTGTTCATAATAAATTACACAGAGCATAGTATTCATATGAATCACATTAGTGTGATGCTGAGAAATGTGTGGTTGTGTGGTTGCGTAAAATAAAGATTAGCTTGTGACCGCTCCATAATCACACATTTCAAAAGTGATAGATTTCTTGATTGTTGATTGGCACGTGTGGGACTCCAAACTAGTGTATCACAGCAGAAATCATCTGTTAACGCTTTTGTGCGTTGATTGTTTTGAGAATTACATATGCAGTGATTGATATGGTGACCCTCAGCAAAGGAAGAGCAGATCTTTGTATTTAAGTGTGGGGAGTTTTCAAAGACCTCAGACGCTTACAGGAAATTGATGTCTGAAGAGGGAACAAGATTGTCTGATCCTCAGAAATCTCCCTGAGCACAAACATGCATTTATGTATTCACTCTCTACACACACGACTGCGTGTCCTCTCACAGCTCCACTTCTATTGTCAAATTTGCTGATGATACTGTGGTTCTGGGCCTCATTTCCAACAATGATGAGACCGCATAGTTGGATGAGGTAGAGAGACTTACATCATGGTGCCAGGACAACTGTCTCTCTCTGAACGTGAGCAAAACTAAAGAGCTGATCGTGGACTTCAGGAAGAGACAGCGGCTGCCCTACACTCCTCTTATGATCAGTGTGACCCCTGTGGAGAGGGTGAGCAGCTTCAAGAACCTCGGTGTAAACATCTCAGAGGACCTGACTTGGACCGCACACCTCAAACACAGGTCAAGAAAGCCAGGCAAAGACTGTACCATCTGCGACAGCTGAGGAAATTCAGGGTCTCACCAGCTATCCTGAAAACTTTCTATTCAGGGGCCATAGAAAGTGTACTGACTCATATTCATGCATTAGTTGCAGTGCATCTCAGTGTGGCATGGAAACGCCACAAATCAGGACTGCAAAGCTCTGCAGAGAGTCGTGCGCTTAGCTGAGCGCATCTCAGGGTCTGCTTTCCCCTCCCTGTAGGGCATCTACCTCAAACGCTGCAAAAGCAGTGCTGCTAAAATCATCAAGACTCAAATCACACTGGTAACAGTCTCTTTATCTTACTGCCATCTGGCAAGCTCTTCCGGAGCATAATGGCAAAAAATGAGAGACTTAGGAGGAGCTTCTTCCCTCAGGCCATCAGGCTCCTAAACTCAAACTCAGTCTAATAACATTTACAGGACTCAATTTAATAAACTGTAAAACATTCACTATTCTCCATCATCCGTATTGCTGCTATATATATATATACCCTTTACAACCTGTTTGCACATTCCTCTTGCACATTCCTGCTTTTATTATTATTTATTAAGTCCACAGTATACTATCCTGCACATTTTATTTTATTGTACATCTTATTATTCTTTATTTTTTTGTCTTCGTCTTATACATTTTATTTTTACCTATATTTATGTATATTATTTTGTGTTGTTACAATATTTTGTAACGGACCTTACCTGACTTACATTTCACAACTGATTCTATTCTGTATAATTGAGTATGTGACGAATAAAACCTTGAATTGAATTAAATCTTGAATGAAAATATTAGCCCGGTGAACTCTGCTGACAAACCTGTGACCTCTGAGATGGTCTACATATGTTCATTCATTCTGCCCATGGGACAGGTGCATGATGGGAAATAAACTTCAGAGCGAAGGGGGTTAGTCTTATTTTACTTTAATTATTGAGATCAAATGAGCACAAGTGAGAGACGGAACTGTTTCTATTTTCATTCAACCTCATTTTTTTGCCACATGTCCTCAATGAACCATGGAAACAGACATCTTAATTAGAACATCACTGACAATCAAAACAAACTTATTGAAGTAATTAGATTTAAAGTAACAGTTCACCCAAAAATGAAAATTTGTTGAAAATGTACTCCGCTTCAGGACATCCAAGAACAGATTTGAAACATATTTGGAGAAATATATCACTTGTTCACCATGGATCATCTGCAGCGAATGGGTGCCATCAGAATGAGAGTCTAAACTAGGGGTCGACCGATTATCGGCGCCGATATTAAGCATTTTACCGATTATCGATATCGGCCATTTTAAAAACAGATTTGCCGATAATTTTTTTTTTTTTTTTATGCAAACAAACATACTATTTACAGGTGACATTATTTATTGGTGAATAAATAATACAGGTGAAACTATTTAATGTTTAAATGCACTATTTGGCTCGATGCAGCCTGTCTGAGCTCAACACTGAGAGTGACGCCGGCTTCACACTGCAAGCGTAAGCAGGGCGTAAGCAGCGTGGCAGGAAGCAGAGCAGAGCAGGAGCAGCGTAGCCATTTTGCATTCACACCGGCAGCGTTTGCAGCGCGGCTGAACAGCGCCTTCTGTACAAAATGGGCAAATTCGAATCTAATTTTAAATACAATTGGTCTTGATTTATTATTAGAATAGTTTATATTACTGTATTTGTTTTATTTACACTGTACATGTGCATCTGTGTTTATGTGCAGTACGTATTGTAGATAGAAGAAAGGCAATTGCGCTGTATTTGTAACTACGGAGATTACGAAGAAGGACACGATGTAGATTTTGGGTGCCCCAGGCAACGGAACAGCAAAAACAATAACTGACCATAGCAGAAATGTTATAGTTATTTTATACATTGTGTTTATATTGAATATGGTCAATATTTTAAAGGTTTGTACTTGTAACCAGAAGTTTCTTTTGCACATACATACTGTAAGCTGCTGTTCTTTATGTTTGTTTGTATTGATTGTTATTTACAGATTGTAAAAGTTGTACTGATTGGACAGATTGTACTTTTGTCTTTCAAAAAAAACCATTAAAAATGACGTACCATCTGCCAACGCAAAAATGACTAGTCCTTTGTAAAAACACATTAATTATAGGAGAATGACATGCCTTTGAAGTTTTGGTCAAAAGATTATATCTACAATGTTGACACATTTTGCATCTTTATTCAACATTTATTAGCAAACCTCTTCATAATGCCTGCTGACGAACGCTTATTTAATAATGAAGCAATATCTGATAAACATACTCATAAACAGCAGATTTACAAGCAATCTCCATGCTAACATCTTCAACATGCATCGTAAATGTCTTTATTAACACTATGTGTAAACGTTTTAATAGGGATATTAGCAAACACACGAAAACACACTTTCAAACAAGTCACCCACATCATAGACTTATTTGGTGTAGCTACATGTGTAATAATTATGTGACGATTTGAATATGTATTTATTCGTTTGTCACGTGTATTATCAAATGATCAATCCACTGCATCCCATGCCTTTTCTTTGGCTTGTAAGTCCTTATACATAAATTTTTTGGGTCATAAATAACTTTTTGTTTTCCACTTCTACGATGAGACGAGTGTCGTCCATTAGGTCATCTTCAAGTGTACTCTGAAGGCCCCGCCTGGCTACACCGGGCGCTGTCACGCGTGCGTTTGTTGATGATGCCTGTTGTCAGCATGACATCTGCTTATATGCCAACATATAGCCCTATAAACTACACAATATATATTACAACTTGCTACGAAATTATTGAACTTCATGGTAACTGTTTAAAATACATTACATCCCATTTACAAACTTTAAATATGTTTTTTTTTTGCGTGTCGATCATAAATAATGTCCTGTCACTTTAATTGAGCGTAAGCAGCGCAGCAAAAATAGACTCGGCGCCGAAACGATCGCGGCACTGCCGCTCCTGCGTGCTGTGTGAACGCTCTCATCCGTTAACATGGGCGCCGAAAAAAATACGCGCTGCTTACGCCCTGCTTACGCTTGCAGTGTGAAGCCGGCGTGAGGCGATCTCTCAATCTCTGAGAGCAATCTCCGCCCACCGCTCATCTGATATGTAGAGAGTCACGAGTCCGACCAATCAACGCGGAAAACTGAAGGCAGTCTCACACCGAAAGCACATGCTAACTGGAGCTGCGTCAGTGATCACGCATCAGTTGTCTCTCAAAGGTAAAGCAGCAGCAGACGTTGCTGAAGTTGCAAAACACCTCAATATAACCCATGATGTCCGCGATGCGGAAAATGCGGGCGGAATCGCGGAATGCAGTCATATAATGGAATTTACCGTATAACGCGGAATGTGTTGAAATGAAGTTTGGATGAATTAATCAAAAGTAGGTCAGTACACTTAAATCGACTCGCGCTATGGACTAGTATCTATAAATATTAAGCTGCAAAAACACTATTTAAATATGAATCCTGCATGTTCTGCATCTCTGTCAATGAATGACACAGATGTGCGGTTTCATTTACTGCACACATACATACTGAAGTGCACGTGACGCTCGCAGTGACTTCAGCGTCTTGCTTCTCACTAAATGAGGACATAAATACATGAACAACATCCCCAGAACTGCTCGCAGAGTCACTTCATGAGCATTTGACCGTTTCATTTGAGTAAAACGATCATATACATAGGCTACAGAATACATAGGCTACAGAATCACATATATACATAGGCTACAGAAACTTAAAAGGTCCTCATGGCAACCTGTCAAAATATAAGTTCGGTTTAGCCGAATATATTACTGTATACGTAATACAACTACAACAATTATTACAACTTTTGTTGAGAATAATCACACAATACGCTAAATACGTTTACTTTAAGTTTTACAAAATGTTTACAGAATGCTTCTGGGTGATCTCTGTACTTATGTTATTATTAATATTACTGTTTATTTAATGTTGTTGTTATCAACAGTTTTCAGAATTAAAGACATGTTTAAAAGCATTTAAAGAACGTTTTTTTGTCAGAGCTCTTGTTATTATTAATTTTGGCATTCATTTTCATTTTTACACCAGACACGTATATCGGTTCAAAATATCGGTTATCGGTCTACTTGATCTGTAATAATCGGTATCGGTATCGGCCCTGAAAAACACATATCGGTCGACCCCTAATAATAACACACTCTGCAAAATATCGTCTAATTATCTTTATCCAAAAATATCGAGATATCATTTTTTTTTCAATACGCACACCCATAGTCAGGAGGCATGTGAACTAAGCCGGCCTGTTCGATGAGCATGATAATTGAATTGTTGGAAATGCAAATCCGTTTCACCTGTGGAAGCTGTGAGCATGTGCAGGGAATTGTGGGTAATCATTGCTTTGCAAGCAGACAAAGACCCTTTGAATCTCTGCAAGCTTTTTGTGTCTTTTCACTATATTCAGTCTTTTCTCTCTGAGCTCAAAGAAGTTGAGACTTATCAAGTCTGTCAATCTTTGCTCTCGTTTCTTTCATTCACTCTTTCATTTTCATTAGATTTAGTCAGTGGTGATGCCATATCAAAGGTTTTATAATTTTCTTTTCTTTGTTTCTTTTTAGTTGGGATACATTGATATTGAAATATCAATTTTGATGTTATGTTTTCATGTTATGACCAATATCTCTTAAAGTGATAGTTCACCCAAAAATTATAATTTCTTTCTTATGTTGAACACAAAAGAAGATATTTTGAAGAATGCTGCTAATCAAATAGTTGATGGTCCCCATTGACTTCCATCGTATTTCTTTCCCTATTATTGAAGTCAATGGGGACCAACAACTTTTGGTTCTTCAAAATATCTTCTTTTGTGAAGAAAGAAACGTATACAGGTTTGGAATTACATAAGGGTGAGTAAATTCTAACAATTTTAATTTTTGGGTTCGCTGTTCCTATAAATGGAAAAAATATATATATGTTGTCTAAATAAATTAGAAATACATGCTTTTGTAGATGGTACATGTAAATTTAGCCAGCACAACATTATAATGTACAGTATGAAAAATAGATATTCATTTGTACATTTCCTAAAGATTACATTTAAAGGGATAGTCAACCCAAAAATGAAATTTCTCCCATCGTTCACTCACCCTCCACTTTTTCCAAACTTGTATGAGTTTTTTCTTCCACTGAATACAAAACAAAATATTTTGAAGGATGTTGTTTATAAACAGTTGATGGTAGCCATTGACTTCCATTGTATTTTTATTATGGAAGTCAATGGCTACCATCGACTCTCTGATTATCAGCATTTATTTTTAATATCATCTTTTGTGATCAACAGAAGAACATTGCTATAAACTACCGCTGTCCTTTTAAGTTAGTGCTTCAAATGATTCATTTATAAAACTTGTTTGTATTCGTATGTGAGGTTCTAGTTGAGCGAACACGAGTAAATCCAACCATCCATCATTCTCATCAGCCGAGCATGTCTCCAAGCTGCCCGTTTCTCCTGAAACTCCTGAGTAGGAGCTTTGGAAAGTTTGTTCATTGAAAAAAGTGCTGAAGGTGATTTTCCTCTTGAAACGCAGCGGTCATGGCTGTGTACAGGCCTTTGTTGTATGATGAAGTGATTGAAAGCTAAACATGCAGGCTTTCTAGAAGATCAAATATGAGTTCTTCATATTCTTCCCAGTGCACCGTGTTTTCCTTGGCTCAGCGCTGATGTACAGGGGTTTGAATATGCGAGTAGGTACAGTGCTCATTGCAGGCCTCACACTTCAAAGACATCCGTTTATATCTCACATACTATTTCAGGCTGTTTTAATGGCCACTGGTGGAGGAAACTGGATGTGAGTGAAACCGCTTGATTACTTTGCTGCTTCTTACGTCATTTCGAAGGAACTCTGCTCCATCTTCTCTTTTGTTCGCCAGCATTGCATTGAGTTTGATAGCCCTATTGAAGAATGGTGGCTCTGACCAGGGGATATTTTTGTTTATTTTTTTTCATGAAGTGTTCGGGTGTTTCCAAAGAATTATAATGGATGACGCAGCTCAGCAGAAATAGAAAGTGCTGAGCTCTGCCAGTAAAACAGATTTGCGACAGGGTGAACTGTAACAGAATCATGTCTTTCTAGCATAGCCGGGTTGACTTCATTTTTTAATGGTACCGTGGTATGTGAAGCTTGAACCGGTTTTGTTTCTTTTTCAGCATGACATTTCCCTTTTATTTATATGGTTTCCTCAACAAAAAAATGATATATATATTAGGGGTGGCACGGTACACCAATGTCATGGTTCAGTATGTACCTCAGTTCGGATGTCACGGTTTGACACGATTTCGGTACAACAGTATAAAAAAAAATATTTTTCATTTATTTTGCGTTTATCAAATAGCGTAGCATTACTGCGGGCGCCCACTTCTGGATTGAGGGTGAATTGCCTGTATTCGTCGTAAGGCCCCATGCACCGAACCGAGAGGTTTTTACCATGACGGTTCGGTACAAATACATGTACCGTGCCACCCCTTATATATATATATACATATACATATACACATACACATACAGAAAAAAAAAAATATATATATATTTGGTCTTTTGTTGTTTGTCGGGTTTTCACAAAACTAATTATTTCCTTATTAATATCAGCCAGAATTTAATACAGTGCCAAAAACCAAACCAAAAGGCATTTATTTAAAAATAAGCAGGCTTTTTAAGCACAATGCTTTATGAACCAGTTCGGCAGATTTTATACAATATAACTATACTGTTCAAAATAGCATTTGGATACTTTATGGTTGTCAAAGGTTAAAGGGTCATGTTCATAGTTACCGTTCTGAACTACACCTGTGTTTACTCTGCTGACACCTGTGTGAACTCAAGGAAATGACTTCATACATCCACTAAAAATGATTTGTGTGTACTTGTGTCAGTCTGTGTTGCATGTGTGTGGAGTTGAGTACAGGATGAGCGTGGTCTGGGTCCCTCTGTGCTAGAGAAACACAAGGTGATCTGTGATTTATTGTGTCAGTTATCACCTTCTGTGTCCCGAGTAGCTGTTGCCCAGATGGTCTTGTCATTAAAAGGTGTAAATTACACATTTAAATGGAGTCATTCCATAGCTCTTTTATATGCGCACGTTCATCTTTCTCTGATTTAATTTGTGTCAAATGAAACGTTCTTGCTAATGTAAAGAACTGACAAATACTATTTAAAGATGGTTGCAAAGCTAATGGTTATTAGACAACTTTAGGCATTTTGCTTATGTTGGTCCTTCTGCTGATTTGTCTTTTGTGCATGTGTGTGTGTGTGTGTGTGTACATATGTGTTTGTGCTTATCTTATTGCATGCAGCTGCATCCTGTCATCATTTACTAGGGTCAGCAAACCTCGTGAGTCTTTGAATGATGGCTTTAGCCTCTTTTCGCAGGTGTTTAATGGAAGAATGAGTCAAAGCCACCTTCAGTTTCATTAAACCCTCAGATCGGAGCTTTTAACAGCAGCGGAGGGTGGATTGAATAAAGACAGGATCATATTTAAGTATTTTCAGGGAAGCAGTAGCCTTTCAACGCATTGAGAAAGGGAAACCGCTCATATGGGTCAAATAGGATTTACAGAGGGTGAATGTTTACCCCCTTATCAGGCCTGCTTTGAGCTTCCTTAAAGAACATAACACATTTTATTTGTCTGTTGTTTTTTTATATATTGAATTAATTTAATGTTAATCTAGTAATGTTGTTACATGAAAGTTGCTTGCCTCGGTCTTATAGCTGAACTCTGAATAGACCGTTTGGCCCTGAGAGAAGCGGTCAGGACAACCCAATGTCACTATTCACATGCTAACAATGCTATTCACTTTCACTCAGTATGCCATATTAATGGATAGAGTATCGATTATAGCTGTCATGTTAAGAAACGTCAAGGGACGGGCTTCTTTTTTAAGTGCAATTCAAATTCAATGGTGGCTGAAGGGTCTTCCCCTCGTAGCTGTCAATAATCAAACGCTGTTTGGACATGGGCCTCTGAAAGACAGAAAGTCAATGGAAATCACTTTACCATCATGTGGTCTATTAGTAGACACACGTTGAGGGATTTTCCATTGGTCAAGGAACTGTTTTTAAAATGCTTGTTTATATATATAAAAAAAATATTTTTATTTATATAAACAATAATATATAATCTGATTTAACTTTTTGGTGTAAAATAAGAAAATTATTGATGAAGAAAATATGTTTTGTTGTGTATTCAGCAGGAATTATTATAGGACATAACTTATAGTAGGCCATCAGGATTTAATGGACTTATTCAGCTGTAATATTTTGATTTAATTTCATATTTCTTTACTCAGTTACAGGCATTTAGTCATATTATTGGTGGAGGAAATTACATTTAGATATAAACAATCTTATTGTTTTTTTAGAATATTATGCATTGAATCATGCACTTTATGACCAGCAACACTTAGAAAGTCAATGTCAATTCGTTTTTTTAAGTTGTCCTGAAAAGCATTTGTTTCCTCTGTTTTCATTGCAGGGTTTAGTTTGGTTTAGCTGTATCTTATTCTTGGTTTCTCTTAATTACATGCTCGTCATACAGCGCTAACTGTAAGGATGTAATTAACTAGCAAGCGTTTCGGTGAGCAGCTGTTTGTGGTCTGTGGTTTGGGTTTGGTACGAAGCATGACAGCCGAGACTCTGGATTAACAAATCACTGTGTCATGATCTGTAGCTGAACGTTAAGATAACGGCGGCCATGATGACATGATGTACAGACATGGTGTTTTTAACGGCGGCCGGAGCTGACAGTGGCAGGTGGCACCGTGGCCCAGGGGACACTCTTTTGTCCATTACATTATTCCACTGGTTCTCTGTGAGTTCCTACGTTAGTTGTTTTAGAGACATCTGGAGGCACTCGCTCTTGTCTTTTACCTCTTTTTCTTCGGTTTAAAGGTCAGTGGTCAGCAGGAATCTGAGCCTGCATGTGGTCTAGAGTGGTTGCCACCATTAACATTAGACATAGAGGTCAAAGGTCAGACATGGGGTTAGTCCCTGTAGGGGGATAAAAGCAAATTCTTGTTTTATGGCGTGCTGCCTCCTTGTCAGATTCATCCTATTGCTTTTCCAAAAAGACCAAGTCTGAATGGCCAGAAGCAGAAGTATCGTGATTTCAATTCAATCATAAAGCAATTAAAAATCTCAATGCATCTAATATTTTTCAGCAACAATGTAGATAAATCATTGACAAATGAAGACAAACTTTTAATTCAAAAACAAAATTATAATATTTATATTGTTAATTTATAATTATAATTAATGTAATGATACATTATATTAATAATTAATAAAATAAACAAAACAGAATAAAAATAATCAATAAAAAACTAAATTGTAATTTTGTATTATAACTATTTATGTATCATAGTTACCAATAATACAAATTATATTAATAATTTTAGATAATATAAGTAATTAATAATTCAAATATTTGTATTGTTAATACATAATTATAATTAAATCAAAACAATGTATAATATTTTACATTATTACATAATTTATAAATTATAATAGGTAATGCAATACAAATATATTCATATTAATTTAGAAATAAAATAAATAATAAATGTCATACTTTTCAATTAACAAAATAGCTCAAAATGATCTTGAATTTTTCTGAATCAAACCAGAATTTCTTGACAAAGAATTGTGATGCTATTGTGAATGGTGTCTTTTGGGTTTATAAAAGGTGGATTCCTAAAGCTGAGATCTATTACCTAATGTCCTTATGTGGGACTGTTGAAATTACAGCTTTTAGTTTCTACAAAGCAACAATGTTTAGTTACTGAGGTTTTTTGTGGAGACACCGACTAACGCGCTCTTTTTTTGTATTCAGCTTTTCTGAGATGAGCTTTGCCATTTAAAGCCCATTAGGTTGATTGATTGCGTCTGTGCTATGGTAAATGGAAGTGTTGGGTTGGTGCCCCTTTTCATAAACTCCATTTTTAATCTACCAGAAAGGTTCACGCATCTGTTCATTTTTCATCCTGGCGGCTGGCTGAGGTTCATCGTGGCTGGGGGCACCATATGGTTGAATTACCCAAAAGCCACTGGTTCATCACTTGTTTTTATAAAAACAACACTGGTTGAGAGCGCTGGAGTGGACAGAAACACAGTCCTGTGAAAAACAACAGATGCTGAGAATGCCGCCTCTGTCTGACTGAATGTCAAGCGGTTCATGAGGAATTCTAGGTGTGTTTGACTAACCACTTTTCCTGCTAGTAACAGTGAGCCCTGTTTATACACAGTACATCTCAATAACTCTAAGGATGTTAATTGTATATACATTACATTAGGGCTGCAGCTAACAATTAAATTTATCGTCGACTAATCTGTCAAAAACTTTTTTTTTTGATTAGTCGACTAATCTACTCGATTATTTTTAATTCATCTAGTTATTATTTTCTTATCAGTTGATTAATTATTTAGTTAAATTATAAATAAATAATAACTAACTTCTATTAATCTTTTAATATTTTATTAATTATTTTTCTCATAATTAATACTTTACAAAAAATACATAACAACAACAAAGAAAGAGAGAAAAGAAAGAAAGTAAAAAAGAGAGCAAGAAAGAAAGAAAGAATTAATTACAGGGCAGTGATAGAGTCCATAGAAACGCACATTATGGCTGCATTCACAGTTCTGTTTGGGACCGACAGCAGTTGCTTACAGGTGAGAGACTTGAAAGGTTTTATTTATTCAGTCGATTAAAACATCTGCTTGAATACATATCTGTATATGAATGAACAGCTGAAGTCACAACCGCATGCAGGACACGAGTGCGACAGAATAAAAAATGGCGTCATAACACCGGGAAGTAGTTACAATCTAAACAACACAATCAACACACATTCAACAGTCCAAACAAAGATGTTACTTAATCAGCATTCAGCATTTGTTTTCATTTTTAAATTTGGTGTAAAGAAAAAAGGTCTTTATCAGTGAAACTAAATAAAACCAAAGTAGGCTATATAAATAATTTTTTTCAAAATGTTAAAGCAAATCATGTTTAGTGCAACGAGATGCTACAGCAGGTGCATTTTAAATCAAATTAAGTCAATGTAATTTAAATAAAAATAATCCTGTACAGAACTGACATTTACTTCTGGCTTTTCAAAAGTGCATGTACGTGATTTTTTTTTATATAATTATTTACAAAAAGAAGCATTTCAGGTTTGTCACTGGTTGGTCTGTTTAATTTCTCATCCAACACGTGAGAAGCTGTGCTGAACAGCCGTTCACTGTCTCCGCTTGTGCAGGGCACGGACATATACGCTCACGCAACTTCAGCGAACGCAGGAAAGCGGCTCTTATTTGTGCGCCAGTAATCTTACACCTACGGCTGTTCTCTTCTTGGTATCTGTTTTTCTGTGTTTGTTGTGCTTGTGCTGAATGTCTTCCACACAATGACATGTTTGCGAATGATTACAATGTTGTGTGCATGCAGACTTATTTATGGCCGGTCAACTGGTGCATCCCTAATATTTAATAATGGGATTTCAATAGTAATTTTCTTTTTCTCTAAAATGTTTATTTAATTTATTTGCTTTAAATTTTATTTTGTCTTTCATTATTATTTTTACCTTTTATTATTAGTTGTATTACTTTTTGTTTTCTAATGTAAACAAATAATACAATGCTTATTATTATTATTATTATCATTATTATTGTTATTATTTATTTTTATAATTAAGTTTTTGCCAGTAATACAAATTATTATTATATATTGATTGTTATTATTGTTATTATTATTATTATTATTATTTAATAATATACTATTACTGATAAATATTTACCAATATTATTTTTATTATTTATAATAATACACTTATTTGTTTATTTTAGCATCTTGAAAGGTAACTTCTGTAAAAAAGTTCAGTTTAAAAAATATACTACTAATAATAATCAGGTCTTCCTGTCTAAATGGTTGGATCTAGATCAGAATAACCTGCAGTGTGTGAACCAGGTAGGTGAAGTCTGCTGATGCGAGACTAATGGGACTTTGATAAACTGGTGATGATGATGGTTAACTCCCGACTGCTGGTAATCCGGAGTTCATAGGTCTGTGTGTTTGATGTCTCTCAGTTCTCAGATTATCCCTGTAGATCCTGTTAGTGTGGTGTTCACACTGCTAATTTGAGCCAGAAACATGCAGCACATCTCATATTCAAATCACACACGGCCACCTGCTCATGAGATCACAGCTGCGATACGAGACGAGGAAAAAAGATTTCATTCGACATCATCAAATGTTATTATTTTTCTGCAGCGAGCGTTTACCCTCTCATGTTTTCTCCTTTTGTCTGCGTCTCACTGTTTGTATCTCCCAGATCGGGGAAAAATATTTGAAATTAACCTGTCACCATTTCGCAACGTTTGTTTGAACGGTATAAAATATCTCACAAATCAGATACTGTACATTTGTTTCATTATAGCTTTGTTGAAAAGTCCTTATTTATTGCATTTTCTGATTTAATCTTGCTCTACCTAGCCAGCTTTATTCAAATCATTTACCTTCAGTAATAGTAAAAGTGATGCTTGCCTATTTAAAACTAACTCTCTCTCTCTCTCTCTCTCTCTCTCTCTCTCTTTCATGTGTTATGCTGAACATCTTTCCATCTCGACTCAAGGTAAGGACATTTTATTTTTCTCAGCCTCATTCCTTTTCATCGTGTGTCATCTCAGTGTGGGATATTTCAGGTATCTCTGATCATGTTGCCAATAAAGGAGTTTCCTGGGATGCCAGGGTCCTTATGTGTCAGTGGTCCTGCCTTGAGACCATCTGGGTCTCTAGTTTACTGCCTGTGCATTTGTCTGTTATCAAAGACTAAGATTATCCAGATCTCTTTGATATGGACGACTGCGGACAAACAGTCCTTTTCCTTTCCTTTTTCCTTTTTTATCTAAATAATTATATACACTATAGTCCATGAATGGAGCTCAGTAAGATTTGTATGTTTTAATAATAGTAAGCATTCTCTAATGTTCACCAAGGTGACATTTATTTGATCAAAAATACTGTAAAAACTGCATTACTGTAACATATAAATACAGTTTAACATAACTGTTTTCTATTTTAAAATGTATTCTTGTGATGACAGCTGATTTTTCCACAGTCATTAAACCAATGTCAGAAGATCCTTCAAAGCTCAAGAACAGCAGCTTTGAAATATAAATCTTTTGTAACATTATAAATGTCTTTACTGGCACTTTTAATCAAATTAATGCATTATTTCTGAATAGTATTTTTTTTTACTGACCCCAATTGTTTGAATGGTTGAGTATTATTTATTTATTGATAAATTTGTTTCCTTGAGCAGACTTTTTACCATTTAATTTATTTACAATTTATTTTTATTTTTTTATTAATTAAAGACAATTCTCTGTAGCTCTTTTCACATTAAAATATAATTTTTCACAAAATTGACTGCATAACCGTATAATAGACTAACAAATAACATTCTAATTGACTGAGATTTTGTCACTTAGTGAGAACAAACTTTTTTTGAGGCTAGATTTTTACTTTAGATTTTAGCCGTAGCACCCCTTGTGGTGAATTTAAGCTGTTCAAAGACTGCTTAGATCAGTATATTTACAGCTTACTATTATTAGAACTGATAATCAGGCCTTTTCATTGCATACCACGGTTGATCCGAGTGTATATCAGATCCTGCCGTCTGGATGGATATGATCTCCACCCAATTCTTTAAACTTCTGTGGCATTCCAGTTTGCCCTTCCCTTTGCTGTCTGCAAATGGTGAAAGATTGTGGAAGGGTTTGACTTACAGTAAAAGGTTTCTGTTGCTATGCAAATGCATATTTGGTTAATGCAAAGCGTGCCATAAATAAGCCAAATAAAGCGACCTGAAAGTTTGATTTACATCCAGTAAAGTGTCAGAAACTGCTCTCCTGGACAGTGCAGTTGTCCATCATATTGGGCAGCCAATCGGTGTGAGCAAGTGAAATGAAGTTATTTGGTAGCTCTTTTCTGATTACTTAAAAGTTTTGAAACAGTTTATTTAAGTTCTGAAAGCAAGTTTGTGTTTTTTCTTTTTACACTTCCTCTTTTCTTCTTCCTGAAATAATTAAAGTTACACCAGCGTTCCAACACCATATCTCTGCCAAGAGACAGTCTTTTCACTGAGGGATCAACGTGTCTAAGATGTGACTGTTAGATAGAAAGTGAACATTTGAGGAAGGAGTTCAGGAGTTCTTTGCTGTTGCTTAGTTTTCATTTATACATCCTTTTATCTGACTCGCCATCTGTGTGTCTCTCATACTCTCACTATTTCTCTGTTTTTGTTGCCTTTCTCTTCACGTGTAGATGTGAAATCTGGTAATTTGAAAATTGTCATCTATTTACTCACCGTCATGCTGTTCCAAACCCATTTGAGTTACCACTTGACACAAAATGAGATAATTTTAAGTTACAGTTTTCAGGATTTGTCCATGATTTTATTAAGAACTCAAGTCATTTTCTAATCCTCATTTTGTTCCAAACCCATTTAAATTTTGGTTATTCTTTGAAACAAAAATTACGACATTTTAATAAAACGTAGACGTTTCTGTTCCTCCATTGAAAGTACAGATAATCAAAACTTAGAAGATAAGAAAGCATGAATTAAATTTGTACTTGTATTTGAATTTGGTTGAACTGTTCATTTAAGCTTTAGGCGAATCAAGCAAGGGATCCTACAAATCAGGCTATTTTTTTTATTTACGCTCAACCGTGTTTGCCCATCTTTTGTCTGAGGAAGTCATTTTTGGTTCTCATTTATTGTTTTTGTTCTATTTGAGTGGTCAAATTTGTTTGTGATTTAACGTTTTGACTATTTTACATGACTGATTCAGAAAAAAATGATATCTCCTGTGCCCTAGAAAAGCATCGATCTGCAGTAAATACATTTATAAAACTGAGACTGATCCATGTATAGGGACTGGGCTTTATCTAAACATTTGAGGATGAACTTGTTTCTTACATTTTAGTCAGTTGAGACTAACCTGCAAGATGTTTACTCCACGTGTTCTCTACTGACGAAATAGCGTCTCTTTGAACGGATCGTTGGCTCTCATAAGGACCATGTCCTTCTCAGAGGACTCGCTGTGTTTGTGTGGACGATTGAGAGGTTTTTCCTCTGGAGAGTTTTACCTTGAGTTATTTGAGTAGTCTGAAGAAAGCTGTCAATCAAGTTGATTGACACTGAGACTGCATTCACACCTTGCCTTTGTGCAGGGAGTTTTCCTTCTGTCCATTTATGTGTGCCACTGTGTCCCTGCAGCCAATGGCACTAATAAGTATGTCACGGCGGTCTGTGAAAAGTCACGTTCAGCTGTGTGTTATGTGTGTGTGACCCGAGGGAATGTGGCACCTCATTCCTCAAACAAGACAACAGAAGCACCGAACTTTGAAGCTTGTGGTGCTGCCGGAATTGAACCCTGTGTGACTTTGTGACCCCAGTATGGGAGGAAGCTCGTACATTTTCGACACTCCCTCACGACTCCATCTCCCTCATGTGCTCATAAATGTTTTACATGCAGCATATGCCAAACACACACTGCTGTCGGCCTGCCAAGTAGTAGTGAATGTACGGGAATGTTTTAAGTTTGTGCGTGTATGTGTGTGTCACTAATAGTGTATAGTTTGAATACTGTTGACATGATTTTGAAGACCTTTTCCAAAGCGACTTACAATTGAGGAATACAATAAGTGATACATTATAAAGAGGCAAACAGTCACAGGAAGTGCTTGTAATACAAGATTTCAGGCATTGTTCAGAGCAAAAACTAGCTAGACAGGGAGAGGTTAAGGAAAGAGAGCAAAGGTGTTTTTGTTTTGTTTTGTTTTGTTTTTTATGAAGCAGAAGTCAAGTGAAGACGGAAGAGATGAGTTTTCAGGTGTCGCTTGAAAATTGTCAGGGACTCAGCATTCCGGATAGGGGTGTTCATTCCACCAGCCAGGAACGGTGAATGAAAACGTTCTGGAAAGTGATTTTGTGCCTCTCTGTGAAGGCACCACGAGGTGTTGCTCACTCGCAGATCTCAGACTTCTGGAGGGGATGTAGATTGTCATCAGTGAGTCGAAGTAGGAGGGTGCTGTGGCTTTTCTATATGCAAGCAACAACATGTTTAAAACTAATTTAAAGCTTACATTTAAATATGAAGAAATAAAATTCCCTACACCACCATTAATGTTTAAAAGTTTGGATGTTCAACATTTAAAATGTTACACAAGATTTCTATACATCAATTAATCCTGAAAAATGCATCATGATTGTTTTTCTTGAGTCCCAAATCAGCTTGTTTGAATGATTTCTGAAGGGTCATGTGACAGCAGTAATGACTGCTGAAAATTCAGCTTTGCATCACAGGATTCACAATATTCCAAAACATATTATAATAGTCAATTTATTTAAAATTATAATACTATTTCACAATATTACGGTTTAATAATATTAAATAAATCTAGCCTTGGTGAGCATAAGAATTTTTTTTTTTTTATTTAAAATATTTCCAACCACAAACCTTTCTGGACCGTAATGTATGAATAAATTTATTCAGCAAATATTTTGTATTAATTTGTAATTACTGTACAATTTAACTTACCTGTTAAATTAAACTATAATGAATGGTTAGTGAGTAGTGAAGGAAAAGAAGCCAAAATATTTCCAGCAAAGCTGTATGTTTATTTAATATGTTTGGTTGCTAAATTATTCCTATAATTCCGTTTGTTATTTCATGAACACTTTCTGAACATGAACATTCTAAATTCACTGTTTGTATTCAATGGAAGACAAACAAATTTGCAACAACATGAGGTTGAGTGCATAATGACGGTTTACATTTTTTTGTGTGAACCCTCTTTAATTAATTTTGACAACAATCACTTCTGTTGCACGCAGCAGTGCAGTTTCTGTTAGCTCAGGTGCATGACTGCATCTGCACATCGGTCTCTGTCATTGTGTTTGTGCTTTTGTCTCTCAGACTGTCTCTTTCTCATCCTCTCTAGCTCTGTTCACACCAATAAACAGCACAAAATATCACAAAAATAAAGCTATTTTCCTCACCCAAACTAGGCCTATGCAAATGTTCTTCCTTCTCTTAAAGTATTTGCATTCAGTTTTATTTTTTATTTTGCTCTGATTGTTGTAGCTTCTAAAATGCCCTAAAACTATAATGTAATTCACAGAGATGTGGTTTCATTTTAAAATCCTTTGCTGAAATTTTTAAGCTTGGTGCGAACAGATCTCAGCTCTTTATCTCGCTCACAAAATTGTAACTTTGAGGGGGAGGGTGTTCCCGCCAGCACAATTATTTGTTGACGTGCCTCATGGGACCTGAAGAAAGTGGAGTTATGCATGTGTGGAAGCGTGATTTGAAGGTGTTAATGCTCCAGGGCCTTGTATATCAGCTCCAGGCCTGATTGGTGAGCTCTGTTAGTGGAGGTGACGGGCTGACATGAGGTGAGGGGTCTGACTGTGGCAGGATCTCCACCCCAAAGCTGCTCTGTGGCCCAGGCAAATGTTTCTCATTCTCAGCTGTCATCCGCTCCTCATAGGCAGACTGGCACGCGGGGAACTCGCCCGCCCTGAGCCTCAGAGCGCGACATGCCGTAGTGCTCCACCCCCCGTGCCGCCCGCCCGTCCGGGGCTTTAGAGACCGAAACGGAGAACAATCTTCTGAGAAATTCCCAGAGTATGCATGTGAGCCGCCACATAGACGCTGTGCTCTTTTTAAACTGGATAAAGGGGCAAGGCCTCCCCTTTCTTTCTCTCTCCCGCTCTAATGGAGTTGCTGTGGTGGTTCAATCCCAGAGTGCAGCTCAAGAGGATTTGGGAGAAATATAGATTCAGGGATGAGAGCTGCATAATGACCTGTTCATTCATTAATTATCTGATGAAGGAGAATGACTCTCCAGTGTAAACGGTGAACCTTCATTGGAACCGAATGAAACGAGTGTGCTTATTTGCATAAGCAAGATTTAGTTGTTTTTAAGTTAAGCTAATTAGAATTACTTCAGACTTAAGGCTCATCTACTTTAGCTAACTTAAAAAAATAAATATATAAAATTGACATTTTTGGTTGAGACCTTTGTTTTAGGTTTATAATTGTATTTTATTAATAAAAAAAAAGAAAAACAAAATTACTGACCCCAAACCTATGTTGTTACAAAATATTTTGATTTTAAATAAATGGTCTTTTTAAAAACTTTTTATTCATCAAAGAATGCTTTTTTCTGTATTTTTGCTCAAATAAATGCAGCCTTTATGAGCTTTTCTTATATATATATATAAGCAGGGGAGTTAAATTGGGACTTATCGCAGGTCAGATTGATTAGATCTCAGGTGTTATAACACAACAACACTTTCCTTTCAGATTCAGTCTCTTAGTTCGTGAAAACGAGACTTCTCCAGATGTTCACAGGGCTTTGCTTGGTCCGCTGTTGTGAATATTATTTCGCTCTCCTTTGTTCTTGTCCCTTCCTCTTGCACCCATACATTTAAAAAAAGTCAGTCTAAGAATAATTGAATTGTTAAAGGCCAAGGCTATCTTTTAGAGTATTTCTGTTGAATTATTTTCTGAAAGTAGTCCTACAAACGAACGCAGGCGACTGTCAGATCGATAGAATTAATGTGGTCAATCAGACCATCTCTCACACACATGCCAGAGGGAGAATCGTCCCTTCCATACGAACTTTCATACAGATTTACTTAGCTGGTTAAATGTAAAAAAGACTGCATGCTAAAAGTTTTGCAAAACATTTGAGATTTCTATATTATTATTATCATCTTGCATTGCTCTGTGATGCTCACATTAGGGATGCAGGTTCCATTCTAACCCACAATAGATCCCAATCCCATTAAGTATTTTTGCTATGAATAAAGCTGCTAAATGGCTAAAAACACTTGACTGTCTAAATGTAAAAAAAAAAGTAAACTATTATTTAAAAAATGGTCGAAATAATAAACTTCAGACAAATTATTCAGACTTGTTTGCTATCTTAAAATATTTGATCTATATATATTTATATATGTATATTTTCAAAAAATGCTGTGTGTTTATAATTCTACATATATATTTTTATGGTTATCGAACATTGCACTGTTGGTGCTCACAACCTGATCCTATTCCTCTCTTTTCCCCATTACTTGTCATGTATCTATATCCACTATGAATAAAAAGCTTGAAATGCTAAAATCATGCTTCTTTAACAGTAAAGCGAGGAACCTTTTCATTGAAACTCAGAAACTGCTATTTGTATTAATGTTTCTCTCACGCTCTGTCTCTCACACAAGCAGTAAAATCTAACATTAGCGAGGGGAGGTAATTGTGTCAGAGCCTTAGAGGGAGGTAAAATGGAATAATGAGTCTCATTATCATACTAAAGAAGGAGAGAGAGACCGAAGAGGATGAGGAAGTGCTCCCATCAGTTTGTGAGCGAGAGCTTCTATGCTCTTGTTAACGGAGTTTAGCTGAAGAACGGTATCAGTCTAGCGTTGCTGAATATTCTCTCGAACGCTGCAGAAATGAAACCACTTTTCCCTTTGCTCTGTCGCTTTGATCAGCCCGCGCCAGTCTTCCACATTGGATGAATAGCTGGGAAATAAGACTAGTGGAGCATGTTACTGCCGCGCAAATGACAGGTGAAGGGCAGTTTCCTCTCGCTCGCTGGCAGGGCTGATCCGGTGACAGACTTTGAAGTTTTGAGGAATCTCCTCTTCGTGTTGAATCAGGGCGGATAAAAGCACTTCATATGTTTTTGTCTCCACTCTGAAAAGGGCAAGATTACAGCGTTTTGAGTTTTTTAATCCTCACCGAGCGTGAGATTAGAAACACCAGCACAATGTAGCAGGAAGTAGAGGAGGAGAGTAGTTCAAGGACAGGGGACGTTTGTGTCTTTGAGGCAAGTGCGACATGCTTAGCAGGATTTGACAGAGACCATGTTTTGTTCTCACATTGCTGCATGATTCTTCAATATCAGAAGCCTACCTGTAATATTTCTTACATTACGAAAGGGTGAAGGACAGAGACTGAGATAAAAGAAAGTGAGTGGTGTTGTTTGATATGATGCACAATGGTGCAATAGTTTGTGAAGGAGAGTCAATGTCTGCGCTCCAACTCCTTTCTCTTTAGTCTCTAGTAGCCAGACCTTTGATTATTTCAGTTAAGTGTGGTCTACTACAGCTTGTTCTGGCCAGTATGGAAAAGAATTCAATAACGCTTCACAGTAAACTTCATTTCATTAACATTAGTTGATAAGGTAACATTAAACATAAACAATACTTTCAGAGGCATTATTAGTCTTCATTAATGGTAGCAATGCATTCATACACAATGAATTGATGTATATATTTATTTATTTTTTGAAAGACGTCTTTTAATGCTCACCAAGGCTGGATTATTTGATCTAAAAATATTGTGAAATATTACAGTTTAAAATAACTGCTTTCTATTTTAAAATGTAATTAATTATTGCATCCTTGTAAAAGTAAAAAGAAAATAATAATTATCTTACTGCCCCAAAGCTTTGAATTTATAGTGCATCAGTTTCCACGAAAATATTAAGCAGCAAAAGCTGTTTTTAACATAATAAAAAAACTATTTCTTGAAAACCAAATCAGCATATTAGATTGAATTTAATATGAATAAACATGACTAAACAATATTTTATTTATAAATTAACATTAACCTAACTTTACATTTTTGTAAAATAGCATTTATTTATTGCACAGCAGTGTTGGTTACATATGTAACTTCTTTGTGATAAGTCGTTGTAATACATATCTTGTCATAATAATTATAACCAAATTTAAAGAGCATAGTGTAACAATTAATTAAGTGTTACAGTTATTCGTGAGATTGTACAATGCATTAAAAGGTGCATTGCAAAGCATAATTAATGCATTACAACTAATTGTATAAAGCATTATACATAAAGGCTTTAAGTAAAATGTTACAATTTTTTTAGCTAACTATTCACTGTTTAGTAGATTCAGTGTCTATTATGCTCACACAGACTGTATTAATCAAAAATATAGTAAAAATATTGAATTATTATAATTTAAAACAACTTTTGTTTTAATATATTTTAAAATGTCATTATCTACATGTTCTGCTTGTTTTATAAAACAATTTTAACTCTATTTTAAATCCTTGTTTTTGTTAGTTTAGGTAAGAATACATTGAAATGTGTTAATTGTTTGTTCGTGTTAGTTCACAATGCAGTAATGTTAACAGATAAATACAACTTTATGTATTAGTAAATGTTGAAATTAATACGAAAAGTAGCCTATATCTAAATGCTGTAGAAGTATTGTTCATTGTAATATTTTTTGTAATCAAACACTCTTTTTTTATTCTAGAAACTAACATTATGAATTGGTAAATTGTCCAAAAATGTGATGATAAACGTTAACAGTTTTCTGGTTATTATTAACTAAAGATATTCTATTTGAGATGCTCTTGGCTATACAGCAGAGCCAATGAGAATATCATTTGATTACCTTTTATTGTGTGATCCCAAGAGCTCTTGCTGAAATTATGACTCAGTTTTAATAGTATCATTACTCTTTTAGCACATGGAAATGAGTCATTAGCGGTGCAGTATATCTACTGTCTTTGGCTTCATTATGTTTTGCCTTTTGTTGTTTATCTGTAATCTTTCATATGAAACCAGCAGAGCCTGTTTACACTTTGTGTGCTCCGGTAATTTAGATTTAGTATTTTCCGCCAAACATTTGATTACAAGGTGGGCGGCATGACCTAAATCTTATATCACGATATTATATTTCATATATTACATAAACATGAAGCTGTCTGTGTGATAAATTACTGTATTTTTTCTTTGTGTTCCAGTTTTTTAAACCGTCCCATGTATGTTCAAATGCTACCGCCATATTGTTTAACACTTGATATAACTGATTTAAAAGAGAAAATGGTACAAAATGCTAAAAAGCTGTCACTGTACCCTTTCAAAAAGTACTATGTTCAATTTAAGGGTAAAATAGTAGATTTTGAAAGTTTACTTTAGCAATGACAGCTTTTGTACCATATTTTCTTAGAGTGAATATGATTTTCAGCTCTAAAAAGATACTGGTTTATTGAATTTATATGGTAAAGAGACCGTGACCTCCTGTCTGATATGTTTGTTGTATCGGCACTATGACCGACAAAGAGCTGTGTGTCGTGATTTCAGCTTCACTTTAAAGCTGTTTTGATGGATCACAAGGAGGACCAAACACACTTCACATGTCTTCTCCAAGGTGTTGTGATTTGAAGAAAACGCTGTGCAGGCCGCATGTCACCTGTCACTTCACCAGAAAAACCCGACTGGCTATCAGACCCGCTGAGGCATAGACGTCGTGCACGGTGGCATCCCATACTGTGTGCCTGTGTATCGGTGCATGTCCGTGACGTTTCTTGAGTGCTTTGACGATATGTCTTCTCTTCGCTCAGTGGTGTGGCCGTGTGTCTCGTTGTAGTCGTTGAATCGCGGTTCTCCACCTCTGAGATGTGTGCTTGTTTGACCACTCTCCTTGGTGCTGAACAACTGTCTGGCTGAACGCTGGATTGATTGAATGGTGCACTCATACTCACACAGGTGGAAATGAGGGACCTAACTGAAACTGTAAAGTGACTCAGATGAAACCTGATCACATTGTTCATTGAATCCACTTCCTCTCTGGCCTTTACTGTATGTTCAGTTCAATCAGGAAGTATCCTGTTCCTGTATGGGGTGTGCGTGACACAGCATATACTGTATATGTACATATACGAGTATAAAATATACAGAGATAGAGAGTACATATATGTATGTAGGGAGGGCGATATGACACATCTCATATCACGATGTAAATAATTTAATTTCACGGATATATATATACCTGATCACACAGAAAAAAAACAAGCCATGCCCTCTATTTTCCTCATGAAATATTCTGTTTCTCTCAGAAGTATGTCACAATATGGAAGTAAAAACAGTCGCAAACTTCCAGTTCACGCGAACTTTAAAGATTCAGATATCTCCCTGCAGAACTAGCACCATTTTAGCAGAATTGGGGTGGCTGATGTAGGGATTTTGAGAAGATTGAATCAAGATTCACTGGAACACAAATTGGACTGAGGTGAAGAGGTGTCATCTGAACTCTGATTTCACAATAACTGCTCTTATTCTTATCCATTCCAAGACACTCCAGGATTTGCTATCTCAGGTGTTAGATTATACTCATATTACACAGACTGATTTCTCGGAAAGGTTTGAAATAATTAACTCGGATGAGAAGCGGAACCAAGAGCCTCTCAGACATCTTCATTAATATGGAAGTCACTTCTATTTCAGAAGTGTTCTGTAAAGTACATAGTAGCCAGACTTGAGTATGAAACCCGTTTTAACCGTGTGAGGTGGAGAACTAGAGACCGTTAGGATATGACTCACTGAAGTATTCATTTCAGAAGTATTATTTTGCAGAAGTATCTATTTTTTCACGTCTGATGTACATTTAGGTTATGTACCAAACCCATTTATATACGGAGAGCAATGTGACCAAATATTGAGACTAAATATGTTTTCTGGATTAGCTCAATCTCTGTGACAAATAATAAGCTGATTTAAAACACTCTCATCAACTAACAAAGTTAGTGAATGAGACTATATGGCTTGTTTGTTTCACTCCCCTTAGTTTTTATGTGGTAGAGAAGACTATACTGATTGGGAAACATGTTTGGTTGCCAGGTGTAGCATAAAAAAGTGTTCAATAATTAATCAGATATGAAGGTGGTGCCAGTCTAAACACTGTGTATCACTCTCTCACACGCGGTCTGCTCTCTGCAGACAGATCCATATTGATCAGTGTGGACCGTATCTGTCTAGATCCGGATCGACCGCGCCATTGTGACATCAGTGCATCGGTCAGCACAGCGGAAAGCATTAATGCAGAAGTGATTAAACCGCACTAATAGGCATTTGTTCTCTTTGAGTTACCAGTCGCAGAAATCAAGTTGATTTACTGATCAACAGTCTGAACTCTATCTGTGTGAAAACCAGGATTTTAGATGTAGTGGAAGCCACTTTTATTATTCTCTTTTCATCTTGTCTTTTAATTCATTAATGCATTCTTGATTTTCTTCAGTCTTTCGTTCTTTGTGATTCAGATCCCAGATCAGGGAAACTAGTTTGAACTAGTTTGACTGATTCAATGAAAGAACTGAATCATGGAAAGAATCATTTGTAAATCGGACACCATTACATTCCCTTGTTGTCTTGTATCTTTCTGCCTTTCTCCTTCTACTTCTTTCTTTCTTTCTTTCGGTTTTATTTTTTATTGATTTCCCATTCTTTTTACGGCTTTTTCCTATTATTCTTCCATTCATACTTTTCGTTTTTTTTTTCTTGTTTTCTTCCTTTACTTTTGTCCTATATTATTACTATTTTCATAATTTCTTCCTTTTTCTCTTTCTTTTTACATCCTCTTATTCTTCCATTCATACTTTTCTTTTGCTTGTCTTCCCTTTTCCTTCCCTTGTTTTCTTTCTTTCTTTCTTTCTTTCTTTCTTTCTTTCTTTCTTTCTTTCTTTCTTTCTTTCTTTCTTTCTTTCTGTTTTCTTTTTTACTGATTTCTTACTTTTTACCTTTTTATATCCTATTATTATTCCATTCATTTTTTTCCTTTCTTTCTTTTGCTTTGCAGCTTCCTCAGTTTTTCTTTCTTTCTTACTCAAATTATTCTATAATTACTTTTTGTTTGACCTTTTTAGTTCTCTTTTTTTCCTTTTCCTTCCATTTTTTTCTTTGCTTCTTTCTTTCTTCATTTGACAGCATTATGGTTTGATAAATTTTAGTTCTCTTTTTTCCTTTTCCTTCCATTTTTTCTTTGCTTATTTCTTTCTTCATTTGTGTGTGTGTGTGTGTGATTGTGTGTGTGTGTGTGTGTGTGTGTGTGTGTGTGTGTGTGTGTGTGTGTGTGAGAGAGAGTATCAGTGTCTTGCGTTAGTTCAAGTGTGAGAGTTCGACAACTGGCCCTGAAGGCTCTCCAAGGCCCGTCTGCTTTTATCAACCTACAGTCATATGAAGGTCTCTGTCTGACCTCTTACCAAGGGCCCTCGATGCATTATAACAAGGCCAGTGTTTCATTTGAGCCCTCTTTTTTTTCTTTATCTTTCTGTTGGTCTCTCTCAGTCAACACCCTGATAAAGAGAATCTCAGTGCTTTAAAATGACAGAAGTGTTCAAAGAATTCAGAAATGTCTCCATTAGCACGATCTTCATTTCCCTGAGAGAAAATAGACTCTGCAATTATCCAGGAGTATCTCATGTGTGACAGGAATCCTGAGGAGGTCAAAAACACTTATTAACTTCAAACAGTGTGAGTGTGCATCACGTCTGCCTTCTGTGTTTGTTGTCTTTGTTCAGTGGCAGCTAGGAACGCTAAATAAGACATTCTTTATTTATTTGTGCAAAACATTTTTTACTCATGTTAATTTCTTGCATTTTTTATTTGTTAACTATTAGTAGTTTAAATATATAAAACACATAAGCCTCTCAGGATATCACTCTCATTATTAGGCAGCTGAAATCACCAGCATTTATTTGGATTAGCATTAACCAACCCAAGCTAGCAGCACAGTGCATTCTGGTCTCATTTTCAGCATAACAGTAAAATGAATGCTTATAGTTGAGTATAAAAAAAGTAAGGCACAAATAAATAGACTGTTTAGCCTAGATGGATGGAAGTGCAACACCAGCGGTGATGTGCATTAGCCAGGAAGAAGGGGGAGAAGCCTGGCCTCCTTCCAAACGGCCTGAAAAAGAGAAGCCAGAGAGAGGGAGGACGAGGGGGAGCAGAGAGAGGAACTGCATCTGCTTCGCACCTCAGTAGTTTAAAAAAACACAAGCGGAGGGAAAAAACACTGGATGCCAGTGACTGTGAGTACACCTGTCTGGGTGTCGCCATGGCAACCTAATTAGAAGGCCAATAGGATGAAGGCAGGGTCTGGTTAGAGACGCCACAGACAGGAGCTCAAAAACAGTTCAGCGGTGAAGATTAGAACGAGACTGCAGACAGATCGCTTCAGCTGGGGTGATTTGAGATGATCCGTCTTCACCTGTCAGCATCACAACACAGCCCGCTTTGTCTTTTGAAGCCATTTTTACTATTTCTTATTTAAATTTTTACTTTTTTAAATGTATTTTTAAAGTTAGTTTTTTTAATAACATTTGTAATTAAATTAAATATTGTTTTCTTCTTTTATAATTTTTGACTCATTAACCCATGGGCCTATTTACTATTGCTTTCGTTATTTTATTTATGCTTTTTTTAATACACATTTTTTATTATAATTTCAATTATTGTTTATTATTATATATTTTTTAACCCATATCTATTTTCTTTCAAATGTTTTATTATATATTTTCTTTTTTTTTTTTCTTTTAACCCATATTTGATATTGCTTTTTATTATTTTCAGTACTATTTTACACCGTTTTTTTGTACTTTAAAAAGAATATATTTTCAGTTATTGTCTTAATGTATTTTTGTCTAACCTATATTTTGTTACTTTCTTGTTTTTTCATAGTTTCTATTATTTATTCATATTTTATATTGTCTTTTACCCATGTTTATTGGTAATGTTTAATTATTTTTATATTTCAGCTTCATATTTTATACTTTATATATTATCAATTATTGTTTTATTAACATATAGATTTTGTCTTTCCTATATTTAGTTTCTTTATTTTTTAAAAGTTGGATTTTTTTTGTCTTCAATCCAAATTTTACTACCAAATGTACTATTTCATTTTCATCATTTTACTTTATTTACTTAGTTAATGACTTATTTATTATGTTTTTGCTGTTATATTTTTTAAAGATGTTTTGTTATTATTTGTTTTATTGCTTGCAGCTGAGCTAACATGCGGCACAAATGTAATATTATTTACCGTGCAATCAAAGCAGGCTCAAACTGAAAGTGAGAGGGATCTCTCTCAGAGAGATGGACCAGAACAAAGGTCTCTGTCTTCTCTTCCAAGCCCCCTCTGTCTCGTTCTCTTTCTCTGTAAGCTCTCTCTGTCTGTCTGATAAGACAAGTGGTCTAAAGCCTGGGGTTAAACACATTCTGTCCTCTTCTTCCAGAGACACTCACTGTTTAAACTGTAACCTTGTTAACCCAGGAATCCAGCTCTAAAACAGACACCTTTTGTATAAAAAAAGTATAAATGATTAGTTAAAACACAACAGACAGGAAAGGCATAGCTGAAAATAATTCAGTTTTAGTCCTGACTGTATGCATTATATACCCAGGATGCAAGGGATTGTTTCTATTTCATCTCAAGCAGTTTTGTTGGAATCGGTGTGTGTCAGTGAGAAGTCAGTGAAGGTGAAACGGAGGGATCTCCCCCTCGGGCTGTCAGGGGGTCTCTGCTGTATACATTCCTCACATTCCTGCTGCTAATTGGATCAGAACCATGGCGTTCCTGGTGGAGAGCTCCTTTATTGTGCTTTTAGAGTCTTACATGGATGGTGGTCTGGTTCTTCTTTCTCACGCACTACTGTTTGGTCTCTGGGTCTGTTTTTTCACGGCACGTGGTAGTTTCATTAGATTTTGGTTGCACGTGGGCAATACATTGAAAATGACTTTAATAATATCAATAGTAACAATATAAAATAATTTATTTGTTTTAAATAAAACCTAATAAAATTATTTTCACAAAAATAATCATTGTTAGTAGTAGTCATTGACATAGTTATATGTTGGAAATATAAAATTAATCCTATATTAATGTTTGTTTTTATCACCTAAAGACTGGGGCCAGGTCGTCCTAGACTCTCAGGAGGGCATTACATTATGAGAAGGATTTATGAAATCCTGCAATATTCCCTCTAGTCTCCGGTCCTGCCTTAGTCCCTCCTGGAACTTCAGTCATACATAAACATAAAGAACTGTATGCAACAATAAGCTCTAGCTTTATTAAAGCTTCTGCTCTGTCTGAACTCGTGTATCACTGCTGTCTGTCTCTCCAACAGAACTCTCTCTTTCCTGTGGAGTTCATCTGCAATGTTCAGTGTTTTTCTTAATGCGCGCCTTTTTAAATTACACAGCAACTCATTTCTGGTTTGTCCGTCATTCTTTGTCAGATTTAGGATTGATTATATTTCTGCTAATATTTCACAGATTCAGTATTTCATTCTGACACCTAATTATCTGTTAAGACCTTGTTTATCATATGAGTTGTTGCATTATAATGTGGTAACACAAGATGCTTGTTTTGGCATGTGTGAAAACACAGATGTTCTAATCTTAAGGCTAGTGGTTTCCCCGTCACAATTCACATCCTCACTGCTTTTTAATGACACCCAAGAGGTCACGCAGGGTTCCTTCAGTGTGTTGGTTTAGTGCTGGCTCTGTCCTTGCACATTTGGCAGATCTTAAACCTGCCAGGAGTCTTTCCTCCTGCTAGCATCTCAACATGTTATTTATCACCCACTCTGAAGCGAAACACCTGTGCGGGTTTAAGATAGCTGGTTTATGAGACCCCAGGTAGATCCCAGGACCTGCATGGGGTCGATGCATCCTTGCTGACTTATTTACCACATTTCCACGATTCTTGAGGTTCCTCATCTACTTGAGGCACTACTCACGGTTTCTTCATAAAAATCAATTTCTTTATACCCCTCTCTTCATCTGTCTCTCAATTACCTCTCTCTCTCTCTCTCTCTCTCTCTCTCTCTCTCTCTCTCTCTCTCTCTCTCTCTCTCTCACATACACTGCTGTCTTTATCTGTGTCTCTTCCTCCCACATCCCAAGACGAAAGAATCGCCGCTCTCTTGTTAGTCACGCTCCTTCAGCTGTTACAGCAAGCGTGGGGCAGCGAGAGCCAGGAATGAGGTGGAATTTACATTCATCCTAGTGAAAGCAGTTGTGCAGCCTTTGATAGTCAGAGAAATCTAGTTGAAATCCTCCACCTCTCTCGTACTTTAACAGGTTTGATGCTGTCACGGGTAGAATTTCCACCTACTGCTTGTATCTGCACTCTAGGCAGAACGCTGCCTCCGCTCACATTCAAAAAGACACGGGGAGACCCTCTTATGTCCCTATGCTCTCCATCATGTTTGTGTATATTCACAGATCAAAGTAAAAATAGCTTGTTTTATTATTTGGAAGAATTCTGTAAAGGATCATTTATCAGATGTCTTATGGCTTTTTGTGGAATTTAATTATAATTTTAATGTGATTTTTTTTTATTATGAATAAATAAGCTTTCCATTGATTGTATGGTTTATTAGAATAGGACAATATTTGGCCGAGAGACAACTATTTGAATATCTAAAATCTGACGGTGCAACAAAATCGAAAATATTGAGAAAATCGCCTTTTAAAGTTGTCCAAATAAAGTTCTTAGCAATGCATGTTACTAATCAAAAATTAAGTTTTGATATATTTATGGTAAGACATTTACAAAATATCTTCATGGAACATGATCTTTACTTAATATCCTAATGATTTTTTGGCATAAAAGAAAAAGAGATAATTTTGACCCATACAGTGTATTGTTGGCTATTGATACAAATATACCCCAGAGACTTAAGACTGGTTTTGTGGTGCAGGGTCACACATTTTAACCTGCTTACAGTGTATCAGTTTCCACAGAAATATTAAGCAGCATAAAGGCTTTTAACATTGAAAATAAGAAGAAATTATTCTTAAGCACCAAATCAGCATATTAGATGTGACCGAAGATGTAATTCAGCTTTGCATCACAGGAATGACTGAAAAAAGTTAGTTATTTTCAGCTGTAATATTTCACAATATTACTGCTTTTGAAAAATTTGAGAAAAAAATCATACCAACTCCAAACTTTTAAACGGCATTTTATTGTGGTGAATAAACTAAACTAATGTGATTCATACATATTGAGCCGTGGAGGTTTGCTTTCACTTATCTTGGGTGTGTACGTTGTGAAACAGTCCAAACATATGTTTTAATTTATGTGTCATTTAATACAATTGTAATTTCATTTTTTCCATGTTTTAAGTCAAATTGTTGAAAATTGTCATTAGTTGCTCACCCCCAATGTCTTTCCAAACCATAAAGACCTTCTTTCATCTTCAGAACACAAATTAAGATATTTTTTGATGTAATCCGAGAGCTTTCTAACCCTCCATAGACACATGAGGGTGAGTAATTGATGACAGAATTTGTGTTTTGGGGTTAACTATCCCTTTAAGTGCTTGTCATTAGCTGTTTCTTAGCTGTTGTGATGGTGTCAGCAGATCATGTGGCAGTTGACCACAGAGTGATGGTCCTGGAAAGCCACTTGTTAAAGAAGCAACCAGGCCCACCATCCCTTGAATAGCATGTCAGCAGAATTACATATTTTGATCCAAGGTATAATCATGTCACTACATATACAGTGGTCAGGTTCAAAATTACTTTAGTGTTGTGGATCAAATACTTGTAATCATAACCATTCTGGTGCCATAGATATGTCAGTGTGTCATCTTTGTGTGGTCAGAAAAGGTAATGTTTTCCTTTGTGTGTGTGTGTGTGTTTTGTGTACATAAATGTCAACACTGAATTTTCAAAAGTACTTTTCTTTGTCCAAGTTTTTTGTACTCCGCTCTTACAGAGAAATGGATTTTCAAGTGGACCATCTCCAGGATGACAGACTAGAGTCATTTTGCACAGTCTGGTGCACAAAAAATGAGGAGACTTCCCAACCCACACTCAGAAGCAGCAAGCATCCCTGATGAAATTAAACCAGTCTGGAATATATTCACCTGGAATATTTATCAAGCCTTTAAGAATTACTCTCAAGAACACTGCTAAGAATTGACTTAAGTGGAAAAAAATTATTGGCTCAAAGCTGTGCTTAAAAGTTAGTTATGAATCATCTCAGTCGTAATTTAAGTGAAGTGTAGGACTAAATATTAAGTGTCAGTCTTAGAGATGATTCACGGCACTTTGCTGTGCCACAAACGCACAGACTTTTATTTATTAATTAAGATTAATTTTATTTATTAAGAATAAATAAATCCGATAAATTCACATTGAATGGTTCAATTCCTAAAAGGAGTTTACATTCAACACACATTTGACTGAATTTTCAAGTGAATACATTATGGCAAGGAAACGAAGCGTCATCACAACTCAATTTAGGGTGCCGATAGACGATATTATAGTGTATCGACTAGTCAAAGATATCGCCTGTTGCTGATGCCTTTGACAACAGTGAGACGATTATTATATTATTATTATCCATCAAAAATAGACTAGAGGCCTATCTTTAGTGATGCAGCGCGGGAGCCGTTTCAGAAACTTGCCACGGCGCAGCTCTGGTGGCCATGGATCTGTAACGCGCCACAGAAGCGTGCAGTGTAAATAAGGGGTTAGATATTTATTCATCATACAGTAGGGCTGTTAAAAAAAATAGAATTTTGAATATTCCTCGAGTTTAAAATAAAAATCTACATTCGAATGTAAAATGCTGCATTTCTGTTTTTAGTTGTCTGTCAGGCAGCTTGGCACACAAAATGCGATGACGAGGTGTCGTTGCATTTTAATGCTTGAAGAATACAGGCCCTGACCTGTTATAGTCACCTTTTGATGGTTGCCAGGGGTACTAGTGCATTAAACTGGTGGAGGTTGGATGCTCTGGTGTGGTGAGGGAACCCTGTGGCAAGAGTCAGCAAAGGTTCTGCATCAATAATGCAGCAATGCTCCACTTGCACGCACCATTTGGAGGGTGGCACTGGGAGTGAAATGTCTTAGGTAGCCAACATGTTGATTGAACTGGCTTTCTATATGTGCATGTCTGAGAACGAGAGCATCTTGGCATCGACAAACAACCAGAGGGTTAACACACTGATCCAAACCAACCACTGGAAGTTGTTTTCTCCATTTTTCTGCCACTTCCTCTCTGTGAGTGTGTCTGAAAGAGGAAATAGTGCCCCCACAGCTGTTTTGTGTCTGGTCTGTCAGAATGGGTGACTGGTCTTTGTGCAGTCATCATATGTTTGAGAGGCTGATTTGCATGTGGAGTCGTGTCAGACAGAGATTTGTGACGGCTCCATAGTGAGTTGTCAGCCCGAGGAGGAGTCTTCCAGCATGCTCTGACCTTGAACTCCAGACTCTCCAGTTCATTGCGTCTCTCTCAAAAGCCACATTTCCTTTCCCATGTCTCAGTGGGAGAGTGCAGGGTTTTAACCTCAATAATGGGATTTTTAATGAAGTTCTGGATTGTTTTCATGTATTTGTTAAGTGTGTTTGATTCTACAATGGATGTAGATGAATTATTTTGTAATGAACCTCCACATTCAGGGTAGCATTCCCCAATATTCACATTAGTATTATTGTTTTTCAATCGCTGTTCTTAGATTATTACATTTGTAGTTATATTCCTGGTACAGGATTTTTGTGTTACTCTTCTTAAAAAACAGACTCTAGCCAAGACACTGTAAATTTGCACAAAAATACATTTTATTGCAAGAATGCATCAAGGTCAGCTCTGTAGTTTTACAGTGCTTTAGGATTAGACAGTCATTTAGGAAAACCACCAGTTAGCTGATTTCAAAAATATATATTTTTACAAATGTATACTCTTGCTGACATTTAAGTTTTGTAGTACAAGAGGATTAAACAAATACTTACAAACAACAGGCGCCAGATTCCTACGCTTCCCGTTGACTTTGCCAAAGCAGACTTGCACACAAACACACACACACATACTTATTAAATGCTTCTACCCGAGCTGGCCTCAACTGGGTCTTAATTCAATTATGAAAGACTTCTAAAAGAGACTTGTGTTCAATAGCTTAATTTATGAGTCTACACACGGCAGCAGTCCAAGCTCGTAGTATGACCCTCTGTTACTATGTGAGGTGCCCCAAGTCTCAGTACTGGGTCCATTCTCATTAATAACGTGCCTATTTCGGTGTGTGTTATTAGTATTGACCAGGCTTGCAGAGAGCAGGCAGCCAGTTATTGGCTGGGATTTGGATCTTCCGTGTGTGATGATGGGGCCCAGAGTTTAATCACTGTGGAAACATGAGTTATTAAAACAGGAAGCCTTGGCACTGCAAAGGGATCTCTGATGTCTCTCAGGCTCACTAATGATTATAAGCCTGCAGCTTTATCACCAAATAGTGAGAAAGGAAGAGAGAATATAAAGATTTGAAGATACAGAAAAGACATTACAATTCAAATGATTGTTAATTTGAGAAAAGATCAACAAAAATAAGTCAGAAAATCATTTAATCTCAAATTCTGATCGCGCATGTCTTGGTGTTCTTGTTGTAAAGGTGTTGAAGTGCTCATAACTGTCCTGTGCTTTTTGGAAGGGCCTATGTAATACATACACACTGCCACCATGTGGTCAGTAAGGGCACTGCATGTACAGTGAAAGGGCATTTGAGTGCACAGTGTTGGCTGGATTGCCGCCTCTTAGCCAGAGGCAAGATGATTGCACAGTGTATCTCAGCGCCCAGTGTTACCTTGGGAAGTGCCACGTGGGTCACCAGCAATGAATTTCAGCATCGCCCACTGTTTTTGTCTAATCAGTGATTTCATGCCATTTTCGAATGTGTAACCAGCTCTCGGGCACTTTGGAGGGAATCTGTTTCCTTGGCATGTTTAGTCACTGGGGTGTGAAGAGGTAATGTAGGGTGAAGCACAGCTGGAGCGGGTGGTGACGGGGGGTGTTGAATTTGTAACTGAGAGCTAAATCTCTCTGTCGTCAGTTTGGCCGAGATTAATCTGTTGAAAACCACCTGCTAGTTGGTTGGCAGTGCTTGGTCTTCCTCCCACTCCATAAATCCTTCGCGTGGTTCACTTTTCCCTGTGGCTTGTGTCTCTGTAGCATTCTCAGAGTGTTAGAACGCTCTGGAAAATATATTTTTGTGTATTTTCAGGAAAGGTCCCTATAGTGTGCATGTAAGCAGCATAAGAACGGAGTATTTTTCTTGAGGTGGTTTCATCACCATCTTTATCTGACTGCTCTCACTTCAATACAAGCTTTCGCTAAAAGATTCGGAGCCATGTCAGTTAATTCACTTAGTTCTGCTCCATATAACGGTGGTTAAAGATCTTTGCAGATGTATGGGTATAAGGATTTTTTCCTTCTCTTGTTGTTAGGGAAGTGTGCATGAGCATACATGATTTTGTTTTGTGCGTGGTTAAAAAAAAGCCCACTTTTGTGAACATTTTTGAGTGATGACAAAATAATTACTTAATTAAATCAGAGTTTTGAATCGATTCATTGAAACCAAGTATTGACCAAGTATTTTGCTGCTTATATTTATTAAATATATGCATTTTACATCTATGCATTAACAAATATATATTGAATCGTTAATTGGAATAGATTCATCTGATTGCATTTTATCAGATGCTTTTATCCAACATGAGTTGATATGTGCTAGGTAAAGATAATAAGTGCTATATTTTTTTGTATAAATATAAACTATTAGAAATATTATAACACATGTATTTGTAAAAAAACTATATACCAAATATCCACTGTATACGCATCCAGACCTGAAATGTTCCTAGGATCTTATATTCCTGTCCCTTTATTTTTTTTTTTTTTTTTTTTGTGCATCTACAATGATGTTTCGACATCCATAAATCAAAGGAATATCTAAACAGACAGGATGTGAAGTAGTGGGAAAGGATTAAGTGGTGCCCCAGGGCATGCTGGGAAGACTCTGAGCAAAGGCATTTATTGAGTCATGGTTTACACCTGTTACATCCTGTCTTTTGAAACAAAGTATTAATTTTAGGATAAAGTTGTTGACATGTAGACTTCCTCAATACAGGTTGCATTGTGATGATGATTTTCCTTTGTTCCACTGTGAATGTTTTGTTGATGATATTAGCAGTTTACTGTAGCTCCAACAGCAAAGGTCATGGGGTCAGTTCCCATGCAATGAAAGTAACCTTGGATAAAAGAGTCTGCCAAATGCTTAAATGTAAATATTATCTTAATCTTGTATATGATTGGCTTGTTTCGTGACTAATGGAGTTCTCCTATCTTGTTTCCTGCAGAAAGTTCTACTACATCACTCTACTTAGAGACCCTATTTCCCGCTACCTTAGCGAATGGAGGCACGTCCAGCGGGGGGCAACGTGGAAGACGTCTCTGCACATGTGCGACGGACGGACACCAACACCTGAAGAGTTGCCGCCCTGCTACGAGGGCTCAGACTGGTCGGGGTGCACTTTGCAGCAGTTCATGGACTGCCCCTACAACCTCGCCAATAACCGCCAAGTACGCATGCTGGCCGACCTCAGCCTGGTTGGATGCTACAACCTCTCCACAGTTACTGAGAAGAGGCGCTCACAGCTGCTGCTCGAATCGGCCAAGAAAAACCTACGAGACATGGCTTTCTTCGGCCTGACAGAGTTCCAGCGGAAGACGCAGTACTTGTTCGAGCGCACCTTCCACCTCAAGTTCATCCGGCCCTTCATGCAGTTCAACAGCACGCGGGCGGCCGGAGTGGACCTGGGAAACGACACGATACAGCGCATCGAGGAGCTCAACGACCTGGACATGAAGCTGTACGACTACGCCAAAGACCTGTTTCAGCAGCGCTACCAATACAAGCACATGCTGGACCGTCGGGAGCAGAGACTACTGAGAGGACAGGCATCTTTCCACCGCCCGTTCCGAGAGAACGGAGCCGGAGGAGAGGGTACGGCACGCCTGCCAACCGAGGACTACATGAATCACATCATCAACGGATGGTAACCGCCCACCCCTCTCCAGAGAGACCAAAAAAGAGACACAGTAACAAGGAGAGGGGGAATAAACAGACCCAAGCGGAATGTCCATTCCCAGATGGGAGAGTTCAACGTTCCATCCTTTGGGTGGGAATATGGGACCAGGGAGCGTTCAAGAAATGAGTCTGTGAGCGTTTCGCATAGTCGCATCTCATAGGTCTTTATTAAACTAAATTGATGGCTTACTATTAAATTATCGATTTTTTTTTTGTGCCACAGTTTTTCCTCGACCTCCGTGCTGCAGTGTTTCTCAAGAAGAGTGACTAAAACAAACAGGTTTTAATATCTGATTCACATGAATATCTGAGAATCTGAACTCTTTAGGAAAATATAAAGATTGTTTTTATATACATGTATATTAATCTTAGATTGCCTTTTTTTTAAACCTGGTTTGAAGTGGATGGAGCCAGTCACAAGTGGTTAAAAAATACTAACAGGTGTTGTGAATATAATTTTATAGATACATCTTAATATATATATATAACACAAAAGAGTCCCATTTTTCATGAATGTTTTTATATTTTTTTCCCTTTGAGTGTCGATTCCCAATCAGATTCCCATAAGCCCTGGAGATTGTATTGGAAAGCCATTCCTGACAGACGTATCCAACTGTAGTACTGATACCCAAAAAAAACGATTACGCCAACATGTTTTGTTTGCTTTTTAAGCATGTGCTAATTTATACAGTATGCACTGTATGTGTTTGTTTTTGCACATTTTCTGTGATCCTTTTACCCATAATGCAGTGCAGTATGCCCACATTTTGTATTGTAAATCACGTACCTTGAATGAACAAAACCGTTCTCTTCATTTACCGATCAGGATTCACATCACCATTTACCCTCGTTAATTGTTAAGTCTGCGCGCATGTAAAACGTGTTAATTGAACTTACACTGAGCATGTTGGGGCTTGACATCCCTCACAGATAGTTCTCGTTTGGTTCTGTCTACGGAGACTCCTCGCATCTTCACACTTCCCTCCAGCTTAAACTCCAAATAAACAGACTGCTATTGAAGCCATGTTTAGAGCCATGTTAAAAATGCTTATGGGAAAAGAGTCAAGAATGGATCATATGTTCCTTCTGTCTCTCTGTCAGATTATGGAGATCAATGCAGATTAATATCAAGAGACTGGTGAGGAAAGTGCGTGTGCATGTGTGCGGGCAAGCGTGCGCGCGTGTGTGTGTGTACGTTAATGTGTACAAGTGTATACTGGATATATTTGAGGTGTCTTGAGTTTGCATCTCAACTATGTTCATTACTGTGAGTATTTCTGTTATTCATGACACCTGAAATCTTTAAAATTACCAATAAAAAGAGATTTCCCATTTTTAAAACATGTTCAGTTTGGTCATTTTCACTTAAATGTGCTGTTGTGTTAAATGTTTTTCTTTCCTCTAAAGTAGTTACTCCAGTCTTCAGAAATAATTTGCTGCTTACAGTGTATTCAGTCTATACATTATTTGTCAGTATGTGTGTTCCCTGAGAATTGAACCCACAACCACTTGCGCTGCTAACGCAATGCTCCACTGAGCCACAGGAACACGCATACCTTGGTGTTTTGGGATTGTGTGGATATATGCACTAATATTTACAGTAGCGTTTGAATTCTGGATGGTATAATATTATATAATTACATTCACTTATGACTCCGTTTACAACCTGAACACTCTGAAATTCAGCCTTTAAAACACTTTAATCTCAGTAAACCCAACAGCTCTGTGTAAAAGTGTTGGAACAATCACAGGTTTCCTCCCTTGTTACAAAACAGTGTTTCTGTTGTTTGAGTTAATCAGCAGCTCTCTCCTGAGTGTTAATTATCTTTTAGAGGATGTGTGTGTTCAGTGTCCCAGGAACAGTCTCGATGTTATGACACATTTCCTGTGGAGGACAATTTTGTTATTACTTAAAAAAAAAAAAGTGAATTACTTGTTGCCTGACTCAACAGTTTTCAATGACAAACAATAAGAGAATCTCAAGTCATTCAGAATATCTATATTCATTAAGTGTCATATTTCAGTACAGCAATCTTAACAGGGCAATAAGAATTTGTTGTGATTCTGATTCCGTACAATTTATATATAACAATTGCACCTTTAAAAAAAAGCTATTTTTTTCAGGTGGCCAAACCTATGCGTCTTTCTTCACCTCTGTCACAGTTTGTGTTCCTCTGAGAATGGAGCTGAAATCATCTGCTGTTCCTCTGAGAGCTTCTTCTGAGACGCTGATGACACTGCTGTAACCACAGAGATCCAGCCCAGCAGAAGCTCAGGCACTTATCTCACTTGTGTTTATTGTTCTTTGTGAGACCGGTGGGATTGGCTTTTGTGTCGTGTTCGAAACTAAAGACCAACATGGACTTTAGAGGTTTACAAGGAACAGTGTTGCATCACAGCCTAAAGTTTCATCACTCTCTTGCATGTCCAATAAAATGGTAGTCAGTTTTGAATGCAAAATATGAAGACAATATACAGTGGGGCAAATAAGTATTTGATAGACTGACGATTTTTCAAGTTTTCCCACTTACAAAGAATGGAGAGATCTGTAATTTTCATCGTAGGTACACCTCAACTATGAGAGACAGAATCAAAAAAAGAAAATCACATTGTATGATTTTTAATAATTACCTTCCATTTTATTGCATGAAAAAAAGTATTTGATTACCTACCAACCAGCAAGAATTCTGTCTCTCATTACCTGTATTAATTGCACCTGTTTGAACTCGTTCCCTGTATAAAAGACACCTGTTAACACACTCAATCAATCAGACTCCAACCTCTCCACTATGGGCAAGACCAAAGAGCTGTCTAAGGACACTAGGGACACAATTGTAGACCCGCACAAGGCTGGGATGGGCTACAGGACAATAGGCAAACAGCTTGGTGAGAAAGCAACAACTGTTGGCGCAATTATTAGAAAATGGAAGAAATTCAAGATGACTGTCAATCTCCTTCGGACTGGGGCTCCATGAAAGATCTCGCCTCGTGGAGTATCAATGAAGAATCTATCAAATCTATCGGTAGTCTATCAAATACTTATTTGCCCCACTGTAACTACTTATAAAATAATATTTAGTATAGTAATATAAATGGTCACTTGGAAGAAGGTAGTCCACTCCGCTTAGGCAGATGTTAACATGGATGTAACAAAAAATAAATAATAATGAACAAAACTATGCAAAATAATATGCATGAAATAAAATATGATCCAGAATACATTCAATTATTAGAGGTCTGTTACTTAATTCGGTCACCACTTCAGGGCCAACATAAAATTATTGAATATTGACAAAAACTACAGTATGGTACAATTAAACACAAACATTTGAATGATAACAGATCTCAGGATATTAAAATAAATAAATGAATAATTGCTGGAGCTTTGGCACAGTGTTCACAACACACACATTCCACTGTGCTCATGGGTACACAGGTGTGAATCTGGCCTGACAGAAAAAAAAGATTTTAATAATATAGTTTTATTCAGCAAGGATACATTAAACTGATCAAAGTGACTGTAGAGACTTTCACAATTTTAGACAAAAAAATACAGTAATTTTCAAATAAATGCTGTTTTTAATTATTATTTTATTTTGTATTTTTTACTTCCATTTAACAAAGAATCTTTAAAATGATTTCTGAAGGATCATGTGGCACTGACGACTGGAGTAATGGCTGCTGAATATTCAGCCTTGCCATCATAGGAATACATAAAAATATATTAAAACAGAAAATAGTTATTGTACATAGTCATTTTACAATATTACCATTTTATCAAATAAATGCAGCCATTGTGAGCATAAGAGAGACTTCTTTCGAAAACACTAAATATGACATCTTACCAGTCCCAAACATTCAAATGATTGTGTATTTGATATTTCATATAATGTAACATTTACACTTGCTCTCTTGTTCAAGCTAGCGTTCTGTCAATAGTGATCAGTCAGATAAACCATTAGTGATCAGGGACTAGTATTCAAGTAGAGCGCGGGGACTGATATTAAAGTGAATGTAAGGGTGTACAGTCTTCACACTGGAAGAATAAGGCAGCTTGTAGCCCCTTAACCTCACATTTGCCTTGTTTTCCTTTTCATAAGTGTTTCAGCGGCACCCCACAAGAGATTGAATTTTCTCACACACAGCTTTTGTTTCAGCTTGACAATTACTACAGAACATAAGACTACGGATCATATCACTTCTCTCCATCCATCCAACACAACCAACCAAAATCTGATTTAAGCCATTAGTTTAACTGAATCATATATATAGGCTCGAGTGGTTCTGCATACCTACCTATAATCAAGTCAAGGAAATGTACTAAAGCTGTTAGTTCAGAATCACATGTGCTTGAAAAGCGGACTGCTACATGGCCTAGTCATCAGACCCACTAGCGATTATTCATTTAATTTCAAGCTAACAGAAAAAAGCTATGCTCTTTATGGACACTAGAGAGCACTAGAAGACTAATAATGACATTGATCTAATGCAAGTTGGGTTTGTTTAACTTTGTTATATTTAATGTTCCTCTTTTATCTGTTCAGATATGTTTGTGGTGATATAACATCTGTATGTATCTGTTTATGTCAGTCTGTGTATATATTTGAGTCGGAAAGCGTCCAAACTCCCATACTATCAGAGTATTCACTGAACTTACTTCTCGACTGTTGATTAAGTGTTCTTCAGGTGTATACTTTCCATTTGTTTCTCCATACTATATCCACCATCTTGGCATTGTCCTCTGATCAGGGTGTTCTTTGTCCTGTAACATACAACATAAATCCAAAGCACTAAAGCATGAAATGAATTTAGCCTTCATGACCTCAAGACTCTAAATGGACATTCACATCAGATGAGTTCAATTCCTGCTCAAATACATTTACATTTATGCATTTAGCAGACACTTTCATCCAAAGCGACTTACACTGCATTCAGGCTATACATTTTTTGTATGTTTGCTCCCCGGGAATTGAACCCACAATAATTACAGTTATCTGTGCTTGTAAGTGCTGAATGTCCAAAAGATGGAGCTGTAGGTTTAGTTTTGTCACATGCTGCTTGTCCTTTTGTTTATGATTCGTTTTCAGCAGTGGAGGGTGTTTAACAGGATGGCAACCATCTCAGAGATACACAATGAGACACAAGAAAATTATTAAAAATACACTTTTTTTTGCGTCACAGACTGTCAAGTTCTTCACTGACCTTGGTTACCAAGAACAATATCTTTTGATTTATTTTATTTTTTTAGATATTTCAAAAAAAAAAATTTGGCCTTAAAAAAATATTTAAGATTTAATAATAAAAAATGAAGCAATCATGGAACATAAACGTGTCCAAACATTTGTGTCAGATGGCACTTTCAAAGAATGCCCTTGAATGAGGAAATACTTTTTGTTTGCTTTGAGTTTGTTTTCACGTGTTAAAACATCTGCCATTTTAAAGCAAAGGCATTTAGTGAGGTATTAAAATGTCTCACGATGATCCGTCTGAAGGACTCAAAAGTGTCGTTTACGATTAAATGATTCACTTCATTGAATCAGACTTGCTACATACACTGAACAAAATTATAAACGCCACACTTTGTTTTTGCCCCCATTTTTCATGAGCTGAACTCAAAGATCTATTTCTTTGGCCTATTTCTCTCAAATATTGTTCACAAATCTGTGTAAATCTGTGTTAGTGAGCACTTCTCCTTTGCTGAGATAATACATCCACCTCACAGGTGTAGCATATCAAGATGCTGATTAGACAGCATGATTATTGCACAGGTGTGCCTTAGGCTGGCCACAATAAAAGGACACTCTAAAATGTGCAGTTTTACTGTATTGGGGGGTCCGAAAACCAGTCAGTATCTGGTGTGACCACCACTTGCCTCAAGCAGTGCAACACATCTCCTTCGCATAGAGTTGATCAGGTTGTTGATTGTGGCCTGTTTAATTATATTCCACTCCTCTTCAATGGCTGTGCGGCGTTGCTGGATATTGGCAGGAACTGGAACACGCTGTCGTATACGCCGATCCAGAGCATCCCAAACATGCTCAATGGGTGACATGTCCAGTGAGTATGCTGGCCATGCAAGAACTGGGCTGTTTTCAGCTTCCAGGAATTGTGTACAGATCCTTGCAACATGGGGCCGTGCATTATCATGCTGCAACATGAGGTGATGGTTGTGGATGAATGGCTCAACAATGGGCCTCAGGATCTCGTCACGGTAACTCTGTGCATTCAAAATACCGTCAATAAAATGCACCCGTGTTCGTTGTCCATAACACACGCCTGCCCATACCATAAACCCACCGCCACCATGGGCCACTCGATCCACAACATTGACATCAGCAAACCACTCACCCACATGATGCCATACACGCTGTCTGCCATCTGCCCTGTACACTGAAAACCGGGATTCATCTGTGAATAGAACACCTCTAGAAGTGCCAGACACCATCGAATGTGAGCATTTGCCCACTTAAGTCAGTTACGAAGAGAAACTACAGTCAGGTCGAGACCCCGATGAGGACGACGAGCATGCAGATGAGCTTCCCTGAGACGGTTTCTGACAGTTTGTGCAGAAATTCTTTAGTTATGCAAACGATTAATGCAGAAGCTGTCCGAGAGGCTGGTCTCAGCCGATCTTGGAGGTGAAGATGTTGGATGTGGAGGTCCTGGGCTGGTGTGGTTACACGTGGATGTGGTTTGCGGTTGTGAGGCCGGTTGTATGTATTGCCCAATTCTCTGAAACGCCTATGGAGGTGGCTTATGGTAGAGAGATTAACATTCAATTCATGGGCAACAGCTCTGATGGACATTCCTGCAGTTAGCATGCCAATTGCACGCTCCCTCAAAACTTGTCTAATCAGCATCTTGATATGCCACACCTGTGAGGTGGATGGATTATTTTGGCAAAGGAGAAGTGCTCATTAACACAGATTTAGACAGATTTGTGAACAATATTTGAGAGAAATAGGCCTTTTGTAAACAAAGAAAAAGTCTTAGATCTTTGAGTTCAGCTCATGAAAAATGTTGGGCAAAAACAAAAGTGTTGCGTTTATAATTTTGTTCAGTGTAATAATAAAAAGGCGAGGATCCTTAAGCACGAACCGACTCACTAGAATCAATCACTTTCCATCACGACATTAGCTAAAGTAGCGTTTGTTCAAAGTTGACTTAGATAAGTTTGCGGAAACTATCCAAAGTTCTGCTAATGGAAACTATGAAAACTGAATCTCGTATTCTTCCATTGTCTCTCCCTAAGATGCAATTTTACCCTGATTTTGTTGTTGCTGTTACTCCGGTAACAATTCTGTGTCTATCCTTGTATGTAATTTTTTTAACTTTGTCTTTGTGTATAATTGTAATTGTATTGCCTTAAGATTTTTATGTTTGTACTGTTTAATAAAAATAAATAAATAAATAAATATCTAGAGTAGCGTTCAAGCTAAAACGATTAATTCTATTGAATTATTTCATACTGAACGCTGCTCAAGCTACTATTTACATTTTTTATCTTTTATTCTAAACACATGAGTGCAAATATTTTTCAAACAACAACCACACAAATTATGAATTCCTCAGTGTGCCGTTCCCATGAATACTATCACATTTCAGTGTGTAAATATCTTCACACTTGCACACACAGACTGATTTCACTGACCTCATCTCCAAACACCATCTGGGTGAATGAGAGCTTCTCAAATCCCAAACTTTAACTCAGAAAAAGCCAGAACGACTGAGTTACTTCCAAGCCATGTAACACACACTTCTTGGATATTTCCTGTAGTTTAGGCATGACAGGGTGATCTTTTCCTTGCTACACAGAATGTAGCTTTTGTTCATAAAACCTCTGGGTATGTGTTTTGTCCCTGCAGCTCTTCTGGCAGGTTCTAGCTGATTTCTGAATCTGTGTGGAGATATATGCAAAAACATAATTTCAGTTTTAACATTAGTACCTATTAAAATGTGTCTCTAATTAAAACATATAGCCTAATAGAATGGTTATTTCTTTATTTTATAAATAGTGTCCCTTAAATAACGTTCCCTTAAATTCTGATGTCACGTGTAGTGTAGCTAACTACTTTTTTCAAATTAGTAAGTTGTTTTTTAAATGATGTAGCCTACCTGTATAAGTGATATAGCTTTCCAAAAACGATATACGGTGCTTGTTCATTGCTAAAACTTCATGAACATTATACAATGAAACATAAATTACATTTTATACGCCTAAATTAGCAAGGCTGAAGATTTAGTAGATGATCAGCAAACACCTGCCACTGTGCGTTTTCCCGTGAGCAAATACACACCCAATCCAACAGCAATAATTACTGCCGCCATCACAAATCCACACTATTACTGCACACCTGCAAATCAATGTTGATCTCACAGCTTATTCACAAATGAGACACCAGGATTCAAGACTTGAGCGTGAGAGCTAGTGAAAGAGGATGGCAAGAGAAATACACATACAGTATCTTTCCTCAACTCCACTATCTCTGGTGTCTCTGTTTGTAAACCTGCTGTGCTAATGACTCCTGCTGAAACTAAGACACAGGCAGATTGATCAGCGCTGATTGTGCTTATCAAACACTATTGGATTAATGGGGTCCATTCAGCTGCCCACATCTGCGATATGCAGGCCCACTTATTTACCAGGAATTTCAGGACATAATACATTCATTTTGACAAACCTTTCCGTATGCACATCGGATAGTGATTTAAATATAATCTTGCCACATCGGGTGACTGATAATGCTTTTATGTAAATGTTAACAAGCATGAAACATGCGGCCAGCATGAGTGCAATTAGCATACTCAGAGTAAAAACATTTTATGAAGAAAATATGAATGACATTTACATGCGAATAGCTCTTACCACGAAGCTAGCTTTTGCACGTGGTTTCCAGGGTGTTAGTTCATGGTTACTAAGGTGTTTTGAGCGTTTTTAGCATTTGATATGAGGTTTCTGTGGTGTTACTTACTGGCAAAAGTCTGATGTGAAATATTGTGGCCCTTAGGCCCCATATACACAAAACCAAGAATACATAATTAGGTTGGAGCCCATGTTAACAATTCAAGCTCTATTATAGTATACTGGCATAAACATGTGACAGGGTAATAGTGCCAAAGCACTGTTAAAATCCTTCTTTTGGCCTAGGCTAGCAGTGGCTGATATATTCTGGTCAAATGTGTAATAGTGCTGTAAGAGCTCGCTTCAGCACTTACCTCTGAATTCAGACCTGCATTACTCACATTTCAATTACAGATCACATTACTCCCATCATACCTCTCCAGAATACCAATTCATGGGATGATTACCTTTCTTCCTCCCTATCATCTGGAGAAAAATGTGACTTTCAGACTGAACAGCTACTTGTGGAGTTTCTAGTCTCCTGAGTGTTGAATGGTTTAGCATTTAGATAGCAGCCATGAAAGAAATTAAAGAGAGAGAGAGAGAGATTACATTATATATCAAATGTATATTGAATATATAGCCATTTTTGATCAAATAAATGCAGCCTTGGTGAGCAAACTTTTCAAATTAACAAATTTGTGAATTTACAGTTATATTGCATGAAGTCGATCTTTAATTCACCTTTATTTATTTAGTTATATAGCGCTTTTAACAATACAGATTGTGTCAAAGCAGCTTTACAGTATCAAATAGGAAAATAGTGTGTCAATAGTTCAAAAGGACAATAGTAAACACTCAATGTTCAGTTAAAGACAGTTCATCATTGAAATCAGTGAGGTCATCCTCCAGCTCAGTTCAGTTTAAACAGTATCTGTGCAATCAAGTGGAGGATATCGCTGGAAATTAAGTGTGCCCAACTAAGCAAGCCAGCAGCAAGGAACCAAAACTCCATCGGTGACAGAATGGAGAAATAAACCTCAGTCGGGGGGCCAGTTCTCCTCTAGCCAGAAGAACCAGCAGTTTGTTCCATGCTGCAGCAAAGTCAGATTGTGCAGAGGACTCATCTGTTTCCCATGGAATTTATTTTTTAAAGACATTCCTCTGTGTCAGCAACTACTCTTGCCTGCCTGTTTAAAAAATCAAGTCCTTGAGAGTGTCCATGATAAAATGGGACACCAGGGTATCGAACGCACCCTCAATCTATTGAGGCAGAGATGCTTCTGGGTTGGCATGTATGAAGAGGTCGAGAGCTGGGTCAAAAAGTGTCAACGGTGTATTTTAACCAAGATGCAGCCGAAAATCCATCCCCCTATGAAGCCATTCTTAGCTTCAAGACCTTTAGAAGTGGTGGCGGTGGATTATACAGTGCTTGAGCCTGCCTCAGATGGACGCGAGAATGTGTTGATTGTCACCAATGTGTTTACAAAATTTACACAGGCTTTTCCCACCAGAGACCAGCGGGCTGACACCACAGCCAAGGTTTTACTGAAAGATTGGTTCATGAAGTATGGGGTGCCAGAGGTTACATTCAGATCAGGGAAGAAATTTTGAAAGCGAGGTGATAGCTGAGTTGTGTCGACTGTATGGAGTGAGGAAAACACGACGACTCCTTACCGCCCACAAGGCAATGCACAGTGTGAACGATTTAATAGAACGCTTCATGAGTTATTAAGAACACTTCCTCCTGAAAAGAAAAACGATGGCCAGAACACCTCCCAGAGTTGATCTATGCATACAATGTAACTCCTCATGCAACAACTGGGTACTCACCCTATTTCTTGCTGTTTGGTGTAGAACCACGTCTACCCATTGATTCTCTTCTAGGCCAGGAACAAGCTGTAGATAGAGGACAGGATTGGTTAGTCATTCACCAAAGCCGACTCAGAGAAGCTCATGAAAGAGCCAGAGAATACGCAGAGCAGAAGGCTGCTGAACGGCTTGCTCCGTTAAATGACAAGGTTTACTGTCCTACCATTAGTGTTGATCAAACAGTGTATTTGCGTCACCGACCTGCAGGCAGAAACAAAATACAGGATGCGTGGGCTCCTACAGTATATCGGGTGGTAGAAGCACAGGGCACCACATTTACGGTTGAGCCTCTGGAGGGGGGTCCATATAAGAGAGTCCACCGAGTTGACTTGCGCCCTTGTGTGAATCCTGTTGTTGAGCCGGCGGCAACAGAGGCTAGTTTGGAAGCTCCAGCAACTCAGTGTTCACCTGAGAAGGGTGGAGTTGAAAATGTTGACTCAGAGTGTGTGGTATTGGAAGAGGTCACCTGGCCTCTGGAAGAGATAAGAAATGTAGATGTCTCCAGGTCAGCAGAGGAACCGTTTGCTGTTGAATCTGATCTTGTTCAAGATGGTGGGGAACAGCATGCATCTGAATCAGAAGAATCAATGGAACACGTCCATTCCCTGTAATAAACAACCATTTGTCTAAAGGCCTGTTCCCACACCCAGAAGGACTAACCGAGCAAATGCTGGTATGCATTCTAACCTGTGTCATGAACCAAGATCAGCATGTAATTCTGTTTCACTCAGTCCTGAAGTTTTTTCCCAGGTCCTGACAAGCCTTGGTACTGTGTTCTTCAGAGAAGCCGTGAAGGAAGTTAAGAATATGCAATAAGTCATTGAGGACAATGATTTCTTAGCAGGGGAGAATGTGGCCAGTTTGTAGAACTAGGCACTGTTTCTGTATTGTTTCAAAAATGTTTGTGGCTCCTTTAAGAGATCCCCTTTCTCTGCTCGCGAGACTTCCTTATGCGTGTGCGTGACCGTTTTAGCCATTTTGCCATAATTCGATGAAACAGCCGATTGCCATGTTGTCGTGTGAGCATCGGGGAGATTTATTAGGGAATAATGCTGTCTTTCTGGGTAAATATTACTGTAAAACCTATTTGATATCTGTGGGAACCAGAGACCTGTTTGAGTGCATTTTTGATGTGTAATTCTCCGTAGATGAGATCGGATTGTGTGTGTGAGCCGCTTTAACCGAGTGACGAGTGATAGTGGAAATTTCCGGTGTAAGTTCAGTATTTCATTGTTCTATTCATGTTTTCATCTGAAAATGTACAAATGCTATCAATACTGTTAAACTTGTGTATTAATGCACAAGTACATTAATACAATGTGTGTTTATGTGAAAATGTGGTTATTGTGAGAACAAAGTTAATATGACTTTATTAATGTGTTTCTTTTGTCTCCTCTTTGTACCATAGCACTACCGTATTCTTTACTGTCAGTGCCTTATTTTGTACTGTGTTTGTATAAGGATTCAGTATTTTGGTATAAGGAACAAAAAAAGGGTTTCTTTAAGTTTTCTTTTGTACTTTGTCTATACGGCCTGAGCAAGTGTGTAAGATAACTTTTTCGTTGGTTTTGCTCACTCCAGAGAAATATATTAGGGAGTGCGTGTACTGTTTTTTTTTACCAGTGTTTATCTTCCATAAATCACTAAGATTTAATTTTGTTACACTAAAATTGGAGAAAGGTTGTGTTGTTTTATTTTTTTTGTATTATTCTGTGAATTACACTGTAATTCTTATAGAGTAATTGGGATAATTTTCTTATTTTGCTCCCTTACTATTGTCTTAATGTATGTATAATTATTCTATCATTTGTGCTCAGGGTTGTTCCCACCGACCGCTGTAAACTCTTTAAAATAACAAAACAGCAGTCAGATAAAACCCCTTTTCAAACAAATTTATCTGTGCCGTGTGTGCTTCTCTTTCCTGTCCACCCGGTTACATTTGCATCAAAAAATCTAAAAATTCACAGCATTACAAGAGAAATAGAAGTGAGTGACAACGAGAAACATGGCATTGCAAAGAGTTTCTCCTCTCTCAGACGACTGTTACTGAATAAAGGGTGAAGGAGAGTGTGCAGGGTGTCAGGAGTGTCGTCTATATGCTGCATGCTGATGTTGATGGTGGTGACAGGTCAGAAGATGGGGGGGGGGCAGCAGGTGGGTTCATGTTGAGGTCAGGGTCAGCTCACTGTCTCTCAACGGAGAGCTTAAGTTTGCCTTAGGGGACTGAACAAATCTCTCCCGCACCCCTTTTACATTTTACATAACTCATTCATTCTGACGTGAAATGCACTTCTGCGAGACACTGAAAGCATCTGACACTCTGCTACGGGTGTGGGCATTGTCTGTTTGTGACATGCATTATTATATTTCAGTAAGAATTACAGTTACAGTCAGTTATACTAGTTACCTAATCAGTTAATAATCATGAAATGTATGATAGGCTACAAATCTTTAAACAAATATGAACAAACTAAACTTGTTTGGTTTCTTAAAAGCCCATGGAGACCTGTTGAATCTGTGGTATCTGTGTCTTTGCCATGTTTTCACAAGGTTTTAAAATTGTACTTTGGACCAGTGGGGAATATTTGACCGTCATATCACCTCTGTGGTGAATTATTTACTTTATCTCGCTTCACACCAAATTCTGCACAGCTTACAGATAAAGAAATAACTTTTCTTCTTTTCACTCTTTCTTTTTGCTGAATGTTACTGTGTATGTTTCTCTCTCATTCTAACATTGATGGTGCTATCTTTGTTTTGTTTTATGCACACATGTAGTAGAAAGTTATGGTAGAATATTATCTATCTGCTTTTCTCCCTCAAGTATTTGTTTCTTACAGCTTGGTTGCTCTATTTAAAAAACTAAAACTAAAATAAAATAAGTAAATAACTCCGCACAACTGAAATTATTAGAATAAAAAATATAGTTCTTAGAACCAAGTAAGATCAAGCTGTCCAAATTCAAATGGAATTTAAATAATAAAAACAAAACGGGTTTTCCTTCAGTATTGTTAATAATGTCAAGAATGTTAATAAATATCTACCATTACATTTTTGAAAGTTAGAAAGGTTTTATTTTATTTATTTATTTACTTTTTATTTATTATGAGATTATTATGAACTTACAGAGCCCATGCGGTATTTGATGGAAATGTTTTATTTATCACAACAATGTTACTTTTTGAATAAAGGTTACAAAAGTCGAGTTTTAACAACATTGAAGTACCATTTTTGGTTCCCCAAAGAACCTTTCAGTGAACATTTCTTAAAAGAAACATTATTTTCTTAGCATGAAGGACATTTTAATAATCTAAAGGACCTATTTCCACTATAAATAAAATTTTGTTCAGTGGAAAGGTTTTGTAGACATTAAAGGTTCTTAATTGTGCCATTAATTCCAGTAAAGAACCTGTAGGTTGAGTGTAGGTTGTCAATATAACATTGCAATTCAGAATTAGATGCAGTGATGTATGCCTTCATTGAATGAACCTACTAACTGTTCATTACAAAAAAATATGTACCCTGTAAGGCACAAAGTACAAAAGCCCTTTTGTTGTTGATGTTTCCAATCTGTCCTTGCCTTTCACATGATGAATGTCAAAACTGTATTCCTACAGCAGCAAATTCCATCTTATCAATCTGTATTCCACATTGTGTATGAGAAAGCTATGGGACTGGTTTGTAAGTACTATAATCCGTGCAGGATGAAACATACACTTTGAAATGCTTAAGGGCAAGAAAAAGGTCAAAGCCCCATTTCCATGGTGGAGCATTACTGTTGTGTAAAATTACACTTCTTTGAATATAATATATAACCACTTTTCCATACCAGCAGAATCTGTCTGCAAGAGATACCAGCACCTACAATTAAATAAACTGACAGGGTGATGATGGGCCAGTGATTTAACACATGACTAGAAGGTGGACATTTGCTGGGATTACTGATTTAATAATTGTTTAGGACAATAATAATAGCATTCATAAAAATTCATAATTTGAAAACTAAACCATCATCCTGTTATAATCGTTCTGTACACTTAAAAATAAAAGGCATTGATGGTTCTATGATGGTTCTACACTAAGAAAATTAGTCTTATTCTTTTAAAGCAACACTCCACAATTTTTGAAAATAGGCTCATTTTCCACCTCCCCAAGAGTTAAACAGTTGAGTTTTACCGTTTTCGGTAGAAATCGATAGCCAATCTCCGGGTCTAGTGGTAGCACTTTTAGCACATTTTAGCATAGATCATTGAATCTGATTAGACTGATTAGCATCTTGCTCAAAAATGACCAAAGAGTTTCGATATTTTTCCTATTTAAAACTTGACTCTTCTGTAGTTACATCGTGTACTAAGACTGACAGAAAATGAAAAGGTGCGATTTTCTGGGCCGATATGGCTAGGAACTATACTCTCATTCCAGTGTAATAATAGATCGGCTGATTGGATTCTAAAATGGTAAAACTCAAATGTTTAACTGTTGGGGAGTTGGAAAATGAGCCTATTTTCAAAAAATTGTGGAGTGTTCCTTTAAGACCTGTTAACAGAAATGTTCTACTATGTGGAAAACTAAATGGTTCTAATAGATTGCAACAAAACCCCCCTCAGACATTTTTAATCATGTTCGTGATATAGATTATGAACTCATTCTGAAATGTTCTGAAAAGAAGTGGGAAGGAAATAAAGGATAAAGTGATAGATTTACAACCACATTATTGAAACAATGAACTGATACTCTAATGGTTATTTTAGAAAACCACATGTGCTGTTTTAAGGCATGGGCGCATGCCAACTTTCCTACAAGATTGAATATCAGCAGCAAGTGGCTATTGTCTTTGTTCAGTCATGATCTGACAAGCCCCCATGAAAATGGTTTTAAATTACAACATACACGAATAACCTGCGAAAAAGAGGTGAGCTGGATGACAGCAATTTGAACAGCATGGTTCCGTCTCTGCAGTTCTTCGCAGAGACGTTATTGCTGTGAAGAACATGTGGCAGAGAGAGTGGACTCCGCAGGCAGCCCCATCTGAGAGGAGGACGGGTGGCAGGGATGCCCATCCACTGAGATGAAAGACACTGCTTTAGTGATTAAACTTTGCAGGTTCCAGTTCGGTCTCAGTGACGCCACGTCAATTACCCACAGCTCTTCCCAACACCCGCTGTCTTCTATCCACAAATTGCTTGTAATTAATGCAATTTTCTGCGTCGGGCACAATAAGGGTTGAGCTGAGGAAGCCTCACATCATTAGCTCACGCTCAGAGAATTGGGCAGTGGATTTAGGTAACATGCCCTTTGTGACTTGATTTGCTATTCAGTCCTGCTGTGTTACCTACATGCTGAACAAAAGTAATTTAATCTGTCGAACACATCATTGTTTGATCGTTTTTCCAGCTCTTTGTTGTTAGACGCTGACCTAAAGCCTGTATTGATTTGGAGCTGATGACTGTTTATTATGCCACATTGTCTAATGGGCATCACAGCTGTTTAGCGTCTTGCGTTTTAGAATGATATGTTAAACACATTGATCACAAGCTTATTGATCTTGTTTGATTAGTTCGCCCAACAAAGCAAAGCTAAATATACTTGCACGTGGCGTTATATTTAAATGAGCAGTTTTGGAATTACAACATCAGGCGAACAGCTTGAGTTTTTCTTTGCCTAGGATGACCTATGACCCTGGCGTTGCGTTGCTGTGTTTCAATGGACTAGCATTTGCATAAGTTGCATATGTCCGTTACAGTCCAATGGTCTCATTACTCATCTACCTTGGGTCAGTCAAACAGTAAAACAGAAGGAACAAATGAAAACTTAACACTTTTGACACTTAACACTTTTGATATATTTACATTTAAAAGTTTGCCAGCATGCATCATTAAATTAATCAAAAGTTATATTTATAATGCTATAAAAGATTGTAGTTTAAAACAAATACTTTTTAAATATATATCAGGGCTTCCACTAAATTAAGTGCCACAGCTGTTTTCAACACTGATAATAATAATAATAAATGTTACTTGAGCAACAAAACCAACACATAAAAAACATTTCTGAAGGTGCATGTGGCACGAAAGACTGGAGTAATTGATTCTGATAAATAAATAAATAAATAAATAAATAAATAAATAAATAAATAAATAAATAAATAAATATACAAAACAAACATGGGAGTTCCACAAGGCTCTGTTTTCGGGCCTTTGAAATTGCTGTTTAGCAAGTTTTTTTTGTTATTCACAGCATAAACAAATGATTATGCTAATATGCTAACTGCAGAGACAGTATGAATTGAGACTTAATCAGTGAGGGTATTTTCACAAACTGCCTCTCTTAGATCCGCATAGACAATGGGCACAATTACCAGACTGAGTTGGAGGATAACCTCCGAGTCGTCTCAGATGACAAATCAGGTTTAGACATACTCCAAAGCGCCAGACATAAAACACTTCATCATGCCAAGAATTAAAGAACATAACAAAAAAAGGAGTGCGAGGATAATAACATATTCAGAATCAAACATGAAGAGAGCTGTTGAAAGGTTTTAGTGCCGGCTGCACTATCCGTATAATAATGTATAAAAAAGTCACACAAAGCAACATTATTCTTCCAAGTGGTAAGCTCTCATTTTATACATCAAAAAGAACAAATAGAGAATCTAATAGCTTGCAATCCCCTTTCTAGACCTTAGTAATATATTGGATTTAGACATGAAAGTAGCACATGGTTACTGAATGAGCAGACTAATGTATAATGTCGTTGTAATTATGATTGAATAAAGTATGCCAGATGCCCATGTAAATAAATAACACACATCTCTCCATCCACATTTATTTTTCAAATGTTCCTTTACCCCAAACATGTACCCACGTTTTCCTTTTAAACATATCCTTATTCACATTCATGGCATTACAGCAACTGATAACTATCTGTAGCGATGTCGGATGGAAACATATTGCATTTACAGGTTGTTAAATGCATTATATTTTTTTATTTCTCAAAGAGAGAAAATGATTACACATCAGCAGAAATCATCAAGGTATCAAGGGATGAGAATTTAATTTCGGAAGGGGTAAATGTCTGGCACTGTCCAAGCTTATCCAAAGGGTTTAATCTACACAGAGGGAATAGAAGGGCTTCTAAAACAGAAAGCAAATATTGACATATTCAAGGGAAAACACTGATGGTTGTCCAGGTGTTTGATTTATGCTTGACTTGCCTCTGATCAATGTGAGATGTCCCCTGCGTCTCGGTGCTTTGATTCATCTCAGACGCTATTGTGGCTTCCAGCACCACAATTACAGTTTTAGATCCTCTGCATTTACTGCGTTTTCAGAACCAGCGCATTTTAAGAACAAATATTTTATATTTCTGTTCTTGCCTGCTGTTTTGAATTCTGTTTACACAGAACACTGTCTTACATAAAAAACACAAGACGCCACACAGCAGAATGGAACAATCGATGCGTTTATTTAAATAAACAAAAAAAAGAATTGTCTATATTTCTGCATAAATATGATCCAAAACAGCATCAGATTTTCGCACAAGTCCTGAAAGTAGGCAAAGAGAACTCATTCAAACAAATGAGACCAAAAATATTTTCTTTGTCATTTATATATTCAGGAAAATGATTCAATATTGAATATCTGTGAGTGGCAAACACATATTAATCTCTTGTATTAGCAGTTAATTTAACGGCACATTTTCTGTTCGTACACTCACTCTATTCGCATACGCATATTTGAGGAATTTAGGATGGTTTCTGTGCAACATTTTATAAATGAGGTCCCAGGGATCTATCAAAGTCTGATCATGTTTGTGGAAGTGAATCATGTCACCGAACAAAGGAGATTAATGAGGAACTCGGAAAAAGAGTTGATGTTGCTCATCAGGCTAGAAAAGTTTACAAACCATCTCTAAAGTGTTTGGACTCAACAAATCCACAGTCAGACAGATTGTGTACAAATGGAGGAGATTCAAGACCTCTGTTACCTTCCTGAGAAGTGGTCGACCAACAAAGATCACTCCGAAGCAGAACGTGTAAAACGTCTGCGAGGTTGTAAAAGTTCACAGGGTAACTTCTAAGCAACTAAAGGCTTTTCTCACATTGGCTAATGTTCATGTTCATGAGCCCACCATCAAGAGAACACTGAGCAATGGTGTGCATGGCAGAGTTGCAAGACGAAAGCTACTGCTCTCCAAAAATTAATGTGGACAAGCCAGAGGACTATTGGAGAAAGGTTTAATGGATGGATGAAACCAAAATAGAACGTATTGGTTTACATGAGAAGCTATTATGTTCAGAGAAAAGAACACACTGCATTCCAGCTTAAGAATCTTATCCGATCTGTGAAACATGGTGGTGGTAGTATTGTGGGTTTGGCCTGTTTTGCTGCATCTTGGCCAGGACATCCTGCCATCATTGATGGGACAATGAATTCTGAATTATACCAGTCAATTCTAAAGGAAAATGTCAGGACATCTGTTTAAGAACAGAGTCTCAAGAGAAAGTAGATCATGCAGCAAGACAACAACCCCAAGCACACAAGTCATTCTACCAAAGAATGGTTAAAGAAGAACAAAGTTAATGTTTTGAAATGGCTGAGTCAAAGTCCAGACCTTAATCCAATTAAAATGTTGTGGAAGGACAGTTCATATGAGGATATCCACCAACATCACAGAGTTGAAGTGATTCTACACGATGGAATGGGCTAAAACTCCTGCATGTTATTGTGCAGGACTGATCAACATTTACAAGAAACGTTACCTTCAGTTACTGCAGCAAAAGAGGGTCACACAGATACTGAAAGCAAAGATTCACACCCTTTTGCAACGCACAGATATGTAACACTGGATCATTTTTCTCAATAAATACATGACAAAGAAAATATTTTTATCTCACTTGTTTGATCCGGTTCTCTTTGTCTACTTTCAGGATTTATATGAAAATCTGATGATGTTTTGGGTCATATTTATGCAGAAATATAGAAAATTCTAAAGACTTCACAAACTTTCAAGCAGCACTGTATATATATATATATATATATATATATATATAAGTATACTTATATTAAATAAAAGCATGAATAAAACTATTAAAAATGATAACAACCCTTTCCTGCATATCTTAGCAGCATGCTAATAGCACATAGCCAAACATGCATAGCACACACACACACACACACACACACACACACACACAATTGGTAAAATACTTACTGTACTGTATCATTTTTAACTTTTCAGCTTTAAATTACATTGTTATAATTATATTTGAAAACTTGACTCATTTCAACATTTTGGACAAAAATTGCATCTGAAAATGCATACTTGATAGTGTACTAGCAACATAATATTGTAAAAAAATACTTATTTACAATTATTCAATTATCTTTTCAAATTATACAGGCTTGTATTTTTATTTAACACTTTTGAGTTTTACAAAGTTATGTTTGACACTATATATAAACCTTGATTCAGTCTGAAAATGCTTCTGTGAATTGTGACCATGATGGGGTACAAACATTTGATTCACATATACTTTCTAAATAATAAATGTCTCAGAGATATTTGCGTGTTTCAGAGAAGTATAGCAAATTAACGATATCAAATTAAATCTTATTAATAAAAACTCACATCACACATCATCTATCAGACTGAGCAACATAACATTTATCTGTCAGTGTTTTAAGATTACCGGTCTATGAAAGGTGCATGTTGCAATACAATATGGCAAAATTTAGATGCATTATAAGGAAACTTGATTTTGTACTGCCACTTTCATGTTGGAAGCGTGCTTAAATGCCTAAAAATGCAGTTTGGAACAAAAACATTCTATTTTGTACAATGAACATTAGGATTCCCAAGCAAACAAGGGATCAAGTTTAAAGCAAATCCACAGCTTGTAGCTGGAACATATTGTGGAGAATGTTGTATGTCCCGTCTACAGCCAAAGCTTGATGAAAACCAGTACAACAGACTGATGCGGTTCCTCCCACAGGTTCCCACCAGCTCCCTGAGAATGCTTTTATCAGCCCGTGCACCGGTGGTCTGACAGAGACAGACAGCACGCCGGCAGTCAGCCTGGGAGGCTGATGAAAACGTTTGTAAGATGACAAAGGCAGCGGAATAATATTTGATGCGCTAGTGACAGTCCGTCGTGTGTCCTGGTGAGATTTCAAGGTGATTTCTGCAAATGAGGACTGACCGAGGATTTCTCCATCTTGAAAAATCCCGGAGACCAAGCCCATGGCTGTTGGTTAGCCAGTTAACTAAACACCTGACACCTACTTTAAATATATGAATACAAATTGTCCGTCTTTCCCATTTTATTGTGTCATTTATACAAATAACGTTTGCATACACATGACAAACTTGCTGACTGTCTTGTGTATCTACAGGTGGTGATGGATCAGTCTGTCTGCAGTAATGCTGTGCATCCATCGAGGACCGATACAGCCGTCTGAGACAGCAGATGTAATCAGATATCTTCCATGTGCACTGATGGCCTGAATAAGCAGAATGGATCTGCTCCAAATGGAATAAACCTGCCAGGCCTGCGCCCATCAGATCCAGAGCGTGTGATAAGGCCTGGACATAGACAAAGATAGACTGGCAAGGTCTACAAAATGTGTCCTTCGGAGATTGACCCAAGAGACAGTTAAAGAATATTTTCTGCATCATATTTACCTATACCTCTCATAGCTGTAGCAGCACTATAGTCCAGGTGATATTAATAACACATAAGAAACAGAACAAAATGTCCTGAATAAGGTCACAAACGCTTCCCTTGGTTTTTCTGTCAAGAAAAATATTTCAAAGTCAAGAAACACTATATGAAAGGCATTTTCCATAACCTTACAGTTTATTAAGCAATATGAAATGGTTCCTTTGAAATTGTTTTTCAAATGTGCTTAATGTTTGAAATACATTTTTGCATTTGAATTTGAAATTTGTTTGTTGGTTTGTAATTTATCTGTTTAATAAATGAATTGTATTTGTAATTTCTTTATTTGTTTGTATTGATTTTTATATAATTTCATTTTCTGTGGTTTAGCATTAGTGCAAGGTCAAACTATTATCAAAAAAGTCAAACAAAACACGCAATTAATGATAGACATAAAAACGTGTGGGAAACTATGAAATATTAACATATTATTTAAAAGTTGTAGCTAATTTCAATTGAGTTGCCAATGTCAGTATCAATGTTTTTCTATGTGATTTTTATTTTATTTTTATGTTTCAGGTGCTAAATATAGTTTAATGTTCATTTGAAACATTTCAGTTAAAATTATAAAATAATTATCATTTATTATAATTAGTAATGTCAAATATTAATATGAAATTAATAAAAAATATGTATTTACTATGTGATTTTTTTATGTTTCTGGTGCTATATATTGTTTAATGTTCATGTGAAAGATTTCACTTGACAAATATATTAATTATATATATATATTTTATAATGTACGATTATTAGTAAGGTTATATAAGTATATAACATGTATAGAATCTATTTTGAAGAGGGAACAAAGTCCTAAATTCAAAACTCCAACATTGTCTCATTGTTTATTAGTACTTTTCACAGAAGTGATAACAAGATTTAAGATTCCGTCTCTAGCTAACGAGTTTAATATAAACAGATCTGTGTGTGAAAGCCCTGAGCTCTGCGCTGGTCCAGGCCGAAGGCTTCCCATCTCATTCCCATAGTTTTTTATAATCCCGTTTAATGGGCTGTAGAGAGAGTCCTGTCACTGACCCTTCTCAGACCTCTCTTTCCTCATTAAAGCAGACAGCGAAAGAATAGCCAAGTCTCTCCTCTTCTCTAACACACTCTGCCAACAGCTAAATTTAGCAGAATGTTATTAAATCCTGTCATTCAAGTGCTGTGTTTGTTTTAGAACTATATTTCCATCAATACTGTTGACACAGTGATGTTATATTATCATTGAAGTAACACAATTGCTCTAGACTTTATCATGTTTAGAATCCAAACAAGAGGACACATGTCTTGAGGATCAGGCTGATTGTGAATAGCAGCTGCTGAAACAGTGATTTATTGCCAACCGTGGACGACTGCAACCGCCATAACCATGGCTATTGCAGATTTATGGAAGACGCAAAACATGTTCTGTACGTTTATATGGATCTTGTAACAACACATTCACCTTATGAACATTTATTATTCACCCAGAAGCAATATTCTGATTTTATATGCTCACATTTGCCAGTTGAATAAAATAGACTGGGGCTAGTTGTCACATTTTTATGACATTATACACCTAGTTTTATACTCATAACTTAACATTTATTGAATACTGCAAGTACATTAATTTTTCCAAAACTTTTATTACTATTTTTAGAGAAATAAATAAACATAATTTCTGAAGATCACTGAAGACTGGAATAATGGCTGTTGAAAATTCAGCTTTGCCATTGCAGGAACAAATTACATTTTAAAATATAATAAAACTGAAAACAAGTTATTTTCAATAATAATAATAGTAATATAGTGTTATTTTAGTATCATCAAGATAATATATTTGTATGGTTTTATTTTTAGCCTGATTTTTGGCTTTCCAGCGATATACAGTATATATACAGACACATATACAAATATGCATATACATATATATATTGATTATACATACACGTGTTATTTTTTATTTTTTATTTTTTTAGCTAGATGAAAACATATATGTATATATATTAGTGGTGGGCCGTTATCGGCGTTAACGTGCTGCGTTAACGTGAGACTCTTATCGGCGATAAAAAATATCGCCGTTAATCTATTCTCAAAGTTGGGTTGGGAGCTGGGTCTATACTACGCTATGATGACTTTCACCCTGATATTTTAGCGTGGATGTATACCTAGCGAATTGCACTGTAGGGGCGAGAACGAGTCTTGAACTAGAGGCTCGCAGTCCGTGATGGACAGATTGTTAACGGCTGTTCTATGTGGTAATACAATCGGACAGGACATCCAAACGCTCACCTATCATTCATCAACCTCAAATATGGCTTTTCATCTGAAAGATGTATGTAGTAGCAACTTTACATGGCGCTCAATATGATGTTAACCTAGAAATGTGCGCTATTGAAGTGTTTGTGTGGAAGCGTTTGCGCAGGACAGGCTCGGTGCTCACTTGCTCTTAAAATCTCCGTCATTTTTGGTCATAGAGATAAAAGTAGAGTAATACATCTTTCGAATCTGTAAAGACTCTACGCTTATTTGTGTGCACTCAGAATAACAACGAAACGTTGCGCTTTTAAGCAAACAGGATGCGCTTTAGGTCTCATGTGAACTTGAGCGAGAAACTTGAAACTCGAATATATCTAAAAATACAGTACATAGAAAAATATATCTATAGAGTGAAATGTCTAAAAATAAAAATAGAAGACGTGTGTGTTAGCATGGATGATTTACATGAAATTTAATCTGTGCAACACTGCATAATAAAATGGCTTTCAGTTCAATATAATAACAAAAACGACATTTTGGGTTTTATTCAACTAATAAGGTGGGCACGCTGTGATCTGTACTATATTTTACTGTAATTGACAGTTATCGGCAAAAATAAATAAAAACAACAACACGGGAGTGGGAGGAATGGGAGTCATTCTTCCGGGAGTGGAACGGATTTTCCTCCAGTTTTTCATGGGATTGGGACGGGAAGAGATTAAAGTTTGTGATGCATTTTGGAAACAGGAGATGAGCCCTGGTCTAATCGCGCCACCTGGCTTGAGAAACCCGTTCTCAAAGACTTACTTTTAGGTATTATTTGGGTAGCACACATATTCTGAATGCCTTCGGCAGAATTCAAATGAGCCATTTAAAAAAAAAATAATCTATGCCCACCTCTAATATATATGTATATGTGTATATATATATATATATATATATATATATATATATATATATATATATATATATATATATATATACAGTCAGGTCCATAAATATTGGGACATCGACACAATTCTAACATGTTTGGCTCTATACACCACCACAATGGATTTCAAATGAAACGAATAAGATGTGCTTTAACTGCAGACTGTCAGCTTTAATTTGAGGGTATTTACATCCAAATCAGGTGAACGGTGTAGGAATTACAACAGTTTGCATATGTGCCTCCCACTTGTTAAGGGACCAAAAGTAATGGGACAATTGGCTTCTCAGCTGTTCCATGGCCAGGTATGTGTTATTCCCTCATTATCCCAATTACAATGAGCAGATAAAAGGTCCAGAGTTCATTTCAAGTGTGCTATTTGCATTTGGAATCTGTTGCTGTCAACTGTCAAGATGAGATCCAAAGAGCTGTCACTATCAGTGAAGCAAGCCATCATTAGGCTGAAAAAACAAAACAAACCCATCAGAGAGATAGCAAAAACATTAGGCGTGGCCAAAACAACTGTTTGGAACATTCTTAAAAAGAAGGAACGCACCGGTGAGCTCAGCAACACCAAAAGACCCGGAAGACCACGGAAAACAACTGTGGTGGATGACCGAAGAATTCTTTCCCTGGTGAAGAAAACACCCTTCACAACAGTTGGCCAGATCAAGAACACTCTCCAGGAGGTAGGTGTATGTGTGTCAAAGTCAACAATCAAGAGAAGACTTCACCAGAGTGAATACAGAGGGTTCACCACAAGATGTAAACCATTGGTGAGCCTCAAAAACAGGAAGGCCAGATTAGAGTTTGCCAAACGACATCTAAAAAAGCCTTCACAGTTCTGGAACAACATCCTATGGACAGATGAGACCAAGATCAACTTGTACCAGAGTGATGGGAAGAGAAGCGTATGGAGAAGGAAAGGAACTGCTCATGATCCTAAGCATACCACCTCATCAGTGAAGCATGGTGGTGGTAGTGTCATGGCGTGGGCATGTATGGCTGCCAGTGGAACTGGTTCTCTTGTATTTATTGATGATGTGACTGCTGACAAAAGCAGCAGGATGAATTCTGAAGTGTTTCGAGCAATATTATCTGCTCATATTCAGCCAAATGCTTCAGAACTCATTGGACGGCGCTTCACAGTGCAGATGGACAATGACCCAAAGCATACTGCAAAAGCAACCAAAGACTTTTTGACTTTTTATGCAATGGCCAAGTCAATCACCTGACCTGAATCCGATTGAGCATGCATTTCACTTGCTGAAGACAAAACTGAAGGGAAAATGCCCCAAGAACAAGCAGGAACTGAAGACGGTTGCAGTAGAGGCCTGGCAGAGCATCACCAGGGATGAAACCCAGGCGTCTGGTGATGTCTATGCTCGTTCAGACTTCAGGCTGTAATTGACTGCAAAGGAGTTTGCAACCAAGTATTAAAAAGTGAAAGTTTGATTTATGATTATAATTCTGTCCCATTACTTTTGGTCCCTTAACAAGTGGGAGGCACATATGCAAACTGTTGTAATTCCTACACCGTTCATCTGATTTGGATGTAAATACCCTCAAATTAAAGCTGACAGTCTGCAGTTAAAGCACATCTTATTCGTTTCATTTGAAATCCATTGTGGTGGTGTATAGAGCCAAACATGTTAGAATTGTGTCGATGTCCCAATATTTATGGACCTGACTGTATATATGTATATATATATATATATATTAAACTCTGACAACATGCGCCCATAACAATAAAAAAGACATTTGACTTGAAACAACTCATAATTACTCATAATTCCCAATGCGACAACAAGCCCCAGCGTCATATCCTGAGCAGCGTCAAGGTCAAGTGATTATCATATAATGAATCAAACTCATTCCACCCTGTGCAACTAATTGAGGGATGTCTGGCAACTTGCTGTGGTAATATTCAGACATCATGTTCGTTTTTAAAGACACATTAGCTCAAATGGACATCTTTTTCATGGGTAATTGCTTACTAGAGAGCTCCGCAGGGCGATCCTCTAAATACCCTCACACTTTCATCAATCACATATCGCAGTCAAGATCCTAGTTTATTATTCCCAGTTTTCTCATTTTCCCTGCACCTGAGGGGTTAATCTCTTTCCGTATCCTAATGGAATCCTGACAATTACACACCCGGACCCCCCACCAGCACCCACCTCGGTGTTTAACACTTCATGGCTTCAAGGTGACTGTTGATTATTTTCTGTATTTTCCCCCTTCAAGCCTTTTCTTTTATGTACGCGTCAAGGCGAGTAGAGAAAAGTGTCTATCACGTGAAATCACTTTTCGTCCTCCCAGCTCGCGGGTCAGCATTCCCACCGGAGTGGGCATATTACATAAATTAAGTTTAAGCTCAATTTTCTTTGCCCTACAAAGAATAGGTCACCTTGAACAAATTCAGTTCAAACTAGCATGCTAGCTAATAATCGGCGTGTCTTACCAAGAAAAATGGAACGCCAGTAAACTCGACGTTATCAATTTCACCGCCGGCAATAATTCATCAGCCAGGGTTTACCACCCGAGGTCCTGTCTGACATTATCTTCCTTTTATGATGACTGAGTATTCAGCTGGTGAGCTACACCGATGTAGGAAGGATGAGATTTCCAGATGTGTCATATATTTGTGCTGTTTTCTCATGGGTCTTGGAAACCTGAGACCTTCTCATTAATTTTGGAAATACCAAATAAATCAGCTGGGCAGTCTAGAAGTTGCAGAAAGGGACAGAGAAATCTGACTGACCTTTATAGTCACCATGCTTCACTGCAGGGAAGGACCTGTGACATTAATCTGCCGAAAGTCTGCTAGGAAAAAATTGGATGAGGTAAATCATTAAAAGCTTATGGTGATGGATTTCTGAAGGGGCTTAACTCTGATTCGTCACACTGGTAGAGCATCCTTGCCTTGGTAAACACATTAAAAAGAGAGAGAGAGAGAGAGAGAGAGAGAGAGAGAGAGAGAGAGAGAGAGAGAGAGAGAGAGAGAGAGAGAGAGAGAGAGAGAGAGAGAGAGAGAGAGAGAGAGACAGAGAGAGAGAGAGAGAGAGAGAGAGAGAGAGAGAGAGAGAGAGAGAGAGAGAGAGAGAGAGAGACAGAGAGAGATAGAGAGAGAGAGAGAGAGAGAGAGAGAGAGAGAGAGAGAGAGAGAGAGAGAGAGAGAGAGAGAGAGATGGATGACAGGAAGAGATGACAGCTTGTGTATGCATCTTTCTCTAATCATATCAAAGTGCTAGAACTTAATACGATTTATTATTTTATATACTGTGTATATACTGCTATTCAAAAATGTGGAGTCACTAAGTTTTTTCTGTTTGAAAAGATGTAGCTAATACTTTTTACAGCAAGGATGCATTGAATTGACCTAAAGTAACATTAAAGTTAAATGTATTGTTACAAAAGATTTCTATTACAAATCAATGATGCTCTTTTTCATCAAAAATACTGAACAAACAAAAGTATCACCACAAAAAAATAATCTATTTCCTACATTGATAATAATAAATGTTTCTTAAATATAAAATCAGCATATTAGAAGGATTTCTGAAGGATCATGTGACACGGAAGACTGGAGTAAAGTCATGCTAATAGTTTAGCTTTGCCATCATATAAATATATTACATTTGAAAATGGATTAAAAACAGAAAACAGTTATTTTATATTTTTATAATATTTAACATGAAGTAAATGCAGCTTTACTCAGTACACACACACACACACACACACACACATACATATATATATATATATATATATATATATATGCGTGTGTGCACTTTTGTCTTTGTATATCTCATAAATCTTGCAGCAAATGTAAGATTACTCTCTTTCTCATTCAATTAAGTGAACATCTCTACGTTATTACATCCATCCTCAAAAGGCAAACGTCTGCTGTACAGCTGGAGCGAGACTGAAAAGTTATGAGACAAATATTATTTATTTGTTTTGATAGATAACTATAATTGAACGATGAGTACAATAAACTGCATACGGCCAAAAACAAACAAACAAAACCAAGACAATAATATCACAAAGCAGCCACTAAATCCCCGCAGCCGTTCAGAATGCTCAGACAATGACATTTCAGAAGTGCTGTCAGTGGATTCAGAAGAACAGATATTGCATTTTACGCCGGTTACAAGAGGACAGTGATGTTTATGATTTTCATAAATATTTCTCAAAGGGGTCACTGTCAAATCAAATAAGGTGAAATGTTCCTCTCATGCCTTAAAACTGGAACTGCCTCTGGCTGGCGCATATGGAACTCCACGAGCTTTCATCGACAAGTAATGTGTCTGTACTGACAGAGCGCATAACAGTCGCAGCTAATCAGAACATAGTTAATGAATGAATTTGAGCCAATGAGATTTCATTGTGGGCGGGCTAATGCTAGAAATAGAAACCAAGTGACAGTCAACAAACTGAACTTTGTTCCTTACATAATGTGTTCTTGTGTGAAGTACTCATTACTCATGTTGCTCTACCAAGACAGTTGTTGATACACAAGAAAAAAAAACATTAAAGCGGCCCATACAACAACACTGAGAAAGCGAGCCTTTCTCTCCCTTTCATAATGGGGTTTTGTTTTCAAATGAATTAGTATATTTGATTGAATATTTTTAGGTTAATTAACTGTTTTTGTTCACTTTAATGCACTATGAGTCACATGATTCATTCACTGAACCAAATAGAACAAAACTGCAACATTTACTTTGTGAAAAAACTGGGTAATACTGAATCTCATTCATTAATAATTGCATGGATTGTTACTTGTCATAATTTACAACACATATATATGCACATGAATTTGATCTTTATCTCGTAACCACTGTATATGATAAAATAGATTAAATGTATAAAATGTCATCTTAACAATTATCAGGATTATGTGATTTTTGCACATGTTTGGTTTCAGTTTTTCATTCGTTTAGAATGAAATTTTTGTTGTATGAAAGTTAAAAATTTGTTCATGACCACATTCATATGCAGATCTCACTCACAAATTCATGGGTGCACACAATCATTGAATGAGACCCGTTGTTTGTGAACAAACTGAATTAAGCATATCTAGGATATCTAATTTGGGAATGAATCAGATGAATCAGGCATCTTGTTCATGAACAAACATCTACACAAATCTTGTATCCTCAGCCTCAGAGCATTCACATGGAAAAACACCAGTTCTAGTGCACTGAACATCCATAGTACATCAGTATTGACCTGTAAGATCTGATATTTGACGGATGGGTAAAGCTGCAAACATGCTTGATATTTGCTCATGATTCATTCTTCAATCATGAGCAAATATCATGAGCATTGGTGCCGATACCAACAGCGTGTGATTTTTAGCAAGCCGCCAGTGGACTTTGACAATCGTTACCTTGCACCTAGACGGACCCCAGATCATGAAAGCGCTGTGCCATGTCATATCCGCAGCAAAGGCAGCCACACACACACAGCCGCATGCCTCAGTGGCGTATGAGAGGGGTGTTTAAAATGCAAACTTTAAAAAGGGCAACACAGTAAATATCCTCTGCGGTGCGCTGATAAGGTCAACTGTCAGTCTTCAGGCACCATGAGGCAGAGAATGTGAAAATGGGACAATTCATATCCCCTCTTTAAGCTGTCATAGCAGGGCTTGTCATGCATGCCATTACATGGGGCCGGACTGTAACAAGCTCCCTGGGATGTAAAAAGATATGCACATAATAAAAGCGCCCTCGCCAGTCTGCCAGTGATTGACTGTGAGTGCAGCCGTGGGCGACACCGGGCTGTGCCCACCTATAGCTTGTGAACAGTTTTTCTATTTATAAAGATATAGAGCCTGCTGTTTTATGGGTGTGTAGTCTAGGAGAGATGAGATTTAGGGCAGGATAACACACAAACACACTTAAGAATGTCTTGCAGGAGCCGTGAGAGAGGGTTTGATCCGCAGAGGGAGAAGGGTCAAGTTCTCTCTTGAAAAGTTTTGCTTCTTTTGCCCTTTTAAACACACACTCTCTGGATGCGCTGTAAACATGCATTGTTAGAGAGCATTTGCGCTCCGGAAAGTGAAGATGCTAGTGTGATTTAGCAGCTAGGTTTCCTCCCAAGGTCTTCTTTAATAAGTATCTGCTGTTTTGCTCCTTTTGCCCTTGTTCAACCAAAGCTGCTTTAAAGCAAGCCTGTAAACATATTTTAGATGAAATTGATGCTAGTCTGATTTAGCTGCTACGTTTCCTCAGACCATGCCTGCTGAAGCTAAATTGTCCAGCTGTCACTGTGGTGGTACCAAGAGCTAAAATGTATCTTTGTACATTATTTACCCCTAAATGGAGCATTTAGGTACCACTTAAAGGCATTAGCTGGCCTACCAGTATATTATCAGTCTTTCTTCTTTCAAATTTCAAGTTTAATTCAACATACTTCTTGCTGTTTCTTTGTAATTATTTGTTAAATTTGCTAGTAAAGTCTGAGTAAAAATAGTTTTCTTTTACAGGTCACAAAGTGATTACATATTGAAAGAAGTAACTATACAGACAGTATGCAATTTAGGACACATCCCTTGCCTTTTTTCAGTGCAGTATGCATTGGAAGATCATTACGCACTTTGGGGTCAAAGGGTTAAAGTTTAGCTGGTTAGCATGTAACTTACCCTTTTGGTAAATTCTGGAAGTACAGGCTCTAAAATACATTTTCATTCATTTTACATCTTGATGGGTATAAACAGAATATTCTGAATATGCTTTGGTGTTTAGAATAGCATGGACTGATGAACCGTGCACAATAAGATGAGGGACATCAGTTAAAGTAAATAGGGTCAATTTTGATTTGACAGTGTCTTTAACTCTGAACTTTTATCCAAGGGTACAGTATCAGATTTGCTCAATTATTATGCAGAGGCACCGTCTGTTAATTCCTCTGTAATGTGTAAACAGCCCCTGTGTGGCATCAGACCCCATATATTTCATTAAACTGTCATCAGACTTGAAACACAAGCTTGAATCGCAAGGCGCCGCAGTCTAATTCTGCCCCCCTCCTGTCTCCACTGTCTACACTCACTGTCACTGATATTACACTAATATTTTCACTCTCGTGGGGGGGAATCTAGCAGCAGCAGGCAGAATTCAATGAGGCTTTGTGTTGGAAGAATGAAAGCCAAAAGATGGGAAATTAGTTTTTAAGGTCTAAAAACAAGACAGAGTGAATTGGCTTCCAAGGATTTAGTTTTAGTTTGTGCAGATGTGTTTATATTGCACTTAGATCAGATGTACACTGTAAAAATGACTTTTGTAAGATTATTGGAATATGTTTTAAAAGAAAATACTATTTCAGTCTTTACACTTAAACATTTCACATTTAATTCAATGTTACTTGACGTTTCTTTGCAATAATTTGTGAAATTAACTTTTTTTTTAGATAAAAAAGCATTGAATAGAAAATGCTATTTTGCAGTATTATTTTTGTAATAATTATTTTAATGAATAATTATATATTCTTTTTTATTCAACAGGCAATGTAATTTTACAGTATTATTAATACTGGTTATAATTATTTAAATTAAAATCTATTTTAAAATAAATTTATTGTGAACACTTTATAACTTTATAAATTACCACATTAAATTGGCAACCCTAAATATGTGTTTCTGCAACTTTGTTGATGCCAAAAACTGTAATTGAATCCAGCAAGGATTCAGTCGCCTCAGACCTTCCCTCCAGCAGTCTTCCTCACGCTGTGCATCACAAGCAGACGATTGCGGCCCATCTTTGTTATTCGTTTAAGCCTCATAATGAATTCTCGGATGGAAGAGACACAAATGATGATAAATTCCTGCCTCTGACTTTGTGGTAATGCCGTATTTACCAGAAGTCAATCAATTTGCCATAGCAGCGCGTCGCGAAGGGAATGCATTGTGGGAGAGGGAGCAGAAATGGAGATTGATTCTTACAGGGTGACGCTCTCTCAATCACAGCTGTTGCAGATACAGACTAAAGGATGATGGATGATGGCTGGCCGGTGTGTCCAGTTAAGTCTAAAGAAGCACACCTGTTCTAGTTTTAATCCTTCCTGTCCAAGGAAATTGATTGTGAGGTTTTCCGTTCATCCTAGTAGAGGCCATGAGCACAAATGGGCTGGACCTCAAAACGGCGGTCAGCCTCTGTCCTCAACATGTCCTATAACTAGGATTTCTGACCTTTTGTTGTAGAGAAATGAAACGGCAATTCTAGCATTTGTATGGCAGGTTTATCATTAGATAATTTGTTTAGCCTTAATTGCAAATGTTTGATAAACGGATTTTTTTATGAAATTGCAACTTTGCTTATTGATGCATTTTATTTGCTTAATAAAATCCAATGTTTCTCTTTAATAATTAAAATTCACTGTGGATGTCGTGGAAGTTGTAGATTTTCACACAAGATTGAAATTCCGACTTTCTGAGTTTAATGAAACGCAGCATACTAACAGACCTAAATATAGCCTTTTTAGCACGACCTTTAACCCCTTATTAAAGCCTACTATTACGTTAAAATAACTTAGTGTGGGAGTCCTTTCAAATCAACGTAAGAGTATTATATCTTTCTTCTGTAGAACACAAAAGAAGATATGTTGAAGAAAAACGGGGTACAAACAACAATGAAAAGCATATGGGTTTGGAAACACATGAAGGTAAAAAAATGACAATTTTCTTCATTATTTAGGGAACTATTCCGTTAAGTCAAAATCAATCTGAAATATAACATGGCAGAGAAAGACAGACTCTAATGAGGGAAAATATGATCAATATTTCCGACCTCCTGGCCCGGCGTCAATTCTGAAAGGTCAGAGGTCAAGTAGGCTTGAGTTCTCTCGTTAAGATGTCATTAACACTTTAAGTGGAGCATCGTTGTCTTGTGTCTCTCCATTTCTTTAAGGTTAATTGAGTGAGGGCATGTCCTGTCACTGAGCTCAACATTAATACATTCTTTTCTTCACACCGCAAATCTCTTGAGGGAACATACTGGCCTTCCAGCACACATTTTAATTATATTAGAAAAACTGTGATTGATGCTTCTTTTTTTTAATCGAGATCCATGTCGAGACTCAGTGTCAACATTCATTAAGTAGACTTGCATTTCAATGAGCAGATATTTAACCTGGGCTACGTTTTCATTATTAACTGCTTATGAGACATACCTTCTTGTTATTGCTCTTTTCCATTCTCCTCTTCCATTAATGTTTAATGTTTTCAGGATACTGAAGCATCTACCTCTCCATGTTCTTGAGTTACACAGGCTGGGTTTGTGGTTTAGCCCTGTCATTAACTCCAGCTGAAACAGAGGAAGCCTAAGGCATCGCAGATGCGTTATAAGCGGCTCCAGAGAGACAGAGCACTGTCAGAGTCCACCCAGCCCGCAGGTACACATACACATCCACACACATTCAGCAGCCAGAGAGTGCTGTTATTATGAGAGAGCAAGAGAAACGGACAAAGAGACAGATAGAGAGACGCAGAATGAAGAAAGCGGAGATGCGTAAAAAAAGAGACAGAAAGAAAGAGGTCTATGTTGAGAATGGAATTGCATACTACACTTTTTTTAAGTATGTGAAACAGTAAGAAATACGGAATTATAATTCACAAATGCAAAATACACACACACACACACACACATATATATATATATATTGCACCATCAATTAAGCTATTTTAACAAATATACATGGATAATTAGCAATATGTTAAAATAAAAAGTGCATTTTGAAAATGTGCATTTCTTAAAATGAAACAAGTATATGTATTATATTATATTACATTATATTATATTATTAAATGTTATATTATTAAACATTAGCTGTTGTGGACCCCATAAAAAAAAGAGTTACAAAGTTGTGCATCAAAACATAGCTGGTATTTATGTATTTATTTATAGGCATATATTATTTTACATACTGTATGTGGATATGTAAGCATATTGAGATTACTGGTATATCCATTAAAAATAATAAACACTGTTTGCATTTTAAATTCAAGTTTGTGTAAAAAAAACTTTTAATTTAATTTAATTAAATGCTATATCAAGTTAGAGATACAGAGTGCATTGCATTGTGGGGAAACAGTATTGTAAGCAGTGATATTTTGTATAATGCACATTTTTGGCAATTTATTTTATGTATACAAAAAAAAAGAAATTGCGTACTGTGCTCCGGAAACATATGTTCTGCAGAAATGGTACGAGTAGTATGTTATTTCTAATAATGCCAAGACAGGTTTTCAGTATTCTACGCACAGCCTTTGCTCACTCCATTTCTAAACTAAACATAGGATGTTGTGTTTTCTCACAAACTAGACAAATCAAATACAAATGTTAACAGATATGCCAGTCTGATGCAATTTTATGCAATGTGTGTAAGGATGTGTGAGTACTCAGCAGACATGAAGAGCTTTTTGTGTCTCCTCACCTGTGAAGACAACAAGTTCGAAGCTCACGGTTTGAAGGAAAAAATATCGGTTTTAATCCCCACGACTTGACGGACACTGCAAGAGAAAGACAACTCTCACATAAACAAGACCACCACTGGATACAAAACACGCTATCATAAATCACAAAGCCTCAGGGTGCTTTTCAGCTAATCCTAGCCTCTTCTCACATTTGTATTCCCCTGCAGTCAAACTGGATTTATTCGATTGCTTCTCGCCATACAAGGACTTGTTACGGATTGAAAAACGAGAGGCTTGGGTGTCTTTGTTGTAACCATGGTAACATATCCATAGTCCATGCTGTTAATGTGTAGACGCTCTTGTGCTTGTTATAGTAAAATACAGATAACCGTGTTTTCTCTTCACACTAACACTGTATTTTTTTCATTTTCGACTCACAAAATGGTATTTGCTGATTTTAATCTGTTACAAAAGATTAAATATATCTTATCATGACTGCTACTTCCACTTTAATGCTTGAATACAAAATCATTTAACCCCAAATCACATTTTCAGAGTCTGTAGGCAACAAAGTAGATTTTTAGGCCACAACATGATAAATATTAGTACTCACCTTTCCAAAATCATTGAGCTGGTTATGGACATCATTTCAAGTCATCGCAGACATAGTCCTAATGTGAAGGCGGTTCCAAGCATATATTTTAAATTCTGTGTCACCACCACGTGTATCCATTGTGATAAAAGCTATCCCAGAATGCTCTGCAAAAAGGTAGAAAAGTAATATTTTAATTATAGGCTCAAAAATATATTTTTATTTCAAGAGAACAAAGTATCAGTAAATTAGCTGAACCACACATGGCAAGATTCCAGCGACAAACAATATTTGTCTGTCCATACTACACACGATACAACAACACAACACGACTAAATCACTCAAATATCACAGCCATTCAGAAGCGCACTACACACGATACAACAACACAACACGACTAAATCACTTAAATATCACAGCCATTCAGAAGCGCACTACCAGTGGTGGTCAGTAACGAAGTACAACTACTTCGTTACTGTACTTAAGTACATTTTTCAAGTATCTGTACTTTACTGGAGTAGTTTTATTTTGAGTAACTTTTACTTTTACTTCACTACATTCCAAAGCATAAGATCGTACTTTTTACTTCACTACATTTCATAAAACATATCGTTACTCCTTATAATACATCACGTGCTCCGAGACGCAGAAGCGGTGTCTGATTCATGAACAAACTGATTCTTTTCAATGAACCTGTTCAATCGGTTCGCAAATCGCCACAAAACATTATTAGAATTGCAATGATCCGGCATTTAACCCTAGCGAAAGCTCACTGATTCAAATGATCCGCTTTAGAGCGTAGTCTTCTTCAGTGAACTGACACTCACAAGTAAAGGGAGATCTTGTGAGCGCGCTGATGCTGTGAAAAGTTACTAATGTCAAGGGCATTAATGGTATTAGGATTAATTATTGTAACTGAAAATAATATTTAGGTCAAAACTGTCAGTTGTTTGTGAACTAAATCTGCTGTAAAGGGTGATCTATTTAAGCCCACTGAAATGCTTGAATGCAGACAGATCAACATCAGTGTCTCTAACATTATGTTTTAGGTCAAAAACAAAACATTAAAATAACACCATTAAATAAAATAACTCATGCTGCACGCTCATATTCCCCGCTGTAACGTTACGTTTTATTAAATGCTACGCATTTAGACCTATGTGACGTCTGTTTTTACATTGTTTATCAACAGTATACATTTTATATTGTTCAGATCAACTAGCCGAGTAGACAGATATGAATGTTTATTCATAACCATACTGAAAAAGTAAATATCGTCCAGCTGATGCTAACTGTCTAGCTAACAAGCGCTAAGTTGAGGAAATGTTTAGATATATAAAGTCCAAATATCTTTATTCAGCCACCAGATAGATTCCATCTGAGGAAAAGAAAGGATGTGATGTTCAGAACATAGTAACTACAGTAATTATCAGAGTGGAAGTGATGATGCCCTCTTACATATTGGCCAGGGTTAATTTACACCACAGACAAGGTTTGAGAAGAAAAAAATGTTAAGTTCTAAAACACTTTTTTCTTACTGGTGTAAATTAGATGGTGAAATCTGTTTTCCTCAGGTAGATGCTCTCAGGTTATTTCTGGCACTGTAAGTAATCACAGTGAACATTACTACAGCACTCTCATCAACGTAGTCCATATCAACAAAATATATATTTTGACTAGTGGTTATTTTGGGAAAACCCAGGTATTTTTGGGTTTCAGTATGAAATAAAATGTGCTGTAATCAAATGAAAGTAGTGGATTCATTGGCTGCAAATCTGTCTATCAGTACTGTTTTAAGTACATAAAAATGGAGTACTTTTAACTTTCACTCAAAGAGTAAAATTGAAAAAGCAGTACTTTTACTTTTACTGAGTAATATTTTATTATCAGATGCTGTACTTTTACTCAAGTACTTGATCTGTGTACTTTGTCCACCATGCACTATTCTCCGATACAACAACACAACACGACTAAATCACTCAAATATCACAGCCATTCAGAAGCGCACTGCACACACAAAACAACGCATACGCGACTAAATCACTCAAATATCACATTTGAAAACATTAGCGCTTTATCTACACACAACACAACGCGACTAAATCACTCAAATATCACAGCCATTCAGAAGCGCACTGCACACGACACAACAACGCAACGCAACAAAATCACTTAAATATCACAAAGTCGATAAGTTTATAATCTAATTCATAAATATTAAGCCTTTTTAACATTATTAAAGTACAGTAAGTGACTCATACTCAGAATTTGTGCTCTTAACCCATCCAAAGTGCACACACACAGCAGTAAAAACATACACACACCGTGAACACACACCCGGAGCAGTGGGCAGCCATTTATGCTGCGGCGCCCGGGGAGCAGTTGCCTTGCTCAAGGGCACCTCGTCGTGGTATTGAGGATGGAGAGAGAGTGCTGTACATTCACTCCTCCCACCAACAATTCCTGCCGGACTGAGACTCGAACTCACAACCTTTAGATTACGAGTCCGACTCTCTAACCATTAGGCCACGACTCCCCCAGGACCTACTGAAGGACTGATACCAGCTTGCTATGGAATAGGTGTGTTGGTTCACATTGAGTTCACAGTTTTAATGTAGCCTACATGTTTGCTTTCATTTATTTTAAGATCTAATTTTGTTAAAAATGCTAACAAGCTGGTCTACAACTACCACAAGGATGTGAGTTTACATGCTTGACAAATTAGCTGGTTGTTAAGCTAACGACAAGTCATAGATATGCCTATACTGTTTATGTGGGTGCTATATGTCATATTGCAAGGTCAAAGCCAGTCTGTTAACACTTGAGATAAAGTCGACTGTGTAGTTATGTATAAATATAGGCTAGGCTATATCTACAATAGACTTCAGCAGAAGATTTTGTGAAACTAACACACAACAACATGAAGATGTTAGCTAATCTGACATTAACAAGTTATCATAGTTTACCTGTAATATTAAGTTAATATAAAAACACAAACCAACACATTCTCACATGTGAAAGGTTATCCCTTTTCTTTTGATTCTTTAAATGTGTTACTTGTTGATCATTCCAAGATGCCAGATATGGTAACATGTCTGGACTGGAGTAATCAATTGTGGGACCTGTACTATAGTTATAAGGGATTAGGATGCTATCTTACAAGATTGATGGCTATACTCTTGGTTTTGGAACAGAGATATTGACTCTAGCTGCTGGTTTCATTCGGCTGCGTTAATTAAACACTGTGCTGTAATCAAATGAAAGGTGGATTCATTGGCTGCAGATCAGCATGACACTGTTGGCTGGTCTCCATAACTGTCTGCCCTTGAAGCAACTTCAAAGAGGATAAATAGCCCAAAAAAACTTTAATTACATTCAACTAAACTAGGTTAGAAACAGATGCTTGGATTACTAAAGGCTGGCCATGAGAATAATACAAATAATGCGATATTCTCAGAGAAAAAACCTGGATATTCTTACACAAATCATCACAATGTTGACAAATTCACAACAAAAGACATACAGATATTCTTTGACATTTGAAAACATTAGTGCTTTTATGCTGATGTCATTACACGTTGATTAAGATGTTTCTTGATGTCTTTCAAACACACAGTACACACCACCCACACATTATTTCTATTCCATTCACACATACAACAAAACCTGAATGAATCTTTGCTAGAGTTTCTTGTTCTCTAAATTGAGCTATTTATTCATTCCAAGCCAGGAATGAAAATGAGCTGAATTTGGAGATCAATCTGTAATGAAACAGCTGCGAGAAGCTTACACCCGAAGCTGTTTTTAAGGTGCTGAAACCCTTGCTGCCATTCAACGAAGCCCCTCCAGATGGTGGCCTCTGTTTGAGCAGAGCATGATGGGAATAGCAAAGACCTCTGCTCTGTTTGTTTTCAGTTAGTATGGATCTCACGAGCATCTCCTGGAAGAGGTAGAAGGGAAGGGAGAGAGACAAGCGTCTGACAGTCTGTTTACCTGTGTGTTTATTCACTATCGCTCTGGGGAGTCTAGGTTTAGGAACTGTTTTCTGGTGACAGATGTTCAATGTTTTTCTTGGAACTGACCTTTCGTTCCCGCAATTTCTGAATTAGTAATGCTTTAAATTAAACAAAGAATTTTATTGCATGAAATGGTAATGTTCAAACTTTTCCGAATCCCTTAAACATTAAATGCTTTATATACACAAACATGGTTTGATATTTTGTTATTAAATTCATGTGGCTTCTGCAGAAAATGCTAAACTGTTTATATTAAACATTTTATATATAGTAGCCAACATTTGAAACGGATTAAAATAAAGTTCATCAAACAAGAACGTTTTGGTTTTAGGACAACTTTGATGAAAGGTGTTGATCCACTTCAAATGATGAAGAGTGTGTGTGTGTGAGTGAGTGAGTGTGAGTGTGTGTGTGTGTGTGTGTGTCTTAATATTTTAAGAAATTCTAATGTTTCAATATTTTTAGTTAAAAAGACAAAACATATGCTTATATATGGTTTATATTTAGAAATTAAATTCATATGGCATTTGCAAGAAAAAAAAAAGAAAAAAATTCAAATCAAAATGAACTATTTTGGTAACCAACCATTTGACAAAGAAAAAATGTCCAAAGAATTTTAATTTTATTTTGAGTGAAATGTGTAAAGCAAGTCTGCAGTGAATTATAATAAATCACATTGCATTTATTATTTGTCATGCTATATTTAAAACATTTTAAATGTGTGACGTAATCAGCAGTTAATTTAATAACTTCCACAGTTTGCTTCATGTTCAAATAATTTTTCAAAAAAAATTAAACTTGTTACGTGTGTGTGTGTGTGTGCATTAGATAGATGGATCGACAGACATGGTAAATGGTGATAACAAAGGGTTAAAAATATTAACATATTTATTGGACACAATGTTTAAAATGCATACAATTCAACAAGAGCTTTATGAAATAATAACCAAACCAGTACACAAATGATCACAATGTTGAAAAATCCAAAACAAAAGATACACAGATATTTAAGAGGTAACATCTTCAGGTACTGACTGAGGACATGGTTTGCTAAAGTCAATGACTCAGTGACCCTTCATGGCCTTATCCGATCATGTATCCATTACTGACCTCCTACAAGCCAGAGAGTTTTTACACTCAGGGCTGAAGTACTCCGGTTTAGAAGTGGGTGGCAAAGTGCATCAAATGTGTACACTTCAACGCAAGTACACCAGATATGATTTAATTATGTAATGCACCGTGCCATTACCCTACAACAAAACAACAGTCCTGATTGGTACCGTGAGTTACAGAGGCCGACTGCAAAACCATCCAACAATTTTGTAATACTCAATCTTTCGTCCACAAGAGACTGGCCTCCTGCAGTTTAATTCATGACTTCTAGACACATCATTAATGTTTTTCAAACAGCGCATACACGTCTCGACCGCTGAGTGACATTTATTTATTCTCCTGTCTCACTTCTAATCCTGGTCGATGTTCAAACCTGGCAATCAAACTTTAAGTTGTGTGTTCACTTGGCTAAAAACGTCTATCCCAGGTCCTGATGCAATGTGCAGGTAACCCAGTAACAGATAGTGTGGACTATGTAAACTGCCAGACCAAACAAAGTATGCATGATATTTCTGTGTATAATAACAGTATACTTTGCAAAATTAAACACAAACAACTGCATTTATTATTTCTAAAAAGCAAAAGGAATGTCAAAAATGTGTCAAGATCATTTTTACTGCATTGAACTGTGAGAGTTTGTGTTAATTATTGTGTAAATAGTGGGTTATAAGCTAAACATATGAAAAACGAGAACTTTAAAATCACTCCAAGAATTCAAAGTTTATTGTTTTGTGTTGGAAGATGCTTTTTGCAATGCCTCATTACACTATTCGCTGTTATCGTTGCCGCATGGGAAATTACCAATCGGAATAGGCACATATGTTTCAGTAATTTGACAATTAGGAATAGCTCCTAATTAAGAATTACTAAAAGGAGAGAGCAGATGTGCCCATTATTACAATTATAACCTTGACTTTCATCAATAAATATGCAGAAGAAATAAACATTCTTCATTATGGTTTCAATTAAATGTAACTCAATGAGCCGAAGGAACACTTTCCCACAGGTCACAGAATGAGAGGATAACACTGTTTTGGTTTCTTCTGCATCACTTAGAAAATGTCTGCCAACATTAGAAATAATGGAAATAATTGTGCTTATTAAATCAATACTGTTTCACCTACATGGTTTGAATCTGCACTGCAAAAATTTACTTAGTCTTGTTTTCCAATAAAATGTTTTATAAGCATCATTAATGCAAGATACATTGATATACTATTGTTCAAAAGTTTGGGGTCGATCATTTATTTTTTATATTTTTTTTACTCTTTTGCTCACCAAGGCTTCATTTATTTGATCAAAAACAAAGTAAAAATTGAAATATTGTGGAATATTATTAACATGTATTATAACCATTTATTTTTGGATATACTTTAAAATGTAATTTATTCCTGTGATGGCAAAGCTGAATTTTCAACAATTTCTTCAGTGTCACATGAACCTTCAGAAATCAGTCTAATATAGTGATTTGTGTTTAAATAGCATTTCTTTAAATTATCAGTGCTTTTTATTAACAGCTGAAAATACTAATTAACTGTCTTTATGGTCACTTTTGACAAATGTTATACACCCTTGCTGAATTAATTTATTTAAAATATATTTTGCTGGTCTCAAACTTTTGAACAGTAGTGTAAATATATTTATTTCTCATAAAACCCACAAAATGTTCTTCAGAGCAGAAAAAATAAGTAATTTTAAAGAAAATAATACTTAAAAACATGCAATTCTGATGTTTAGATATTTTTACTGGAAAACAAGACAAAACATAGAAAGTGTTTTTTACTGTATAATGACAAAACATAAATAATAACGATGAAACCAAAAGGCATCGAACAGGAAGCGTATCCATAAATGACAAAACTGAGTTCTCTCTGATCTGCTGCCATCTTGAATAGTGTATCAGTGACAAACAACAATCCTGAGAATGCTTAGCTTTCCCCAACACCTTAAAGCTAAATTATCCATTACATTCTACAGCAGGGATCTCCAACCCTGCTCCCGGGGAGCTACCGTCCTGCAGCTCCAACCCTACTGCAACACACCTGTCCGTAATCATCAAGTAGCCCTGAACACCTTGATTAGCTGGTCCAGGTGTGTTTGATTGGGGTTGGAGCTGAAATCTTCAGGATGGTAGTTCTCCAGGAGCAGGGTTGGAGACCCCTGTTCTACAGCCTCACAATCCTCATCTGTCCAAAGCTAAAGTTGAAGGTTAAAATAAGAGTTACCACCTTGCCTTAATATACAACTGACAAAAACCTTCAAAACACCAAGTCATTACTGTACAAATACAATAACCAACACTGTACAATGTCTCGAGTTCTACTGCAATACAATCGTTTCTTCTTCAATCACACATTTCCAAGCGCAGAACAAAGCACTGCCAAGAAACATGGGGCGAGAAACCAGAAAATGGAGGATGAAGCTATTTTCAAAGCACCAGCATCTGTTTTTACATGGGATTGTGAACATGGTGCATGAAATAACGTGGAAATTGTATGCTAAAATGTTTACGCTCCTCCATTTTGTTATCATATGGAAATGCAATCTGAAGGTACCAAGCACTCGGTAACCATCAGACCTCTATGCTAAACGGGTCCAACACAAACACAGGTTCAACAGTCCACCGAATGCAGCTCTATCAACACCAGGATGATTTAGGAATAAAGTCTCCCTCATAAACTGCTCAACACAGATCCTTTCTCCTTCCAAAAAATGCGCTCACGTTCATGATTAAATGCACGTAATGAGGCAAAATACTTTAAATACGCAAAGAAAAGCCACATCAAATGAAGCAGCTCCACATCGACGTGTTGAAAAAGACGACCGAAAGTTGCTGCCAGTGTGAAGGAAGGACGACATCAGCCCTCTTCTTGACATCGTCACGCTGTCCAGTCTCTGTTTGTGAAGCAACAATTACTTTTCATTCCTTAAACGTCTCTCGTTTCTCTGTTGCTGCACATCGGATGTCAGAACTTGTCAGAAGTGACAAGCGTGGGCTCTCCGAACTCTAGGATCTCCACGGTGGAATTGACATTCCGAAGACGCTGCCGAGGGCTTGACTGGAGCAGTCCGGAGTGGCATTCGAGGTCAATGAGCGGCCCTTCTATGTAGCGTTTAATTGTGTGCGTATGTGCGAAAGAGGGATCAGTGCTTCATTGCTTTCTAAAGGTTTCTAAACTATTCCCACATACACATGTTTGCAAGGTCATCTCGCTGAATGTTTCCTCACCCTCGCAGTTCACATTAACGTCTTATTGAAGAAAATCATACATCACTCGCAAAACAGTTAAAAGATTCACAAGACACAATCGGTGTTTCTTCTCAAGGTTCTTCTGTACAATGAGGAGTGAAGCGTGATGTTCACAGTGCTGTGATGTCACATGGTGTTGATTCTTGTCCTTCCTTCACTTGGATGGATAGATATCCAAGTTCACAATCTTGGACATCCGCAGCGATCTACTGCCTTTCTGGATGCTGATCACAAAGAGGACGGTACCGGCCCGTTCTCCTGTAGGGCTGATGAACTTCAGTGCTGGTAGAGAGATAAAACAGAGTCCTTTTGCAGCAAGACGCTTCCATGTGGCAAGAACGCTCCCAATCTCCTCATCAGGGGAACAGGTTTGAGGGCGTTGAGGTGAAGCGCTATACCCGAACCTGAGCCCCATGTTGTGCCTGAAGACACTGGATACTAGACAAGATCTTTTTCTGATGGCCTGCCAGTGCTACACCCATCTTATCCAGTTCACTGTGACAGAAGTGAAAGAGATGGAAGAAAATGCTTAAGCAAAGTGTTATGATTGCAATAGAATACTACTCATACTATTTAGCTTTGGTATTGGCAGTTAGATTAATTCATTTTTATCCATCCAGATTTTGAGAGAATAACATTTGATGAGACTGTGTCATATTTGACTAAATTAACAAAAGTTACAGTATTTTACACAAAACCTAGAAGCAACAACACTTTGAAATAATAATACTTTTTACAAACATTGCATTATCTTAACTCTTGCCTGGAAGATAGCATTCAATTTTGCAACATAGCTGGTATATTTGAAATGCTATACTACAGATATTTTGTGGTTTACGCCTTGAATGGAACTATATTACTCATACTATGTTAATTGTATACAGTATGCAAACGTTCTCCACTTTCATGTTGAGTAAACCACATTGATCATTCCCTATAATGTCTCAATGCACTCAACTTCCATTTACAGTGTGATTAATCATAACTAAAGCAATTTTTTGTACAATATTTGAATAAAGAACCAAAAGTTATAACATTTCAACACTGGAAAATCTGCCAAGAACCCACTGACACGGATTCAAATTCCCCTTTAAAGCAGCCTGTCTCTAAACTATCCTATCAAAATAAAACACAAAAATGCCAAAAATAAATCTTATACAAAAAGAAAATGATAATTTAAGTTGATAACTCATAATGAAGTTATGTGATATTTAAGCATACTACTGTTGCATACTAATAACTGTGGAATATTGTACTCCCGTATTGCAATGAGAAATGCATATGAAACCTCTTGGTGGACTCATTTGGATTACAAAATTATTTTTACACACATTTGGATGAAAATGCAGAACAATCATGTTTATTAGGATAACTGGATGCTATTTGCTGCCAAGTAATGAGGTCACGTTATTTACACTATTTAACACTGTATATTATATAAGGCTTTGCATACTTAAAAAATACTATGCAGTAAACACTTCAAGTATTCAGTTTCCAACATATATGATATATTTTTTGAATGCCACTACTTTTTGCAGCTTTATACAGTGCACAGTTTGTCAATTCTCAATTTGATTCTTAGTATGCAGTGAGATAATTAATAATACCATTGAGTACACAGTCAAGTGTCTCTTGAAATGCAACCAAACATTTTATACTAACATCATTTAATGTAGCTTTTATTTACCTGGTGCTGACATACAGAACTGAGTCCAGGGTAACGTAGCCGGAGCTGGAGAAGTGTTCCTTGTACTGACCCATTTTAATCAAGTCCAGCCAGTCTTCCACCGTACTGACCCCTGCCTCTGGAGTCACTGGGTCCTCCCTATGGTTGGAGGAGGAAGTACAGTCAGAGTAATGGTCTTATATTACCATGTCATTTCAGAATTGCCATGAAGAAAGCATTCTGCATTGGTCTGTGAGGGTAATAAACTAGCTTGTTTCATGCATTCATGTGTGTTTTTGTGTCAGCTTATCAAAGCTTATCATTGCTTGGACATGTTAGGCTTTCTAGATCCAGAAGGGAGGCAGATTGCACCAAATCGTGTCTGTCACTCTCCCCCCCCCTCTCTGTTGCATAGCCTCCATTTTTAACACACAATCCTGAGTAGTTTAGATCTAAACTGATTTTATTTAACAGCAAGGGCACGAAGCAGAGTTTCCCAGTGGTTTGTGGGAAAATTCAGTTCGCACATTTTGCTTTAATTGTGACAAGCACTAGCTAAACAATCCAGTGCCCATCTGCCTTCTATTTGGCAATCCTCAAAATCCAGGACAGGCAATCAGATATCAGCCAAGACCACTCCTGATCGAGAGAAACATGCACTGGAAGTAAGAAGTTCATACTGACGTACATCTGGCTTCAATCTAGATTAGCTGGATATCGGTTTCATTTATTTTTAAGTTATTGGATTAGTGCGAAAAACACCTCAGATTTTATCACACACCTGAGAAACATCATAACGCTCTTCATGAGCTATATTGCAAACCGCCACACGCATCCCAGCGGATCAGCTCTATTGAATTCAGATCTAATCTGCAGAGGGCATTTGGCTCACCAGACTGCAGTGTTGGCCAGCTGCTTCAGGCTGCTTGGGTTCCGGATCAGCCTGTCCAGAGTGTTGACAATCTGGCCAAATTTAGGCCGATCGCTGCGGTTCTTTTCCCAGCAGTCTAACATGAGCTGGTGAAGCACCACCGGACAGTCCATTGGTGCTGGTAGCCTGTAGCCTTCATCTACAGCTTTTATCACCTGGAGGGATGAAGATTCCACATTAAAAATCATACATTAGCAGCGTATACGCTTCATGAATACTGAGCAGATTTATTCCTCGCTTAATGCATTTAGCTTTGGTTTGGCGTTAGATTAATTCATTTTTTATCCATCTGTGACTGAAGTGAGAATAACATTTCGGATGAGACTGTCTTTGTTAGCGCAAGAGGAGAGCGGTTTAATTTAGTCCCTTTTATGAAATGAAACCGCCGCCAGGGAAATAATAAACTAGCTTGATGCAAACATTCGTATTATCTTAACTCTTGCCTGGAAGATGTTAACCGTTGAAACGCTCCATTGCCTGTTACCATGGCAAAGAAAGGAAGACAGATGGATTTTGTGGTTTACGCCTTGAATGGAACTTTCGAATTCCACTCCCTCAACACAATAAAAGTGCATCCGCTAAAAGCATGCAAACGTTTTTCGTGCTCCACTTTAACATGTTGAGTGAACCGCCTCGAATCATTCCCAAATGTCTCAATCTCTTTCCCGAGCAGCTTCTTTCCAAATCCCGAGCAAAGATCTCATCCCAAGGTGAAAATAAATAAATGAAAATGGTTTCTGGTGTGGAAAATCTGCCAAGAACCCACTGACACGGATTCAAATTCCCTCTTTTAAAGCAGCCTGTGAATTGAAATCTGGAAATGTTCAGCCTCCAGATGCATTTAATCTTTTTACCTTTGTAAGCCTGGGAGTTGTTTTATTTTTTTATTCCGGTCCCATTGAAGTGTTCTGGCAGAGGGCTTTTATTACAAATCGATAGGGATTCTCAAGTGTAAAAAAAAAATATGTGGCGCAAAGGTTGTTACAGTTAACTAAAACTATTAATTGACAATAAAGCCTAAATAAAAGAAAATCTAAATATTAGAGGAAAACTTCTAAAACTATTTAAATGAAATTAAATAATGCTTAAATAAAGCTAAATAGAGCTATTATTTAAAAATATATACTTAAAAAACTTATACTTAAATGAAAACCGAAGATACTAAAATAAATGCAAATTCAAAATATTAATAAATACTATAATAGATAATATATAGATAAAATAAAAATAATGGTTATAGCTCAAAAATCATTCTTAAAACTTCCATATGTTTCTATTTACTGTGCAGTGCACCTATGGTATCATTTAATTTCAGAATTTACTCACGTCCTGATTGGACATTTCCCAGTATGGTCGTTCCCCATAGGATATCACCTCCCACATGACAATGCCGTAGCTCCACACATCACTGGCTGATGTGAACTTCCTGTAGGTGATGGCTTCAGGGGCTGTCCATCGAATGGGAATCTTACCCCCCTAAAAAACAGCACAAAATCAGTGGTTAGCGGCGTTGAGAAGCAGCATCACTACAAATAGCAAAGCTATGGTGATCACTAGCAAAGTGCTAGCACTGATATTTTTGAAATCATGCAGATTTACAGGAATTAAGCTATTTTATTATCATAAGTTGTGGAATAGCTTTATAGAAAGCTATTTTTAAATGTAGGTTGAAGCTATTTTCACTAAAGCTTTTGCTAGCTTATAATGTCACAAAGGGACATCAGAGGACACATATGGAACATTAATATTTTGACATCTAAGGAGGCAACAAGCCACTTGTTGAAACATAACTAGGCATAATTGCAACACTCAACATGGCGGCTGTGGTAAAGGAAGTCCTTCCTTTCAATTAAAAAAGCCAGGTATGTTTGCTCTAGAATGCTGGTCCAACCTTTATTTTTCATTTTTTAATACTCATCTTCCTGCAAAACCATGTATAAATGCATTCACGGGCAGGGAGAGGCACACACCCACACTGAGTAGATGTTTAGCCATCCATCAGTCTGGATAGCTGTTATGACAGTCCTGCGTGACCTCATTTCCAGACTACAGGTCAGCAGGAATATATCTCGCTGTGTCTGATTTTTTTTATTCGCAATCAAATCATATTTCTTTTAAACAAAGAGCTGAACCAGTTTAACATATCACAACAAAACTGTTGCATAGTAAATCTAGTTCAAATGAGACCCAGAGCAAAACATGAACTCTCACCCGTGTAGTGTATGCCGCCTCGGGATCGTCCTCTAACACACGCGACAACCCGAAGTCAGACACTTTACACACCAGGTTTCCGTTCACCAGAATGTTCCGTGCTGCCAAATCCCGGTGCACGTAGTTCATCTCTGAGAGGTACTGCATCCCTGCAGCTATCCCACGCATCATTCCCACCAGCTGGATCACTGCGAACTGCCCGTCGTGTTTCTGCACAAAATGAAGAGTTCTCATGTCAAATTCTCATCCCTGTGGCCTTATTTCCTGCCTTGTTCAACCTCTTTGGAATCTGGCACAGTCGGTCATGTTTGAATGTGTCTCATGAGTAATTCATAATTCATTGGCTTCCTAATTAATAGTGTTGCTCACATGTTACAGGGCATGAGCCATTAACTGCAATCACTGTATAATCATTCAGGCTTTTATGCAAGCAATGGTAAGTAAGTAACCAACTAACCAAATTATGATGTTTCATTATGCCTTCTGGCAAGAAAACTTAAATGTTTTGATTGTTAACTATGGTTGCATGGTAATATTGGAATAATAATAGCATGGTGGTTTGCTAGTTTAAGGGTTTTCAATTAATACCTATCTAATATGTATGCATGTATGTACACACATGGTCAGAATTGTTGGTACCCTTGATAAATATGATCAAAGAAGGCTGTGAAAAAAATCTGCATTTTTAATCCTTTTGATCTTCTTTTTTTAAATCACAAAATCTAAGCTTTCATTGGATAATAACATTTAAAATGGGGGAAATATTTTTTTTTTTGAATACATGTTGGACAATTATTGGAACCCCTAGAAATTCTTATGAGTAAAATATATCTGAAATATATTCCCATTCATATTTACAATTTTGAGCACACCAGCATGATTATGAACATGAAATTATCCAGCCATGGCTTCCTGTTTCACAGAAATATAAATAGGAAGAAAAACAAAAGGCCAAATTCCAAATGAATCACCAATCACAATGAGAAAAACCAATAAACATTTCTGATGTGCAGCAAAAGATAATCGATCTTCACAAATTAGAAAGTGGCTTTATAGAAAAGATAGAGCAGTGAAAATGCTATATATATATATATATATATATATATATATATATATATAAGAATTTATATATAGATATAAATATAAGTGAATAATAAACATAGTCTATATTGTCTTAAAAGTGAGTTTGAGGCTAAAGACTATGATATATAGCTGGAGAATTGCAGAAAATGGTTGAGTAAAACCTTCAAAAAATCACTTTGGAACAAAAGGGACTATGAAAAGTGATATAAAAATGTTTTAATTGAAAATTAAATCTTATAAGAAGACACTGTCCATTTGATAGAAAGTAAATATTTTCAGGATAATATTTCAATACTTTGCTTTCATCTTAATTTAATTATAATATATAAAAAAGATTTCATAAACAACATATCTTTATATTACCACACTTTCTATTTTTCCCACATAGTATGTGTAGTATCCATAAATTCACTTTGAAACATTATTTCACTATTTCGCATTTAGTTAAAAATATTTATTTTCGAGTTCCCACATCTGATATTAGTCTTGCAGTGGGTAGAAGACACTGCTAATTTAATAAAGTCAATATTTTCAGTATAATATTTCAATAGTCTTCTTTGAAGTATGATTACATAAAAAATATTGAAAGAAATATTGTCTTTATAATACAATTCTACAATTTTTCTCACACGGTACAAAATGATTTTTATATGCACCATGCAGTATTTGGCATCAGAAAGTTAGTGTCTCCATAAAGCATCTAAACTAGCTTGACCAGCAAGCCAACCAGCATTATCAGAAAGACCATGCTGGTCGACTATCTCCACCAGATAAGATTTGCTCGAGAACATAATGATCCAAACCGGCATAAACCATGGTAGTCTAAACTGGGAAACAAAACACAAGCTGAGGGACACAAAGAAAACCCAGGCAGAGAGAGGTGTGAACACGCGAGTTGTCGAGCCCAATCTGGAAGAGCCAGACGACTGCTTTGTGTTCCTGTGATATTTCACAGCATTTCCTTTGGTGCAAATTGGCCTCCATCATTTGCAGCAAAATAGAGCATGCTCACCTTCAAATAAGTGTCCAGAGATCCATTTTCTATGAACTCTGTCACAATCATCACAGGCTTACCTAAGGGACAGAAAGAGGAGACAAAACAGGAAGTGAGAAATATTGTGGAAAAGAGAGAGAGAGAGAGAAGAAGCGAGAGAAAGATGTTTAATTTTTTTCACAGGCAAATAAGAAAAGACACAGCAGAGAACCAGGAAGAGGCTGGCGCTTTTGTGTCCTATATTTAATTCATTTCCAAGTTGACAGAGAAAAACATGCAGATAAAGAGAGCGGACACCTCCCCCACTCCCAGCGACTTCACAGCCCCTCATTCCAGCTTTCGTTCGCCTCTACCTGCTGCCTTTTACTCATAGTGACAGCCCCTAATCAAAGCTCTCAATAACAGTCAGGCAGATAATTAGAGCGAGCTGTCCACTGAGAATATCTTTGTCCAGAAATACCTAAAATGGTAATGAGTTCCTTTTGGAGGGAGGGCGATGAAGGGGGAGACAAGTGAGGGGGGAGGTTTTGGGGGGGTGGAGATGAAGGGGTGTAAATATCTGCTAATGGGAAAAGTGTTCACCTCTTCGCTATGTTGCAGACACAGCTGCAAGAGACTCACATGGGGAGCTCACACCTGCGTTGCTGAAAGTGATTAAAAATTCTCCCTTGATTCCACCCAAATAACACGCTGTCAGTCAGAGAGACCCCCCTTCTCACCTCGCATGCGACAGGGAAGAGAACATGCTAATCCATCCTGATTATCAGAGATGTTTGATGGATGTAACGTGCGGTGGAAACTTTCACCTCGGGGGACACAAGATGCACGTCAGCATGAGATGCCGTTCAGCCCTAGAGACATTCTCCATTTCTGTGAGCAGCCCTTTATGTTGTGCCTAGCCTTATTACAGGTTTTAGGTTTGAACGCTGCCAGGTGACCCTTGAGGTTTCACCATTGTGACATTGAGGAAACAACGTAACCGCAGTTTGCTCCATGGGGACTGTGTATGTAAATAGTGTCTTTTTTTTTATAAAATAAAAACAATACACAAAATAAAATAAGGCTGGTCCAGGTATATGTATTTTTCAGAGAAAAAAATGAAAAGACAAAAGATTTGAACATTTATTTCCATTTGACAGTTTTATTAGGGAGGTCAAACAGTGATTTTACAAACAGAAGAATCTAACAAACGGATACATTTTCATTCCTTCTATTTTTAGATTAAAATCACAGAAATTAAGTTGAATGAAAAATAAAACAAAATAATAGAAAATAGACTGGTCCAGTTAATATGAAATTTCTAGAGAAAAACAAATTAACTATTAACTTAGTGATGCATTTTCATATAGTATATGTAATATATATATATATATATATATATTAACAAATAATATATTTTCCCTGTGAATAAGAGTGTTTTTTAGGTTCATTCATTTTATTTTTAGATTAAAATAATTTGATTAAACTCAACTAAATGGAAATATATAAAAATATATCAATTTTTTAAGAAACTAAATTCAGGATAGTCCAGGTATGCATGCATTTATAGAAATAAACAAATAAAGTCATGATTTTTTTTGCATTTGACTAATTGTTAAGTGAGATAAAGTTCTTTTTGGTCATTTATTTTATATATTAAAATACATATTTTGATACTTTAATTGTTACATTGTGCTTTAGCTGTTAAATACTTTGCATGGCAAAACCTTGAAAACATAGTAAAGCACCACTTCCACCCCATATAAATGCAGGCGGACATTACTAGCCTCTGCATTGTGACTTTTGCACACCTCTCGCTACAATACAAGTAAAATAAAATGTGAGCAGAAGACCTTGAGGACAAAGAGAACAAGACATCTGCCCTGTCAATTTCAAAACACAATATAAGCCTGCAGACTGGAGATTTGTGGGTGAGGCTACAAGTGAAGAGTCAATGGTTTCATTATGGTTTTGTAATCTCTGCTTCAGCAAAGGACAAAGATATAGAAACCCAATTGAATCCAATAAAACCCCATTCAGCCCTAACATGCTATTTATAGCACCAAGCCCTAAGACGTTGCCAGATGAATGGGGGTTGCACTGTATGTTCTAGCTGTCACTGTAAGTAAATCACAAATGTATTGGTCACACTCTTTAGAATCGAAGCCACACGACAAGCGTGGCGAAGGATATCCAAAAGGATGGCACATTAGCTTATCAACATGGAACAAATTACTTTGACAATGAGCCAGCTGGATAACGTTGCCTCCATTGCCTTAACCTACAAATCTCTGGTCATCCGAATTTAAATATAGAGTACATTCAAACATAAAGCACAACATCTTCCTGACATTACCATTGTTTGCATTATCAGATCGAACTGACATGCATTTACCTACTCTAGCTTATGGCTGATGGTTCTACTGATAGGTACGTCAATGAAATTATCTGGCTACTTCTCCATGCATGCAGATTTAAGGGTGGTTGATGCTGCAGCAGGTTTTGAAGCGCTTCAATTAGACAGTCTTCTCTCACACACACGCGCTCAAACCTCCACTGCGTCCCGTGGTGAGCCAATCTACTCTAAATGTCTAAGCATTGTGGAAAGGTCGTAATTGTGGTTAATATCACAGGAGCAATTAATTTGTACATGTATTTAATGGAACCTGAAAAAGGACCGGAACCTGAAACATGCAGTATGTATTCTGTACATCATCTGTAATCACATGCTTAGGAGGCATTAAATTTAATTAAATTAAATATCGGCTGGTTAAATTAATAAATAAAATAGATAACAAAATGAAATAAAATAATAAAATTAAATATTGGCTGGTTAACATTTATATGTATGCATTTTCAGAGAAAACCATTCAGGATAAAATTAAATAAATAAATACAATACAATTTTTAAATGAAAATAAAACAATTTTAAAAATACAACTTAAAAATAAAATAAAATATTGGCTTTTCCAGTTGATATGCATGCATTTTCTAAAGCAAAGTATTCAGAAAAAGGTAATTTGCCATTAAAGACCTGCAACTCCAGTATGTACTCTGTGCATCATCTGTAATCACATGCTCTGGAGGCATTTGATGAAATGACAGCAATTTATCATGAAATATCAGAGGACAAAGGAATTTTAGGGCACAAAACAACTTAAGCTCTAGCTTAAAAGCACACATTACTCTGAACAAAGCAATACTTTCAATGATTTAGAAATGACATCCTCTTATCTATTGTTCCTCCTGTTGATGCCACAAAGAAAAACTTTTCTTGAGGACTCAGCTGGAATGAACATGAAAATACAGCCACGGATGGCAAACTTTATCAGATAGCAGACCGGAGTCCGCTAATCTGATGGTTATATGCACAATGGGTTTATAATAGAGACGATGACAGCTCTGTGTTTTTGCAAAGATGGGGGATAAAGAACTGAATGGGGCATTAAGGTCTATTCTGATTCCATTCTCTGAGCTGCTGACACATTTGCATTACAAAAAGCTCAATCACGGTCTAATTTTTTCCGTCTGAGGTGGTAATGATAGAGCGCCTCTCCGAAAGCTGTGTTATGTGACAGATCTTTTCATATTACAGCGCAAACTCTTTGTCTTTCTCGCCGGCGCTCCATCAGGCAGCATAAACACTCTTCAGCCTCTTTAATGCATCTCCACTCGGCTCCATCAGTGCTGTGATTAGTCTGTGGGTACGAGGAGGGGGCTGGATTGACAGCTGCTTCTGTAATGCAGTGCGATGGGTCAATGACCTCTTCTATCCCCATCCCTACACCATCAGGCTGATCTGTGACCTGTGAAATTACTCCGGCTATCATATCTCACCCAATCAGCGGCGGATGAGGACACGTTTGCAAACCGACACGCGCACACACGTGTGTTAAATTACCTTCCAGAAATAGCAGTATGGAAGATATGTAATATGATAGTTTCACTGAGCCTTATTCACGAATAATTATGTACAGTTGTTATGTACAGATATTCTTCAAAATATCATCTTTTATGTCCCGCAAAAGATTGTAAGTCAAACAGGTTTGAAACAACGTGAGGGTGCATAAACGACAACAATGTTCATTTTTGGTGAACTATTCCTTTAACGTTTTATTATTATTATTATTTTATTTGTATTAATATGGATTTTTATTAAGTTATACTATAAATACGAAACTAAAACTGCCAGCAGCTGGCGGTAAATGTCTTTATGAGTAAGTCATTGAGTCATTCATTCATTCGATTCATACAAACAGCTGATTAATTCAGGAAATAAGTATATGGCTCTCTTTATGAATAGGCCATTGAATCACTGGTTCACACGATTAGTTCAAAACGCAGATTCATTCAGAAACGAAACACTACTATGATGCTCAGAGACACACAACGGTTCTGCTATGATTTTATAGAAAATATTTACGTTGGCAAAATTAAGCAAAAACAGATATTATTTTAACTTCTCATTTACTGAACTGTTGTGCAAAAATCACATTTTATTTTATTAGGGCTGTCAACGAAAGGTTCGGTTTCCTTAAACTAGTTTGTCATGCATTTTTTTATTTCAACGCATTTACAGGTAAATCGTAGTATTTTTAATTTGCGATTAATCATGATTAATCAGTCCATGACTGTGATTAACACGATTCATTTTTTAATCGATTTACACTATATATATATATATATATATACACATATACATACACACACATACATATTTATATTTGATACTTTTTATTATATACTGCAACAAAAAAGTATTTTTTATAAATTCCTATTTTTATGTAAAATATTAATGTTGCCATAAGGTTAATGACTAAGAGCCATTATGAGGGCACACAGGAATCTGTGTACCTTTGGACAGTCCAGGCCTATAATAATGAAAGCCTTTCACGGACATATTTGTTGAATCAAGACTTTCATAACCTCATAATTATGTTGTAACAGCACAGAATTAAAAAAGCTAAATTACTGTACTTTTATTTAATAAGAGAGGAAAAGCTGTACCGCCAACATTAATAATAACTATTTGAACTGAATCAAACTAAAGGCCACCATTAGCATTTTGCACATGTAAGAAGAACTAGGAGGAAATGTCGAGAGGATTCATGTTAATTTTTCTGACATTGAATATTCATGACCCCTCCCAAAACTCACATCCAATTATATTTTATATTATCGATATTCATGCAGCTGGCATGAATATGGATGGTCCTTTTGTTATAGAGCCTGTCAGTCTAATCCACAGAGACTTGAAGGAGGAAAATACTAAAGAGAGATCAGGAGAGGAAATTACCACTCAATAGTGACCAAAACACCTGTTGCAAGATACTGCTTTTTTTAAACGCAGACAATAGACATTGAAACGCACACAATAAGTTGGCAAATTCAGGTTCAGAAGCGCTATTCTAATCACGGCCAGTATTAGCATCCTTATTATCAGCGAGCAGGCAGCACATCAATTTCAGATTCTCAGAAGTGGCAATACAAGCAATCAGAAGTAATATAGACCTAATATGCGTTTATAAAATGCAAAGTCAAACAAAACAGTGGTTTCTTCAATTCATTTTTTATACAAACAATTGAAGTTAACACTCGCCATGATGATGTGTTATCTATGACCTTTCTGAAGACGTTATCTTACCAGCTAGAGTGATAATTCAAAGCGATAAAAGCAAATGCAAACGCATACTGTCATAGCACATTTGTATTCTAAAGTAGAAGTAGGTCACTGATAGAAATATTGTCATACATATTTAGTCGAATGAATATTCATGAACCGTGCTATTTGTGTTTTTTTTGAAGATAAGATTGCAAGGTAAATTATCTCTGTGTGCTAAACACAGGGGGTAAAAACTATTTCCAGCAATAGACTTTATGTGCAAATGCGTTACGGATGTAAATGCTTACATCTGGTGACGACTCCCTCCAGTCGAATGATGTTGGGATGGTCAAACTGGCCCATAATGCTGGCCTCACTCAGAAATTCTCGTCTCTGCTGCTCTGAATATCCGGCTTTCAGACTCTTGATGGCCACCTGGATCTCCCTCTTACTGGGCAGCCTCAGACGGCCACTGCAGACCTCCCCAAACTCACCTGGGAGTCAAACAAGAGCCTATCAACTAATTTCATTTACATTTATGCATTTAGCAGGCGCTTTTATCCAAAGCGAATTACAGTGCATTCAGGCAATACATTTTTTTTATCAGTATGTGTGTTCCTTGGGAATTTAACCCACAACCATTTTTGCTGCTAATGCAATGCTCTACCACTGAGCCACCTCAATTTACCTCCAATCCCTTATTTCATTGTATTACAATCCCCTGGTTAGCTGTTCAGGTGGTTTACACAAGTAGGGCATTCTTTTGAGTCAATTTATTTTGACTTACCAGCCCCAATAACTCTCTCAATCCGTATGTTGGAAACTTCGATCTCTTTGGCGAAGTCTCGCACCGCCTGGTTGGGGTCCTCGTATGTGTGTGGGTGAATGTACGTGCGGGTTTCGGGAAGTTTGACTGCAATGCAAGAACACAGTAGGAGTGGGGATAAAGGTTGGGTTATTTTACAGTCACTTTAGTTACATAGACTGAACCATCCATTTTCCTAAAAGAAGGGGAGTGCTGCATTTTCAACCTCATTAAACATTGTCTTTGGCAGGCAGGAAAAGTGTCATTAGAGAAAACACACTTTAGGCAACTAGAGCGATCAGAGACATCATTTATCAGCAAATGCATCAGAGGCTCTGTTCACTAACCGACAATTTGCTGGAAAAAACATGCATTTTCTTTATTCATCCATCCAGCCAGACCAAATTATGTTCACCGTCTGACTGGCCAGAAAAAATATAATCCTGATTTGATGGTATATCTCAAACAATGTTCTTTGAATGCATTATATTAGACATCTTAAAAAGGTTTGCTCAATATTTTGCTGATTACTCTTAAAATATTTGAGTTATTTTCCAAGACCAAAAAACCTTTGTGCGTTACCTCGTCCATGCTGAAACTGCATTTTCTCTTCCTCAGGGTCTTGCTTTGCTTCAATATATCCACAGCGCCTGGAACAATAGGATAAGCATAATTAAAACAGACAGACACAATGAAATACATGCTTTCTCTCCCACTAAATCAACCAGCCAATCCCCCAAGACTAAGAAAATGTTGATGACCGTAGAATCAAATCTACAGTGGCCTGGTCTGGTCACATATATCATCTTTTTACAGTGTAGTTTAACCATAATGTGTCTTTAGAGTCCAGTTTTCCCACCTAGTAAATGATTTCACTGCTTTAATCCGCTCTTTAGCACCAGGAAAATTCAATCCTGTCACCTCTGACTTTATCATTAACTACATCATTCCTCTCACAGTGGGATCATGAATAAAGAAATGCCCCAGATAATGAATATTCCAATACACTGGGGAGGAAAGGTGGCCAACGTAGTACTGATAATTATGTTCATTATTCATTTAATCCTCTTAGTGACACACGCTCACACATTCCCTTTTCCTGTCATGTCTTTAACAAGAACGAATTGCCAAAAATGTAATGTCCCAGGCTGACTAGCCATAGTAATTATATAGCATGCTGAAATGTGGAGAATGTCTACAGACTGGCACGTTTGATGGGGACCAGGTGGAAAAAGCCATCCTAAATGGGTTTCCAGAGGACACTGGGTCTATAATATGGGTGAATATCCACTTATGAATAGAAAAGCAGACTGGAGTCTCTATTGTGCTATAGCGGATGACAAAATGCAAGGCATTTCCTCTAACTGCAGGTAAAGAAAGCTAAGAGGTCAGTGGAGATAGAGTGTTATGAGCCGAAAGCCTTCAGGGGAATTCACACTGGACTCGTTTTGCATCCAAAACCAGCTAGAGTGCAAGGGAATGGAGCAGATTGCTGTGGTCATGAGGTCATTTATTTTTTAAATTAATGTTTTTAAACTGTCATACCTTTTTAAATAATGCAACGCAGAGAGATACCACACAAATGTCAAAAAGACCTGTTGGACGATTGTGTACACAGATGACCAAAATAAAACTGTGTAAATACCCCTTTAGAAAGCGTATAATCCATGGATGAGTGAAATAACTATTCTTCCTTAATTCCTGTTCAAGAACTGAACTTGAAATGAGGGATGCAAAACTGCAATTTAAATTTTGGTTTTATGAAATGATAGACAGAATTGCAATTTAATTTGGATTTAAGAAAGCTGATATCTAGATTGATAGAGCAATAGCACAAGAGACAAAACAATGATATACAGACAGAACAACAGAATGGTAGAATGACAGATTAAATCGTAAAACAGCAGACAACACAACAGTAAATAGAAATACAGAACGAAACAAGGACAGATAGAACAATAGATAAAACATCAGACAGAATGACAGAGAGAACGATAGTGACATGGATGGAGCTACAGATATGATAGAACGATATCAGCTTGAAAGAACAATATCTAGAACTATAGATACTGTAGATTGAGTGATAGAACAATAGAATGGCAGATAGAATTATAGAACACCAGAATGTTAGAATAACAAAATGGCAGACGTTGTCTAGATTGACAACGATATATAGACTGATTTAACTATATATACATTGATAGCTGTATTGAGTGATAGAATGATAACAACGATATCTAGAACAATAGATATATCAAGCGATAGAACAATTGATAGAACCTATCGAGCGACTGCTAGAATGACAAATGGATAGATGGACAGATTCAATAAAAAATGACTCCCAAGAACTCTGAATTCTGCACTGCAATCAGTCCACAATGACAGAGAAATCACCAAAACTCTACAATCAAACCGCTAAGCTAGTAATACTCCTGTAGCAGCTGTGGAAACAATCATGCATCAGGGTTACCAGTATTTTGATTCTGGTATTGATTTTATACACAGTTAACTATGCTAATCAATACAGGATACAGAGTCCCCTTCATTCAAGAGCCAGAGCATGCTCAGCTGCTCCAGAGCAGTCGAAGCATCGGGGCCCGAGGCCGGGGCTGGGGCGAGAGCAGACCTAGGGGTCTATTACATAATGGGAAGACCGCTGGGTTCATTCATACTCCCTCTAATCCGGTCTGTTGCATCTCCCTACGGAGCAGCGGGGGGTAAATCTTTCCCTTTCAGCTGTTGTACAGCCCCGTCTGGTGGGGGGTTCAGAGGTACATGCGTGTCGTTTCCTTTCTGCTGCTTTTAATGAGACTGGGGGTCTCAAGAGAGACCCCACCTGTTCATCAGCAACACATACACATGCATCCCCCCTAAATAAATGCTCAGGGCCTAGTGTGCATCTGTGTGCAGGTACAACCCCCCAACCCCTCTGATCTTTAACCGTCCCATGTGCGAAACACAGTCTATTAAATGGAACATGCTTGCACGGGGGGCGCAGGGCTGGAGGGGTTCGCAGAGGTGGGCCGCCCGATTAAAGCATGTGGTAATCAGGGAGAGTAAATCGACTCCAATACCGACCCCGCTTGCTCTCTAACCTCCCCTGTCGTCCCTCGAGGTCCCGCAGACGGATCCCTCCCCCTTGCACCTGCCGCAGTGCCGCTCAAGACGCTGATGAAACACTTCCCATGTTGCAGCGGGAGATCCGGGAGCTTCTAAAGTGAAACGTGATCCCCACCCTTCAACCTTCCTGTCACTCATTTGATTACAATATGCACACTGCGGGCTATTTGCATATTCTGTTATAACGGCGGATTAAACAAAAAACGTGACAGACTAGCATCTAGGACTCTGCAATTAACACATTTTTCAACTCCGAAGCATTCCTCAAATCCCTTTTGTGCGGTGATAAAGACGTTTTGCAGCCCTACACCGCTGGAAGCCCTTTTGTCTATGACCCAGTTTCTTTTTCCTTTCTTCTTCCTCTCTTTTGTCTTTCTCCCGCTCTCACAGTGTGAAGCTTGTATCTGCAGGTGACAGTGCAGCGGTGCAGCTTTGTATCTGCTGACAGGGCTCATATATTTTCTCTTGCCTTTAAGAGAGGGACGTCGAGTGTCATGGTGCAAAAGCAGAGAGACTCTTAAACTGTCTGGCCGGCTTGAGGGAACGATGAGTGAAAGCTGACTCAGAGTTTGCCATAAGTATTTAGAGAAAGATGTAATGGAGAGATTGAGGAAATAGACTTATTTAGTGCTTGTCAAGACATTATAATTGCTCATACAAACCTTAAGTATTAAATGTTGGCATGTTACACATCCTATAGTGTCTACGCAACAGACATGAATGATAACTCAAATCACGCAGCCTATGTGGTGTGCTAGTACTTTTCTAAGTGATCAGCATATAATAAAAAGGTGAATCATAAAACAGGTAAAAAACTACAACATTAGGTTAATTCGGAGTAAACTACTCAAAATAACCATATACCTGTAGCAATGCCCCAGAAACCACCACAAAAATCACCCTAGAAACAGGATAAAAAAAAAACGTTACGCTACAAACCACACAGAACACTTAAGCAGTAATTGTCACTTGTTTGCATTCTGAAATGTAAGCAAATACCTATTCTACAGGATTTGGATATACAATCTAGGTTTAGTCAGACAGTTTTTCATTTTTATTAAGAGTATGAGTAAAGAAGAGCCTCATAAAACATCTGAATAAAATAGAGGTTCATCCAAAAATGAAAATTCTGTCATTATTTACTCACCCTCTACTTGTTCCAAACCTCTAGGAGTTTCTTTCTTCTGCGGAACACTAAATAATATATTATAAAGAATGTTGGTAACCAGACAACTGATGGTAGCCATTGACTTACATAGCAGACTTCCTACAGTCAACTGTGTGGATAACAACATTCTTCAAAATATATTCTTTTGTGATCAGCTTTTGTGACAAATTGAGGGAGTTTAAATTATGACAAATATGATAGATTTGATAAATATATTTTAAAATATACCTTTGATGACTTATTTTCTATGGCTAAAGGCAAAAAAATCCATGTTTAGGGGTACAATTGCATCTTTAGTGGTACAAAGCAGTGACAAGGGGGAAATACCATCAACAGGACATCTTTGTACCTTATTTACCCATAAAAAATTCAAAGTGGTACTTTAAGAGTACATATTACTACTCTAAGCTACTATCAATGCACCTTTTATGTGTAGATAAGACACAAAGTTGTCTCTTTAAGGATACTGGCCCAGTGACAAGCTGTTCCGACAGTATATCACATGCAAGCTTTTTATTTTGCTGTAATACATTTTTGAGCCTATATGCACATAAATAATGTGGCTATATAAACTAGATCCCATCAGACAAAGAACCAAGTGGTTTCCTCGAACAGCCTCAGCATGAGATGATGTGCTAAGAGCATAAAACACTGTTGTTTTAATGTGGTAACTCTGTCCTCTGACCCTCAAGCTAGTTCATTACATAATGATACTCCAGCTCATTGAGCTAATGAGGTAAAGCAGCTTCCAGCTGGGTCTTGAGATCTGTTCAGCATGTAGCGGACAGCAGGTCAACTCCGGCTTTCACCTACTACAAGGACATGCCAAGCCACTGGCATGGTCAATACATCCCAGTAGGGTGGCATGAACAACAGAACAAAACTCAACTGATGTCCTTGCATGTTGCCACGTGTCTGATCTCCTAAAGGACAGTGTTAATTTGGAACGGTTCACTGAAGCATGTATTTTATCTGTAAAAACTGTAAAGAAATATTCAACACATCCTTGAGCCGTAACTTTTGCTGGTCAATATCATGGATTATTAATGATTTCTCACCAGAAGTTTGTAATTTTGCAAGCTTTTTCAGAGAAGCACAAGGAAATATTGACCCATCTGGTGAAAACAAACAGAACAGACCAAAATAAATCATTACATCTGCTATATTTTTATAAGCATATCTGAAAGGTCATAGTATAATGTTTTGATTTAAAATGCAAATAAAAAAGCTATAGAATACAGAACTAAAAACAATGATAAAACGTGGATATATTACCTTTTATAATTACTGTAAATAATAACTTTTCATTCAAACTTTATCCAAAAATGTAGAAAGTAATTCCAAATTATTTGTAATATTTAAAATGAAAAAATTATAATAATTACCAGAGAAATATTGGAAAATTATTGGAAGCCTATTTCCACCACTAAATAATAATTCAAAAATAAAATAGCAATAAAATTCTCACAATTATGACTTTTTCCCTCAGAATTTATTTAATAGAATTATGAGATATAAACTCGCAATAGCCGGTTGTAAAGTCCGAATTGCGAGCTATAAAGTCAGTATTGCCTAAATTAAACTCGCAATTCAGACTTTTTTCTTGCAATTTTGACATCATTACTCGCAATTGCTAATTTATATCTCACAATTCAGAGAAAAAGTCAGAATGGAAAAAGCCCTTAAAAAATAGTCAGTTTTGAGATGCCAACTCGGAATTGCAAAAAAAATATAAAAAGTCACAATTGTGAGATAAAAGTCGCAATTACCTTTTTTTATTCAGTGGCGGAAACCAGCTTCCGGAGTGATAATAGTAAATCAGATGGGTTTTTTAAAACTAGAAATTGACAATGTGGTCCCTAGAGACATCTCTGTAAACCTTTCCTCCTACCTTAGCATAAAAATAGATTTACAATCAGGCTAATTACAAAAAGAGGAAATGATAGTGTGTTTGGAGGAAATGGACACTCATAAATTCTAAGCTCCTCTGACAGTTTTTTTTAAAAACACTGACTCTATCAGTTGAGAAGGGTTCATTACGCTAATTGAAATCCAGAAGAAAATCGAGCAGATTGATGGTGCATCCTTGTCTCATCTCCAGCTATTGCACATACATCCAACATATCATCCACTTATATATTCCGGAATGTTCTGCTGACGCGTCCAGACACATCTACAGTTGGCCTGCCATCAAACGCATGGAAATGAAATTATAAGTAAAGCTGCGTGCTGAGAGTGAGCGAGTCATGATGTGCTCAGGGGCTACACAGCCAGCGATTTCTACTTGGAAAGGCACTGGAATAGCCAGATGGAACTGTTTGAAAAAACAACAACCCTGTTTAACAACCGAACACGCTCATGCAACCATTCCGGAATGGAATAGTAATTCCCTTTTGTGTGTGTACTTGAATGTGTTGCTATATTTCTATGTTAAACACATACAAATAGACTGACTAAACAGTCACAGTACGGTATCAAACCCAAGGGCAAGATACAGGTAATGTCTGCTCTAAATCAACCGCACATAACCCATTAAACCCTCGGCTATGCCTCCAAAGCATGATCTACGCTGCACAAACAAAGAACTGAAAAACAAAACACATTTACAAGCTACATTCACTCAGGTTGGTAGATTGTGAACGAAATCTACTTCCCCTAAATGGCATCAGTTACAGCATACTGTGGGTTTTCACTACAAAGAGAGAGATGTGGCACTGAAATCTCTCAGTTTATGATTGTGTTTGTCTGTTTTCAGCTGCTATATCACAATAGTTTTAAAATGATTTCAGACACCAGACTGTTTTTTTGTGCTCATTGGTTGTTTATGTGCTGCTCTCAAGTAAAAACCAGCATCAACAGCAACTGGTGCACCATTTTTTGTATAAATGATGTTTGCAATGTAGACTGGATAATTTTGTGTTTGTACAATTTGATAGAATATAATAATTTACTCATTTTCAAAGAGTCTCATAGAATATTCAACCATCAGAGAGCAGCTGTTATATGGAGTGTACTTATTTTATTACGCAATGCATCATTTTTTCTCCCTTCTTCTGCCAAACCTTGATGTTATTGAATAAGACAGGCAGGGGGAAAAAAGCAGAAAAGGTTCCTCTCATAACACAAACACATAAACACTAATCAGAAATGCAATAACCCCAATAATGGAATATTAACCGACAATCCATTTATCACTCCCGCAGAAATCAGCCATGTGGCTTCTAGATTTCATCATTAAACTGCAATAATTCCATCCAACGTGAGCATTAGCGAATGCTTTGGAGGGTGTCCAACTGGAGGTAAAGGGAATTGTTTTAATATCAGAAGCTTAAAATCTTCAACCCGTTTTAATGGCTGGCAAACAATGCTCATCAGACTTGATAATGTACACGTCTTTGGTTAGTAGGCACCTGCTAGACGTACTACGGCATCTGTCATTGTAATGAAATGTTCCACAGACACAATCACAAGGATCTTTAAAGTCTTTAAAGTGTGTCCTTCATTTTTAATTGCTTTTCTGGATATAAGCAGAAAACAGGGGGGAAGGGAAAGACAAACGAAGACCATCTGCCAGCATCATCACCAGCCAATCAAAGCTGTTTTTTGCTCATCAAGTACCAGAATGCTGGCCAACTCCAAATCACTGGGAGCCCAAATCAGTGCAAAAACAAAGTTGAACACACTAAACATGCTTGAACTCTTCATATTTCACTGACCAACCTCAACTTTGGTGTGCAAACAGAAGACAAACACATGGGCCAGGTTTCCCATCGCTCTTGACCAATGCATTTCCATGCACAAAGAAAAACTCTAGAGAATTATACAGAAAAAAAAGTCAAAAATGGAAATGCAGAACAGAAATGTTCTTTCTTTTGAGAACTTTTAGGAATTCATATCACAAATCACACATTTAAAATTCCTTGACATTTCCAGGTTTTCCAAGAAACCCTGACTGGTCACAAATCTTAAATTCTGCTGTATAAATTCTGTCAAAAATATATATTTTTCAGATGTCCCATGACCTTGCTCAAGTTAAGCAATCGAAACCCTAACACCTTGCTTATGATTCCCACTTGAGTTCAACTTTGCACAAAAACGAATGTATGTTTTCAACTCGGCGAGAGAATCAGAAATCAATGACCTCAATCAAACTGTCAATAATGGAAATGCCTCGCGCTCTCAAAGCTCAGCTGAGATTCTGAGAGCAGTAAAAGAACCGAAGGCACTGTGAACTGAATACCTTGTTAAGTCAAATATATATAGCTGAGTATAATCCAATGCCAAGGGACTGAATGCAATTACAGAGTTTAGCTTCACTCACCATTACGATTCATTGGCCTCCGCACCACACTAGAAACACGTCATACGAGATCAGCATCAAAACTGTTTTTATTGCTTCCATGAGGGTTTTCCCACAAGCAGTCACACATGCATTGGGATGGGGGTGGTGGAAACCATGAATAAGAGGTGGCAGCATCAAGGTTTTGGCTTGCAGGCATAAACTTGGCCGACATAACACATCCTACGGGACCTTTCTGTCACAGTGCATTATGGGTTACAAATTGCAAAGCAGACGGAAATCTGATTCTATGTTACAACATACTGGATCATATAGCATCCAACAGTCGAAAAATCCCTAGTAAATCAACCTTTGAATAGAATGGGAATGCCGGTCAATACTAAAATAAAAGGCTGTAACGATGTCAGTCTTTCTGCAATATTTCTAGGAGAATTAAATTGGGTACACATTACCTTTGTCACATTGTTTTATGTTTCTTATATTAGAGAAATGTACACACACACACAGACATATACACATACATACACACGCACACACACATATATATATATATAATAAATACAATTATTTCTATTTATCCTTATATTTGTATATATTTATTTATAATAAAATTACAGTTCACTGAAACTCAACTTATAACAATCTAAGGAAGACAAAAAGGTGCACACCTACACAAAGATAAGCTCATGACTCATTCTGACCATTTCATGTCATTGAGAGCGGTTTATTTTCTGCTTTCTGTTCCTCGTCTCCTCAGATCCCCCTTTCATTTCCATTTCATTAGCTCCCTCATTCTCAGCCGTACAGCGTGTCTGCTCTTGCTTTTCTCCCTTATGTCTGTCTCTTCAATTGTTCTCTCAAGTGTTTGCTTTCATCTCTACAGATCACACTATGAAATCAGAGGGCTAAACGATGTTTGTGTCCTTTTGATTTTGTAAATGCACACATTCAAAGGCATACACACACTGACAGGTGCACAACAACATCTCGTGCTCGATTCTGTCCATCTATATTTACGCTTCTTCGCTGATTAAATGAAACATGGTTTCTTTATCCTTCGTATGGATTTGTTGACGTTTAAACAGCCCAGATTAGCACTGATTCATCAAAGTCTGTCTGTAGAAGTTGTCAATTAACTGCTTTTTCATCATACAGAAAGCTGCATGCTTGGGGTCAGGATTTTTTAAAGAATAAGGTACGGTCTGAATCTATAAGACGAGAGAGCTTAGAGAAGAATAGTAAATTACTCTTACCGTCCACTCACAACAAAACAGGCCACTAGCAAGACCAGAAGCACTGCACCGCCTGCCACAGAGATGGCCAGTATGGTTTGCTGGTTGGGATCTCCAACCGTCAGCATATCTAATAGAAAGAGAGAGAAACCAACATTAAAGCAGCGATTATCTTCAGTGGTTCCTGCATTTGTGAAAATGTACCACAGTTCTGACATATCCAATATCCATAGTTTAGATTCATTATTTTAGGTTACATTTCTATGAATGCCTATAAAGCCTTTAACTAAATGACTATAATTCATGACTATAATTTTAGTAAACAAACAAAGGGATGTACAATAAGCTGAATTTTTCTAGATGATGTTCTAATAAAAAGATTTAAGAAAGCGGCCCTATAATTATGTGCACAGAATGGTGGTGTGTACCATATGGTACACAAACTATGAGACAAACACAGCAGGGCATCTGCCTACTCTCGGCTGAAGCCGCTCACACTTCAGAAGAACACTGACAGAAAATCTACATGTTCAGACTTCAAACACCGCAGCAAGAGAGCAAACTGCAGCGTGTGAGGAGCTTCGTCTATCTCAGGGGACTAATTGAACGTGTTCACACGTATGAATATTTCACAGCCTCTTTCACTGCATGCAGCGGATCGGAAATTCAATCAGCGGCGCGTGATGGAGAAATACACACGTGTGACATGGGTAACAGTTTGGCCAAAACGAATGTCCTTAAAAATATGAAAATATTCAGCTGTGAATAAGAAATCAGGGTTTGGTGGCGCTTACACTGTCAGAAATTATAGAGGGATCTACAAAATCAAGGACATCGTAAATAGGTTTCTAATAAAGAATAAGACTTATTACTTTAAATGAAGCATCAGCAATATAATAAAAAGCAAATATTCAATAAATAATTATATTTGTAATAATAATCACAATATACAATTATTACATGATGTGGCTCATTAGCCTAACCGTAAGCTGGCAATAATAGCACAATAGAGTTCAATTGAAGTGCCTTATTGAGAATTCTCAAACACACAAAATTACATAAGAATGTTATTTTGAAGCAAATGTATTAAACAATATCCTTTTGCTATTGTATATAGTCTGACATGTAAGTAATTTCAGCAGTGATATGATGAACAAGTGTTTTATGTAATGAAACTATATTGTGCAATTGGCACATAAGGTATCGACCAATCAACATCCGGGAGCAGAACCTTTCATTTTCATAGTCAGTGCTCTAAAACTATGAAAGTAAAGGAGGTCTGCTCTGCTGGAAGCAAGGGATCCTACACAGGTAGAACATTTCTAGACAGTTCATGAAGGTGCATGAAGGATGGTTTTCCCACACCTTCATGGCTCGTTTCCAACTCAATTTCTCCCCTGTAGTTCCCATAGCCTCCATCTGTACGGGCTCGAATCCGGAAGATGTATGTGGTTCCCGGCTTGAGTCCATCCACCGTCATACTGTTGGATTTGGTCTTCAACACAGTGTAGTTCTGATCCTGCTGGTTCTATAGTAGAAAAGAATGGAATAATAAGTGAACAAGGCTGCTTTCAATGAAGACGGATGTCTCGATCCCTCACAATGATACCTGAATCCGTTCCTGTCCTGCAAACCCCAGGAGTCTAGATGAACTTTTGTCAAATCATCCATAATGCATCGACTCACATTCACAGAAAAAACGAAGAACAAGAGAACAAAGCATGCAGATTGGATTCAAATCAGTCAAATGCCAATTAGCATTTAGCTCATATGGAATTTAGTGTTTATTCAAGCACCTCCTGCCAACGATTAACACAATGCTTTTCACAGACGAATTGAACTGAAAAGAAACAGCAGATTTCTGATTTTTTTTTAAGGGCCTAACAGCTTTTCGGCTTCCAGTAACTGGAATGTATCCAGATAAATGACATCAATCCTATTGACTTGGCTCTGTCGCCTCATTGTCCAATTCTCATTGTCTAATCCTAAGGAGAATTCCGTACAGTGTGCTCATGTTAATATTTCACAGCTTATCGATATCCATTCATCTTCTTTCATGCAAGCCCTTCGCTAAAGTGGCACGTGGCAGCTCGATTAGGGAAATCTAACGTTCCAGACAGGAACGCCACTCCTTGCGAGAGAGGGATGGCCATATTTCCTGTGGTGCTATTAAATCTAAGATGGGCCAAACAGGCGGCATCAAACGGATCACGGACACCGCGGCAGCCAAGCCTGTCCATCTGTGCACTCCATCTAAAACCCACATAGCCAATAATCACCTGAATAAATCAAAATAAATACCCATCACCGTGTTTTCATGCCACACAGCCAAGTACAGTGGTACAGGAGGGTGTCACCGAGGGATCTAAACCACTGACTGCATTAAATCACTTACCCTGTGTATAGAAATGTCACTGCAGAAAACAGTTCACACTAGATATACATCTGTACCATATCAGTAATTGAATTATATTGGAGATATATTTCATTGTGCATGCTCATTTCTGCTATTTTTACATTTACATTACATTTGTGTTCATCTAACAATCACTTTGAGTCCATCTAAACAGTTTAACAGTGTTATACATTATCTCGTAATTAGTATGCATTTTTCATATGGCACATTATAACATTGTGATGCCTTACTTGTAGTATATATGCATTTAAAAGTATTGATTTGTCATTTTATTTTGAATTACTTAGACAGAATAGTATTTTAGTATAATCATTTTTTCATATATATTTCATATTAAAATGGAATTAGAATATATATTTATTGGTTATAGGACATAAAATGAGTACATGCCAGTGAATAAAAAAGATGAGGAAAACATTATATTTTAATGAAGTAGAATTTTTATATATATTTTTGGTTATATGAATGAGCATCTGCCAGTGAAGAAAAGAAATTAGGGAAAATCTGGATTACAAAATTGTTCATATATATATTTAATATTACAATAGAATTTGAATAAGTATTTATCAGTTACAGGCCATAAAAAGAGCCTTACTACATAGTATGTAATATTATTTACTATTCAAAACCCAAATCCCAACAATATTGCACACTTTATATGACATTACATTCTCAATATATCTCAAATGACGATGTCAGAAAAACTATTTGAAATCAGATTTGATCATTTAGAACGAGAATCTTATTTTAATCGGATTTCAAACCACACATGGACAAGGTTTTATTTGGATTTCACATAATCACATATGGATTTGTAAATATATCAGCAAAATATCAGTCTGTCCAGCAAACGGGTTTGAGTTGGATGAAGTAAAAATGGATTTTTGCTGCTCGTCTGAACAAAGCCTCTGTAATTTGTTCAGGACAATAATGTCATCAAGTCTAAAATTTGACAACCTCAGATGTTTTTGGCAGACAGGAGATCCATGAATGTTAATTGGAACCGAATTGAGCATGTCTGTGTTAACATTACAGTCTCTCCCCAGAGTACGATAAAAGCGAGCTGCCATATGTCCAATCAGTGCAAGGAGGACTCACATAGGGCCAAACGGTTATGAAGATCAGCGTATGACGAAGAAAAGACCATAGCGTCTAACCTTTTCATAATAGGTGACTTCATATTCCACCACGGCCCCGTCAGAAGGTTCTGGACCCTGCCATGCCAGCGTTACACTGTCAGTGCCCTTCCTTTCCTTTAAGATGACGCTCACTGAAAAAGAAAGAGAGAGATGAATTGAGATTGATTTCCATGTAAAAGAGGAGGATTAATTACACTTCTAATTAAAGAGTATGAGAGGGCTGGCGGAGTTCGGGAGTGATAAATGATTCTGTGTGTGTGTAGAGTCATTTTCACCCCGTACTACATTGCTGGCACGCAGCCAGAGCACCTCAGCCCTTCTATTCGTACAACAGCAGCGTTCACGAGCCGCCCTGAGCAGAAAGAGAGAGAGACAGAGGTGCTAATGATGGTGTCAGATCGGGAGTACAAACGAGGGCCTAACGTTTTGGGCCCCGGCAGCTAGTGATGAATGAAGGAGCTGACGTTTCGATCCTTAATGAGCTGTGTGAGCCTTAACTCTGCATACTCTGATCTGCCGTGTGGCGCTGACACAGTGACACCACTAACTGCCGTACGCACACAAACACTCTTAAAGTGATAAACAAACAGCTACGCTGATATCTCAGCATGTGTTCGGTTCACAGATAAAGAACAGACATGCTTCAGTTCAGGGTAATGAAAAGGAAAGTGTCTTAAAATCACAGGAAAAGATGTAAGAGGTGAGTTAAACCGTTAAAACAGGACAACAATGCATTTATATATAACCAACATGATCAACACTGCAATCTAAATACAAATATGGTCAGTAATAATAACAACATTAAATTGATAAAACTTGACCTTTTTTGCCTTTTGCCTCATAACATACATTTTGGGGTCATTTACATTTTTTTTGAAAGAATTCTCTTCAAGGCTGAATTTATTTGATCAAAACAACAGTTTTCCATTTTAATATATTTTAAAATGTAATTTGTTCCTGTGATGACAAAGCCGAATTTTGAGTAGCCATAACTCCAGTCTTCAATGTCTCATGATCCATCAGAATTAATTCTAATATGAAGATTTTTTTTAAAATGATTGTTGAAAACAGCTGTGCTGCTTAATATTTTTGTGGAAACCGATGCATTTTCAAAATTGTTTAATCAAAAGACAGTTCAAAAGACAGCATTTATTTTAAACAGATTTTTTTTGTCTTTACGGTCATTTTTAAACAATTTAATGAATACTTAATAATTAATCATTTTAAAACGTAAAAAATATCAAACTGATCACAAAATCTAAATAGAGCAAATGTCAAAAATAATTTATTAATCCTCTCCATTTCGATTTAATTTTGTGTTTAATACAGAGGATCAATGTAAATACTTTCTGTGTCATCTAACTTGTATTATACATTCATATGTTGCCTTAAAACACTTTGCATTTAGTTCTTATGAAGTAATCAATCTGTCAGGTTTATTTGATGTATTAGTCACTTTATGTCTCTTCGGAATTTGCATTTATAAATATTCTGTTTGCTATCTCTCGCACACCTGCCGATGAAAGATGTGCGGCGAAACATCAGTCAATATCCGATTCATGCAAAACATGCAAATACAAGCACTACATCATCCCAGAAGTCTCCTCTCGACACATGGCGGATTGTCTCTTGAATATTTCAAGCGATGAGGACCAGAGGCCAAGCACTCAAAATATTAGCCAATCAGAGTTACGTATACCTCAATCAGCCCCCGCCCACTAGTGGTGTTTCCACGGTTACAGGCATGTCAGCTCTCATAAGAGCAAAGGGCTGTTGATCCGGGCATCCTGGGTAACTCTCCTCTCAGGCTTCTCATTACGCTGCCTCTCGCTCCTGCCTGTCTCGCTCTCGCTCTTGTTCTCTGAGGGGCTGAATCATACTTAACCACTGGATCAGGAGAGCTTGTCCCTCCTCTCGACCAATGACAGGCTTCGAGGCGCTCACAGAGTGCAGGTTTAAAGGGCAGGCGAGATATAAGAGGACCCACTGAAGCACAGCGCACCCGTGTAAAATTCAAAAGCAGGAGACAGAAATTGTGACTAAAGCTTCAGAGATTTAAGAGCACAAGCAGAAAATGTGTAACTGAGGATGTTTAAAGCTTTCAAAGGATAACGAATACTACATATCCCTGACCCTCCTGACAGCCCGTTATAAAATATACCTGCGTCTCCTATCATGGTGCTTTTTTTTGTATAAAAAGCCAAAAAAGGGAAAAAATATGTTATGTCCTTGTAAAATGTTCATAACATTTAGAACAAAGGGTTTCAGACTTTTGATGCCAAGGTCCTTCATATATAACCATCACCTTACAAGATACTCCTTCATAGGAAATGAAAACAGCTTTATATTTCCATGTATAAAGGGCTCATTTATACTGGATATGAAAATATTACATGTGATAATGCCAAATAAATAATTATATTTCTGATTACATATGCATTTAATGATTTATTAAAATATTACTTTATTTATATATAAACTGTGACATTATATACATTATATATTGTATAGTTTATTAAATAGTATATTGTTGATATTATATAACAATTTAAATGTAATGTAACGGACAAAAATCCTGGAATGTTTTCATCAAAAACCTTAATTTCTTTTCGCCCGAAGAAAGAAATACATAAACATCTTGGATGACATGGGGGTGAGTTAATAAGGAAATTTTAATTTGAAAGTGAACTAATCCTTTAATAGTCAACAACAGAATAAAATTAATCTGCAATTAACCTGATTTCTAAAAATAATAATCATGAATTAGCCTTCAGACACCAGCTTTGAATATCAGAGGTTCCTAATAATACAAAATCAAATGTTTAATGGAGAAACACAGAATGTAGATATGTGACATCGCACCTGTCTGACTGGTGGTGACGTTGACGGGCACTAGTTGACGTGGACTGGGGCTGAGATCTGACACTCCATTCAGGGCTTCAATGTTGAAGGTGTAATTAGTGTGAGGCTGCAGTTGTGAGACCAGAACTCTGGGGTGTGTCAAGCCAAACTGCCTGGGGTTGAAATGTGGAGCGCTGCCACAGGGAACGCACTTCTCACTGTCTCCTGCAGCCCCTGCTTCTCCAGAGCACTTCCTGCAGTGGACACTGTAGGTGACATCTCCACGTCCGCCACTTTCACGAGGAGGACTCCACTCTAGAGTGACTGCAGTCTCGTTCACCGAGAAATAGGATTGCCGGGTGCCGAAGGTGGTCCTGATGAATGTACACACAAGTAAAGCACATCAGTTGTGCACTTAAACAAATAAATCATCAAAACACAATAATGAACAGGATTTTTCAATGCTTTATTTGTATTAATATTTAGGAAGCCACAAGCCCCTTAGCTTACTTGTACATGACATAGAGCGAGGGTCTGTTTCGGCCCTGTAGAAGCCTCTCTCACACACACACTCAGAGGCCTTGTCCTGGTGCGAGTAGCTGTGTGGGGGGCACTTCACGCAGTACGCATCCATAGCAGAGGCCTTGTAGAAGCCTGACCGACATGCTATCGAAGAAGGGGGGTAAAACATTTGATTGTATTCATATTCAGAAATAATACTATTATAATACGTTACATATAATATATAGAAGTATAGGTAATATAAAATATTAAAAGACAGATAGATGTACTCATGTACACATCTACATTCGGTTCAAAAGCACTTATAGCATGGTTTTTCCTTCTGGATAATCAATGAGCGTTTTAACATTGTGTAATAGTTGCATATGAATCCCTCAGTTGTCCTCAGTGTGAAAACATGGATCTCAAAATCATACAGTCATTGTTGGAAAGGGTTCAAATACTCAAAAATGCTGGAAAATCAAAGAATTTGTGGGGCATCAAGGATTTTTCTAAAGAACAGCGGGCAGTTTAACTGTTTAGGACATACAAAGGACTCATAAACAACTATCACTAAACAAAAAAACACAGCTGTGGATCATTCAGGTAAGAACATATATATGAAATATATTATTCATGTCAGTACTAAGTAAACAATAACATGCATTTGGTATAATCCCTCTTATTTTGGTGAAATAATTCACTACTGTATTTGCAGATTCTGCAAGGTGTATGTAAACTTTGACTTCAACTGTATATACACGTATACATATAAAACATACAGTATATACACACATACTTGTTTTACTATTTCTTATAACAAGACATATATTGTAATTATATTTCTGAGATATTTTTATATAAAACAAAAAAATCATTACAATAAATCACTTAAATTATTACTTGAGAAAAAATATAACATACATAAAATTATATATAAATACATATATGTGTACAGTGTTGTGCAAGTTACTTCCAAACTGTAATACACTATAGATTACTTGTTACTGTTATTTAAAAGTAATTAGTTACCCTACAATATTACTGTCTCAGAATTGTAATGCTTTACATTACTCCTGTATTACTTTTGAGTTACTTTCACCAAAATAACTACAGAAGTAGATCTTAACATTCTAAAATGACAAAATGTACTAGAGCCCTGCACGGGCCTCAAATTTAGGCCCTGGCCCGAGATGCTCAGGCCCTCGTGTCTGGCCCGTGTACGACAGCTTATCAGAATTACCGGCCAGAGTCCGTCCCTAACCAGTCTTTTTTTTTTTTACGATTAAAATAGTTCCGTTTTGCATGTAATGGCAAAGTGTTTATATTTCGTTTACGTTTTTTTATGAAGTTCATTTAGAAAAACGTTTGGAGCCTTTTTTGTTCATTAAATACGTTTTTTATTTCTTAAAAAGTAACGACCAAGCGTCGAGCGGCAGACCGGCAGACTGAACCCGACTTTAAATTAAATATTTAAAATTTAAATTTGGGGCTAAAAGTGTGTTGTAATGTGAGCGTTACTGAACATGTAACGAGTAAAATATTACAGAAAATTGACTAGTAATGACTTACACTACTGCATTACAGCAAAATGTAATCCGTTACTGTAATGCATTACTTTTGTACCGCGTTACTCCCAACACTGTATATGTACAGTATAATGTCTATCCTTCCATCCAACCATTTCCTTCTGAAGAGGAAATACACATACGCTGGTGTTTATCAATTAAAAATTAGGTCATTTACATATAGAGATTTTTTTAAGTCACAGTAGCAAACACAGCCTGTTGTGTGCTAATAATACAAGCAAGTGAAAACAGGTTCAAGTAAATCTACATTATGACTGATGTTCAAGCAAGAAACCTTACGTCTGACTTCTATTAGTCAGCAATTGTAGGTTATAAGTTATTTATTTTCGTATATAAATGAGGAAATATGAAGCAATGGGAAAAGAGGAGTTTTGTGATGTTATCTGAGGGAGGTTTCCTCCCAGCTCTCGTCACCTTCTCCAGCGAGGCATAACTAACATCCCGCTGCAGCATTAGCCTGACTGGAGGCACGTGGCAGCCGTGTTTTCTGTGTGTGTGTGTGGGGCCTGGGTTAAGCTGGAGCTGAGTGAGTGTCATCAGTGTGTGTGTGTGTATGCATTAGAGCACTTCCCCTCAGGGACGCCGTGCCAGACTCCCATGTTGCCCCTGAACTAAAAGCAAACCCTATATTTCTGCAAACACATCCCAAACATGTCAGTTCTTATCAGCCACAGCACAATGCCTCCAACATATTTCCCTTTTCAGGAGAGGCTTTTCAAAGAGACTAATACTGAATATTAGACCGTGCTAATGGAGTGTAGAGTGACGACAGCTTTGAGAAGCAGTCAGAGGTGGATATAGTTTTGAGAGGTGTTGCTTGTAACTAACAACGTTGAGTTTCACTACACTGTAGTTAATAACTCAAACACAGATGCTGTCTTAGACTCCAAGACAACTTCATTAGAGAAGTTAATATTCACACGTCATACTTTTTATCCACCATACAAAAAAAGTTTATATATATATATATAAATTACGCAAAAATTATTGCATCACAGCCATGGTGTCTCTCACACACACACACACACATCAAATTACTACAATTATTATATATTACTATATATTACTATGATTATTATGTTTTAAAATGATAATATTACAGAAATATTTTATAGAAAACATATCATAACTTTGTTATATTATGATATTTTTTAATCAAATAAAAATTCTGAAATATCATTACAATAAATTACTACAATTATATAGATTTTTTCCCAACATGATGTTCAATGCAGGGGCCAGAAAAATCCCATTAGTAATCAATAGAAGTAGAAAAAGAATTACATTGCACACTTTAGAATTTACACTCACTTTCTCGACCTCAATCCATTAACTGATGCTCTGATTTACCACTACATTACCATTAATTTATAGCCGGAGATTTCTCATAATCAATAAGACAGCTGTCCCTCTTAATGAATTAATCAACAACTAAGTTCCCCACCAACCAATCAACAGCGGTTTATTACCAGTATGAAGCGTCAAAAGGTCAAATGAGTCAAAACATGAGCAGATGTGTCTTATAATTGGAGATAACATCGTGTAAAATGCCATATTCTTATGGACCAGTCCAGTTTATTTTGATAGTTATTTAATATTTTGATCAATTTTTTGGCCTAAAATTGATTTCAGGTAGGCTTTCTTCAAAACGAATGACGAAGATTTCTCCATCTATCTCAATCTAAAGCCACTGACACAGCCACACACACACACACATTGAATGAGAAATGAGTAAAGATAAGATCCTCTCACCAGGAGATCTTTCTGAGAGATTAAAGGAACAAGAATTTTCTCTAAATGCTTTTACTTCAATCTGCCGAGAGGCAATCGGGACCAGCAGAATTAATACTGCTCTTAACAGGAAAAACGCCTATTTTTTCATTCTTGCACAGTGTGAAATTACTAAATCTATCCTTTCTCAGTGTCACGCTGACATTATTTTGTTATCTAGCCATGCTATATTTACGGAAATGTCACAATCCACGATTACAAATATACAAAAAGCCATTGTTTTTTAAAGCCAGAGCTCAATGGCTTGGTTCCTGGCTGCTTTTCTGTATACACAGATGTGGAAATACACAAAAAAGCCCTTTTCCCAAATGTCTACACTGCTGTACTAACTAAAGCTTTATGCTAACAGGCTTACTGAATTCTGGCACAAATCCGGGAGTATTCACTGACCTAAATAATTCTGAGTTAAAACATAGTTTTCAGGGTTATTAGGTGAAGTTCTGCTGCATGGGGTGTAAAAACACTGATATACTAAGCTAAAACCTGAAGAACGCGATTGTTTCTCCATCACCTCTGGTGGTCAGCGTGAGGTAAGAGGTGTAAAGTCTCCGTGGTGGTTTGGAACGAGGCCTGAAATAAAACAGCATGTGTGTATTATGGTTTTGCACCCTCTCTGTGTTCAGTGCCAAACCAGAAAGCCCGGCCTTTTGTGGAACCCAACCGGTATAGTGTGTCAAAGCCAGCGCAATAGCAACAAGGCAGATTTCCACTACGCCTGCTAACCGCAAATAACTATGTTAAAGGCTATGGAAAGCTGTGAAGGACAGATCCAGGAGAAGCAATTTACCCTTAAGTAGAAAGCAGAAAAGCTCTGGATTAATTGGTCTGAGATCATCAGAGCTTGAAAACATCCTCCAGCAAGGTGAGTCCACCGTAATGAAATCTTAATTTAGGCAAACAACATGAGTGAGCATGATGGTTTATGCAGGTTTGGTGCTGGTATAGCCAAGCTATTAATCAATTACACTCATTTTCTATTAATTTGTTCAAAGCATTAAAAATGCAGTTCATGCCCTGAATACAGCTCTTTTATGATGAACATGTCTCTAATATATAAAAACATTATAAACATTTATTCACTTTTTATTAATATTTAAAAAAAAAATGATCCACCAAAATCTAAAAGCTATGAATTTTACATTGAGCAACAAAATGTCAACACGAATTATTGATGGGAGAGGAAAATAATCGATGTAAAACTGAGATTCTACTTTTGCTCATGAGCAGAAGACAGAAAAGTGGAACATCTCAGAGAGATTTCAGATGGCTTACTTATCAAATATTTACATTGGTGTGATTGGTGTCCCCTTGGCTCAAGATAATCAATAGCTTTTATATATGATACCTTCAGACAAAGAGACAGAAAGAGCAGCACCATCATGGGAATTAAGTAAGAAAAAGCAAGCAAGAGAAAAATGAGCAGTGGAGCGCTTGTGTTTTTTTTTCTTCCAGTGAGGAGGAGGATGAGAGACATGTTTGGAGAGTGTGTTTAATGCCCGGTCCATGGGGACGAATGGTTGCTATTAGTGTATTTCTCATTCTGTCTGCAGCCTTTGATTCATATTGAATGAGGCAGATCAATAGACATCAACCCACCACCTGAACAGCTAACAGAGACCCTTCTCCATGACATGGATCAGGGACACCACATTATATTGTTAAAACTGAATAAAAATAAACACAAAAAAATACTAATACAGCCGGAAAAAAAACAATTAAAGCTTAACAAATATGTATTTAAAGACAAGTTAATATAAAGTACATTTGGTTTCCTTAAAATACAAAAAATGTGAACTAAAATAGAAACTTAATAAAAGGCTTAGAAAGTAAATATAGAAAACTACTTAAAACAAAAAAAAAGTGGAAAATTTGAAAACTAATGAAACCTAAACATCTAACCATTATATATTGTAAGACGATAATAATAATAATAAGACACTAATCCAAAGGTTGCGAGTTCGAGTCTCGGGCCGGAAGGAATTGTTGGTGGGGGGAGTGAATGTACATTACTCCCTCCTCCTTCAATACCACGACTGAGGTGCCCTTGAGCAAGGCACCGAACCCCAAACTGCTCCCCGGGCACCGCAGCATAAATGGCTGCCCACTGCTCCGGGTGTGTGTTCACGGTGTGTGTGTGTTCACCGCTGTGTGTGTGCACTTAGGATGGGTTAAATGAGACAAAAGTTTTGGCTAAATCAAACATAAATGTATTACTGTGTTCAAAGTACAATGATATTACAATCCAATACCATGGCATTACCAAAGTACTTTTTGTAAGGATAGATGATACAATTTTACAAATAAATTAAAATAAAATATTGAAAAAAGAACATGACATCCATGTCCAGTCAATCCAGTTAGGTGAATACGTACACCAGTCTTCAATGAAGAAGATGAAGGGAGTTTTTCTCAGATATGACAGACGGACCGATTTTCTTCCCCCCTGAGGGGGAGAGTGAGACCGTAAGAGTGACATGCCTGCTTCCAGCACTTCAGGTGCCCTTTTCAATTTAACAGCATTGCGGACCTACTCAGAAAAGCAGAACAGCGTAGCAAAGGTAGGGTCAGTGGAATGCTGACCGCAGGGTCCCGTACCCACAGAAACCGCGCATTCTATTACCTATGGAGAAAGGCTTATGTACTAGTTTCCATGGCAGCATAATTTCAAAACGTTCCCTTCATTGAGTGTGAATCAAGACTTAAATAGTGGATCTCCAGGGGGATTGAAGAGTGAAATTTGATCCACACGTAACGAAGGATTCGTACAAACTAAAGCAAAGAAAAGCGCTTGGAAACATTTGCATCTCAAACACTTTCAAAGGACTTAAAATAGCCAACCTTCAGTGGCATGTTTCATGTGCTTGGCCTTCAAAGGGACAAATATGGGCTCCTCTAGACTAGCTCACATTAGTATTTTGAAGTATAATCATAAGGCATTCTCTTTTATGCATGCAACATGAAATTTGATGGCGGTCCAAAAAGGCGCTAAGAATGCGTTGCCGTTCATGATAAGTGAAGCTCAGTTTCTTACATCTAGACTTTGATGTTTGCTCACCTTGACTCACTGAGGCCAAACAGACAAAATGCATCAATATCAAAGCACCACTTTCCATATGACATGATAATCGAGGCTAACAGTTAGCCTCTAGGGTATTTCAGCATATTTGTCTATGGATATCCATGTTTGCATTTCTGTTGGTAAGCAAATGACCTGCTGAGCCCTTTGACATACAAGACTAAACAAAGGTCTTCACATTAGCAGAACTCGATCTCACCTACAGGAATGGAAGTGTTCTGGTGATTATAGCACTGTATTGATTTAGCATCCGATTGCACAGCAGAGACTTTTTAAAGTCTTTTCAGCCATTTTTACCCTGGCCATTAGGCAATGTAGCATTGATTTTTGGAGAAGGAAAAAAAATCCAACCCATCCAGGCTGACGAATGGAGAATGGTAGAGTCAGACTTTCCTCAAAGCTCACCCGCTAGGAACACAGCTAAAAGGTCATTCGCAATATTCACACAGAACCAGCCTGTTGTTGGCCTAAACCACATCTTTAACCCTTTAAACAGGAAGATTATGGAGGGAGTTCATCCCAGAAGCAACTGAGGATATCAGACCTTCTCAGAGGTCAAACTCTTTAGCTTCTCCAATAACCACGGTTGCACAAATGATTTAAAGTCACATAACACAGCTTCTACCTGGCCTTCAACATCCAAAATACCTGTCCAATTACCTCAGAGGTGTCAAGAGAGGGTTTAAGCGTCTTCACTGCTGGATTTCTCCTTTGTCTCAATCTGCTCTCAATCTCCCTGAAGTGCCCTTTCTTTCCAAAGGCTATTTCCCGCTTTCCATCCATCATGCACAGCGTGACAGAACCAATCTCCCAGGCTTTGCTGGTACGCCTAGCAGGAACATCCTATCAACCTAGAGAATATAATGTCCACTTGAGCCAAAGACAAAACGTCTACTTAATCCCGTGAAATAACTGGTAGAAGCAAGGTGGACAACTTTATCATGTTCCAAAAGCGGAGCTCTACAATTTTCCATAAACCATCAATTCCACCTACAGCAGATTTTCCAACTATGAGAAGAATCACAAACACAATAAAACCACTTGCGAATTATATGATTGCGGAGCCTATGAATAAACATCCAATAAACACACACAAAATAGCTAGATTTTTGCAAATATATATATAGTGGCTAGGGTGTTTTGGTTGGTTGCTAGTTGGCTGCTTACTTACCCAAGTCAAATCTGCTCTATCTGGTCCCTAGAAATGGCTTCCTCATTGGCGCACATAGCTACATATTGTTCTATGGGCGTCCCGAGTTCAAATCCCGACTCAAGGACCTTTACCGATCCCATACCCTCTCTCTCTCCCACTTATGAAAATAAAATATATTTAAAAAAAATATCAAAACAACAATAACTGTAGTGCTTTCATAGAAGCTAATGGGGAAAAAAATTGTTTATCTTAGAAAGCATTAGTACTTGGCGAACAACATATTAGGGGTGGTTTGCATCCAGTCAGTTCTACGCAATCTTACAGCATGCTCAATATTTCCGTTTTCCTGCAGACTTTGTAATCAGTGGGGCTGAAATGAAAAGCAGGTGTGTTTAGAGACCGGCGGTCTTGCTGTTATTTCAGTGGGGTGAGCTATAGAGCGGGCGCAGAGCAGAGTCTGACCGCAGCTCTTGGGTGGAGACCTATAAAAAAGAGATTATCCATACATGTGAGAAAAGTAGCAATAAAAAACGAATTCTTCTCCACTTACCCGTGCCTTTTTTCTTGCTGTCTGTGCAAGCGTACAAAGCTACGCTGTATCAATTTAAAATCACAGGAGTTTAAAATAAAACTACTTCAAGGAAAGTTTCCAAAGCAATGCATTATTTCTGAACACAGAACAGCCATTAAAATAGCTGCTGAAGTCTCCCTCGTACTACTGTTTTCTTTTAACATTCTGTCATGAGAAATCTAAAAGATTTATTCATATTGATCTATTTAATAACCCTCCCACTGTCTAGAATTTTGCTTGAGAAAATCCTTGTCCTCTATGATTATAGAGGTTGATAACAAAATCCAGATTTGCATGGGAGAATGCGAGGTTGTACAGGTCTGTTATGACACAACGTAGACCAGATCTTTAAACCAGTCAGTGCCAGACTCTGAATCAAAGCTGGAAACTGGCTCCTCTTAAAAGACAGTCTCTTGTTTTATTGATAGTGGCTCCATTTCATTACACATGTGCAAATGCTATTGGATATTTAATTCCTGTCTCTCCTGTGGCTCCGCCTGTTTTATAAATGTGGGAACTTTTAATGACCAAGACATGATTACACTCTAACAGAGTGGCTTACGGTGAAGTTTTTGTCTCTTAAAATTAAAGTATAACCCCTCTTAACTCCAAAATGTAATCTATTTTTGGGTGAAAAGGAATGGTCCACAATGGGGAAAAATGTAGCATGTAGTTTTTTAAAAACAATTTAATGTCATTCAATATCTTGGTGGCCTAAGGCAGAAAAAAGTAAAGTAAAATAGATTAAAATAAAAAAATGGGATATTTGAATAAAGATTACAAACAGATTTTTTTACATGTGGATAAATGTGCACTGATGAGTCATGGACAATCAGACTTAGAAAATGCAATCAAGTAAATAGGGTCCATACGGATTCATGTTGACTTTAAATAAAGGAGTCTGAGTCAACCAGCAGGCTGTTTCTCCTGGTCATAAGGCCCTCTTGTCATCTGCAGCCCGCCAGAAGAATTATTAAGAGTTTGGAAAAAATAATACAAGATGACTGCTGGTTGCATGTGTCGGTGCCTCCACGTGCCGCCTTCCTCCCCAACACACACTGAAAAAATATATCTGAGTGCCATGAAGAGATAGAACAGAACAGGTGTAGAAACAAATCCCATTACAACGTCACTGTGAGGCAACATCAGAAAAGAACACAACATTGATAAACACTGTAGTGAGAAGTCTGAACAGTCCAGGCTCAACATAAACAGCAACTAAGATGTCCATTTACCCATTATGGGTTTTTTAACGGTTAATTTGACCAAACTTTGTGAAAATCCTCTATTAGTGTCATAATGTGATTTGTACATTTCTCTATAAAAATCATAATGTTAATATTTGAAATAGGAATAATAGGCCTATTGTGACTTTTAAACTGCGTTAGTTTCCTTAACATTTTTCCTTTTCAGTAAAGAAAGACTGAAGCCAGACTGTCAGTTTTACAGACTGTGAAATACAACTTCTACGAAACGCATGCAAAAACATTCATAAATTCATCCTGTAGACAGAAAATGAACATTCAACGATGTGCTAAACTCCCTAGATGAAATTTTAGAGTTCTGTAAGCTGTCTATGTCCCTGTATAATTGATGGCGCTCTGAGTCTTTGATGCCTTGGCTGTGGAGACTCTATTCCTGCGTTTGTCTTTCCTACAGGGGTCCACACCCAAAGACCCAGCAGCCAGATGAAAAAACCCTACCGGCTACATCTGGTAGCCATCCTGACGTTCTCCAGCAGAGCTCACAACGGTCTCGGTTTAACTGCTTTCTGAGAAAGAAATGCACAAATCTCAAAACTCCACAGCCCTTAAACCTATGAAGACACCATCAAAGGAAATTATGCGCTATGTAATTGTCAATAGCGATACCATCACTTGTTTTCCCATCAGCGTTTGATTTGGATGTCATTTATATTTTACTCTGCCCAGATCTCAGCATGCCAGCAATCTGAAACTTGAACATGTTCTACGGTTTCCTTAGAGACAACTGCACGCGAAAGAAAACAAGTATCATGAATCATCTGTGTTATGACAGTTGGACCATGAGCCTAAATTGCAGATTGGCACTTTGCCATCAACTGACAGGTTATTCCATGTTGTTTACTATCGGCCACTAAAGTGCTATTGATCTGAACAGCAGCTGGAGGTACAGAAATGGGTAGATGACATGTAATAGACAGTATGATAGAGGGCCGAGACGGCTAGACATTTTAGTCGGAAACGGATTAACTAGATGCCACTAATAAAAAGAGCATAAATATTCATTATTTTGACACAGTTCAAAGTAATGATTAAACTAAAAAATGTGGTTCTGCGTAGTCATTAAAATAAATAAATAAATAAATAAATAAATATATTATAAATAAATATTTTTACATTAAAAAATATTTTGTGAAGGTTTAATTTTATATGCAGGCACAATTTAGATATGTCCACAAAACTTTAACATTTAAGCATTTGGTTTTAAAGATCATGAGAAATATAAATTCAGTCGAGTGCATCCAAACTGGCAGGCAGTGTAGCTACACATGAGCATCTTTTTTTCCTTTAAAAATTTGTTCCAGAAATAATATTATTATCAAGGGTAAATTAAATGGCTATTGCAGATGTCTTAAGCTGTCTTCGCCAATAAAAGCTTCTCTGTTGGAAGAAAAACTTGCACTCGAAGCAGCTCATACACACCCTTCCAAACTGGCAATAAGCAGATAGCAATATGCTATGCAGAGAGCTCAAAAACATATGGGGAAGAAAACAGCTCAGGTCACTGAATTGAGCTGAATGTTGAATAGGTAGCTTCACAGTTCACCGAGCTGTAGGGGCTATCAGCATGTAGCAGTGACGGTTAAATGATTCAGTAAATGTATGTATGTCCACAGCACAGAAACAGTTTACCACGCTTCATGTGTTATGGAACCTAAATATCCACAGGCATGCTTTGCGGTCGGATTCTCTGGCAGCACCAGCTAAATACAGCAGGGTGTTTTTTTGTTTAGTTTTTTTACCAAATGATGATGTATAAATATAAATGTCTAAAGGGTCCCTGCTTCAATGTATAATATTATTTAATATAGTATGATTTTTACTATAACATAATACACTACAGGTCAAAAAGTTTGAAATTTCAAAACATTTTAAATACGACTTATGCTCACCAAGACTGCATTTATTTGATATTTGAAATATTATCACAATTTAAAAAAACTAGAAGAACTGTTTTCTTTTAGAATTTATTTGAAAATGTAATGTGCATCAGTGATGGCAAAGCTGAATAACACGTTTTCAGAAATCCTTTATAAATAGAATGTTCAAAAGAACAGCATTTTTATTTTTTTTAAATGGAAAGATTTTGTAGCAATTTAAATGTCTTTTTACTGACACTTTTAATCAATTTAATGTATCCTTGCAGAATAAATGTATTCTTCTTTTTTATCTTACTTAGCCCAAACTTGAGGTAGTGCATAACCGTTTCTGCAAATATATAAAAAACTGTTATTTTAAATTGTAATAATTCGTCACACAATAATGCTGTTTTACTGTATTTTTATTAAATAAATGCAGCGTTGGTGAACACAAGATATTTTAAATGATACAAGAAGTTTAAAAAATGTATTCCAGACTTGAAGGAAGGATCCAAGCCACTTCTAGAACATTGCAAAATTCTAATATTTTTGTTTCCCCTTCATATAGCCTCATTTTAAAAATGTAATTTCTGGACCTGAAAAAATCATGAAAATTACTCAAATCTCCATGGGAATTTTTTTTATAATATTTTTGTTTAAAAAATATTTTTAAAGTTATGTTTTTTTTAGTTTAAAGTTCTAAAATATATCATATTCATATATTCGATATACATATATCGTGGATAGTCAATAAGGTAGAGAACCACTGCTTTAAACGGTCCTGTCCATAAAAGGCAAAACGACTCAAATTTCCTCATTTCCTAATACCCATTCACCCTTTAGCCAACAAAAGCTGCAGAGAAGGTTTATGCGGGTGAGCTGAATGGCGACTGTGTCCGTGGTACAAAATCACTGGCCGAAGATAAACTCCTGCAATTCCAGCTTCATGCTGTCACCCGGCAGGCAAGCATCACGTGGTGAGGATTACAGATGTGGAAATCGAACTAAACGTCTAAGTACGTGATTACTAGAGCCTCTATAAAGATGAACAGCAGCAGTGTGTGGTAAGCTCAGGTCTCTTAACCATGTTAACCTCTCCAATCTACACTCCAAAATGTGGTTTTAGAGCACACACACACACACACGCTCATCTCCTAAAGCCGCCTCCACTGTGAATCTCCATTGGGGTGCTGACAATCCCATGACCCAGTTTCTCAGCTCAAATCCTATGGAGGAAGACACTCCAGAGCTCGTCAAAGCGAGATTACGGTCACAAAGAGCTCATTCCTGCTGCCCCTGCCCCGATGAAAAACACTCCATTCAGCCACAACCGTGTGAGCTTAGCATTGTAGAAAATACCCCTCGGGAGACAGAAGAGAGTGCCCATCTCCAGCTGGCATGCTAACAGTTGGGGGGCCATCGGGTCAGACCTCATGCCAGACCCAAACTCAGAAGCTGGTGTGCACAACCAATCCACTCAAAGACCATTTACATCCAACAAAAGCGCTTGATTGTACACCGAAGTGCTCTACGCTGAGAGATACGGGTAAGAATGAACAGCCCCGGTGAAAGGACTTGATACAAGAGGGTTTTTTTATCAGAGTTTACAACATACTTTCACAGACTGAAAGGTTAAGAGAGGATATGAAGAATGAAAGGAAAGAGAAAAAGGGATGAATCTACGGATGGCAGTAGAAAGAGTTTTAAACCAAAATGGATGGGAGGGGTTTCTGTTGGAGAGCGTTCGAGAGCTGCCACAATAAGACAAAAAGAAAAGAATGGAAGAGATAAATATAAGAGGCAGTTCACTGAGCCGAGGTTGTGGGAGAAGACATATCTAAACAGTAGCCGTCTCCCTCTATTTTTCAATGTCTTTCTATAGAAGGCCTTGTGGGTCGACATTGAGTGGTAAGTGGGCTAGACCGAGGCACTGTTAGAAGAATTAGAAAGAATCCGTGAGACGAAAATAACAAACAAGAGAAAGCTAGGGAAAAAAATTTAGGGGAAAAAGATGAGGAAAAGGTAGAAAGAATGGGAAAGAAAAGGGGGAAAAAAGAGAAATGTTTGTTAAACACCAGCCTAAATTTAGATGTAATACTTCTGTCCTTCTACTAATGCTGTTTTCAGTGAATATAAAAGCCCTTGCAGCATGAAAAATGGAGAAAGCCAGCATCAGCAAGCACTTCCAGAACCCACAGTGAGACCGCAAGGTGAAAACAGACCACGAGCTGTTTCACTTTCAGTCATTACGCATGGCATTACACTGTTTCTCAAGGAGCTGTTGAATTAACCAATTTCTTATTGCAGTTGGAGTAAATCTTTTATTTTGTGGTTATTTTTGAGTTACAGCCCAGTCTCGATCACTCTCAGTAATGAATGTTTGCAAAATGCTCCCCTTTTTCCATTGGTGCTGAATGTTTCTTTCTTCACTGAGCTGAATCTACTGCGCTACAGCAAATTATATTAATCCTGAGGGAGTTTAAAAAGATGAAGTTATCTAAATAGAAAGTATCGAGATAACAATGTATGACAATACACGTCTTTTTCTAATATGATGTCTTCACAGGCTGCATGCCAAAACCAAAAATACAATTGACTAAGACAGTATATAGACTCTCAAAACTGGAGTTTTGCATATTTTAGTCCAGTAGCTTTGAGATTATCTATATGCCATTATAAATGATATTTTAGCATGCATTGCATACACTTTTAAAATGTGTTTCTCTGTTTGGAAAACTATCACACATTATGTAAGCTAAACGTTATTAGCCAATTTTGGATATATCAAGCCCTTACTTTCGGTTTCTCACTTTCCCACCACTATCTCAACCACACACAGTCAAGAAGGGTTATCAAACCTGACTTGCACCTATCGCTAACAGCCCAATTAACAGATACAATCACTGATATGAGCTGTAGGACTCTATCAGCCGTGATGCAAACCAAAGAGCACTGAACTGTTTGTGATGAATATCCCACCCCCATCTCTCCAGTCTACTTCCTAGTCATGCCACTCAAATGTTCCCTGTACAAACCGCCTCTTTCCTGATCTACACTTCCACCCACAAGAAAAGAGTCTAGAATGGCTGAATGAATATTTAAAAGCTACAGCCATCTCAGTCCTGGGGTGGCATATGAGCGATAGGGCTTTGAAAAACCAAAGGCGAAGAGAGAAACAAAAGCTAAAATAATAATAATAATAATAATTACAGTGCAACCCTCATCTTGGCAAAACAAAAAACAAAAAAACAAGCTCCATTAATGAAGCCATTAGCACCTTCTGAGATGAAAAGAACAGTGAAGACCTGAATTTAAACCCGTTACCATGCACATGCGATAATACAGTTTGCAGTTTACCTTTCTCGGGGGATAGTTTAATTTGTGAGGTTTAATTTACCTAGCATTTTCTCCTTTTAATGGATCTTTTGTTCAGAAGTATAAAGATGTCAAAGTGTAAAACACTCCCTGCTTCATTAAAACAATAATGGAAGCAAAAATAAATAACTACAGAGCAATAAGATGTGAATCAAATGCCACTTCTGGACTGTCCTATAAAGATATATCCATATATCTATTCATCTACCTGAATTTCTATAGCTGAACTATATCTACCCATCTATCCACTCATCTATCTAGCCACCTACCCATCTATCATCTACCCATCAATCTATCTTTCTGTCTACCCATCTATTTTCTTCCCATCTATCTATCTAACCACCTACCCATCCATTTTATCTCTGCTCCAACATTTATAGCTTAACTATATCTACTAACACAACTACTCATCTATTCATCCACTTACCTACCCATCCTTATCTATTATTCAACTATAGGATCTGGCGATGCAGTCCCATTTTAATAATCTACCTATAATCCATCTTAATCTCTTCCATCCAATCATTATTTTGTTTTAAAGCACGCTTGAACTTTGTCTTGGAGTCAAGACAAAACCTTTAACTATATTTTCTACAGTTTATAACTGTGTAACCTCAAGTTTCTGTTACGCAACAAATAGTGTAATGCTAACGCACGCAGAAAGAACCTTTAAAGAAGCTGTGGATTTGGACACTTCTGCAATGTAAAACCACTATTGTGGTCACACTATTCATATCAAAGAGGACCGCTATAGATCAAGAGCACGTTTACTCAGTTAGCCACAAAAATGTTGATATTTTCTAAAGCAATCATTTGAGAAAGTAAAAGCAATAATACTTACGTTGGCAGTGTCCATCCACCTCCTCGAAGCCTGGCCGGCACACACAGCGGCCGATGGGCACCAGCCAACCTCCGTCAGCACTGCAAAACATCCGTGGTGCCTCGAGCTCTTCCGCATCCTCCACACAAGCGCCGCGCACTTCCACCAGCGCTGAATCGCCACCCGTCACCGTATCCGGGAACCGGGCCAGATTGAGCACCGCCAGAGGACAGCGCTTATAAAAGACTCTCACCGACACCAGAGCAATGCAAGCACCCAGATCTTGAAACGCCAGGTACAAACCCCTCTTACTGAGACCACTGATGTCTCGCACTTCCGTATTCAACTTCATGACACGATCCCCAACGTCTGTCTGCGTAAAGCTCTCGTCAGCCGCTATAGTGTCAATCTTGACATTTTGACTTTCTCGAATGTGGCGCAAAGGTGCGGCGACGGCATTGTTGGATTCATGGTAGTACACGTTAAACGTCTCCTTACAGGTTCCAGGGACTCCCGGAAGGCTGTTGCAGTCACGCAGAGTGAATTTGATCTCCACGTAGACACGTTGAGCACCTTCTCGCTGGATCAGTCCTGTGCGCAACCAGTTGTTCTGATTGGCTTCCATTACATTGCACACCTGGTACGTCCTCATAGGAATGTTCCTCTCGTCCATAACACTGATCTCCTCCCACTGACAAACAAACAAAAAGTCGATCAGTACAATGAGAAATACATCGCTCAATACTTTGGTAATTGCTCTCTGTACTTTGGTTCTGAACTTTCTAGGATCGTACAGTGGTTTCTAAAAGATTTTGACAGATGCATGATGGGCACTTTAGAGAAAAGGCTTCATTTAACTGTCAGCAAGAAGAAAGTGCATCTGACAGGCAATCAGCTCAAAGTTATGAACTGAACAGTCTCAGTTGTTTTGTTCATGCATAAATCAACTTTATGTTGCGTTTTGGAAACCATGAAAAATTATTTGGTTTGTTGGTTTGGCATTGACGTCAGTAAGTTTGTGGGTTAAAAATAAAGGCACGTAAAAGTAGCAAAGTAAATCTTTCAATTCAGAAGTGTAGTACGCACACTGCTGGACATGCCAAACCTTGAACGTTTCCCCTGCTTTATAAGCACCACACAAAAACATGAGATATTTCTCTTTACAGGCACTCGTGAATCGGAGCGTGACTACTTGTGCCAAGGTCACTATTACAATCCATCAACGTCTTGTGAAAATGGATTTGAATGAATGAAACGAAAGCGTGGGATGAGAACCAACTCCCACAGAGGAGACAGAGAATCGTTACTCAGCGGGTTGGCAAGGTTACTCGAAATGAGACTTTCCTACGACCCCCCACAGGAAACTCTGAAGAGTCACAGCCTGAATGTTCTCAGAGGGGAGCTGTGAGCATTTGTAGGGTTAGAAAGATCAAGTAAAGATCAAGCACTACACTTTAAATCTGGGTTGTAACAGCACTGGTTGGGGATGAAGTAACAGTTAAATATCTGTAAAAATAAAAGTAAAATATAACTGAAATGTCAAAGAAAATGTAAATAAAAAAAGTATTTGCAAAGACAAACTTGATAGGCCTTACAGATAGCTAGAACAACAGCTAGAAACACATCCAGAACACTTGAAAAAAACACTTTAGTTACCCAGAGTGCATTGTCTAGGTTGAATTAATTTGAACTATTATTCTGTAAACTCTAAACTTAAAAAAAAAAAAAAGCTTAAATATCCTTTTGTAAGGAAAGAATTTGCACTTATCCCAAAACCTGTGACAGTGGTTTCAATATCAAACTGCTTTCTGGTAAAATATTTGGCAAAGGTGCTGTGAGAAAAACCCAGGGCAACTTTCACAAGCCCAGAGCTTGTCAAAATCATAGTTTTTTTTTTGTTGATTGATGTATTTCGGCTGTGCAGACTTTCACAGGTACTTACCCCCTCTGGTGGATACGCTTCCAACCCAGATCACCTGGGGCAGACATAGAGTCGAGTAGAGTAACTGTAAAAGAATGAAAAGGACAGAAATACAGAGTTAATCAAAGCCACAGTGCTAGCAGATAACATTTTTTTTTCATTCGTTCAAATTTTTCATAAACAACAACTGGGTTTTTACACAGCATGATGTCATGTAAAGCATACAATGAATCATTCAAGGCTACAGTCTTTCTGATTAAAATATAGACAACGGAGCTCTAGAAATGTCAGAACCACTTGTAACAGCCTAATCAACACTTTGCACTTGAGGTTATTCATTCCAGTTTAATTTAGATGTTACAAGACATAAACAGTAGATTTATTTTATCAACCAGGCGCAATTATCTAAAGCCAGATGGGGTTATATATTCAGTCGTGACCATTACAAAACATGTGATTCGCAGCTCCTCACGCAGTCTTTTTGAAATCTGTTCTCACATCAATATTTTCAGAGGTTGATGGTGCTATTTATAACAGTCTTTCAATCTCCCAATGGTCGGAGCCCTGAACTTCCCACTTTGAGCCCCTTTCCAAACCAATTACATCCCTGGCAACCAGGGTGATTAATTCTTAATCACATCCAAACCTCAGATGTTCATTCTCTTTCACGCTGAATATCAACCTCTCCCTCTCCTGGCACGAGTGCGTGCCCTTTTGTGAAGATTTAAAAAAAGGAAATTGGGAAAATCAAAGACCATCTGGATCCAAATTCTAATTAAAACTGACAGCCAATGAGTTTGTGTGACATGCAAACAGTGTGCATTTTTAAATCGTGCTTTGATGGTTAGTTGATGTGGAAACATGGATTATGTTTGGTTTTATGGGTCATATACAGAGCAATTCAGAAATGTTGATGACTTGACACTCAAAGAGAAAACCATATGTAGAGTTAAAGCAGGATATTGCTTCTTAACCGAATACAGATTACGATGCTATTTCCCGCTGGTGCTCGTGTGGCTGTTTTCTGATGAGGGGTTAAAACCAGACAGGCCAATAAATCAGCCCAAACGATCTGGAAAGTATTCTGCTCGGCCTTTCAAAGACACATTTAATAAAACAAACAAATGAATACAGCAACAGGCCTCGCACAGCCCATTAATACAAACAGCAGGTAACATTTAACTCGCAGCAAGGCAAAATTTGTTCCACCTGAGACATCAGTTTTGGTTCAGCAAGCATTTTTAACAACTGCTATACAGTCCCTGATGAAAAGACTGGCGTGTTGTGCTTTTGGACACAAGGCTGCTTAAAATCACAAACACTAATGTGCTCAAACTTCTAAACCAGCAAGACGGTCTATGTTGACTCCCTGAACAATACTATTTTAACCAGCAAGACCACTTGGTCAACCAGTTGCACCTGCAAGATCAGGTGCAACCAACTTTACTGACAATGTTTTACAAGTAAACATAATTGCTAGCTAGTCTTTTAGCAAGACAAGTTCCAGACAGGGACTTACCAGAATAAACCAGCATGAGCATTATCAGATCTTAGCAGTAAAGAGCCCTTTAAAAACTTTTGCTAGAAAAATCATGGCAAACATGGCAAAACATGATTGGTTTGTATTTTTTTTACCATACTGATGCTAACAAAATTAATCCAAGCCATTTTTTCAATTTCAATCAAACCCATCTATGTTAGTATTACCTAACTAACCGTAGCAAGCTGACAAGCTTATGCAACCAAATGTCACAGAAACTCAAATGTTTAAGGAGTCTAGTTCTCGCTCCAAATTCCTTTTTCAAACAAATAGAAAGTCTTTCACTTCTTTGTCATCCAAAAGGTGAAAGATCCCTTTATTCTACCAGTCAAAGAAAATAGTTTTTCACAAAGCTGGTGTTTCTATGGCCCTTAAGGAATAATATAATCAGGCTCAACAAAAGACATGACGATACCATGGAATAAAATGACAAGATTTCCTAAACTAAAATCAATTTAGGTACCATAGAAATCAAAATTATGTTCACTTTTAAATTCCCTTTTCTGTCACTATTACAAGGCCAGGGTCATAACCTTAATAGGCAATGAAGCATCCACTTTAACAGTGGTTGTAAATAGCCAATTAAATTTAGCCCACATTATCCCGAATATGTTTACTGTCTTGTACAGGACCAGGCCAATACATGTGATGATTACTAAAACAGCTGGTTATAGAAGAGGATGGGGGCTTTTCTTCATCATTAGCTCCGAGCCGTGCAACTGGGGATATGGCAAATGCTAGAATCCCTCGGGGTGGCTGAGAGATCGTGCCACCTCAGTCCAATAGATGAAATTAAACATTAACACTGGGAAGAGTGCAGTGGTCAGCAATCACCTCCAATGTAAACAGGGGAGCAAAAAATTAAAAATGGAAAAGGGAGAAGGGTAGGTCAATAAATAGAGAGGGAAAGGATAGATAAGCAGCTGGATATATGTCCTCAGGGAACCGAAAAGGACAATGGGGTCACTCTCACTCATGGATAGCCACTGTCAGGTATTTCAAGTATTATTTACAATCATTCTATGACAATACTATTCTTAACTCTGAACATGTATATTCTGGCAGGATTCAAGACCATTGGGCATTAAGAAATGTAAAATCTACTTGATTTGCATGCATAAAATAAGGTATTTATATCCAAGAAGAGTATTCTCGCTAGTTTTATCTCTTTTGAGGTGAAGTGTGTAATCTCTTGTCTCACCATATATAATTTCTAAAATATTTCTCCTGAACAACCCCCCCACCACTTTCTGTCATTGGTCAGACAAATACATAGCCCCGCCCCAAACTCACACCATTGTCGAGTCTATTGCTATGTCAGGCTGATAAGGATTCTTAAACAAACAAAGCAACATTCTCGACAGAGCTGTCAAAAAACGGTATATGAAAAGAGTAGTATGACCAAATTCTCAGAATTCACAAAACATGTGAGAAGGAAAAAAAACGGGTGAACAATTACTTCTGCTGGGATTCCTTAGTGTGCATCATTTGATGGACACTTCAATATCCCACGAGAACATGGGAGAGGAACTGTGAATGTCAGTATAGAGACTGATGCTGTAAGTCACATCACAATGAAAACATGGAGAATATAGTATGTTCAAATTTCAATTATACAACATATTTTATGACCATGAAGTAGGTTCTTCATCAAATGTAGACAGTACGTGATTTCCGACACAGCTATAATATTTACTCTTTCCGGCAATTCTAGTTTTATTTTTATATAATAAAGAAAAGTATTTTAACACCAGCAAAAAAACTACGCATTTCACATTTAAGTCTCATAAGTCTTCCACATTTGTAAAAAATTATTGTATGGTTCAAAGAAAAGGACTCTGGGGCTACTGAAGCACAAAACACAAAGCCTGCAAAGACTGATATGTCGGTTTCCAGAGCATCCACTCCAAGCACGGAGAGCATATCTATTGTCAGAGATAGCTATCGTACAGCCGTCTTGGCAGAAGTGGTGGGGTGTATTTGAAATGCAGTCAGCAGTTCCTGTCAGTCACTGCTGGTGGGGAGTCAGAGGTCTGCTCTACTGGGAGGTGGTAAAAGAGCCTCTATTCTGCCTCAACAGACAGATGAGACCTGCCAAAGAGATCCAGCCTGTCCAGCAGAACATCACACTCATCTGACTCAATGCCCAAAACAACAGCCATCCATATACAGATAGACATCCATGAGTGATCTCCTAACGTCCACTGACAAACCTGTTTAACATGAATGAAGACGGTATTTTTGAATCAGACATATGTATGTGCAACCACACAACTTATTTGGATGGGTCCAAACAAGCCGAAGGTGTTTTCTTTTTTTGCTTTTATGCTACCTTCACGTGCTATCGTCAGAATTATCAGAGTTTCCTAGTTGGAAATCGGACATGAATCGCCTCTCAAGTTATATTTACAACTGGGAAACTGTAATATCATTTCGATACCAGTGTTTCTGAGTTGGACAGGCCATAAACTTCAAACATGGCGGAGGAAGAAATACTGCTGTAGTGACTTTAGTCTAGTGAATTTTATTCACTGTAGGGAATTGTATTTGTTTTTGCACCAAATCTACACTGGTTTCTCACCTTGTTTTATATTTACCTATATAAACAACCATTTGATGCATATTGTATGTAGGCAGCGAAAGCAGCATTTATTTGACAGAAACTACAGAATCATCAGCAAGCTGACTAACTAGCACAGTGCATTTATATTAAGGTTAATGTTTAGTTAATAGTTAAAGTTGTAGTGCAATAGTTCATGTTTATACGTCTAACAATAAATAGGACACTACTTTTTATTTAAAATCCATTGGATTTTACTATAATTTTCAATACATTTTGTCTTTAATAAGATTTCCTCAGCCAAATGGCAAGAATGAACCTGGTGTACATCATGATTCCTATTACTTCCACACTTGAACAAGACAAAGTTGTAATTGAGAAGAGCAAAGTAGAATATTTTCAATAGCACGCAAAGGCAGCATTAATTTAGTCTCTACTGGGAAATATTCAATTACAACAAATAGAAGATATGTCTTCAATCTCCTGTCACATTTTTGTCTCATTCAAAATTAGCAAAATAAAATAAATACTTTAAATTAAAACTAATTAACAAAAAGGGTTGCAAAAATGTGAAAATTTTCCAGTACATTTCTAAAATTGTCAGAAATTTTGGAAACTTTCCAGGATTGTTTGGAATCTTTCCGGGATTTTTCGAAAGTTTCTGGAAATTTACTGGAAATGTTCCACCCCTTTGCAACCCTAATAACAAATCACATTATGTAATAAGATGAAAAAGTACACAGTTCTCTTTTTGACTTATTTACCTTTTTGATTTTTATTTGAACCTTGTTTCCCTTCTTGATGTTTTTTTTTACATTTCCTGGTTAGAATGAACATTCTGCTGACAGAATGTCATAATCTACAGATCATGATCTTCACACTGAAGCCATAGGAACCGTGCCAAGCTCCAGACCACAGCACGAGATAGATAAGTCTTAACCAAGACAAAATCACCACACAATCAGTTATCACTCAGACAAATACCAGAGGACTACAGAATCATATTGCCAAACAGGCTTTGCCAAGATAAACTGTGCTCCACCCACTCAACGAAGGAAGAATGGACACTCACAGTAGGAAGCATCAAGTAAAAAGGAAGGATATACCTGTACTGATAAATTCTTATCTAAATGCATCACATGAAGCATCTAAGTGCTAAAAACTACAGCTGGTTTTGGGTAAGATCTTACTAAGTGTATACATTTATATTTTAACTTAGAAAAAAAATGACATGACCCTTAGACAGGAAGCACATCAGCATGGGAATTACAATGAACACAAGGGCCATTTCACAACCTAACAACGTGTATCAGGCATGACTGACTGGCCATGCCAAGGTCTGTTTAATGATGAGAGGTGTAAACAGGCTGCTGCCAGACATGGCATGAAATGGCGACCCGTGTGTTAGTTAGTGGAAGACAGCAGGGAAGACACTCTTGGGATGCCTCATTAGAAGCACAGACACACTCGGACCACACCTGCCGCATCGATGAGTCTGGGTGTGTGTGTGGAGATACACAACAGCGATAAAACTGCACCAGTGCTGGACATAAAAACCCAAGAGGGCGTGAAACAGGTTGCAACAACACAAGTCATAATTAGAGATTAAACTGGGCCGCACCAGAAGACGATGACATCACCTTTGAGCTTGTGGTTCATAACTGCTCTTTATAATTAAGGCCGATTAGTTTCTTAGAACACCACTTATGAGTAAAATGCTTGATGGAGCTGAAAAATACAGTTTGTCTATAAACAAAAAAAATTGTGGTTCAAGTTATGCACCAAAGTTTAATACTTAGGGTTAGTTTTTGGTTCAATTCCCAAATGAGCAAATTTCATAAAACAAATGTAATTTATTTTAACATACTTATTTAACTTCAATCAAAGGAAAAAGGCATGTCGTAATATGCATGAAACAGCCGTTTTCAAATTCGAAATGAGTCTCTAAGCAATTAAGCCTTGCATTAACAAAATGCAGGGGTCCAATCCAATAAAACCTCCCAGGAATCATAGTGCACGAGCTTCAAATCCCCAGGAGAGCAGGCCACCAGTAATGAGCATAGTGCTGTTAATGAGATACGCACAACAAATTCACACCGTCTCAGACATTAGAAAACATTAAGGCAGAGTATTAGGTACAGAGAGTAGAGAGCATGTTAATGAAGGTGAAGGAATGCAGCGACTAAAAGGGTTTTGTCCACGTGAGCAAACATGAACACAAAGGGATCTGTTTTAATCAAGTCTCATTACCTTACAGGACCGAAATATCATAAATGCAAAAACGCTAAGCCCTCAGACAAAAGTTCAGCTGATAAAACACAATGTCCTTTGACCCTTGATGGAAAGGTGGGATGTAAGTTGATCATCTTCCTCTGAGTGACAAGGGAAAGGTACAAATCTGATTGAAATTGAACGTGCAATCAGATTATAGAGAATCTGATAAATATCTCAGCGCTTTTAACGAAAGTCAGTAGGGTCCAGTTGGGGGTTTTGGGCTCCTTTGACTTTCATTGCAAAGGCAAGCAGTTAAAACATTTTTTCACTTTTATGTTCCACAGAGGAACAAGATATACAGGTTTAGACGACATAAGAGTGAGTAAATAAAAAAAATTTACAAAATTACAGAAGCTGAGGAAGATTATATTAAGATCACATTTCTACTTTCCATCAGCTCAGCTGTGAACACAGTGAGATACAATATGACACTGATATGCTCAAGTAAAGGTAAATAGGGCAATAATGAATAATCTCATTCAAGAGATTCACATGGTGTTTCACCCAATGGAACGCAGCCAGCTTTCCAGCCACGATCCAAAGCACTCATGTGCCTCTATCCTGAAATGCCACAGGCATCGAGACTCGTTCTACTGCATGAGCTGCCTGATCCGCAGGAGTCTGGATGCAGCCGGGGGCGATAAGGTCTAAGGTGTGCCATTCAGAGCAGCAGGAGAAAGAAAAAGTAATAGCTCTCATGTTAATAGTTTTGACTCATAAAAAAGAGATTACTCATTCAACTGAATCAAACAACATAGGCTCACTGGAAATACGTGTCTCTACTGCACAACTTTACCATACAATTCACTGCCATTTCGAGTTGAAATGAACACTGGAGACAGTGAAACAGCAACCATTTGAATTCCTTTTCACCTGGGCAGATTATTGAGTAATAGAATATAACTATTTCAGGCAGTTGTGGTCACACCGCGACAGGGCTCGTGTCCGTTGTAGACATTACTATCCATCACAGTGTTGCCAAATCTGTAGATTTCCTGTGGAATTGTTCAACTTTATCACTTTTGCTGGGGTTGTTTTTCATGTCCGCGGGTTGAAGCGACCCAATAACGTGTCAGTGATGCAAATACCCATTCATAAAGACAGACCCTGCGTCCCAATGTGCATACTATCTGCCCTAAATAGTATTGAAAATGACTAATATCACATAGAATTTAGGATGGATAGTATGCACATTGGGATGTAAGCAGACACTTTGTTCCTGAATGAATCAGCCGTTCAAACGAATCAATTGAATGAATGATTCAGTGATAAAATCAGTGACTTGGCAGTTTTATTTTTAAAAGAGTAATTTCAGTTATTTAAATAATTTAAATACAAACAATAGTTCTAAATTCAAAATTACATATTTAAAACATTAATCTCACAACATTGTTATGAATTTAAAACATCCATGCCACCTCTGAGCCTCTGTACATGTCTGTAAATTTGCCTGTATGCCATTTTGTGTTCTTCTGTGCCACCTTTGTAGTGGAAACTAATTTTGTTAATTATTGATTTATTTTGATTGGTAACTTATTCTTCTTATTCTACCTGTTCCAATTATATTTTGTTTCATTAGACATTTTGGAAAAGCTTATAAATATAGATTTTTTGAATTTGAATTTTTAATAAAATTAGAAAACAAATGCCATTACAAAAAAAAAAAACTGAATCACGTTAAGAAGTCAAATATTACCTTGCAATGTGAAGTCTAATTTTGTTACTGGACAGAAGGTGCTCCTGAATTTTTGACTGTGTTTTTTCAAATAAAATTTTCGATTGGGGGGAGGCACTTCAAATTTAGTCACTCTAGGGCACTACACTGTGTTAATCTGGGCCTGCATCGAAAAATATAAAGTAATAGGCTAATAAGTAAATAAACTGAATGAAAGTAATGGAGCAGTGGCCAAATCAGTCAGCAGGACCCCGGGATTTTTCCGGGCCGATGCGGAGCTGCAGGCTGTGCACACATCAATGCCTTTACGTTCGGGTCCAGTCGGGTTCGAAAATAAATGCGGTCGGGTAACGGGTTGGGTCGGACTCTGGTATAATTTCATTGGGTCTGTCTCGGGTCGGGTTTATCATTAAAAAAACATTTATGCACGTCGGGTTTGGGTAAGAAGTGATTCGGGTCGATTCGGGACGGATTTTAAGACCTGAGACAACCCGATCTCATGAAAGTGTGTATAAATAGTACGCCAAATAAAAATGAAAACTCGTGGTATTGATACGAAAAAATAAGCTTTGGCATGTGTATGCTACGCGATGGGTAGGGTTAGGGTTGTGGGGTAGATGCATATCATATGTACGCGAAAACTGCGTATCATATGCACGCCAACAAATTTCATATCATATGCACATGAAAACTGCATATTATATGCACGCAAACAAGTTTGTAACATATATACACCAAAGTCCAATTTTTTCATATCAATACCATGAGTTTTCGTTTTTATTTGGCATACTATTTATACGCATTTTAATGAGACCGGGCTCCCCGAGTAGACCTCTACTGTGAGGCAAAGGAGGGGGTGACTCAAAAACGCATTTTGCCCCGTTTGTGTTGTTTTACTACTTTCACAATTATTTAAAGTATAAAACAATGTTATTTATAGTAGGGGGGGACAACCCTCAGTTAGAGATGAACTCTAACTTAACTCATCATATGTATGGCTTTTCTGATGTAGTAAACTTGCTCGGATGCTCACCTGGTACAGCATTGCACTTGAAATGTGGAGAGCTGGGGACAGAGCTCCGTGAAACACGAGTCACAGTAAAAGAAAAAGAAGCTTGAAGTCTAGTAAAAGCAAGCTAAAAAGGCATGGTTGATTCAGCAAATGCATTATTCTCATGTTAGTGTTGACCTTTTAGCAACAGTCACAGGCTATTTTCTACTATGATACTTACAACAACCACTGTAACAAAATGTTACCAGATTAATATCCATCTGTTTTGAATAAATCTGAACTTGTTTTTAGCGCTACTTAGTTTTGTAAAATGTTCAAAAAGCAACATAACATACTTTTGCAGAAATCTCACCACAGGCATGCGTTTCCAATGAGTCCAAGTTGGAATTAATAGCGCTTGTCTCTGAGCTTTATATCAGTAAGATACATATGTTGGACATCAGACTAGTCCATTAAAAGTCATATGACCATGCAAAATTTGATTTTGTAATGCTAGATCCAAGTTTCCAACCCAGTTTCTTAAACCAAAATGTTCAATAATGAACTGCATGCAACAGCAGCACTGTCACAACCTGTAAATGTATCTTAAATAAAGTAAAAACCAGTCGAGCACTTGAACTATTCATGTATAAAACCTTCTTTCTACCAACTAGAAGGGGAAAAATAACCAATACCCTCGAAAAACAAAAAGAAGGCCACAGGTTAGACTAATCAACAGACTTCCTCAGACAATCCGCAAATAAGAGAGATGCAAATTCAGGCTTCTCTCGAAGTAAGTAGCTAAGAGATGGTGAGAGGGACAGTGAAAGAACGAGAGCAAGACAGAGCCTCGGAGCACAGCTGAATTGAACATAAAAAGTGTTTTCTGATGCTAATTTCCCGGCCAGAGTGCCGGGGAGGGAAACAAAAGCAGACGAGAAACCGTCACTAAATGCAGTAAGAACGTGCACAAAGGACGAGCTAATGAGGGGGACCTTAGCGCTAACTAGAAAAACAAGAGGGCAACAGAAGGCACTTATTAATAGTGAAAAGACCTTTATATGGTGTAATAGATTGTCACAGGTACCTATGCTTTAAATGTATTAAACAACCCTAGATCACTGATTCTCAACTGGTTTGGAGATCCAGATTTTAAGTGGCCCAACAATGCATCAAAATTGTTTCCAGTATCTAATAATGTGCATTAATATCATCATAAACTGCCTAAGCCTAATAATAAGCAAAAATATTCACATATTTGGGTTGCAAATGTCTACTTTGATGGTTTCATGCTGCTGCTACCAATAATTCAATGTTTCTTATCTGTCTAATTTGGCTAGCACCAAGTAGCCATTTATTTTTCTATCCAAACTACGCTCAGTTATATAGAATTAGGTTACAGGCAGCATATAATTAATTTATCTGAACAGATTAGCGACTAATTATTTGGTCTTTAACCAGCTAGTCAAGCACCACTGTTACAGATTAGTTGTTTTTACCACAAGTTTTGAGCTTGTGTGAATTAAGCTTTTTTTAGTGACTTCAAAAATGTTTCTGCAACATCTTTGCAAAAAATCTTTATTATCTCCAGAGGGGTGTAAATATCCAAGCACTGCAGTAATGTCTTCCAAAAACAGAAAATGTGCTGAGGAATCAGTCGTTTAGCCCTGAATGAAAACCAATGCAGTCATTAACATTAAATATGTGCCGTGTTTTAGTTTGGCCAGAAGACAGATATCAAGCATATGTCGATATGGGACATGTCTTCCAGCCTTAATGTAGAAAATGCTTACAAGACAAAAACTCCAGTACAAGAAGTTAATGAACAGTTCGTTGAAATGAACACAGATGTGCATCTGCTCACAACACAAACATTCACAGAACCGTATTGTAAAATCACCTCAGGGATACCACCAGCTGGCGGTTAGAGGAAGTGCACACCTCAAGATTCAAGATTTTATTTTTTTATCCGTCACATACACAATTATACAGAACATAACCAGCAGTGAAATGTAAGTCCTGGTAGCTCTGCTGCACACCTCTATAACAACTCCAATTTACACCAGCACAAATGATAACCCAATGTACAGCTCAAATATATACTTAAATGTAGGCTAATGATTATTGAGATGTGCTAATGTCAATAAAGCACCACCATTCCCACTGTCAAAGCCCTGCAAAGTGTTTTTAATTTCACAAATCCTCCAGTCAGCCAAAGACATCATGTCTAAATGCTCTGCACAAAATCCTATCTGATAGATTCCACTTAAATGTGTATTAAACCCACCATTGAATCTGCCTTCTGACAACAGCGCAATGGGTGGCTTAATCCTAATCTCATAACAATGCAAAGTAAACCCATTTTAATCCAGTGAGGTTAATTTACTGTCTGATTTTTGAAGGCTCTGATTTCTTAATCACTTCCCTCACTCAAAAAGCAATTTGACTTGTGGCAGTTTCAAACAAGTTAGATCACTCTCAAGGGTCAAAGTATGTGATATAGGCTATGCAGGGATCCTCAAATCTGGACCATTCCTGCAGAGTTTAGCTCTAACCCTTATCAAACACACCTGAGCATGCTAATCAGAGTCTTCAAGATCATTAGAAAATCACAGGTAGGTGAGTTTGATCAGGGTTGGAGCTAAACTCTGCAGCAGATTGGACCTCCAGGGAAGATTTGAGGAGCCCTGGTATGGGTCTGGGTGGGTTGTTAGAATACTAGTCTCTGTGGGAGCAGCTATCTCTGATCTCTCCTAATTAATTGTTTCAATTAAGCAAACGACTGTCTCACGTCACATCCATAAATCATTGTTCTCGGCATTGCCTCCAAACCATCCCTGGCAATGCTAAACACATAAAATCACAACATATAGTAAACACTGCTTTATTTAATCTGAATTGTCTTAAAAGTACTGACACTTTTCTTTTCTATTAAACATTATTTTTGCATATCCATTTATATAAACCATACGGCTACATCACATGTGACAACGCTCAGGATGGTTTTTCAAAACAAACTAACTATAGTCCAAAAATCCTAAAAATAAACTTTTGGGCGACATTTGGATCAAAAACAAATTCTTGTTTTTAATCCTTCCAACTCAGCAATGTGAAGTCAAATAATTATATCATCCATCAAATGTTGCTCTGCTAGCATTCTTGTTTTTGTTACTCAGAAGGGATCTTGAAAATCCTGAATTTTAACGACTGCTTACATTAATGTTTTCTAACTCCAAGACATATCCTATCTTTTAAACATCCGATTTTAATAAGATTGCCCCGGGAGATTAACGAATGTACATATGATTCATTATTGACCAAGTCCAACGAAATCCAAAAACATCCAAAGCGCAAACATGACAGCGATTGTGTGCCTTACCTTCATTATCCGGATAATTCCTCAAGGCTTGACACAACACCAATAAATAAAAAGGAGCAAGGAAAGAGTACATCCTAAAGAGAGCCATTTTCAGGCGGCTCCACGCGCCCACATCCCTGTGCGTAAACTTGGGCTGGTGAGCCGGTGGCTGCGCTGGAGAACTGAACTGAGCTGAGCTGGAGAGGAAAGAACGCGCCTGCTTCCTGGAGGATCCCACACTGGCGTGAACTGCACTCTCTGGCGACAGCGAACTGGATGAAGGGGGCGTTACGCGTGTGTGCGTGGCGTCAAAAGTAGTCGTGCGTGAGTGCGTTTGCTGGAGAACTTATTTAGTTGTAAATTGTGTAAAACATGCTAGTTATTGTCTGCATTCAGTTGGGATAGATAGATAGATAGATAGATAGATAGATAGATAGATAGATAGATAGATAGATAGATAGATAGATAGATGATGGATGGATGGATGGATGGATGGATGGATGGATGGATGGATGGATGGATGGATGGATGGATGGATGGATGGATGGATGGATGGATGGATGGATGGATGATGATGATGGATGGATGGATGGATGGATGGATGGATGGATGGATGGATGGATCATGAAGATAGTTTAAAAAGGTGATAGCTCTTATCTGAATTCAGTTTGGATAGATGGACGGACGGATGGATCTAGATGGATGGATGAATGGATGGATGGATGGATGGATGGTTCAGTTAGATAGTTTAAAAAAGGTGATAGTTCTTATCTGAATTCAGTTTGGATAGACGGATGGATGGATGGACGGATGGATGGATGGATGGATGGATGGATGGATAGATAGATAGATAGATAGATCAGAGGATCAAAGTCACTTTACTGCTCTTTAATGTTCTGTCACGTTCACCTGACCGTGTAAGTCATATCACAGGCATGGGGATGCAAAGTGAACCAAACACAACAGAGCCCATTAGACCAAAACCTCAATGTTTGGTATTTAAAGATGAAGGTCAAATCAATACTCTTGCTGCTCTTGGAAAAAGGCCACCGTTTTCCCCCTCTGCCAGCTGGTTCCTCCCACGCAGGAGCCCTCATAAGTTCTGTCACCTACCAAAAAAAATGACATCACATTTCATGTGGCTGAATGTGATGGCAGGGAGTGTAAATGAGATGTCTACTGTGTAAGCCCTCTCCAACAATGGCTGACAGACAATCAGGCACACTGCCTGGGGTGTGTGGAGGAGTGCCGGGGGTGTTTATGATGGCTCAGACGAGCCTGTACACACCACAGCTGAAAAATAAATGCAGTGAGTTTTCTTAGTGCCACTGTCGTTTTATCTGCATTTCTCTGTCTATCTCTTGCTGTCTATCACACTATTGGTGATAGGCAGGACACTCTGGAAAAACATGTGCATGCATTTTTTCTTTTACATGTCAATTAAAGGAATAGTTTTTTATTCACCCTCGTGTTGTTTCAGACTCTCTTTATGACTCTTTCTTTTGTGTAAAACAAAAAATATATTTTAAGCTAGTCACTCTGTTGAATGCATTTACCAGGGATAGGGAATGAAGCTTGTAGTCCTCATAAAGCATGTAAAACCACCATAAAAATATAATAAAAGTGTTCCAAACAACCTGAGTGCTAAGTATTTTGATGCCATACAGTTGTGTGTTAAGTGAGAAAAAGACCAAATTATTCACTCATAATTTTCCTTTTCCATGTATTCAAGAACCACTGTGACTTGATTGAATCAATGAGTTGAACACAAAAACTATTTGAGACTCACAACAACAGTTTATTCATAAATTAAACATTGCCATTTTTGTCAAAAATCGACTTACATTTCACATTTATAATTATATAAATGTTTTATATACCTTTAAGCTTGAAAGCATCGAAACAATGCATAAAGGGGAGTAAATGTTGACAGAATTTGACTTTTTTAATTTAGACTATTAATGACTTATATATTCCTTTATGAAATTCTTTAAACATTCTGTATCCCTAAATTCTTAAGGTTTCCATTTTCCATGAATTAATGTGACTAGATTGAATCAATGAGTTGAGCCTGAAAAAGAGTCATATTTGTGAACGAATCATTCATTCAGTTTTTTTAACTCTATTAAAATACATTTTGATGAGATTTGACTCACAAGAACTGCTCATATACAAATCAAATATTGTAATTTCTATCATAAATTGACCTATAGGCTACATTTTGTATGGATCATTGTATGATGCTTGTATGGTGGGTTTGCTTAATTTTTCAGCAAGCTTCAAAAAAACATAAAGCTAAATAAATTATGACAGAATTTTCTTTTTTGCATTATCTGTCTCTTTAAAGTATTGTATGTCAATAATCTAAAATTTCAAGTATTCAAGAACCGCTGTGACTGGAATCAGTGAGTTGAACCCAAGATTTGTGAATTAATCTTTCATTGTGTTTTTTGAGCCACATCAAGATAATCATTGCCAGTCTGACTTGTAAGACTGTTCATTAACAAATCTAAAATTACAATTCCTGTCATATATTAAATAGAAAACAGGGACATTATATTGAGGTTTTGCATAAAATTAAGCCTAAAAGCTCCAAAACAACATAAAGGTGAATAAATGATAGCAGCTTCTTTCTTTTCTTCTTTCATTTCTTTTTAAATCTCATATTTCTTTACTTTAAAATAACTAAGGGCCTGCTGAATTTTTAACCCCCCCCCCCCTACATGCTTCAGTGGCCTGTCAGATGAACCTTCCTGTTTGGGGAAGATGTGGTCACGACGTGTCTTCCACAATGTCTCCTGCTGCACCACATCCTAACATAAACCTGTTTCATTATTTAGAGGAGTGAGAATCTGTACCCATCAGCTTGAGAATCCAAAAGCTGTGGCAGATCCGAGATCTTCATGCCCGCTCTTATTAATGAAGTGGGAGGGACTTTGACAGGTGTAACAGGGCTGACAAACACATATCAACCTTCAACCTAAGACCTCCTGTTGGTTAGCGCAGATAGCTTGAGCCTAATGAGGCTTGCTGGCAAGCTCCAGAGTCCAGACAGAGCACGAATGATCATGTCAGCTGCAGCCGAGAGCCACATGCTTTCATATGTGTCTATCATGGATGTGTAAACATAGTGGATGGGCATAGAAGGGGGGTTTGCAGTGGAGCTCTTGAACTTTGAGCAGGGGCCCCTCTGGATCTCCAGAACCCTGCTGCTGCTGTATATGGGAAGAGCATTTAATATGGAGAAAAATATCTCTGAATGGGTTTCAGTGGCCTAACTGTGATGAATACATTCTTAGAAAAAGCCTTTATCCTTCTCTAGGCACCCCATATACTTGGACTATGATCTGGTTTCACTGAAGCTTTTAATGTTAGTGAGAGTCGTGGTAAATATCTCAAAGAGAGATTGTTAAAGTATTGTTAATGTGATTCATCTTAATAAATAATAAATTACATATATTTTTTATTATAGATTAATAATTTATCACATATAGACAGATTATTTACCAGTAATCTGTTACTGATTCCAAATTGCATGACAAAAATTGTAGTTAGTAACGTAATCCATTACATTACATATTTTAAGTAATCAAAGTACTTTCTGATTATTTTTAGATTACTTTTGAACTTACTTGTTTATCACGTTGATTTCAATAGGACAGGATCTTGATTCATATCATTAGTACTGGGTAGTAACTGATTACATGTAACTTAGACTACATCATTTTATATTATAAATTGACATTTAAATCCACTTCCACATTACTTTCATGAACTTGGTAACTCCTAGACTGAACTTCCCAGACTGCTGTGTCTCTCTTGTGTGGTGCCCACAGAGCAGAGCCATCTGGGACAGGTTAAACGAGGGCCGTGCCACTCCACACAGATCTGCTTCTATGGGCCCCATATACTGACCCTAGGGTTCCGTCTACTGAAAGAGAGCCTTGCCCTGTCTGCCATGGAACGGGGGCCGGGTCTTAGGTCCCTCCCGCCCCTCTGGAGAGTGAGCATTGTGCACTTGCCTCTTCCCACACTCCTGCTCACCTCTGGTGGGCGGAGCCTGGACCCCCGTCAATCAGCCAGCATGCTGTCCCTGATGCACCGCAAGCCAGCACAAAAGAGCTTTTTTGTTTTCGTTTGGTTTTGTGCAGCTCTACAAAAGTGTCTGGTGCAGAGAAAGAGAAAGAGAAAGGGCTGCTTGTATGTCTGCTGCAGGTTTCTGGAAGTTGCTAAGGTTTCTCTTATGTGGTAAGGTTACATTGAACATGCACTAAGCTACTTCTAGTAAAATAAAATAAAAAACTCTTGTTGACAGCCTTTTTTCTAGGGCTTAAGGCTTAAGCCTTGTCTGTGAAACCGGGGGATAATGTTTTAATAAGAGTTAAACAATACAGACCAAGAGCAATTGAAAAATTGAAGTGATTGAATAATAATTAAATTAAAAACAACAACACTTAAACCAATATATAATGTGTTTTTATGTGTATAGGGGTCATTATGGATCAGTTTTAAAAAGTAATGTTTCATCATTATTTACTACAGAATCAGCATTTCATGGGTTTAAATAAAATATGTTTGTTAGAAGAAGCAATAAAAAACAACTCTGTGTATAAAAACCACAAAATAAATTCGATTGCAACAAATTTGCGACAGCTGATTGTAATATTGTGTCTGTTACAATAACATGCACAATACACGGTAGTATTTACAAGAAAAGGTCCAGGGAGTCCATGCATTTCCTGGAAAATGCTACCGGATATTTTGACTATGTCATCACTCTCTGAGAGGGAGAAAATGGTTGCTTGAGCGACTTCAACATGCTCTCTGTCAGAGACCGTAACATACCAAATACATAATACACATGATAATAAATGTGTTATTCGCTCACTCAAAGTGACAGGGGATTTTTTTGTGAAATGAAGGTCACTGTATTCTCAGTTGTTCATAAGATTAAGGCAATTATCAAAGTTTTATAAAATGTTTACATTTTTAATAAAATATTATACATGTTTACCTGATTCGTTACATTTAATTAGGGCAATTAAAAAAATGTGAGAAGACATTGTTGAAAGAGCATATTGCTGGGAAGTATTACCAATATGTACTGAACTATTCAAAAAGAAAACAATTCAACTCTGTACCAAGATCCTCTTAAAAACCACATAACACATTACCAAAACCATTTCCCAATATCTCAATCACTTTTCCTTTCTGTTGTGCTTCCTCAAACACTTACACAACACACCCCTGGAAGAACAAAATCTTGCCAGAGTTGTTTATTTTAAAATGTCTCTGAATATGTCTTCTTCTGCAATGTTTGAGAGGGCACTGGATGTCTCTTTTAGATCACAGAGGAGAGAAAAGACTCCCATCCCTCTGGCGTGGTTATATAATAACCAAGAGAGAAGTTTTTTCAGTGCCGGCTCTGTGATGTTGCACATCACTTGGGTTCATTGGGTTTCTGTTTCCATCGTCCCTGTCAAAGATGCTCCGAAAAAGAATCCCGCTTTTCTCTCTTCAAGGCAGAGAAACGGATCAATCCATAATGCTCCGGTGCGGATTAGTCTTTGTAATTATTTGAGATCTCATTATCAAACAGCTGCTCTACCTAATTTAATCAATAATTAGTGATAAGACATCCAGCATGCGTTCATCTGCAGAGCGGGACGGCATTAAACAGGCTACAGCGATTCTTATGGTCTCTTTAAGTAGGTCAAGATGCAGGGTTTTCCTTCAGAGTTATGCAACTTCAGGCTTCAGACTACAGTGATTCAAAATACACAAGAGAACGAGGGATATTTTTAAGAATGCATACGCCTGGATTGTGAACATCACATTTCTATTGCTGCAGCAATATGATTAGATATATTGCCTTGCATAGCAGATATGTCTGTGTTGCATTCACACGGCTTTTTGGATCTAATAAAATTAACTCTTATCTATAACACACATTATTTGACCTCTCTCTCAGGATGACAATATTTTTAGCCGAATGTTGACTTTATTAACACCATCTCTTCCTAAACACACCGGGTCCCTTGACAGAACCTCAAATCCTCAACATATAGACTGTTTCCTAATCAGAAGCACACAGCTGGGCTTTCTGCCCCAAAACATTACTGGTCTGCCATGACCCTAGTTAACCTCTCTATTTAAAACACCGAAAATCCCTTAAGCAAACTCCAGACTCCTATCTCTTCCACGCAGCCTCTTAATGCCAGCCTCGGGAAAAGGAATCAAGAGCAAGTAAAAAGGCAAAAGAAACCAGATGTGAATCAAGCCCTGAAGTTAGATTACATTTTGTAGCCTTTTGTACGGTAATCACACAAAACGTTGTCTAAAGAGGCCTTTCTGGCAATGAGACTGAGAATATGCTGCTGTTTTGGCATTAAACCTGTGCTGTGTTGTATTAAAGATGTTTAAATATGGCTCCAGGACGTTAATGAGACAAGGATGTCCAGTCGAACAGAGCGCAGACGCCTCTAAGTCTCCGCGTTCTACCTGAGTGACCTGAGAGAAAATGATGGAGCAGCCTCATCTGTGCTGTATTATAGCTGTGGTCTATGTGAAAGGTCTCTGTATCGATCTATAGGACATCGATATTCATAACCAGCAATGATAACACTGTCTCTCCAGAGTCTGAGATGTCGGAAGGGATAAGGTCAGCCTGGGTTTCGTCTAGTGGTGTAATGAACAGCAAAAAACGATTATTTATATATATATATATATATATTTAATATATTACTATATATAATATTACTGTTCAAACGTTAGTTTTTTATCATTTTGAAAGGTATCTTATGCTAAAAAGTCTGCATTTATTTAATCAAAATTACAGTTATATAAAAAATATTATTACAATTTAAAATATTTGTTCTATTTTAAAACTGAATTTATTCCTTTGATGACAAAGCCTTCAGTCTTCAGTGTCACAAGATCCTTTAGAAATTATTCTAAAATGCTGATTAAGAAACACTTATTATTATTATTATTATTAATATTATCATAATGATTAGCATTGTTGAAAACAGTTATGCTGCTTACTTACTCTCTCTCTCTCTTTTGGAAACCATGATATATTATTTCCATTATTCTTGATCAATAGAATCTATTAAAAAGCACAAATTGATTTTTTTTGTCACTTTTGATCAATGTATTTGATTTTGCTTAATAAAAGTATGAATTTCTTAAAAAGAATTAATAAAAAAATACTACAATATAAAAGAATCGATGGCATGTGATACTAATACCATTACTGTATTGACTCATGGTATTTATGGCACTTCAAATAAGTACTACTGGATCCAAAAACCATGGTGTTACTGTGGTACCATGTTCAAAAATCCATGGTGGTATCATGGTACATTTTTAAAGTGAAGCCATACATTTTAGCTCTTTATTTACTTGAGCATTCTCTCATTCTGTCCAGGCTTTCTGGATACGTTTTACCTTCTGGTAAATCTTTTGCAACATGTGCATCTTTTTTTCCAGTGATGTCTATCACCAATCTGCCGCCTTGCGATTGTGGCATCCATATTGCCCCTCTGACAGGGAGCAGGTGTGTTTTCCACCACATTACACACACTCTGATGAGAGCACAGTGAAGCAGCAGGTGTGTAATTTCACCCGGGCTTCCTCCTACATACGCTCACAGCCTTCACACGCTACACACGCTACTTCCATAACAAACCCACAATTTCACAGGACTGAAGGACATTTAAAGACAACGAGATAGACAGAAAAACAGAATTAAGTGTAAAGCTGAGAAGTGCTCACAGTCATAAAGAAACTCACCACAAACCAAAAGCAGAAACCATGAGGCGCTTCAAGTTCCTGTCCAGAAACACATTCTTCTCAGAAGCCTTTCTCAGGAGGATGTTACATAAAAGACTATTTTTAGTGATTAAAACAGCATAAGGTAAACATAAGGTGTTGCTACTATTATCATTGCATGAAAATACACATACTAAAAACACTGTAATCCTTTCATAGCATGCCTATTGTTTATACTCCTCAATTGTATAAAAGGCATTTCACACAAGAGAAGTGAAACCATTTACAACCAGGCATACAACTGGACAAACTGTCAGTACAAAGCATTATTATTAACGTTGAGCTGTAAATGATCATTGAGATTGCACTTGCTGCCAACAGAAGAGAAGGATTTTAACATTAAAAACCAATGCTCCATTTATGGGGGATATTTGTATCTTCTGTAATATAACTCCACCTGGTGGTTTATATTAAAACATTATTTCATAAAAGCAAGCACCAAGTCCAATATTTACTATAAACCTGACATTTAACTAAATGCCTGAACGCATACTGTGTTCTGCTTATTTGTGTTTAGATGCACAGGGCTATATCTGTCTACTTCTGAATCTTTCTTAAGAGGATTCGATTCCTGCTTGTTGAAAAAGAGACTATCAGGTGTTCCTGAAACAGATCTGAAACCGTGTGGCTTTGTGGTTAAAGCATTCACTCCTTCATATTGTGATATTTCATATATTATTTGAAGTGTAAATATACATTCATTCATTCTTGTATGCATTCATTCAGCTAGTTAATCAGTTTACTTTTTCTTTGCCCATTCATACCAAAAAAAGACAGAAATTAAATGCCTGGTCATTATACATTTTTTCTTGATTTATTTAATAATAATTACAAAATCAAATTTGCACAGCTTATTCATTTTGAAATATAACATTTTTTAAACTATAAAAATATAGAATACAAAAATACATTCTTGATAAGAGATTATAAAATAGGTGAAGCAGAATAAATTCATTTAAACAAACATTTAGAATAAACATTCATCATAAAATACTTATGAATACTTATTTTTGACATCTTACAAATTAAGGTTTGTGTCAGTTGGCACAGGTCAAAACAATACATCAAATAAGTAAACAATTGACTCAAAAATTATTTTGATTCTTTTGTCTGCGTCTCTTTCCTTTGTTATTTTTTTTCTGGCATTTTGGCATTTTGTCTTGGCAGGGCTTTTGGATCAGTTTTGTTTTTTCTGGTCCACGGTTCTCATAATTTCTTTGATCCATTCCGAGTCTGAATCAAAACACTTCATTTTCCCATGTATGGTCAACAAGCTAGAAAGATAAACAATTAAAATAATGGTGAATAATTTTTCTAATTCTATTTTAGCTGAGTGCTAAATTACTATTTAAAGCACTGTATAACACAGTCAACTTTAGGTTTTACAACAACTTGTTTATAACTTTTTTAAACTGACAAAGGTCATTTAGTTTAAGAATTTCTTCACTTACACAATTGCGTTGATAGGGCAGACTCCTGCTTTCTGAACTGTGTAACTCAACACTCTGTTTTTCTGTATTCTGTGTTTGCTTGTCCTCAAACAGCAGGTTGAAGAACGACTTGCTTCTGTAAGACAAAAAGAAACTGCAGTAATTTTTGAAATATTAAACTGTCTCTAAACTTTAACTTCTGATTTATTTAAGTATTCAAATTGAAAACACACTGACCCTTTCTATGAATCATGTATGAGTAACAAAATATAAACTTAAACTCACCTGCAGTGAGGCAGAGCAGAAACAGCACCAGGCAGAAAGAATGACAGACAAGCGACCTCATGACGGCTGTGCAGATAGACACTGACTGAAACTACTCCTTGCACAACCTTAATATTTCACACTTTCATTTCCTCCACTCTTTTGTGCACTCACACACACACAAACCTCAACCTCCAAAATGGGTGTTGTGTATGTATGTGAAAGAATGAGCCTCCATCTGATGAGCGGAAAAAGGCGCTAGTGATGAGCTCTCGGTTTGATCCTTCACCCACACAGCTCGCCACAGCGTGGTTAGCTACTGTAGATGAATGGAGTTGCATTGCAAGAATACATGAACAACTATAGAACAGAACTGCACACTTTTATGACATGTGAGAATGTATACAACTTGTGTTACAGATGCAATGCTTCATCATGTTGCCTCATGATAATAGTAATCATCTCATAATTCATAATCATCGTAGTCATTGAGGGGAGAAGTATCCCCCAAAACTTAGAAATGGAAATTTACATCAAGTTACATTTTCAAGCTGGTCTGCCTCAGCTGTCTATAGATGCTCGACAATTTCAAAATGATTGAGCTGGCCAATCAAAGAAAAGTAGGAAGGGTTTACACAGAAGCAGAGTGAAAATTCTAGCGTGAAGCGTCAGTTTAACGTTGAAAGAGAGCGAGGTAAGATGGAAGGAGCAAAACTTTTAATATTTAACAACTACTTGAGGATAAAGTTAAACGACATAAGACAGTAATATCCAGAAAGGAAAACTACTCAACTTTTTCTTCAAATTTCAGCATTGTAAATTGAAAATATGATAATTGCAAATCGTCATCGAGTTTGTAATGGAGGCTTGAGTCATTAATAAGCAGTTATGAAGGAAAGAGATTAAGCGTGTATGAATTACCTGAGTAAGTTTAACTGCTTCAAAAACAGCAAACGTCGCTACTGAGGAATGTCATTAGATTTTTCAGCAGCAAATTATTTTAATTAAAAAGTTCTATCATGTGTCTGTACTGTGGGAGAAAGGAACCATAGTTTCCATAGATAATAAAAGGTAATTTGGCAGGACAGACATTGTTATTGTTTACAGAACAGGATCATTCTGATATGGCCAGTCTGAACAATGTCATTGTATTGTTGCATACTAGTGTGAATATGCAACCATCATTCCACACCACAAAAACCTGACCTAGCTTTCATTTACCTCACTGGCCTCCTTTTATTTAAAAAAATGCTCAGAAGCACCACTCACTGTAGAACCTGACAGATATAGACATCTCTATGGATTCATGCATTAAATGACTAACAACATTTGTCACTATGTTTTACATTTAAATCCTTGCTCTACTGAAAATCTGAGACGTGAGCATGTCTTTGTATGGAAAACACTTTGTCAACCAATCTCTTCTTTAATCACCCACATTTTCTAAAAAAAAAACACTCTGTGATCTACTCCACCTCTTCTCAAACCAAGTTGTGGAGTTCCATGCATCATGCAAGGGGACGGACCTTCAGTACAGACAATACACCATCTGTCTTGTCTTTGTTTCTTATGACTGTTGTCTTGTGTGTCAGCACATGGCTTTGTTGCTGTTTTTGTCAGCCATTTGCCCCTCTAGTCCCTCCTCCTTGTTTCCTCTTTACCACACCGTTGTTAGCTTTTGTCTAGTCCTTGTTTGTCTAATTGTGCTCACCTGTTCCTTGTGTGCTTTCCTCACCCTTTATAGTTCCCCTTGAATTATTATCTTTGCCCGTTTGTGGTCATTCTCACCCTCACCGCCGTGCTATCTCTGGCTATGTCTAAGTATGGGTTCTTTACCCCTTGCCTTGTTTGTCTTGTTCCTTAGTCTTGTCAAGTCCCTTGTAATCATATGTTATAGTCTTGGTCTTTGTTTTTTTTTGTATTTTGACTGTTTTGACTTTTTGGTTTTATTTAAGCATTCATTTTATTTAAGTTCTTTTAGTCCTGGGCTCGTATTCATGAAAAATCTTAGTGCTAAGAGTTGCTCCTGGCAATACAATTCTAAGAAAATTCTTAGAAATGTGTGCGTTTCCTCTTAAAATTAAAGAAAAGGTCATAGTAAAGAAAAATGTAATTCAGAAAGCATTTTAACCCTTAAAAGAGGTCCTAAGGTCCAAAATTGTTAAGAGTACGAACGAGGACATTTAAGAGGCTTAAGAGTTTCTTTAGCAGTGGAGAAAATAAAAACTTGAAGAGGAAGAAAAAATGTGTTGCACACAATGCATGACAGTCAGTTAATAAGACGCAACACATAAGATCGTGCAGGGATCATGTTTGTGACCGATCTTATTGGAGAAACGCTAAAATCTCCGACACCGCGCAGAAATGCCATAGCGCCAGAAATTGACGTAAGCTCTACATTAACATATTTGGCAACTGGAAAAATGCAACTATGCAGCAGTGATGATTTCTGTCACAACCTTCCATAGCAAAGTGATTACACAGACATTTATAGCACTTTCAGAACTGTATTATGTCGTTGTTCATTTCCTAAAAAATTAAAAGTATGACAGCATGGTAAATAAAAAATTAAGAATATATATATATACATATATAATGTGAAGCCTTTCCTTGCTGTCTCATCCATTACTTGTGTTCCTCCTATTGAATCACCGGTCAAGCTAGTTTCAGACACCCCTGAGTAGACTGAGATTGCTGCGTCCATCCCTGGGTCTATCAAACCAGTTCCAGACACCCCTGAGTTGACCGAGACTGCTGTGGCTATCCTTGCCATAGTCAAGTCTTTTCCAGTTATTCCAGATTCGACTGAGACCGCTGCGGCCATCAATGTGTCAGTCAAACTAGTTTCAGACACTCCTGAGTTGACAGAGCGCTGCAACCATCCTTGCCTCAGTCAAGTGTATTCCAATCATTCCTGAGATGACGAGTACGCTGTGGCCTTACTTTCTTCAGTTAAACCAGTTCTAGTCACCTCTGAGTTGGCCAAGACCACTGCAGCTATCCATGTCAGTCAATTCACTTCCAGACACTCTTGAGTTGATCCAGACTGCCATGGCCATCCCAATGGTATTCAAGTCCTGTGTCGACCCGGACCATTGTTGCCACCTCTGTGTCCAAGAGGGCTTCACTTAACTGTGTGCGGTCTGATCAATATTTGGTCACCCCCCCCCCTCAGATGTGAAAGAGGAGGGGACATGCACCTCAACTTATTGGCCTTCCTTCTGAAGTCTCAACCCATACTGTAGGTCCAGGAGGACCTGAGTCAAGAGATGCCTAGTTTGGTGGTCTTGGTCTCAGAGCCTCTATTTACAGTTAGAAAGTCACCCAGTCTATTTGATTTGTCTATGGAAGTTATGCCAGAGACTGTTCCAGCTTGTCATGCCACGCCTACAGAAGTTGTTCTGCCAGTCGTGTCTATTGTGATTGTTCCCGCCTATCATATAACGTCCACATAAGTTGTTCCTATCTTGCCTGTTAAGTCAAATCCACAGAAATGGTTCTTGCAGTCATGTCAAATCATGTTCACTGAGACTATTCCTGTCTGTCAAGTCACACCTTCAAGTTCCCCTATTATGGGTAATGGAAGGTTCATATTTTGTTATGGCAGTCCCCAACAGCACATTGACATGCATGCAAGGTAAAAAAACAAACACTTTCATTGTCTTATATGCATTTATTTTTACCTTACTTGCTCAACGACTCCCAAACGATTCGCTCAACGGTTAATTTTTCCAAACCCCTCCTTTGGGTGACGCTAATCTGTGGTGATTGGTCTCATTTCCATTTCATCTTGCCTGTAAATCCTGATAAAACAGTGTTTGTGAGTGCAGTGCTGCTTAGTGTACAGCATTACCGGGGAAATAACTATTTCACCGCTCCAAAAGCGGCACCTAGGTGGTTCCTGCTAGTCAACTTTTGTCCACTGAGATCATACCAGACCAGCTCTCGGCTGTTTCTGATGAGTCTTTGAGGATGTTCCTACTAGTTGTATTCCATCCGAAGAGGCTGTTCCTTTCTGTTTTGTTCTTGAAGATTGATCCTCTCAGTCTTTCGAAGCCTACAGAGGTTGTTCCTGCTTTTCAGCCCACTGAGATCCTACCAGATCTGCTCTCTGCTGTTTCTGACGAGTCCCTCAGATTATGCTCCTACTAGTTACGTTCCACCTGTAGTGGCAGTTCATGAGCATCTTGCTCTCCCTGTCTGCTTATTACCCTGACTTAATTTGTGCTTTCTCCCTGCTTTCTGCACTCTGGCCACAACCGTCCCGCTCCTATTGTCTGGTCCGTTGGGAGGGGGTAGTGTCAGGATCAGTGCTCTGGCACTCCATTTGTCTTGTCTTGCCTTTGTGTCTTGTGTCTTGTGTCAGTGCATGGCGTTGTTGCTGTTTTTTTCAGCCATGTGCCCCTCTAGTCCCTCCTCATTCTTTCCTCTTTACCACACCGCCTTATTAGCCCTTCAGGCATGTGATCAGCTAGAAACAAAAAATAAGGAAAATCAAACCCCTAAGTCACGTCCAAAAACCACGCCCCCAGCACTTATTATTAAAAATGTATATTTTAGCACATTAAAAGACATATCTTATATTGTAATTAAACATACCTGTGAAAAATAAAAAACAGCATTTAATAATCACAATAACAATATAATATAATATAATATAATATAATATAATAAAATACTACAATATAGTAATTTTGGAAAAATTTAAATTATTAATGATTTTGAAATAAATATCTTCTGCTCATCAAGGCTTAATTTATTTGATCAACAAAGTTTAAAAAGCAGCAATATTGTATTGTAGAACAATATTGTATAGCAAATTCAAAAATAGTTTTCAATTTGAATATATTATGAAATGTTATTCCTGTAACAAAGCAGAATTTTCTTCATCATTACTCCAGTTTTCAGTGTCACATGATCATTTAGAAATCATTACAATTTATTTGACTTAAGAAACGATAATAATCAGAAATGTTGAAAATAATTTTGCTGCTTCGTATTGTGCAGAAATGCTGATGCACTTTATTTTTTAGGATGTTTTGATAAATACAAAGTTTAATTAACAGCATTTATTTGCATTTATCAAATAATTAATTGAATGTATTAATGCATTTATATATAAATTATTTCCAATGCCTTCACTCACTTTTTTATTATTATTTATAAATGATTAATTTCTCTCTCTTTTTTTAAATCGTATACAAATCTTTGAGTGGTATCATTGTTTCCACAAAAATATTAAGCAGCAAAATAGTTTTTGGACTTGATAATGAGAAATGTTTATTGAGCATCAAATCAGCATATTAGAATGATTTCTGAAAGGTTGTGAGACACTGAAACTTATCTTTGTAAACAACAACATATTTATAAACATTTCTAATGAAAAAAAAATGTTGCATCCCCAAATGCAAATTAAAGCGGCTAAAACCAAGCGTCAGACTGCAGCCTATCATTTAATTACATCACAACCGTTGCAAATTTTATGACAGCGCTAGCAATCTCATATTCTCACCACCATTCATAAAAAGTCAACGAGTCGAGTAACACGGTTCAGTGCTGATTCTTCTGGTGTTAGGCGCTTTGAATCATCTGAACACTTTCTTGCAGATGGCGCCGCTAGCTCAAGCAGCGTTCTCAGGTCCAGTCCGTCCATGATGGTTTAGAAAACAATCTTTTCGCAGTTTATTTAGGTAATAGCTTAAGGCCATTTGTGCGATTTCAAATAATATGCAGTAACCAATAATATGCAGTAACCAATAACACACAGTCAACATAACACACACAACGAAAGATAATGGATCAGCAAAGAACTACAAACACCAGGAGCCTAAATAGGGAGACAAGCGAGGGTAACGAGGGAGACACAGGTGGAGCAACTAAAACAATGATTAGGTAACAAGATGGGAGGGACAAATAATAGACAGGAGAGCACATAGCACCAACAACAAACAACAAGCCATGTGCTCAACACACAGAGACATCTGGTGGCCGGTCAGGGCACACCAGCAGGACCGTGACAGGAAGTCCCACTAGATTTGAAAGTGGTTAAATCCACACAAGGGATGTGTGAATACTTCATTATGTTCTTCAGGATTGATATATATTCATTCATACATTTACAGTATGCATATGTTTATTTTATTTTATTTTATATTTACTTCAAGTTCATATCTAACTGCAATATACACCTGAACACACAACATTTTTTTGTATTATTATTAGTATTGGTTATCAACCACACTGGGGTTATTGGGAAGGCCCTTAAAGTTATTGTTTCATTAGCTTGCTCGGTTAGCGTATTTTCAAAGCTTAATACTACATCCGTGAACTCGCTGACGTCAGATGAACTCACCCAGAACATGTCCTAGTCGACATCATCAAGAGCCGCCAGCAGCATAGCTTCTGAGTGGGAGGACCAACGCGTCACTTCCCTCTTCACCGCGGGTTCCTGAACAAGCCGTTGTTTATATTCCGTGTGAGGAAAATGGCGGCATGGTCCGATTTTCCAAAAGCCGGTAGTGACTGGGTTTTGTAGAAATTCTTAAATTCTGTTCTGTCCATCCGTAAAACATAAAAGTTATCAGACGGCGTTACAGCAGTGTCCGGGGTCGTGAGCCATGTTTCAGACAAACAAAGGATATTACAGTCCCTTATGTCCCGTTTTGAAACTTATCCTGGCTCTAAGATCATCCATCTTATTCTCCAAGGATTGAACATTGGTGAGCAGGATACTCAGTAGAGGAGGACTGTGAGCCCTTTTCCTCAGTCTGTTGTGAATCCCAGCATGTTTCCCGCAGTGTTTCTTGATCCATCGCCTCGGGGGGTTATTCAAGTGGCCATTGTTCTCCTCTGCCTTCCGAAGAATCTCAAGTGGCCACGATGGATTCGAGGATAAAGTGTCTGGAAACTGGTTAGTGTAGCGTTGTCCAATGTCCAAATGTGTTCCTTTGTCGTTAGTGATCAGTGCAGACGTAATGTGTGTAAAAAGAGAAAGCAAAAGTGAGTAAAAAAGTAAATAAAAGCATAATCTAAGCAGAGCTACCTGTTTGGCTTCCCAACACAGCAGCGCCATCTTTTTTATATAAATGGCCAAGCAAGCGCAGACACTGAAAAGATACGCAATACAGAACGAGACCAAAGGCGATATTAGCACATCTTCACACAGTAAATCCTCTTGATGACAATGATATTCCCTGATGGTAGTGGCCTCTTTCAGCAGGATAATGCACCCTGCCACACTGCAGAAATCGTTCAGGAATGGTTTGACGAACATGATAAAGAGGTCAAGGTGTTGCCTTGGCCTTCAAATTCCCCAGATCTTAATTCGACTGAGCATCTATGGGATGTGATAGACCAACACATCTGATCTATGGCCGCCACAGTGCACCAGAACGCCCACCACACACCAGTTTATTGGTGGAGAGGAGAGCGATGAAGCCAATCTATAGATACTGTGTAGGGATGATTAGGAGGCCATGATGGTGGGCAAATTTGGCCAGGATGCCAGGGTTACACTTCTACTCTTTTCATCTTGGAATTTTTTATGACCAAGAGAGTCAGAACATCAGTTTAATTAATTATTTTGAAGGACGGTGCTTCTTGAGTCATTATACTGGAGTACTAGTACCCACACAGACCACAGGGTGAGGACCCCCTGCAACCTAGGTACTAACCGGGTTCAACCCTGCTGTACTTCAAGACATCAGGTAAGAGCTGCAGAATGATAGGTGCTAGCAGTGGCATCATTATGATGTTGCATATGCTGCTATGATATGCAACCATTATTCCAGACCACAAAAACCTGACCTAGCTTTCCTTTACCTCACTTACGTTTGCTCTTGTTTTAAATGAGAAATTCAGACAAGGCCCGCTCATGTTATCTGACAGATACGAACATCTCCATGGTATAAACTGCTAGCCATAATGTACATGCAGTAGTCAGTAGGATCAACAAATTTGAAATGCAACTAGACTGATTTTGACATAAGTACACCAGAGTAAGCTTGACTTTATGGAAAACACATTGCCCACCAACCTATTCTTTAAGCCCCCACATTTTCTCACAAACCCACCCTGTGATCTACTCCACCTCCTCTCAAACCAACATGTGTGGAAAATAACGCATCGTACAAGGACGGGGTTTCAATGTGCACAACTGCAGTTCTTCACGTGTACACATGTGTTGTCTAACCGTTTTTCGTATGCTAATACCATATTGGAAAAAAGTATTTAAATGTAAGATATCGTTGGCTACATGAGTCAGATATGCTATAGTTTGTGTGACGTATTTCTACAGTGAAAGGGTAAAACCCACACAACTACGTGGATTTTAGTGTCTAAACCCACACAAGGGTTAACAGTGTGAACATTTTACTATCTTCTAGCCACTGACTCACTCACAATCACACGTATTCATGCAAACAAATGTCAAAATTACTCAGTACTAACATATTTAACATGACTCATTTTACTAATTAATTTACTTTTATTTATTTTTTTGACCAGCCAAAGAAATTTTAAAGAACAAATACATTTTTGAATTTTACATTCAGTTCTAAATCCATTGTAAACCTAATCACACAGCCACTTACATTTGTATTGGTTATTAACCACATTGGGGGAAAAAAAACACTAAATTGACCTGAAGGGTTATTATAGTTAAATGAAACAAAAACAAATACACACACACACACACGTTGTTTTTTCCCATTTTCATTTCTCATTCATTTTACAGTTCTCATTTTCATTTAGTTCATCTTGATATACTAAAATAACTAAAACGAATTAAAACTATCTAGATATATTTATAAAAAAATGACAAAATCACACAACAAAATTACTCAGATTTTAACTAAAACTGAAATAAAAATTTATTCAAAATATGAATATAATCTATAATAGTATATCTATGATGCTAAAATAATTGTCAAGCTCAATAAAAAAATTAATACACAGCGCTGCAATATACTTTATGCAATACATTTTAATTAACCATGTGCAAATAAAATAAAATCCAACACAAACATCACAGACATATGTGACCCTGGACCACAAAATCATAAGGGTCATAAGGGTCAATTTTTCGAAATTGATATTTACAAATCATCTGAAAGCTGAATAAATAAGCTGTTATGATAGGACAATATTTGGCCGATATACAACTATTTGAATAACTGGAATCTGAGGGTGCAAAAAAAATCTAAATATTGAGAAAATCACCTTTAAAGTTGTCCAAATGAAGTTCTCATCAATGCATATTTCTAATCAAAAATTAAGTTTTTATATATTTACAGTAGGTAATGTACTAAATATCTTCATGGAACATGATCTTTACTTAATATCCTAATGATTGAAAATTGATCATTTTGACCCATACAATGTATTGTTTGCCATTGCTAGAAATATACCCCAGCGACTTATGACTGGGTTTGTGGTCCAGAGTCACATATGATAAAAATGTGCATAGTTCAAGTGAAGTAGTTTTTAGTTCATCCCGTTGTATTCCATTGTGATGTGGTATTCAGCATTGATGCTGTTTTAGATGTTGATGCAGAGTTTACGGGACGGGCTGTTGTTTCAGTTGCCTTCTTCTTGTTGTCCAGATAGTCCCTGGCATTTATTGCCAACTGGCTTTGTGGATCAGAGCAAATGAAACGACCTTTGACTGTTTTAAATCTGCAAGTAAAATAAACAATTTAGCATGACAATACAACAAAATATAAAGCAAAAATAATTACCCAAATTTAAACTGTACATAATGTTATGGGTAAAATGTCAATGTACTAAAACAAAGCCTAGACAAATAAATAGTATTCTCACATATTAGCATGAAATATTGTTGAATAGTTGAGATATATTACAGCATTTATGCTTCAATACAAAGAAAAACGAACTTACAAAATGGCATCAATATGGCAGTGACCTGCTTTTTGTATCATGTAACTTTCAATATTTTCCTTGCGGGGAAGCCGATTTGATGTCTTGAGACAAAGGCAGTTTGACCGGCCCTTTACTACAAACACCAAAAGGAAACAAAAGCCTTTTTAACACAGACATTCATGTTGACATCACCATTTAATTAAAACTAACATCATATATTTGAATTAATATGAAGAATTCTCATCAAGTAATATGGAGGTATTTCTTACTTTGGCAGGTGACTTGAGTGAGCAGTATTGTAGTCAGGCACAGCAGAAGGGTTACTGAAGCACACTTCATCTTCTCTTGTGAGTCTGATGCGTATTATCTCTGCTCACCACAACTTGCACTTTTATGAACACTCACAGCGGGGAAAATGAGCATCAGAACTTCCTCCCACAAAGCTTTCACCCGTACGCTTGGAAACAAAAGACCCCCCTCATCACCTCACGGCCGACCACTGTGTACAGGAACGTTCACAGCTTTCTAAAATTCAGTGGTGTACATGACCATGAGAGAGAGCATGGTCACTGTCTGCTAATGCAGGTGTGTCATAGAGTGGAAAGTACCAAGATGTTCACATAATGAAAAATAAAATATATAATGAATGAGCTTTGCAAATGATGTATTGACTGACTATTACATCAGCGACTACAGGGTTAATTAGTGTAAAGTCTGTTTCACTTTCACTGAATGATTATGCTTCTGGTAATATATAAATAAATAATTGTTAAATTAAAAGTTATTTTATGTATTACAATTTTAGTATGTGTGCATATATTATATATTTATTACAAGCTAATATTTTACATACATTTCTAACAAAAAAATGTTTAAATGACATTATAAACATTGTGAAATTACTCTTCATGTGTTCTTTCTAACTTGGTCGTATTGAGAGTTAGTGTTGGTTTCCTGCTGTCTGCTGGTGTGGTTAATGTTTAGAAGGGGCTGCTGTGACAAAGTCTCTGTGGTCATTCACCCAACATGGGGGGAAATACGCATTAAGCGTACATACAGCCATTTTCCAAGTACAGAGGATACAATGTCAAATAATCAAACCCATTAAGTCATAGGTGAATGTTTCATCTGGAAATAATTAATGTGATGTTGAATGTACCTCATAAAAATACAAAAAAACAGAAAAACTTTTTAAACTGTTTTAAACTACATTTATGTAATTTATTTATATTGAAAACAAATATATTTTCCAGTCACTAAATAGAAATTGGAGTCTTTAGGTTTGAACATCTTAATATTGTCAATATACAGTGGGGCAAAAAAGTATTTAGTCAGCCACCAATTGTGCAAGTTCTCCCACTTAAAAAGATGAGAGAGGCCTGTAATTTTCATCATAGGTATACCTCAACTATGAAAGACAAAATAAGAAAAAAAAACTCCAGAAAATCACATTGTAGGATTTTTTAAGAATTTATTTGCAAATTATGGTGGAAAATAAGTATTTGGTCACCTACAAACAAGCAAGATTGCTGGCTCTCACAGACCTGTAACTTCTTCTTTAAGAGGCTCCTCTGTCCTCCACTCGTTACCTGTATTAATGGCATCTGTTTGAACTCGTTATCAGTATAAAAGACACCTGTCCACAACCTCAAACAGTCACACTCCAAACTCCACTATGGCCAAGACCAAAGAGCTGTCAAAGGACACCAGAAACAAAATTGTAGACCTGCACCAGGCTGGGAAGACTGAATCTGCAATAGGTAAGCAGCTTGGTGTGAAGAAATCAACTGTGGGAGCAATTATTAGAAAATGGAAGACATACAAGACCACTGATAATCTCCCTCGATCTGGGGCTCCACGCAAGATCTCACCCGTGGGGTCAAAAGGATCACAAGAACTGTGAGCAAAATCCCAGAACCACACGGGGACCTAGTGAATGACATGCAGAGAGCTGGGACCAAAGTAACAAAGGCTACCATCAGTAACACACTGCGCCGCCAGGGACTCAAATCCTGCAGTGCCAGACGTGTCCCCCTGCTTAAGCCAGTACATGTCCAGGCCCGTCTGAAGTTTGCTAGAGAGCATTTGGATGATCCAGAAGAGGATTGGGAGTATGTCATATGAAACCAAAATATAACTTTTTGGTAAAAACTCAACTTGAATGCTGAGTTGCATCCAAAGAACACCATACCTACTGTGAAGCATGGGGGTGGAAACATCATGCTTTGGGGCTGTTTTTCTGCAAAGGGACCAGGACGACTGATCTGTGTAAAGGAAAGAATGAATGGGGCCATGTATCGTGAGATTTTGAGTGAAAACCTCCTTCCATCAGCAAGGGCATTGAAGATGAAACGTGGCTGGGTCTTTCAGCATGACAATGATCCCAAACACACCGCCCGGCGCGAAGGAGTGGCTTCGTGAAGAAGCATTTCAAGGTCCTGGAGTGGCCTAGCCAGTCTCCAGATCTCAACCCCATAGAAAATCTTTGGAGGAGTTGAAAGTCCGTGTTGCCCAGCGACAGCCCCAAAACATCACTGCTCTAGAGGAGATCTGCATGGAGGAATGGGCCAAAATACCAGCAACAGTGTGTGAAAACCTTGTGAAGACTTACAGAAAACGTTTGACCTCTGTCATTGCCAACAAAGGGTATATAACAAAGTATTGAGATGAAATTTTGTTATTGACCAAATACTTATTTTCCACCATAATTTGCAAATAAATTCTTAAAAAATCCTACAATGTGATTTTCTGGATTTTTTTTTCTTATTTTGTCTCTTATAGTTGAGGTATACCTATGATGAAAATTACAGGCCTCTTTCATCTTTTTAAGTGGGAGAACTTGCACAATTGGTGGCTGACTAAATACTTTTTTGCCCCACTGTATATCAGATTTAATATTGGGCAGCACTTTATTTTACAGTGTCCTTGATACACTTATATAAAGGAATAACAGTAAATGATGCAGAATTACAAGAAACTAACCTAATCCTTACCCTAAAGTAAGTACATGTTGGGAAGTAATGTTAACTACACTGTAAAAAGGATACCTTTAAAATAAAGTGTAACCAAATATTGTACAATATTTACAGAAAGCAAAGCTGGAGAAACTAATGAGCGAGCATCTTTTGACCTGCATCTACAGATGTGTCTAACAGACTAGGGAAAGTCATTGTGGTGTACTAAAACACCGTGCGACCTTTAGCATGTTCTATGTAAAGATCGGATGAGGCTTGGCAGGGACTGCAAGTGGCCCACAAATGTTTTCCTTCTTCACAAAGCCTTCATAAGGCACTGAGACACATTCATCGGTACAGCAACGGCAATAAACAAATAAACACAGATGCAGCATTTTGCGAACCTTTGAAACGAAGAGTGGCACGCTATCGCTGAATGCAAGCATATATGATTTCCGTTGGACTAGATTGACTGATTTGATTGACTGATAAGTTAGCTTTTTCTCATACCTGACAGAAAATTTCTCTCCAGCAACACCAAGCATGGACAATACAATAGGCACTTTGACAAGCAATATAAAAGACACAATATGCAAAACAGCAATCTACAGATTATGGGGTAACATTTGAGGGTACATGAAGCCGTGAAAAGATTAGATTCTACCATAGAAGTTTAATCTTTATAACAGCCAGACATCATACTTTTTTAAAACCTCAATCTCAATCTTGATGCCTGAGCTATAAATGTCATGTGACTAATCACCATGGAGCCATGGGAAAATGTCGCCATGACCACAGTGACACTACAAAAGCACATACTGTAACATGTCATTATTGCAGTTTATATTGCTTGAAATGTATATTATTTCATCAGAATGCATTGCTATTTTAACCTGAGTAATGGTGTAGCCTACGACATCTACCTGCAGGGGATTGCTGATGAAACACTAACTGTTGGTCTGGGCCATAATTCACCCATGAATAATCAAACAGAGAAATATTAATAGCCATTGAATTGAAAATGCATAGATGAGAGTTCAAATATGAATATTTAAACCTGTTTATTGTGTAGTATGACCAGTTAAAAACTATTTGACCAGTTAAAAAACTCTTGTTTTCAAATCATTTGTCTGTCTTGCTAAGCTGAAATAAATTCTGTAAAATGTGATGAACATGAGTCTTCACACCTAGTCTATATTTGGCAGTATGCAGACAGCAACAGGTGTGTTTTCAGTGGTCTGAGTTGTTGCTTTTCAAAGGGATGAACAATGTGCAATGCAAAGAAGAATATGAAGTGTGAAAATGCAATAGAACTAGGGTTGCCACCTGTCCCTTAAAATACATAATCGTCCCATAGGCCTATAAAGGTAAAATTATGAGTCCCATATTAAATCAATACAGGACACGATTTGTCCCGTATTTTACAAAGGCCAACACAAAGTCGAATCAACACATAAGTATTTTGCACTGTTCATAATACTAATAGCAATTATAAGGAAATCAATTGCATAAAAAGTATTAGAGAAGCTCATTTGGGTGTGGTTTTGACATCTTTTTCCCCATAGCGACGGAGTCTCCTGATCCCGCGCTGTTAAAGCAGCATGTGCTAAACCTGTGCGCCGTGGTTTAAAACAGCTCAAATCCACCCTTTGAACACAAGACTCTCCGGATGTAGGCCTAAATGGGAAAGTTATCAATGGGTCTGTCCAGTAACTATCGGTCTTTGTCAGGTGACGTCATACTCAGGAGAATCGAAGTGCATCTTGGGTATCGCCGCCATTTGTGAGGTATCAAAGACGAGGTGTTCTGTATTTACGTTCTTGTTGTGTTAACGCCTGCAACAGTTAATTTTATGATTGAAAAGGTCAAACCTCACCATGAAGAAGGACATGTTAGGTCTCGCACTTGGAAAAAAAGACAAAACAACAAGAGGCTTTGTCGCATCGGATGGCCTGGGTTTCAGCGGTGATACGCAAAATCATCATATTTGCCAACATATCTCCGTGTTTGTTCGTTTACCCTCGACATTTTCATAAAGACAAGAAAGAGATGTTTTAGATGTGATTTCTGAAGTAGCCAACATTATATTCACATGTTATTTAGGGTTATCAATACTAATAAACAACCAGGGAGCGGTGAGCAGAAACAGGTCATGTACAATGAAACGTCTTGCAATTGTTTTATGCATAGTGTTGAATATGAGATGTTAAAATATCCAAAGTTCATAAAAAAATGAAACTTGGTGGAGTGTCTGATTAAAACCCTGGAAGAAACACCAGCCCTTTGCCCTCTTTTATTTAAAAATCATACATTTTTGTACATTTTCATTTCATATGGTTCGGCTAGGTGTGACTAAACAGTAAGTGGGAGCAGTTAAGAAAAGGAGGGTGGAATAGAGACGGTCAGCTACACACTGAAGATTAGAGGAGACGGTCAGCTACACACTGAAGGCCGGAGGAGATGCTCAGCTACACACTGAAGGCTAGAGGAGATGGTCAGCTACACACTGAAGGCCGGAGGAGATGCTCAGCTACACACTGAAGGCTAGAGGAGATGGTCAGCTACACACTGAAGATTAGAGGAGACGGTCAGCTACACACTGAAGGCTGGAGGAGACGGTCTGCTACACACTGAAGACTAGAGGAGATGGTCAGCTACACACTGAAGGCTGGAGGAGATGCTCAGCTACACACTGAAGGCCGGAGGAGACGGTCAGCTACACACTGAAGGCCGGAGGAGACGGTCAGCTACACACTGAAGGCTGGAGGAGACGGTCAGATACACACTGAAGACTGGAGGAGATGCTCAGCTACACACTGAAGACTAGAGGAGATGCTGGAGGAGACGGTCTGCTACACACTGAAGGCTGGAGGAGATGCTCAGCTACACACTGAAGGCTGGAGGAGACGGTCAGACACACACTGAAGGCCGGAGGAGATGCTCAGCTACACACTGAAGGCCGGAGGAGACGGTCAGACACACACTGAAGACCGGAGGAGACGGTCAGATACACACTGAAGGCTGGAGGAGACGGTCAGCTACACACTGAAGGCTGGAGGAGACGGTCAGCTACACACTGAAGGCCGGAGGAGACGGTCAGATACACACTGAAGGCTGGAGGAGACGGTCAGCTACACACTGAAGGCCGGAGGAGACGGTCAGACACACACTGAAGGCTGGAGGAGACGGTCAGCTACACACTGAAGGCCGGAGGAGACGGTCAGCTACACACTGAAGGCTGGAGGAGACGGTCAGATACACACTGAAGACCGGAGGAGATGGTCAGATACACACTGAAGGCCGGAGGAGACGGTCAGCTACACACTGAAGATTAGAGGAGACGGTCAGCTACACACTGAAGGCCGGAGGAGACGGTCAGCTACACACTGAAGGCCGGAGGAGACGGTCAGATACACACTGAAGGCTGGAGGAGACGGTCAGCTACACACTGAAGGCCGGAGGAGACGGTCTCTTTATCTCTGTACACTTTTTAGTTCACTGCTCAATGCAACGATACCTTCAAAATGGTGCCTCGGTGACGTCACACATAATAAACGCACGTGACTGACAAAGACCGATTGATAAACGCACAGTTTGCAGAGAAGCTTTCAGTTCCTCACGATGGACTGTCTGACTTAAAGGGATAGTTCACCCAAAAATGTATATTTTGAATTCATTTAGGGGAGCGTGGGGCACAAAGTAATGCACGGTTAGTTGTAACACACGTGGTTCAAATATTTCCACACATGCTAGCATAACGACGAGAAACGGGTGAATAAAGACTGGCAATCATCGTTTAATGTTCAGTAATTATTATGTAAAGCATGGCTGGTTTATATGGGCCGTCCCATGTATGGTTTAAATATGTTCATTGTCAAACTCAAAAATCAGATTACGTTTAATTCTTAAAAACGCCATTATTTTATTTAAAATAAATCATTATTTTATTTTATTGACAGAATATTTTAGTTTGTCTTGTATATTTTTTTTCATAAGATCAGATAACATTTTAGGCTGTCATATGGCCATGTTAAAATGTGCCCCTCAGCTGTTACAATGTACCCCACCTACGGGGCATGTTGTCACATTTCACTTCCAATTTTCGAAGGTAAATAAAGAAAAACGTATACACTGTAATTATGAAAAAAGCGACACATTTGTACTAGAAAAGTGTGAAATTACTGTGGAAAAAAGTATACTCTGAACCCCATGTGGATTTACACAATTTGCCAAAGTTACAATTTTTTACTTCCCCACTCTCCTCCTTTTTACTGCCCCACTCTCCTCTACACACCCACAAGTTGTTCCAGACCTGTAATTATTTCTTTCTTCTGTTGAACATAAAAGTGTCAGTCCTCTGTCTTCTTGTGTCCATATATGGTTTGTTTCCTGTCCTTGTTTAATGTGATTATTAGTTAAGTCTGTTCCAGCTGTGTATGTGTTATTAGCCTGTGTATTTTAGTTCCTGCCTGTTCAGTTTCGTGTGGTCTGGTCTACTCGTTACTGGTGTTCCTGTCTGTGTGTCAGCCTTGCCTTGCCCTGCCCTGCCCAGCCTTGTTTGTCTACATTAAAGGCTATTATTTGAGTTTACTCCTCGTCTGCGTGTTCCTGTTTCCTCCTCATGTGTGCACCGTGACAGAAAGAAGATAATTTGAAGAATGTGGGTAACCAAACAGTTTCTGATCCCCAATGACTCTGGTAGTATTTTATTCTCTACTATGGCAGTTACTGAGGACCAGAAGCTTTTTAGTTACCCACATTCTTCATAGTATCATATTTTGTGCTCAACAGAAAAAAAATACTTTAGACAAATTTTCATTTTTGGGGGGTGAACCACCTTTAAAGTGACAGACACATCCATGCTTCCAAAGGTATAGGCCCATTGTTTTATCGAAATTTGGATAGCCTGTTATTATACTCCATGATCAGAGCTTGGTAGACATAATTATATTAGACAGAATAATTCAAATAATATGGACCTATTTAATGCTAGACCCTATTTATTCATTTATAATTATTAATCAAAGATATACATAATAAATAATAATATGTCATTTGGCATTTTAAAAAGTAAAAAAATGTAATGCATGGGTGTCCCTTATTTTGCCTCTCTGAAAAGGTGGCAACTTTAAATGGAACTGATTGGCTATTTACCTAAGAACTCATCAAAAAAGAGAGGAAATACATTAGAAAATGTGCTTTCAACATTCAAACACACATGAGCACTCAGCAGATGGCAGCATAACAAAATAATGAAAAAGAACAAACGAAAGAAAGAAAGAAAGAAATAATCACTAGGGGGTGCTACTAGCATTCATACATGTTTATCTAATTACACAAATGATAAGAAGTCGTGTACCTTAAAATGTGCTTTAGACAACAAATTAAGTGTGAAACACTCTTTTCTTGTCTCAATTAAAACAATTACAAACACTAAAAAACACTATTCATGGATAATAAATGTTCACACAAACAGCATCAATATATAATATTACTTTAGTCATTGTATAATGTTCTGACTTCACTTAGTGAAGCCAGACTAACAAAGATAGTTTCATATTTAAAGAAATGTGTAAAAATAACTATGTTTCGTGTTATTCTGGGTAGCACCCATACACAGATTTATATGGGTAAACTTCCGTTCACATACCATAGTTACCAAAGTATAATGCTTCTGTGTATTATCCACCAGTTTCACACAAAAAAAATTATAATAATAAATACATTTAATTAAATAATAATAAATAAATAAAATGATAGAAACATTCTGAAAGTGTATAGTGTTGAAGAACATTTACTGTAGTAACTATTTTGGTGGAAACTGTGGTTGCCATGGTAAATGTTTGTAAATCAGACAATGACTCAGATAAATCCGTTTAACTCCCAACAGCAGGTGATGGTGTTGTATATTGATTAGTCATTGGTCTGGTGCTGCTTGTTCTCACACAGTTAACACAAGGGCACTGAATCAGTCATTATAAGGTTTTGACTCAAATGCCCAGTCACACAAATGTGTGTTTCTCTATCAGCGTATTCTATAACAAAGTTTATTAGAACTAGTTTGATATCTTCCACAAAGGGAACTTTGATTAGTTGAGTAGAACTATGTCTCTAACATGACAACTCAGTAATACGCTTATCTGTAAAACAAGACTCTCCCAAAAAGCATGTTTCAACTTAAAACTACAGTAGACTATAGTATTTCTCAAAGGAGTATGTGATGCAGTCTGCAAGTTCAAACTTTTCATGTCTGAATATTTCCTATTTCCTGTTATCAGTGTTAATCTGTGGTTTGGCTACGTGCTAACCGCTAAACAAACATTTTTGCTAAACTGGCACTGCACAGAAAGGCTAAGGCTACAAGCCACAGATATTACGTTAAACACAAGCATTGTCTAAATGAAATCTAAGAACACATAGTATAAACGTTCATAATGTTATACTATTAATAATATGCCATAATAATAATATTCCATCATTCTGGATGTAGTTTAACAGATATTTGATTCTGACTAGTTCATTTACTGACACACGGCTGTAGACTTTGTTTCCATTTTGCAAAACACACTCATTTAGAAATACATGAGGTTAAATGTTGTGTGGGCCACCATGATAGAGTACATACCGTATGCACATGGTGTTATTAATATCTGTCTCATTGACTCAGTTGTTTGCAACGTGGGATGATTTCATCTTGACTATGGCAACTTCCTGAGCTGTGGTTTCTTGTCTCGCTTTGCTATCTGTGCATGCATCACCTACACTAACACTTGAGCTTTCCTTCGAAACACTTTGACGCAAATCAACCCAAGGGTCACACTTCAGACTTTGTTTCAGTTTTCATGAGTTTGAACATGTAAAGCCACTTTTTAAAAAAATCCACGTGACAGTATCAGTCCTAGACATGGGAGTAAAGGGTGGAGAATATTTCAAGATAACAGTCTGTCCAGCCCCCAGGACTTGAATACGGTGAGATCCAGGAAGAGGGTTGATAACCAGTGACCCCTACCCCTCTTACTGCATCATCCAGCTCCTAAAATAACCCTTGTGTCGAGAAACAAAATGAACACATGCCTTACCATGGTAAATTATAGTAACAATGTCAGCACTGAGACTGACAAAAAAATTATAGAAAGATAGATCATTTTTTATTTAAGATGCACCGATATTAAAACTTCTGGCCGATATAATATATTAGTCATGTTATGATTTAATGTTGACCAATGAATGACCAAAATTCTACACAATTATTTCTAAATAAAACAAACATTTTAATGTAAAAGATACAAATGAGTTTAGGTGCCACTACATATAATGTACAGTATGAAAAATCGGGTAGCAAATTGAGATTTGTTAAAGATTACATTTATATTTGCACATACTCATCTACATTATTAGTATTTTTGGTAAGACTTTAGATTAGGGACTACTGTTTACGTTTAACTGGTTGCTTATTAACATGCATATTACTAGCATAATGACTGTTTATTAGGACATATAATGCATATGTTAATGCATTATTCTATATTTGTTTAACCTTACCCCATACCTAAACATAATTACTACTACAACAACTAGCCTATTTACTCTTAATAAAAGTAAAGTACGAGTTTGAGGGAAAACTCTTAGTTTATAGCGAATATGTGTTCCCTAATATAAATGTTATTATCTATGTTATTTTTAAATGTAACTTTATTTATTTACCCTTATTTTATGCTTAACTTTACTCTCTCTCTCTCTCTCTCTCTCTCTCTCTCTCTCTCTCTCTCGCTCTCTATCTCTCTCTCTCTCTCTCTCTCTCTCTCTCTCTCTCTCTCACACACAAAATGTTTTTTCAAAAAGAAAATGTGCGAGTTCGTAAATAGTGTGTGATGGAAATGTGGGAGGAAGAACTATATTTCAATGATTTTGTAAGAGAACACAATACTAATAATTGTAAAAGTTTTTCCATATCTAATAAATACAATTTTATATCAGATGGTACCAAGGATGTATGATATACGGTATGTATATCATACATCCTATGCCTATTTCTTGATTTGATATTAATATTCACTCCTTTTTATAAATCTGATTATATTGACAAATGGCGCTTTTCCACTGCATGGTACGGCACGGTACGGTACGGTACGGTTCACTTTTGGGGGGTTTTCCATTGGGTACTGTACCTGGTACCTGATACTTTTTTAGTACCACTTCGGTCGAGGTTCCATCGAGCCGTACCGTTACCAAAACGTGACGTGTAAACTCTGCTGATCACTGAATGGCCGGAGAAAATCGTCATTACTGCGTCACTGAACTTGCGACACGAGACCCTCCTATACCGCTCTACCCGCTAGATTTAAATCAGCTCAGCCAGCGAAGGATCGGACGCAACTTCTGTTTAAACAAACGCACATTTTTGCATCAACCACAAAATAGCAGTGTCGTTGTCTGTTGAGGAAGTACAGATGTTCCTCTCGTTGATAGCCGAGGAGCGGATTCAGCGAGAGCTTGATGGCACGACGCCGAAGGAAAAGCCTTATGTATAACGTTACTTTTGAACTTGCTATATTTTCAGAGTATGTTTTCTGTTTATATTTTTACCTCTGTATCTGTGTTTTGCTTCAATTAAAAACAATCTGATCGAATAAGTGTACCTCCAGACTATATTAAATGTTTATCATTGTATGAGCACGTAATGAACCTCTTGAAAAAGACAAATGATTAATGCCGCGATTATAAAAACCATCACATAAATAAAAAAAACAAGGGATACATTGTACATTTTGAAATATTCAAAAGTTTATTGATAATTCACTTTACAGAACACGCTGCATGAATAGTTAACTAATCAAGTAACGCAGCACACCTGCACGAACATCCCTGCCCTCCTCATCTAACGTTACAGCCCGTGTCACTGCCACCACAGTCTCTGCTGCTGGGGGTAAATCACAAGCATTCTCATAGACCTCTCCATTGCTGTTAAACACATCCACATGCCGAGAGTGAAGAACACTATTCCGTCTCCTTTCTTTGTTGTGAGTTTGTTTGTGGCGTGTTTACGATGATGTCACGGCAGTAGAGGCGGCGCAATTATAACGACGCGTGAATAATCCCGCCCACTCTATAGCGGTACTAAACTGCAGTGGAAATGCAAACCAACCCGAACTGAGCCGTACCGTACCGTACCGAGCCGTGCCGAACCGTACCGTACCATGCAGTGGAAAAGCGCCAAAAGTGTTCTGCTATATTGTATTGTATACCGTGTATTGTATATTTTGTACTTGCTATGTATATATTTTAATGTTATCTATCATAAATGTATACTGTGTATTGAGATATATCATTAGTACATGATATGGCATGTTTGCTGTGTCACAACCCAGCAAATTCTTTGTAAGTGCAACTTTATAAACCAACAAAATAAATAATTCTAAATAATTGGTTGGTTGTATTTTTTTTAGTTTGAGAATGAGTCTGAGACTGAGCAGACAGAACTTCATGAACTTCAGAATTCCATGACCATTAGCCACGATTTCCTCAATCTCCTCTGTATTGGTAAAGCAGCACAAGAAAGAAAATGCATGTTGGCACTGTGGCTAATCTGTAAGCCACACAAAGCTAATGTGGGAAAAAGAAAAAACGCCTCTCACGTTTCTAAACTGGTTGAAGCTGTGATGCTACCAAAGTGATGCAGAGGAAAGCTCTAAAGACAGACTCTTAAAACCAGCCATGACTCTGCTGTCATGTGACTGTGGGGATTTCCTGTCCTGAGCGTGACTAAAGCCTCAAACTCACTTGGACTATAACTGTCCACCACACATAAAAATAACTCCTCTTGGCTGGAATGTATTGCATCTAATGCTAATTTTAAACATGGTATATTCCCTTGTTACAAATATATACAAGAGAAGAGGATGTGAGAAGTGACATTCACCGACCAGCCTTTATGGTCAAGACCAAATAAGATGCGTAATGATGCGTACTGAAGACCGGGGCCAGTTGTCACGTGGAAAGTTGTCAGAAAGGCTTTTTCTCAGTAACTGTAAGGTTTAGAGTCACACGTCTATTACATAATTTGAAATGAATTTTCAATTACACAAATATTAATAAATTAATTTAAAAATATTTTAATGTCAGTGTACACTACACCAATACCTTCAACATTTATTGCATTTAATTTCATGATTGGCATTTTGAATTATTTAATCATGGCCACACTGTAAAATGTCTTGCTCACTAATGGATCCTCGGCAGTGAATGGGTGCCGTCAGAATGAGAGCTCAAACAGCTTGATGGATTTGTTTCTTACAAAACACACAGCTTTTTGCTTCATGATGTTAACTGATGGAGTTGTGGATTATTATGTTTTTAATCAGCTGTTTGACGGCACCCATTCACTACAGAGGATCTACTGGTCAGCATGCGATTTAATGCTAAATTTCTCCAAATCTGTTTTGATGAAGAAACAAACTCATAGGGCTCAATAATAATTGTGATATAGTTTTCCTTGATAAAACGATAACAGGAGTTCGATAAATGTTTGATATTGTTTAATTGCCAAAAGCGGAACAAGTGCTACTCATTTAAACCACGGACTATTTATCCACTTGGCTCCAAGTTCAAACTACAGTACCATGGACTTACTGTAGTAACACTAACTGCACCATGGTATTGTGGCAGAAATGTGGGATATTCATATTGAATTTAATACAGTAATATAATTCATATAGACGTGTATTAAATGTATTGGGCTAAAGGAGTAGTGGAATATCATTGCAGTATTTTTGTGATTAAACTATAGTGTTTGTGTATTTATATCAAGTGCATGTATATCATACAAATACCTAGAAATCATATAGTTACATTTTTACCATGGTATCTGTCATGAATCTGGTTGCCACTCACTACAACTGCACATCACCCATGGACTACATCTCTCATCATGCACTGCACACACACATTCCCGTCCACCATTACACCAATCACACAGCTGTCACCATTCACTCATTAGTCTTGATTGTCTCACCTCACCTGCACCTCATTCACTCACACACATTTAAGCAGCACTCTCACATGCATTCACTGCGAAGTTTTGTTTTCCCTTGGCTAACATTTCCGAGCGGTTTTCCCTTGTGTGTCTTCCTGTGTACTACCTGGACCGTTGACTCTCTCTCCTGATCATTTGCTGCCTGCCTTACTGACCCCGCCTGCCTACTGGTTATCCTCTCTGTCTGCTGCCTGCCCTGACCCATTGCTCTGCCTCTGTTTACGAATCTGTCTTATCTACGTTGCCCTCGATACCACTGTTTGATATTTGCCTGTCTGACCACCTCTTTGTTTCAATAAAGCTGCAAGTGGATCTACTCTCGCCTCTGACCAGTCATTCGTTACAGTATTGAGGTACTGTATGTGTGGTTTAACTGTAGTTATCCTAATCTAAATATACTACTATGGAAGACCAATGGTAAATTCAAACAGTCGGAATAATACAGGAGCAGTATTAAGGGTGTGAACACACACCCAGCTTTGGTTTTGAGGGTGAAAGAGAGCGCTTTTCGTTTATTCCCCACACCTACAATCCCTGCTGGTACTGAGACTCGAAACCCACAACCTTTTTGCCACTAGTCTGACTCTAACCATTAGGCCCATGATTGTTACCGTTTTTACAGATGCTACTGTTTTGAATATAAATGTACATATGCATCCTTATTGTACTCCTAACTCAAGCTACTACTACTGTCAACTCAAGGTATTGTCAAATGTGCATTTCTATTAAGAGACAACAAAAAGTAATATTATTAATATTGCAGCCTGCCCTGCAAACTGTGCTGAAGATCAAAAGTATGTCATCAAAGTCAGGCAACACAAAACTGTTTCATGATTTGAAACAATATCACTCATTACAATACGCAGAAACTAAGAAATATATATTTTTTTCGATTAAGATGTCTATTTTGAAAAATGGAAAAGTATAAAGAAAAATGGAAAACTATAAAGAATTCAAAAGCACGGTTTTCGTCATGTTCTGAAGATAAAGAGCAGTTTTAAACCACAACTTTCAAACTACAGATTTCACTTAGAAGCAAAATTCTGCCTTAATCTTGAAACCTTTGAAAAATGTTATTGCGACATTTTTTGGGCCTTATCGCCCAGTCCTAATCTTGAATATATTTTCAGCAAAAAAAACATTTTTGGGTGAACTGTTCCTTTAAAGCGGTAATTCACCACAGAAATAGCACTTTTTAATCACAGACTTCTAGTTCTGAGTGAACAAAATAAAAGTTATAAAACCAAACAATATTATTAATTAAGATTCTGGTTTGCTAAAATAATGATTTGGTATATTACCGTCACAAAAAGCACTGTCATAATGTCTACCACATTTTTGCATGCGCTGCTTTTTTCCATTTGAACATTTTACACAAAGGAAACATGCTGTGGTTTGTTTTCACACAAGCTGCTGTGCACTTAAATTGTTATCGGTTTCACTTATCCCTCTTTCACTTATATCCTAACTGCATGAATTATTTAATTAAAATGTGTTACTTATTTAATGATATAGTGTAATAATACACTTGTCGATCTGTTGTGACACGGTTACTTAATTCTCAATATTTTGTCATGATTAACTCATTATAGGAAAATTAAAGAACATTGACAGAGCATCATCATCAGACTAGCGTGGCAAGATTATTATTCAGTCATGTATTTTTGACCCCTTTCACGTGTCCAGATTTGACACTAGTCCAAAGACAAATTTCACAGAAACCCTACACATGACGATACCCTCCTGTCATCATTAACTTGTCATATCATATAATTACATAATTTAGCTAATATCTCTGTGAAGCAACAACTTAGATAACTGTAAATGTTCATCTTTTAGAAGTGACCTCCATGACTCTGTGCATGTCATGCTGCAGAGTGATTAATCATGGCGTAAGTTATTCCATTATGAAGCATTAACAAAGACAATACTTCCCTTTTTTGAGGACATAAAAGGCAATAGCGGCCCAAGAGCAGCAAACAGTTTGTGGAATCTGATAGCACACAGGATCTCTCAGGAAACATGCACCTGTCCTCAGCATCTCAAATGATCTGTTTGTTTTCTTTGGTTATATTCCTCTGTGCTTGTACATCAGGAGGTGAGTGTCCTTTGACTACTGCACTACCACACACAAATTGATATTTGCACTCAATACTTATGGGAAAATGCTCAGTTTATTCAACAAAAAAACTGTTATTATATTGGAAAAATAATGTTTTTAGCCATAAACCTAATGAAATGATTTAAGATTATGCTTAAAACCAGGGAACAAGTATTGGCCAATTAAGAATATTCTGCTTAAGATATTTTCTCTCACAACAAGTCTTAATAGCTTATTCAATTTTGCTTTATTTGCAGTGTTACGCTTTGAGAGCTTTGAGAAATCAACCTAAAATGGGAAAACTTTTATTAATGGATGTTTTTCTGTCTGCTTGCAGTGATCTCTCATGACCCTAAAAGGCCAACTTGCTGCAAGGAGATGCTCACGGATAAAGAGCCATTGAGAAAAATTACAAGTTGCTACATCCTTCCAGCAAAGGGCAATTGTCTTGCGGCTGTAGTGTAAGTCAGTCCATTTTAAAAAATCACCTGCCTGTCAACTCTCTTCTTTGTCAAAGAGCATTTTATTGCTTGTATTTTGTCAATATATGCAGTCTAAATGCATTTTGTCCTTTCATCCTTACAGGTTCGTTTATAAAAATAACAGGATGCAATGCATTAATCCTGAGGCTCCATGGCTCGATAACAGGATAGAACTTCTAAGCGAGGTTAGTGTTCCTGTGACTCAGTGGTTAGAGCATTGCGTTAGCAGCACAAAGGTTGTGGGTTCGATTCCCAGGGAAAACATGTACTGACAGAAAAAATGTATAACCTGAATGCACTGTACGTCGCTTTGGATAAAAGCGTCTGCTAAATGCATAAATGTAAATGTAGAGTTTACAGATTATGATGAGAGTGTGTAAGGAGTAATGCAGAACAGTTGAACTGAATAAAATATGACAAATATTTATTCAAACGCAGTGTACTGTAAATATATATATATATATATATAAAGGGCTACTTCATAACCTGTTTTCTTGTGTTCTAATTCAACAGAATGGTATGATATGTAAAAATTATACTAAATCTGGCATGGGGACCAAACATCTGTGAACTTCAACCAGAACTTGGGTCTTCACCAGCCAAAGCTTCTTTTCCATCTCTGTTGGCCAGACAAGCTACACTGTACTACACAATTCTGCTCTAAACCGTAAATACTCATGGCTCTTCTACGCTGGAAAAATATGTTGAACGTATTGCACAAAGGAAACAACCTGCGGTTCGCTTTCACACTTAGCTGCTGTGCAGTCTAAGTATGGTTATGCCTTTGTCTTTATATTTATTTTTCAAATGTTGATGTTCTAGTTTTATTTATAATGCTTAATTTATAAATCGTTATTTTCTTTTAAGAATTTAATGTATTATGCATTTGCTATAAGTACTATTTTTTGTTTGTTTAATATATTTAAATTGTTTTTAATTTAACGGAATATATATTTATTTTCCTATTATGACATATAATATTATGTATCTTTTGTCTCTAACTTATGACAAACATCAGTTAAAGTGCTTTAAGTTTATTGGATGCAATAATAAAGAGAAACTTTAATAAACACTTTACTAAATATTGGTCTTCTGGAATCAGATTTTCTAAAAACTATTTAATAGAATATAACTAATGGAAGTTTATTTCTACTGTGACTGTCTTAACATTTGATTAAAGGCCTGAGGCCTACAGGAATGAAGAGAGGTTAGCGACATCTTACGAAATCATTTGATAACATCAGAACATCTAAGGAGGGTCTTTGTGGGTTTCACAAGTATTCTCCCACAGATTGAACCTAGAGGTCACAGTAGAGATGAGATGAACACACACACAGACACACTCACACCCTATGACTTTCTGATGAAACAACGTCAGTCACATGTTCCGTTTCTCTATAACACTCTGATGATGGGAACTGTGCATCATCTTCCTCCAGACTAATAACTGTCAAACATTGCTTATGTAGGAAATATTTAGTCTAATGCTGTGAGAACTGATCTCAGTCAAGTCTGGTTTGTAAGCAATCACCGCCATGTCCATTAAATTCATAAATTAATTAGTCAGAAATTAAGAAAATAATAATAAAAAAGCAAAGGCTGTGAAAATACATATATTTAAACCTTTGGTCTTTAATTAAACAATTCAGCAAAAAATAATACAATATTTGTTTTCTCCAACTCATTGTGGCACAGTTATTGGCACCTTTTTACTGAATCCTATTTGTGTGGCCAGACGCAATCCTCTCCTCAGTGAAGACACATGAAAACACGCTCGGAATTTGCAAAAAAAAAAGCACCTAATGGACCCTCAGACTGTGAGAAATAATAGTATCTGGTCTGATGAACCTCAATTCTAGGCATCATGTTTGAAGGAAACCAGGCACTGCTCATCACCTGCAGAGTACCATCCCAAAAGTGTGCTGGTAGTTGTCCCATGCCGTGGGGCTGTTTTTAAGCGGCAGGGACTGAGGAACTCGTCAGAATAGAAGAAAAGCTCAATGCACCAAAATATTGAGATAGCCTTAATGAAAACACTGTCCAGAGCATTCAGAACCTTCCAACAGGACAATGACCCTAAGCACACAGCAAGAGTGGCTTATAGACAACCCTGTGAATGTCCTTGAGTGGCCCAGCCACAGCCTGGGCTTAAACCCAGTCAAACATTTCTGGAGAAACCTCAGAACTTGACAGAGCTTGAGACGTGAAGAGATGAGGAGAAGAATGGCAGATAATTGCCAAATTCTGATACGTAAAGCTGATCATAGCATACACAAAAAGACTTGAGGCTGTAAATGTGCTTCAGCTAAATACTGAGTTAAGGGTATAAAGACTTATGCAATGTACTTATTTCAGTTTTTTATTTTGAATTAATTTACGAAGTTGTGACAATTCTGTTTTTGCTTTGTCGTTATGATGTATGGAGTATAGATTAATGTGGAAAAAAATAATTCAAAGCAGTTTAGCCTTAGGCTGCATAGCAAAAAAAAATTGAAAAAGTGAAGGGGTATGAAGACTTTTTATAGGCACTGTAACTGTGGGCATGGGGTACTTTTTTACCCTTGTGTACCCCTTTAAGCCCTTCTTGTGTGCCAAACATCAGTTTTCATCTGATCATAGAAACCAGTCCCATTTGAATTTCTAGTCATGTTAGACAACTAAATATGCTGGAGTCTGTTTAAAGATGACAGCAGAGGATTTTCCCAAATAATGTGTGGTGATTTTGGTGTGATGATTTTCATTGATTGCTTGCATCTTTTGAGTTCAAAATTCAACTAATCTTTGAAATTCTCCAGCTGTAATCTTTGGAGTCTTTGCCCACTCAAACTCTCCTCACTGTGAATTAGGATGATATATGCTGCGCTCAAGTCCTCCAGGGACATTTGTACTTACGAGTTGACAAGTCGTTATTTTGATGTTGACGTTCAAGTCACTTTGGTCAGAACTGGCTGGGTGCATGATGAGAGAGATGAGGTGAGGACTCAAGTGCAGGAGAATGCGGGTTTTTAATAATAAAATAAAACAAGGTGAACAAAAACCACCCCATGGGGGCGGGGGGGGGGCGGGCGGGGCGGGCGGGCAACTGCAGTACAATCAACATACACATGACGTAAGACAACGGATCAGAACAGGACTGCAGACACCAGGAGGCTATATAGGGAGACAAACGAGAGTAACGAGGGAGACAAAGGTGGAGCAACTGAAACAATGATTAGTAAACAAGATGGGAGGGGGCAGACAATAGACAGGAGAGCACATAGCACCAACAACAAACAACAAGCCATGTGCTCAACATACATAGACATCTGGTAGCCAGCCCGGACACACCAGCAGGACCAGCAGGAAATTCAATGATTTCTTTTAATTCTACATCTCTAAAATGATGAATGAAGAATGTGCATCATTGTGTTTTTTTCAGTTTTTCTGTTTTTATTTAATTTATGAATGTGATTTTAACTGAATAATTATATATTCTATTATAATTATACAATAATATAATTTTGAATGTGTAACTTATATAGTTTTATTGTAAATTACCAAAAAGAAACATTTTTATTCATTCAACTTTACTGACGCAGCATATCTTTAGTTTTAGGCTGCGTGCATCCTACACGTTTTTTTTTCACTGACACGCCCCCAACTCGGAAACTCTGGGCTTAAAGAAAATTTTGAGTATCCCACTTGCAATAACGATTTTGTGGTGATGTTCAAGTGCGTTCAGCTCATAAATACGATGTATCCAACATGACTTGAATGCACCAATGGACACGTCTTCTTCCAGGCAAATTTGTAACATCTTTAGTTGATTAGAACATCAACTAAATATATATATATATATATAACTTATTTATTTACACCACCTGTCATAATAAAGAAAGAAAACAAATAATTTCAACTTTAAACTTTTTAGAACTAAGATTTTATTTATTTTATTGGGAAAAAAACAAACTGAAACAACTAAATAGTCATATATTTGTCCGGCCTCCTTTGACCTTGAGACCTCTCCAGTTCTCTTAAATAATTAAGGAGCTGAGACAATTAGGTCCCTTTACGAATCACTCTTATTCTTAAATCTAGGAATAAGAGTAAAAACTAATTATTTAGTTTTTATGTATCCATTTTTTAAATATAATAGATTTCCAGTCATGAATGTGTTCCAATCTGCCAGTAAAGGAAGCCGTCAAGATGACAAACTGAAACAGTGTCTTGAGTTTCAGAAGAATCTGACAGTATGAGCATCTATGTGTGACAATATTGTGAAATGGAAAAACTTGACCTGCTGCATCCCACCAGCTGAAAACTCCCCAACAAACCTCAATCAGCTCTTCCTTCCTATTTTACTTCATTTGACAACTGGTCAACTTCACAAGATAAAATATATTTAAATTACTGAATTAAAAAAGAAAGAAAAGAAAACTATTGGTACACTGATTTGTTCTATTGACATTTTAAACATAAAGCTTTTTTCAGCATACCCTGAATTCATATCAACTAAATGACTGACAGCAAGTTTAGAAATTAAATATCATGAAAAACAAATGCTAACTGAAATTTCCCCATCTACATTTACATATATTAATTAAGCACATGACATGTACACCTACTATGACAAATGAAATCCCTCCTAATATAAACTACTTGGAAATCCAGATCTGGTGATGCAAAACAACAATGATGAAATCATCCACAAAAATAAATGCGGCCGCAATGGACAGGATGCAGCCCATGAAGGTTAAGTTCCGCTTTATTGACTATTTAAGGCGAGCTAGTAAGAGTGTTGAATATATTCTCTCTGACACAAGAAGTGAGCGTTGAAGATCGACTGTCTGTGATAATGGAGACACGAAGGATCCTCATGAGGAGTTTGGCTGTTGCGCTGGTCATTGCATCTGTGATCTGGACTACAACAGGTAAAGTACTTTAACTGTTTATACATTATTAAATCTGATGGAATGATGAAGAATATTGAGGTTTGTTTGGTTCTTCTGTCTTAGCAGAAGAGCAAAGGGTGATCTCATGCTGTACTAAAGTCTCATCTTCAGTGGTGACGGATCCCATCATCAGTATCAGGTTGCAACGTAAAAGTCTTCCATGTGTGTTCGCCGTCATGTAAGAATCACAGTTCCTCTCTCAAGAAAACATGTCATGATTAGACATCAACAGCATCTGATGTTATATTTCTGTGTTTTCAATGTTTTTATTCTCTTTGACAGCTTTGAGACGGAGCGGGGAGATTTCTGCATTGATCCTAGACAGTCATGGGTGCAGGAGAAAGTTAGGCAGTTTTTGTAAGTTAAACTCATAAAGTATGCTGAAACTTAACAGAATTAGTAACAACATAAAAGACTTATAAAGTGTATTGTGATGCATTTAGCATATTATTCTTATATTCACACTTTTTTTTACAGCAGAGCTCAAAGAAACAAAGGCCTGACTTCCACACCACCCCCAACATCATCTATTAGTGAACAAACTCATGCAGGAGGATCAACACAAGCAACTAACAGCTCATCAGACACGAATGTCTAAAAATAAGCTAATAATGAGAACACATATCTAAGTAGTTAAGCGTTTTAAAACTAGTTATAAAGTTGAAGAGATGTTGCTGTAGTATTTTGGAATTTTTTTGTAAATTATGCACATTTAAATTGACTATTTCAAATATCATATGGTGTCAAATACAGGTAGGACATTTTGACAGTGACATTTATTAATCTATTCAGAAACCGAATTACAGTGAAACTGTTTTGTAACAATTATAGTTTAACATAAATATGATATTTTATGTTTCACATTGAAATATATTTCACTCGATGTACTAGTAATAGACTTGTGTCATTAACTCGTGATTTAAGAAGGCTGACGCAAGTCAATTTTATACTGAATGAGTGAATTTTAGACTGATTCGTTTGAGAACATATCTAGAATTTTTTGACATTTGATGAAGCAAATGAACAACTGCAATCTGGAACAACTAATAAACTGATCAGCATCTACTGGTTTCACTTGTGGTTGATGTTTCTGAAAGTGTGCAAGAGGTCCTTCCTCAAACATGAAGACATCTTTTCTCTTTTCATTTTTATTCTTTTCTTTGTGGCTGGTTGCTGGTTATGCACAATTTTTGTTATTTGTGCTATTGATTTTGTACAGTTCCTCAACAAAAAATGTTACGTACTGTAGAATGAGTAAGATTGTACTGTATAAATTTAAGTGCTGACCTTTCGGATTTTTATTTTTCCATATATTATTTTACTTAATGTTAATACCAAAAATCATCATAAACCATACTAAAAATTAAAAACACAATAGTTTAATGTTCCTTCAACTCCAGGCACTTTTATGTCCCAGGTGTTGATTTTTATTCAACAAATATTTTTTGTGTATTCTTATTATTTCCCTTACAGTTTATGAAGTTGACATTAAAACTGTCCGGAAATGTTTAATTATGTGCTCATTTATTAATTATACTTTCTCACATATGTTTTATGTATTTTTATGTGTTAATATGAGGACATTTTTTGTAATGATTTTTCAGGTGTTTTTCCCACATTTTGAATTACGCATTACAGTGTGTTGTGTTTTACGGTTAAAGAAAATGTCCATAAACATAAAAAAAAATCTTAGATTGTATTTTTACTGTAATATCCTGTACTCAGACTTTCAATCATCAAATATGAAATTCATAAAACATTATGAATAACATCCAATTGTGTGTATTTAAGATACACACAATTCTAGCTATATGTAACTAAACTTACAAAGACAAAGCAGCTGGCCGATCTATTCCAAAACTGATTCAAATTTCATTTTTACCATCATAATTTATCCCACAGAATGATATTAAACACAATACATAATGAGAAATCTGAAAATAAGAATGTGGTGGAAATCTTTTTCAGAAATAAAGAAAAAGAAAAAACAATCCTCAGAACCAAAAGTGCTAATAGATGAAGAAACACTCAGTTAAAATGTAAATATAAAAGCTTTTTGATAAAAAATCTATTAAGGTAAAGAACACCCGATTACTTCCAAATCAGAAACTCAACACTTCAACTTAAGTTACGTTTTCAGCTAAACTCATTTAAGTCTTAAACTCATTTCATATATTGTGGCCTGTTTTGGACTTTCTTACTAGGAGGGATATTAGTTTCTCATAAATTATGCTGATGGGTAAAACTGACTGTTTTGTGGGTGAGAGGTGTGAATGCTATGATAACTTGGTTTCAAAAGAGTGGTGGTGGTAAGTTTGTGACGCATTACTTCCATCTGACTGCTACTGCACTGTATCTCTTAAAAATCCTCCACATAATAACTCGCCCGCATAATCAACACCGACTAACTGACCTACACCAAATTACCTTTGATCTGGACAACAAGAGCCATGGCCTGGACTTCTAGATTAATCACCATTGCTGTTCTGATCGCTCTCATGGGATGTTTCACTGGTGCACAAGGCAACTGTAAGTAACTAAACATGCAACGCACAATATTTCAATATCAAAGTCAATGTCACTGTCTCTTCGTGTTGCACTGATAATGAGAAACCTGAGGAAGAGTCCTAAATCTTCAGGATATAATACTGCTGTGATCATGAATTTGACTTTTGTCACATGGAGTAAGCAGGCTACCTCTTACTGGTTAGAGATGTAAAGGAAGTGAATATCCTGTCTTGAAAAATACCATATAAAAAGACAGTCTAGATAGCATCTTTAAAACAGAATTAAGCCTGCAAACATCTTCTTCTTGTGGTTATCTGAATATCTTACACCAACATCATGCAGCTCTGCTGGAAATTAGCTCTGATGATGATGATGGTTCTTTTGTGTGTTACTGCACAAGCCAACTGTAAGTTTTGGGATTTTTATACTAGATGCGTATTTCTATAATGCCTTTAGTTTTGATTATTATAGATCCTTTGATTTGAATTAACGTTGTTTTTTTTTTTTTACATTTATACTCAGAGTTTGCATTTTGGATTCATTAAATTCACACCAACATGTTTTCAGACTAGTATTGATGTTTAAAGGCCTAATCTACCCAAACATGCAAATCTGTTTATCATTCTGTGGAAGACAAAAGAAAATATTTTAAATAATTTTGGTAGCTAAACAGTTTCAGTTCCCATTAACTTCCATTGTATGGACCAAAAATAGTATAAAAGTCCATGGGAAACGAAACTGTTCAGCTACCAAAATTCTTCAATATCTTCTTTTGTCTTCCACAGAAGAAATAAATGCAGACAGGTTTGGAAAGACGTGACGGTGAGTAAATGTGACCCTCTCTGTGAAATCCAGACTAAAGTCTCAAAATCTAATTATGAGATAACAAGCATCAAAGTTTGATTTCTACCATTAATTTCACTATAATTTCAATCGTTGACATGACCTTACTCAGTCAATATTAAAGACATAAAGGTAAAATTTTCACATAATGTTCTTTACCGTATGAAGGATGATTTTTTTGTCCTCAAAAAATGACTTCAGCTGGGTTTTCACAGAGAGGGTCACAAATAATGACAGAATTTCCATTTTTGTGTGGAAGATCCTTTTAATGTTGGTGAATCCATTACTATATATTGCATTAAACTGTATTACAGTTTTGTTTTCTTTGAAGGAGCCCTTATCAAGATCACGATCATCTCATTTTCACACATTTACAGTATGCACACACTTCAATTTCAATCTCTCTTTCAGATCGTCGTCCCACTCGTGTTGGCGTGAGCTGCTGTAAGGAGGTGTCAAAAGGAAGAATCCCTACCTCAATGGAAATGATTGGATACAAGCATCAGAATGCCCTGAGTCCATGTGTGGATGCGATAATGTAAGCTCTCGCTACACAGTGTTATTTCACAGAAGTTAATGTGCAGGATATTGTGTTAATTTCCTTTCACGTTTATTTCTCTCCTGCAGATTCTACACAGAGAAGGAAAAGTTGTGTTCTGATCCAAAAGCGGCCTGGATTAAAACCGTCTGAAAAGTACAACTCTAATATTAATATGATATGTTGATATGATGCTTATATACTGAATAAAAAAATCTAATAACATGATATCTTTCCTCCAGATCTGGACGAGATAATGGACTGAGCCAATTGAGGCCTAGAAGATGCTGCAAATCTATCTATATTAATAAATCTATCTATTAAAAAGAGACTATATATTATGCATGTTTATTTAAGCAAAAAATATACTAGATCCTCTTTAGCTTATGTGAACGGTAAGAGACGTTTAATTGCTTTGTTTAATCTGCTTTAAAAATAAAATGCAATTTGTAGCCATTCAATCTCTGCTTCTTTTCACAAAAACATCCAGACTTTTGGAATGTATTTAATCATATTTAAGCTGAATCATTAAAGTAATAGTTCACACAAAAAAAGGGAAATTCTGTCATTATTTACTCATCCTCATGTCGTTCCCAATATGCATGACCTTTTCTCTTGCGTGGGATATTGTAATCATAATATTATGTTGCTTGTGAGCCTTTTTGAGGCTTTAAAGATTTTGTCCACCTGTAGCTGAATGGAAGTAATTCATATTGAGTGAAATATTCCTCTGCCTATTGTGTTACTAGCCTGACTACGTCAGACTTCGTACTTCCGCTCAATTTCAGTTCGCTTCTGTGCTCAGTCTGATATAGCAAACCAGCTCCTAGATTATCTCCGGCTCCGCACCAGCCGTCCAACCTATGAACAGAGGACGGGCTGAGAGCCGTGACGTAGACGCTAAGCGCCGAATTTAAGATTGTAGTTTAGGTTAGGGAAATCTAAAACGACAGCGGACATGGAGAAACGAGATGCTATTCGCTCTGTTGTGGAGAATATTCTGGCATTTGCCAACTAAAGCCCGAACAAGAAGAGTGTTTAGTTAACATTTTGAATGGAGGTGATGTTGTGGCCCTGCTCCCGACAGGTTTTGGGAAAAGTGTAATTAATCAACTGTTACCGATCGACAGCGAGAAACTGGGGAGGCCAAAGTCCGGCAAGGCGATAATTGTGATTGTGTCCCCCTTGGTTGCCCTCATGGACGATCAGGTTAAGGAGGCAGCAAAACTCGATCTGTGTGCTGCATATCTTGGCGTGCACAATGATCGAGAAATCATGGAGGGGAATTTCAGCCTTATTCTGGATTATTGAGAATCCTGGATTCTCAATCCAAAATGGCGAGCTATGTTGGCATCAACCCTATACCAAGACAACCTCGTCGCCATTGTCATTGACGAGGCACATGTCACATATAAACGGTGAGTTTTCATACACGGGTTTGGTTATTAACTTCAACAAGTTAATTTATTTCGACATAAGCTCAGTTCGAGGCAGCTGAGCATAACATACGTCATAACCAGTGTTGGGGGTGACGCATTACAAGTAATGTGAGTTACGTAATAATATTACTTTTTTCAAGTAACGCATTACTTTTCAATTTACAAGAAAATATCTGAGTTACTTTTTCCCCATTTATTGACTGACAGTGCGCTGTGTGAACATGATCTTATTGTAGTTCTAGACTAAATGTGAATGTGTATTAATTCAGCCCACTCACAAAAAACAGATTCAGTATTCATCAAAATTAATTAAAACAGTGAAATACAAACTCAGAATATGATGCAAACCTGTAATAATTAAATATGTTAAACAACACAAATATATATATAATCCCATTTTATTAACCAATGTATCTGCTGCTGACCTTTGATGATCCAGTTCAAACATACTAATAAGCAAAAATGACTTTAGATAAACTAACAATTGTGCTTCATTGTTTTTTTTATTGCTGAAGAGTGTTGGACCTTCTTCTCCTGTGTTCTACTGTACAGACGTGATTTACTCGTCCTTCAACCTGAGGTTTATTCATTACACTCTTTGGTGTGAAAGGGCTTTACATTTGCTATAAATAGAACTTATTGTATTAAAAACAAACAATCAAGCCCTGCTCATATTTAAAAAGTAACGCAAAAGTAATGCAACGCATTACTTTCCATAAAAAGTAACTAAGTAACGTAATTTGTTACTTTTTTAGGGAGTAACGCAATATTGTAATGCATTACTTTTAAAAGTATATTTCCCCAACACTGGTCAGAACCAAACGTTATGTGATTGGCTTACGGGTACACCAATGATTTTAAACTTCAGACCCCACGAGAAAATAAACGCTTGTCATTTATGCCCTTCCAGACTCGGTCTACGAAGCAAAGCGAAGTAGCAGAGTTTGTTATTACCAGCTTATTGTGTTACAGTAAATGCATGTACGCCATCTAGTGGAGAACAGCACCTAATGCACAGAGTAGGTCATAATGCATTTTATCATTCAAGTAAAGTGTCACCCCTGATTAGTTGACTAACAACTGAATAAATTACAGATTTTATGGGATTCAAACACAGAAATAAACATGAACAAAGTATCAGCACACCCCCCAAAAAAGACACTTAAAAACAACTACACGTATCTCTAAAATACTTAATAACATGACACAGTTTCTCAAAATTAACTTTAATAAAAGTAGCATACCCTGCCAGCACCATAATAAAGTGGTCGTATCAGATGCTAATCACTTAGTACTTTATAATATATAAATAAATATGAAACATGATTCTGTGTGTTTTTTTGTTTTGTTTTGTTGTCTGTTACTCTTTGAGAATATGGTACTCAGTGGGTTCCCTGAATGACCCTGCATTTGCAACTGAAAATAGGCTATTTGGGAACGCCCACTGTCGGTGCCTTTCAAAATTAGAATAAATATTTCGTTTTTTCTGCTGCTGAGAGAACCAGTGGTGACTTACATGCTGCAAAGTTTAAGTTTAAGGAGTCAAAAATTACCTCTTAATGGAAAGGTTCATTTCTGTCGTTGATCAGAAGGAGCTCCTAAAAAGAAACACAAGCATAGAGCCATGATTAACTTATGTTAGAGGTACTCGTTATGTAACTTTTTGCCCTCTTTGGTTAAGAAACAACTGCATGCATTTTACAGAAGAACATTGTTTTAGTTGTGCTTTGACTCTGCACTGTACGGATAAATGTGGTTCTTTCTTATAACATAAGAAAAATCCTATTGCTCATAAAAATCACTACTAGACTTAAGAGACATAACCAGTTAGGAAAGGAAAGGAAAGGAAAGGAAAGGAAAGGAAAGGAAAGGAAAGGAAAGGAAAGGAAAGGAAAGGAAAGGAAAGGAAAGGAAAGGAAAGGAAAGGAAAGGAAAGGGTTTTGTCACACCAGTTTACTAGAGAGAGACCCAGATGCAGAATAATCAAGGGAGTGACGTTTATTGACAAGACAGAGATTAACAGGGCTGAAGTGAGAGTCCAAACAGTAGGAAAGGGCAGTCTGCTGGAGAACAGGAGGATGGTCAAAGTCAGGCCTGGGCAAAGCTTGGCTGGAGAACAAAGGAGATAGAGCAGCACCAGTCAATGAGATCACTGGAGATCAGGCAGCAGCTTGAGCAACCAGAGCTTGATACTTCGAGTTGTAGTGAACCCAGTCCAGTCAGATAGCCTGGTCTTGGGAGCAGCAGCCAGGGCTTGATACTTTGAATTGTAGAACAGCAGCCAGAGGGAATCCGGACACAGAACAGGAACAAACACAACACACAAGACAAGACCACAAGACAGAACAACAAAATAAGACACTCAATACACGCTATAAAAAACAAAGAAAAACTAATTAAAACTACAGAGAGCAAATAAAACAAAATATTGAACCAAAAGGTAATTTCCAGGAAACTGTAACTGGAATATAAACTGGCTAAGACAAGATCAAAATAAAGAAAGGAGCCAAACTAAAGGCTAGAGAAAACTAGAGCAAAAATAAAAGACCGGAACTAGACAAGAGCAAAATAACAAAATCAAAGAAATACTAAAACTTCAAGAAAAAGAAATGCAAAGCTAGACTGACAAAGAGAGCTGAAAAACAATGCTACTAATACGACTAGTTGACTGACGATGAATTCTCTTACACACAAGGAACTAACGCAATGAACCAGCAGAGACAGGAGGGAAAGAGGCACAATATAAAGGAGCAGAGCACACGAGGATCAGGTGGACACAATCACATAAACGAGGACTAGGTGAAGACTAAACAAGGGGGCGGGGTAACTGGAAACCAGGAGGCAGGGCGAGAGGAGCACATGGCCAACAAAAACAAAGACAAAGCCATGTGCTTAGACACAAGACAAACAAGGATACATTAAACAAAGACAGAACAGACATGGCTGTCAGGGAAGAACCCTGACAGTACCCCCCCTCCAATGGATGCCTCCAGGCGTCCACACTGGGTGAAGGAATCCTAGGGAGAACTGGGTTAATCAAGGACAAAGGGGGTACCAACTGGGGGGGCAGGTGGGGAGGAAAGATTGGAGGTCCAGTATAGCCAAGAAACACAGGGGGTGGGGCTGGGAGGGCAGAAAATAGTCCAGGGGAATATTTTGGAACTGCCCAAAAAGGTGGTATCTTAGGAGGGGCATGACAGCCAGGCAATACCGAGGGAGGGATAGGAACCCGATTAGTGACACCTCTAGAGATAGGGGGCCTCTTCACTGGTGGAAACTCCCAATTGGATCTGGAGTCTCGAATAGATGCAGTCTCTTGATTAGGGAAATGCTTGGGAACAAATTCAGGAGCCATAACTGCACTTGTAGGTAATGAGGATAACCTGGATGACTCCTGCACCAATGTGACATCATACACAGTTTCAGAGGTTCCATCAAATCTAGATGATGTACACAATGCTGGAGCTGTCACAGACTTCTTGACTGAGTTTTGCCTGGCAGGAATGATCTCAGATGACATGACAAAACTGGCAGGAATGATCTCTTTCGGTGAGTCATGGCTAACAAGCAGCTCAGGACTAGCCTTCGTGGCTATAGCGGGCAGATCAAGACGCCCAGAAATGGCCTCCATGACCAGAGCTGGAGCAGATCCTGAGGAAGAAACATGACTGGCAGGTTCCATTTCTGTGGTTATGACTAGACTGGATGATAGGCCCAAGATGGTCTCTGTGGCCTTAGCAGGCAGACATGAATGTTTTGAAAGGGTCTCCAAGGCCAGAACAGGATTGGCTCGCTGTTCTGAGGTAGCCTCCATGGCCATAACAGGCAGGGTGAGATGCTCTGGAATTACCTCCATGGCCAGGTCAAGAACAGTTTCTGTTGAGGCAACAGAGCTGATTAGAGGATCCACCTTGGACAAAACAGGTCTCATAAATAATTCAGACAGTGCAGTCTCATTTTCCTTCAACACAGGCTTAGCTGGGGGAGTAGGCGGCTTCGAGGTTGGTTCCAGACTGTATACCTCTGGAACCACAGAATACATGACCAACTGAGTCTGGTCCTCCTGGACCACTTGATTAGCGACCTCTTGACTCAGACTCTCCTGGACCTCTGAACTGGGGGCCTCTTGATACAGGCCCTCCTGGACCAATGGGTTTGAGCTCACCCGACTCTGGTCCTCTTGGACCACTGGAATAGGGACGATCAGAATCAGGTCCTCTGGAACCACGGAACTTGGGGGCACCTGACTCGGGCCCTCCTGGGCCAATGGATCCGAGACCTCTGGATTCAGGCCCTCCTGGACCAATGTGCTTGGGACCTCTGAAATAAGAGCATTTGACTGAAAAATGTGTGCCCTCCTTTTACATCTTTGAGGGCTCAAATGTGTATCATTGGCAGCTTCTGGGGTGACTGCGACCCTCTCAATCAACTCAGGAATGACTGAAGATACCTTGACCCACACTGGGAGGATTTGGACGGAATTGACTGACTCAGGGGTGACTGGTGTGAACTCGACTGACTCTGGACTGGCAGGAGTGGACTCGACTGACTCTGGACTGGCAGGAGCGGACTCGACTGACTCTGGACTGGCAGGAGCGGACTCGACTGACTCTGGACTGGCAGGAGCGGACTCGACTGACTCTGGACTGGCAGGAGCGGACTCGACTGACTCTGGACTGGCAGGAGCGGACTCGACTGACTCTGGACTGGCAGGAGCGGACTCGACTGACTCTGGACTGGCAGGAGCGGACTCGACTGGCTCTGGACTGGCAGGAGCGGACTCGACTGGCTCTGGACTGGCAGGAGCGGACTCGCTGGCAGATGCAGCAACTTGAGCAGCCCTCTTTCTTCGGTTCCTTCGTTTCTCAGTGGGAGTCAGAAGATGATCGTGGACTTGACTCGAAGGAGGAAGGAGGGCAGGGTGGTCGCTGCAGACATCAGGTGGGTTAAGGATCTGCCAGTCTTTGCGGTGATGCACATAAAGGGAAAAGTCCCAAAAATTCAAAACATGCAATTGCTCCATCTCCCAACGTGGCAGGGGGTCATCCAGAATGAGGTTGAAGACCTCTTTCAGGACTGCGTCATCATATTCTAGACCCCTAGCCATGGTACAAAAGAATTGAGCAAAGCTCCGTGGATCCCGACCCTGCTGTCGAAGCGATGCCACTGCCCGTTGGAGCACCAATCTCCCTTCTGTAGTGGCAGGTGGAACAATCTTAAGACTCATTCTGCTGGGTCTGGTGATGGCTGGTTCGTTCTGTCAGGGTTTTGTCACACCAGTTTACTAGAGAGAGACCCAGATGCAGAATAATCAAGGGAGTGACGTTTATTGACAAGACAGAGATTAACAGGGCTGAAGTGAGAGTCCAAACAGTAGGAAAGGGCAGTCTGCTGGAGAACAGGAGGATGGTCAAAGTCAGGCCTGGGCAAAGCTTGGCTGGAGAACAAAGGAGATAGAGCAGCACCAGTCAATGAGATCACTGGAGATCAGGCAGCAGCTTGAGCAACCAGAGCTTGATACTTCGAGTTGTAGTGAACCCAGTCCAGTCAGATAGCCTGGTCTTGGGAGCAGCAGCCAGGGCTTGATACTTTGAATTGTAGAACAGCAGCCAGAGGGAATCCGGACACAGAACAGGAACAAACACAACACACAAGACAAGACCACAAGACAGAACAACAAAATAAGACACTCAATACACGCTATAAAAAAACAAAGAAAAACTAATTAAAACTACAGAGAGCAAATAAAACAAAATATTGAACCAAAAGGTAATTTCCAGGGAACTGTAACTGGAATATAAACTGGCTAAGACAAGATCAAAATAAAGAAAGGAGCCAAACCAAAGGCTAGAGAAAACTAGAGCAAAAATAAAAGACCGGAACTAGACAAGAGCAAAATAACAAAATCAAAGAAATACTAAAACTTCAAGAAAAAGAAATGCAAAGCTAGACTGACAAAGAGAGCTGAAAAACAATGCTACTAATACGACTAGTTGACTGACGATGAATTCTCTTACACACAAGGAACTAACGCATACGAACCAGCAGAGACAGGAGGAAAGAGGCACAATATAAAGGAGCAGAGCACACGAGGATCAGGTGGACACAATCACATAAACGAGGACTAGGTGAAGACTAAACAGGGGCGGGGTAATGGAAACCAGGAGGCAGGGGCGAGAGGAGCACATGGCCAACAAAACAAAGACAAAGCCATGTGCTTAGACACAAGACAAACAAGGATACATTAAACAAAGACAGAACAGACATGGCTGTCAGGGAAGAACCCTGACAGGAAAGGAATGGATATGATGGGATAGGACAGGATAGGATGTGAAGTACGGCTGGAATACTCAGAATTTAATTTGTGAACTATTAATTTAATTTTTAAACTGTTTTTATACTGCATTAATCATTAAATCAATAAATAATTGATTAATTGAGAAGTAATACTAACAGTAGATACATTTGATTCGAGTTTGTTTTATTATAAATGTGGCTCTCCCTTAGTGCTCTTGTCTTGTTTTATTCTTCTTTTCCATCTCCAAAACTATTCTGCTCGCATGTGATCAGAGGATAGTGAGTGACTGTGCCCTCCTGCTTTGCTGCAATTTGATGATTTTAGTAAAATAACTTATGTTTTTGCTCTTCAAACTCCGAGTGGTTTCAGTTTAATATGTGTTGAGGTTGAGAAGTCTTCAAGATTTTGTGTGCACTGTGTCCCCTTTCTCGCTTTTTGTAACAGCTAACCTAGCCTCTCCAACACCATACAGGCCAAAGCAGCAACCAACTTCTTCTTCTTCAATGGCCGTTCACCTTTTTAGGAGTTTTACTGCCACCTACTGTATAGCTAACTTACTTACATGGGTAATGAATATTTATTGCTGTATTGTTTTTTTTTTTATGAAGGTAATACCCCACCCACCTAAAGGATCAGAGAGATCCCATGCTTCAGCTCCTCTGTGTTCAGCTCCTCCAGCTTCCACATTGGTCTCCTCAGCCTCCGAGATGGACATGCATAATGATCCTCAGATACTAGATCTAAAACATGTGATCTAATCCTGTAAAATGGTTAAAACTGGCATATATACCTGATTATCTCTCAAATACTTTCCCTAAAGGTCCACGAAACTCATTGGTCTATTCTTTATATTGCAAAAAAAAGATAAAATACTTTTACGCTGATCATCATATATACCACATTTAAAAAGCATGTGCTCTACTGTATCTAAAACATCACATTCATCACACATACCATTTTCATGTGTTTCCCAGCCTTAATCTAGAAATCATTACTTCTTCCTTTGTGCCTTCCATAAAACTGTTATTTTTTTCCTGCTGATTTTACAGTGTTATAATACCACCTACCTGTGCTGCTATTTTCCCAACTCTGTGGCCATAGTCTTAATATTTTCCTGCTAAATCACTGATTTGATCTCATTCCTTGCCAGAGGTACCTTAATATCACCAAGTTTTGCTTATTTTGCTAACTCTTCAGCTGTGTCATTCCCTATTATCCCGATATGTGCCGATATACTCTTAAAAATAAAGGTGCTTCACGATGCCATAACCTTTTTGTCTAAATGGTTCCATAAAGAGCCTTTAACATCTGAAGTATAATCTCATTCTTCAGATTATAAAAAGGTAAGGAAGAGATGGTTCTTTAAAGAAACTTTGACTGAATGGTCCTTTGTGGAAGCAAAAATGGTTCTTCTATGGCATCGCTGTGAAGAAGCTTTTAAACACCTTTATTTTTAAGAGTGTACCCAACGGAAGTATACTAAAAGCCAAAAGTATACTCTGCTTTCAGAGCTGATGAGAGCTGACGAGGAACCTGAGCAAACTAAAATCCTATTTGGCTTAATCTCTTCGTCCCATTGCAGTCCTACTAAACAGTTAATTCTGTTGCGTATACAGACAATTCGTCACTTAATCTTAAACTTGTTTTTGTCTTATATCTTGGAATGTACACTCCTTTACCAACTTGGTTGACTGGATCTTTAGATCCGTCTGTATAAAAGAATTGTACAAAAAAATGTAACTATTACTATATCCTTCTTCAGCTTTTCCCTGGGCCTCCAAAACTCTCACTTTAACAATAGGTTCAGGAATATTCCATACTGACACCATTTATTGGCATGTTAAGAGAGATTACTTCATTCTCCAGATCACAATACTTGATCACCTGTTCATATTTCCATCCAAAACTATTTCCCCCATTCTTTTAATATTCCCAACAATCATTCAAAACTGTCCATGCATGTTGTCTCTTATCACTACCCTGAACATTAACCCAGCCAGGCCAACTTTTCTATATATACTTGATGAAAAGACTCTCATGGTTGAATGATATATGTACGCAATTTCCTGCGAAAATCATCCTGCTAAGTCTGAAATATTAGAAAAAAAAATCTCAATAGACCTACCATAGTGAATCAGAGTAGGACAAAAACACATTCTGGAAGAAGGATGGATGACGTATAGACTCGTTATTTAAATGTTGTTCATTTTGAACAAAAAAGTTAGTGTAAATTCAGCTTTTGAGACCTTATTGTAAAGTGTTGCCCATATTTTAATATATTAATTTAGTTTTTATGCACTGATTTTTTAAATCAACCTTCCAGTTGGATGTGTTCCAATGACCGTGTTTCAATCTGTCAGTAAAGGAAGCCGTCAAGATGACAAACTCAAACAGTGTCTTGCATTTCAGAAGAATCTGACAGTATGAGCATCTATGTGTGACAATATTGTGAAATGGAAAAACTTGACCTGCTGCATCCCACCAGCTGCAAAACTCCCCAACAAACCTCTTAGGTGAAGTAGCATGTCAGCTCTTACTTCCTATTTTACTTCATTTGACAACTGGTCAACTTCACAAGATAAAATATATTTAAATTACTGAATTAAAAAAGAAAGACACTGGTACACTGATTTGTTCTATTGGCATATTAAACATAAAGCTGTTTTTAGCATACACTGAATTCATATCAACTAAATGACTGACAGCAAGTTTAGAAATGAAATATCATGTAAAACAAATTCAAACAGAGATTGCCCCATCTATATTTGCATATATTAATTAAGCACATTACATTTACACCTACTATGACAAATGTATTTACCAATATAAACTACATGAAAATCCAGATATGGAGATGCAAAAGAACAATGATGAAATCATCCACAAAAATAAATGCGGCCGCAATGGACAGGATGCAGCCCATGAAGATTAAGTTCCGCTTTATTGACTATTTAAGGCGAGCTAGTAAGAGTGTTGAATATATTCTCTCTGACACAAGAAGTGAGTGTTGAAGATCGACTGTCTGTGATAATGGACACACGAAGGATCCTCATGAAGAGTTTGGCTGTTACGGTGGTCATTTCATCTGTGATCTGGACTACAACAGGTAAAGAGCTTTAACTGTTTATACATTATTAAATCTGATGAAATGATGCAGAATATTGAGGTTTATTTGGTTCTTCTATTTTAGCAGAAGAGCAAAAGTTTAAATCATGCTGTACTACAGTCTCCACTACAGTGGTGACGGATCCCATCATCAGTTTCAAGTATCAACGTAAAAGTCTTCCATGTGTGTTCGCCGTCATGTAAGAATCACAGCTACTCTCTACAGAAAACATGTCATGATTAGACATCAACAGCATCTGATGTTATATTTCTGTGTTTTCAATGTTTTCATTCTCTTTGACAGCTTTGAGACGGAGCGGGGAGAACTCTGCTGTGATCCTAAACAATCATGGGTGAAGGAGAAAATTAAGCAGTTTTTGTAAGTTAAACTCATCAAGTATGCTGAAACATAATTAGTAACAACATAAAAGACTTATAAAGTGTATTGTGATGCATTTAGCATAGTATTCTTATATTCACACTTTTGTTTTACAGCAGAGCTCAAAGAAACAAAGGCCTGACTTCCACACCCCCCCCAACATCATCTATTAGTGAGCAAACTCATGCAGGAGGATCAACACAAGCCACTAACAGCTCATCAGTCACGAATGTCTAAAAATAAGCTAATAATGAGAACTCATCTCTAAGTAGTTAGGCCTTTTAAAACTAGTTATAAAGTTTGAGAGATTTTGCTGTAGTATTTTGGAATTTTTTTGTAAATTATGCACATTTAAATTGAGTATTTAAAATATCACATGTTGTCAAATACAGGTAGGACATTTTGACAGTGACATTTATTAATCTATTCAGAAACTGAATTACAGTGAAACTGTTTTGTAACAATTTTAGTTTAAATATGATATTTTATGTTTCACATTGATGTACTAGTAATAGACTTGTGTCATTAACTCGTGTGTCAAGAAGGCTGACGTAGTCTGAGTGAATTTTACACTGATTCGTTTGAGAACATATCTGTATTTTTTCTTTTTCTTTTTTTTTGATGAAGCAAATGAACAACTGTAATCTGAAACTACAAATAAACTGATCAGCATCTACTGGTTTCACTTGTGGTTGATGTTTCTGAATGTGTGCAATGTGTGCTCTTTTCATTTTTATTCTTTTCTTTGTGGCTGGTTGCTGGTTATGCACAATTTGTTGTTATTTGTGCTATTGATTTTGTACATTTCCTCCATAAAAAAATGTTACGTACTGTAGAATGAGTAAGATTGTACAGTATAAATTTAAGTGCTGACCTTTTTATTTTTTCCATATATTAATTTAATTAATGTCAATGCCAAAAAATCATCATGAACCACATTAGATATTAAAAACACAATAGTTTAATGTTCCTTCACTTGTATGTCCCATGTGTTAATTTTTATTCAACAATTTTTATTTTATGTATTATTATTATTTCCCTTACAGTTTATGAAGGTGACATTAAAACTGTCCGGAAATGTTTAATTATGTGCTCATTTATTAATTATACTTTCTCACATATGTTTTATGTATTTTTATGTGTTAATATGAGGACATTTTTGTAATGATTTTTCAGGTGTTTTTCCCACATTTTGAATTACGCATTTCAGTGTGTTGTGTTTTACGGTTAAAGAAAATGTCCATAAAAATAACAAAATCTTAGATTGTATTTTTACTGTAATATCCTGGACTCAGACTTTCAATCATCAAATATGAAATTCATAAAACATTATGAATAACATCCAATTGTGTGTATTTAAGATACATACAATTCTAGCTATATGTAACTAAACTTACAAAGACAAAGCAGCTGGCCGATCTATTCCAAAACTGATTAAAATGTCATTTTTACCATCATAATTTATCCCACAGAATGATTTTAAACACGATACATAATGAGATATGAACATAAGAATGTGGTGGAAATGTTTTTCAGAAGAAAAAAAACTCCATAGAACCAAATATGAAAGAATCCATAGAACCAAATATGCTAACACTCAGTTAAAATGTAAATATAAAATATTTTTTGATAAAAATAAAACAACTATTAAGGTAAAGAACACCCAATTACTTCCAAATCAGAAACTCAACACTTCAACTTCATTTCAACTTAAGTTACGTTTTCAGCTAAACTCATTTAACTCCTAAATTTTTTACTAGATGTGTATTTCTATAATGCCTTTAGTTTTGATTATTATATATCCTTTGATTTGAATTAACGTTGTTTTTTATTTTACATTTATACTCAGATTTAGCATTTTGGATTCATTAAATTCACACCAACATGTTTTCAGACTAGTATTGATGTTTAAAGGCCTAATCTACCCAAACATGCAAATCTGGTTATCATTCTGTGGAAGACAAAAGAAGATATTTTAAAGAATTGTGGAAGCTAAACAGTTTCAGTTCCCATTAACTTCCATTGTATGGACCAAAAATATTATAAAAGTCCATGGGAAACGAAACTGTTCAGCTACCAAAATTCTTCAATATCTTCTTTTGCCTTCCACAGAAGAAATAAATGCAGACAGGTTTGGAAAGACGTGACGGTGATGAGTAAATGATGACAGAATCTCTATTTTTGTATGGAAGATTCTTTTAATGATGGTGAATCCATTACTATATATTGCATTTAGCTGTAGCACAGTTTTGTTTTCTATGAAGGAGCTCTTATCAAGATCACGATCATCTCATTTTTACACATATACAGTTTGCACACAATATAAATACACTGGGGATTTCAATTTCAATCTCTCTTTCAGATCGTCGTCCCACTCGTGTTGGAGTGAGCTGCTGTAAGGAGGTGTCAAAAGGATCAATGCCTCAATGAAACTGATTGGATACAAGCATCAGAATGCCCTGAGTCCATGCGTGGATGCTATAACGTAAGCTCTCTCTACGCACGTTAATATGCATAATGTTGTGTTCATTTCATTTCATGTTTATTTCTCTCCTGCAGATTCTACACAGAGAAGGAAAAGTTCTGCTCTGATCCAAAAGCGCCCTGGATTAAAAATCGTCTGAAAAGTATAACTCTTATATTAATATGACATCTTAACATGATGCTTATGTACTGATTAAAAAACAAAACTCATAACATGTGAATCTTTCCTCCAGGTCTGGACGAGATAGTGGACTGAGCTAATGGAGGCCTATAGAGGATGCTGCACATCTATCTATATATTAATAAATCTAGCTATTAAAAAGAGACTATATATTATGCATGTTTATTTAAGCAACAAAAATTATTTGATCCTCTTTAGCTTATGTGAATGTTAAGAAATGAATTGCTTTGTTTAATCTGCTTTAAATTTAAAATGCAATTTTTGAAACATAACCATTCAAACTGAGCTTCTTTTCACAAAACCATCCAGACTTTTGAACTGTATTTAATCATATTTAAGCTGAACCATTAAAGAAATAGTTCACACAAAAAAGGGAAATAATGTCATTATTTACTCATCCTCATGTCATTCCCAATATTTATGACTTTTTCTCTTGCACGGGGTTTATAATGATAATATAATGTTGCTTGTGAGCCCTTTTAGGCTTTAGAGATTTAATCCACCTGTACCTGAACGGAAGTAATTCATATTGGGTGAATTATTACTCTGCCTATTGTGTTACAGTAAAGGCATGTACGCCATCTAATGGAGAACAGCACCTAATGCACAGAGTAGGTCATAATGCATTTTATCATTCAAGTAAAGTGTCACCCCTGATTAGTTGACTAACAACTGAACAAATTATAGATAGATAGGGATTCATAAACAGAAATAAGCATTAACAAAATAACAGCACACCCTAAAACAAGACGTTCAAAAACAACTGCATGTATCTCTAAAAGACTTCATAACATGACACAGTTTCTCAAAATTACCTTTAATAAAAGTAGCCTACCCTGGCAGCACCATAATAAAGTGGTCGTATCAGATGCTAATCACCTAGTAATTTATAATAAAAATATGATTTTGTGTGCTGTCCATGTTTTTTTGTTTTGTTTTGTTTTGTTGTCTGTTACTCTTTGAGAATATGTTACTCAGTGGGTTCCCTGAATGACCCTGCATTTGCAAATGAAAATAGACTATTTGGGAACGCTTTAGGAATACATTTTTCGTTTTTCATGCTGCTCAGAAAACCAGTGGTGACTTACATGCTGCAAAGTTTCAGAAGTGGCATCCACATTTAAATATGTTAGCAGTCTCAAAATTGAGCGATGAACATAATGATGACCACAGCAATGGACGGGACAAAAATATGATACGTTTATTTTAGGAACACTAAACACATCTGATTTTGCTCTATTCTGTCAACAAACATATTCCAAACAAAGTTGCTGTACATCTCCAAGTTAACACGTTGTTTTTATTGATGAATAAATCTGTATTTCAGCATAAATCAATTGAGTCAATGATTCAATAACTCAGTCTTTAAAGGGATAGTGTAAAAATTTGCTATTAAATGTACTCACTCTCAGGCCATCTCAGATGTAGCTTTTTTCTTCAGTAGAGTACAGTTATATTTTAGATTCAACCATGGTCCTAGGCTATGGATTACAGGCAATAAAGGTTACAATAATATTCACGTTTCAAAAATAAGGTTCAGTTTTTTAGCACAAACAAATTGTTTCGCTTAATAAGACTTCAATATATCATCAGGAGCCACGAGTAATAATATTGTTTTCTGTGATATGCTTTTAATTATTCTCAAAAACAAGCAGCTGTTGACTAGCATTTTATGAATCACCAAGGACTATGGTTTCAGCTAAAAGTCTTTACTGTTAAGTCACCTTCATCTTGGATGGTCACAGGGTGAGTAAATGAAAAGTGAAATATTCCTTTAAGACAGTCACTTGCTTCATTCCTGAATGAATCAGCCACTTGCACAGATTGATTGAATGAATAATTCAATGACAAAGGCAGGGTCTTGTCGCACCTGTTGATTTTTGTTTAATTTGACAAAGATTACATTTTTATTAATAATAATTTCATCTGATTGGCAACTTATTCTTCCTGATTGTCCTATTATTCTAATTGAATCGATTTTTTTTTTAAATTAAAAATATAAAAAGTTTAAAAAAATAGAGAAAATGTTAAAATGGAAATCAGTTTAAGGAGTCAAATATTACCTCATAATGGGAAGGTTATTTTCTGTCATTGATCAGAAGGGGCTCCTAAAAATAATAGTAAGCATAAAGCCATGATTAACTAGTTAAAGTTACACTTCATGTAACTTTTTGCCCTCTTTGGTTAAGAAACAAAACTGCATGCATTTTGTAGAAAAACATTGTTTTAGTTGTGCTTCGGCTGCATGTCCGGATGAATGTGGTTCTTTCTCATAATGTTTAAAAAATCATATTTCTCATAAAAATCACTACTAGATTTAAGAGACATAACCAGTTTAGCAAAAGAAAGGAAAGGATAGGATGTGAAGTATGGCTGGAATACTCAGAATTTGTGCTCTGCAATTTAATTTAATTTAATTTGTGAACTATAATCGATAATCGATTAATTGAGCAGTAATACTAACAGTAGATACATTTGATTCGAGTTTGTTTTATTATAAATGTGGCTCTCCCTTAGTGCTCTTGTCTTGTTTTATTCTTCTTCTCCATCTCCAAAACTATTCTGCTCGCAGGTGATCAGAGGATAGTGAGTGACTGTGCCCTCCTGCTTTGCTGCAATTTGATGATTTTAGTCAAACTCTGAGTAGTTTCAGTTTACTATGTTACAGGCTCATTTATTGATAAAAAACAATTGATAAAATATAATATTGATGATAATCTAATAATATTGGGCTTGTTTTTGAAGCTGCGGTTGCTTACAGTATTTATCTTGCGAAAATTGACAACACTGCTTAAGATGTTTCTGTAGCTATATCCATTACTTCCTTGAAAATAAATTCCAGCAAAGCACTACAAAATCAATAATTAAGTTACCCTTTACAATAGATAATGCTTTTAGACAATATATCTGTTCAATAAAATACCTTACTCACCTGTAATAAAAACGTCACCTCTGTGCCGCTTTTACAACGTTTCAAATCCCTCAGTTCTTGCCATCGCACGGAAAAGCCAAGACAATGTTGATTCTTGTTTTATTACGAGCTCTGTTGTGTTCTCTCTCTGCCAGCAGATTCTTCTCTAATCCTCTGTTTGATGTGTTGTGTCTTTTTTAACAGTTGATTCTACGGAGCTTTGAGTCTTCAAGATTTTGTGTGCTCCATGTCAACCTTTCTTGATTTTTGTAATAGCTAAACTAGCCTCTCTAACACCATACAGGCCAAAGTAGCCGACCAACTTCTTCTTCTTCTTCTTCTTCTTCTTCTTCAATGGCCATTCACCACTTTAGGAGTATTACTGCCACCTACTATATAGCTTTACTCACTTACATGGGTGATGTATTTGTATTGCTGTTTTGTTTTCTTTTTTGTGAAGGTAATGCCCCACCCACCTAGAGGATTAGAGAGAGCCCATGCTTCAGCTCCTCCAGCTTCCACATTGGTCTCCTCAGCCTCCGAGATGGGCAGAAGCATCATGATCCTCAGATACTAGATCTAAAACCTGTGATCTAATCCTGTAAAATGGATAAACTGGCATATATACCTGATTATCTCTCAAATACTTTCCCAAAAGGCCCACGACACTCATTGGTCTATTCATATATTGCAAAAAAAAAAAATGCTGACGCATGACACTGATCATCATATTTACCACATTTAAAAAGCATGTGCTCTACTGTATCTAAAACATCACATTCATCACATATTTTAATGTTTCCCCATTAATGCAAGTGTTGAATTTAGTCCAGTGTTTCCCAGCCTTAATCTAGAAATCATTACTTCTTCCTTTCTGCCTTCCATAAAACCGTTCGTTTTTTCCTGCTGATTTTACAGTGTTATAATACCACCTACCTGTGCTGCTATTTTCCCAACTCTGTGGCCATAGTCTTAATATTTTCCTGATAATCACTGATTTGATCTCATTCCTTCCCAAAGGTACCTTAATATCACCAAGTTTTGCTTCTTTTTCTAAATTTAAACTGGTTCATTCCCTATTATCCCGATATGTGCCGGTACACTCTTAAAAATAAAGGTGCTTCACGATGCCATAACCTTTTTGTCTAAATGGTTCCATAAAGAGCCTTTCTGTTTCACCAAAGGTTCTTTGTGGTGAACCTGAAGGTTCTTCAGGTTATAAAAAGGCAAGAAAGAGGTGGTTCTTTAAACAACCTTTGACTGAATGGATCTTTGTGGAACCAAAAAATGGTTCTTCTATGGCATCGCTGGGAAGAACCTTTTAAGCACCTTTATTTATAAGTATATCCAACAAAATTATACTAAAAGTATACCAAAAGTATACTCTTCTTTCAATCTGTAGGGTAGACTGAGTACAGTAGAGTACACTTTCTGCTTTTTTCAACACTACAGAAAAACTAGATGCTGAAATGAAGTGATTTTTCACATGATATTTATTTTGTTTGTGTACTAAAATATAAATGTATAAGTAGTTCATATTTTCCACAATTACCTCATAAACATGAGGTGCATTTTGTCTCAACTGTACCCATATGGTGTACAGTTGAAACAGTAGCATTGTACAGTTGAGACACCCATTCTTAATGCTCTAAACTAATGCATCTAACCATTTATAGCAAATGTAATAAATTACTAAATTACAGTTTTAAAATAAATGTATTTGCTTTATTTAATTCAGATTCAGTTAAACAAAACAAATATTTAACACTACAAAAATATATGGCAAACAGTACAAATGTAAACATAACAGTAAAAATTACAATATACATACCTGTATATTTTATAACCCGCATCACTCGAATCTTTCTGCATTTTTACATTTTCAATAATTCTGTATGATTTATAAGAATTGCAGGGGAAAATATTCCCATAAGGTGAATTTACTGGTATTACTATACTTGTAAAGACATTTGGTCCCCATACTGTAGGTAATACCAGCACACAAACACACACAGCCCCTGTATGCATTTTAATTTCTATGATTGAACTGTTACTGTATACACTACATAGCAACCTATAAAGGGCGTCTCAACTGTACTCACTTTACCACCTTGTATATTTCTCAAAATGCATAAAAAAATAAAAAGTTAAAATGCTACGTAATCATTTTAACATTCATTTTAGAAAATATGTCCATTTATAATAGACAGTTGAAATATCACAAATATAATTGTTTAACAGAATTTGCGTAGCATATGTGTAAATGTGACTTTATCATATTATCATAACACTGTACAACTGAACATCATGTGAAGCAATAGGAGACCAATCCGGGTCCAGTTGATACACTGTGTCTGACATACTCACACATTTCTCTAGATTATGAAAAGACCTTGCATGGCACAATGTCATAAAATGTCTCTTTTTAGAGCAGAGTAACGTTTGCAATGACATATGTTAAGTTTAACAAACATAAAATAATAATAAGCTATTCATTGCGGAAAGGACATGGTGAAATGAAAATCTCACCTTGGAAAAAAAACTTTGCCAATATTAACGGAGTGGAAAGATGCACACATTTCAAATTTCCCACGATAACAGAGAACACTAATACACGTGTGGAGAAAAAAATCACGGTTCGGGGCTCTTGTGTACGCAAGTTATTTAAGGTGTTTCAACAGTACATGTCTCAAATGTACTCAGTCTACCCTACTACAATGTATACATTTCCACTAGCAGGTTTTCTTTATCAGTTTTTGTGGACATTATATTTTGAGGAACCTGAGCAAACTAAAATCCTATTTGGCTTAATCTGTTTGTCCCATTGCAATCCTACTAAACAGTTAATTCTGTTGCGTATACAGACAATTTGTCACTTAATCTAAAACTTATTTTATTTATTTTCTTGGAATGTACACTCCAATACCTACTTGATTGATTGGATCTTTAGATTCATCTGTATAAAATAATTGTAAAAAAATGTTTAACTATTACTATATCCTTCTTCATCTTTTTCCTGGGCCTCCAAAACTCTCACTTTAACAATAGGTTCAGGAATATTCCATACTGACACAGCATTTATTGGCATGTTAAGACAGATTACTTCATTCTCCAGATCACAATCCTTGGCCAACTGTTCATATTTCCATCCAAAACTATTTCCCCCATTCTTTGTATATTCCCAACAATCATTCAAAACTTTGCATGTACGATGTCTCCTATCACTACCCTGCACATTAACCCAGCAATTTTTTATTTATTTTTTTAACAAAACTGGTATGGTTAAAAGACTGACAGCAAGATTAGAAATTAAATATCATGCAAGAAGAATCCCCCATAAAACAGAGATTCCCCATCGACATTTACATATATTAATTTAGCACTTGGCATTTACGCCTACTATTACAAATGAAATCCCTCCTAATATAAATTACATGGAAAGCCAGATATAAGTAGTGATAAAACAGAAAAATGATGAAATCATCTACAAAAATAAATGCGGCCGCAATGGACAGGATGCAGCCCATGAAGATTATGTTCCGCTTTATTGACTATTTAAGGCGAGCTAGTAAGAGTGTTGAATATATTCTCTCTGACACAAGAAGTGAGTGTTGAAGATCGACTGTCTGTGATAATGGAGACACAAAGGATCCTCATGAGGAGTTTGGCTGTTACGGTGGTCATTTCATCTGTGATCTGGACTACAACAGGTAAAGTACTTTAACTGTTTATACATTATTAAATCTGATGGAATGATGCAGAATATTGAGGTTTATTTGGTTCTTCTATCTTATAGCAGAAGAAATCAAGGTGAAATCATGCTGTACTAAAGTCTCATCTTCAGAGGTGACGGATCCCATCATCGGTTTCAGATTTCAACGTGAAAGTTTTCCATGTATGAAGGCCATCATGTAAGAATCACAGTTTCTCTCTAAAGAAAACATGTCATGATTAGATATCAACAGCATCTGATGTTATATTTCTGTGTTTTCAATGTTTTCATTCTCTTTGACAGCTTTGAGACGGAGCGGGGAGATTTCTGCTCTGATCCTAAACAACGATGGGTGAAGGAGAAAGTTAAACATTTAAACTCAAGTATGCTGAAACATAGCAACATAAAAAGCTTATATAGTGTTTTGTGGTGCATTTAGTATAGTATTCTTGTATTTATGCTGTTTTATTTGTTTGTTGTTTTTACAGAAAAAAAACTAACACCACACCATCACCAACATCATCTATCAGTGACGGAGCTCGTGTGAGAGAATCTACACAAACAACTGACCGCTTATTAATCATGAGCGTCTAAAAATAATGAGAACACATCTCTAAGAAGTTACACATTTTAAAACTACTTTTAAAATTGTAAATATGAGAAAAATGACATTTAGCTTTTGTATTTGGAAAATGTTTGTAACTTATACATATTTCAATTGAATATGTAAAATATTGTGTATGTTGTCAAATACTTGTGCAATTTGACAGTGACAGTTCAGAAACTTATTCAGAAACTGAATTATAGTAAAACTGTTTCAAACGTGGTTTAAATAGAATATTAGTATATATTATATTTCACATTGGATTGAAATATATTTCATGCAATGTGGTAATAGACTTGTGTCATTAACTAAAGTGTCAAGAAGGATGACGCATATCTGAGTAAAATTTACACTGATTTGTTTGAGAATATATATGAATTTTTTTGTCATTTGATGAAGCAAATGAACAACTTCAATCTGGAACAACTAATAAACTGATCAGCATCTACTGGTTTCACTTGTGGTTGATGTTTCTGAATGCCCAGGTGAAAACAAGTACACTTCCATAATGTACTTAGAGTGCTCTATTTTCGCGCACTAATTGTGTACTTAATATACTAAAAACGATCCTTTAGTACTTCTTAAGATACACTTAAGATCATCTAAGTGTACTCAACTGTGCAATTTTCAGACACCATGAATTTGAACTAAAATGCACTTTTAACATGCTATCTTCGTAATTTTGTGTTTAAAAAAATATTTAGCTACCACTTGTAGTACACTTGAGTGAATAAAAGATGGGTTCAAGTGTAATACAAGCAGTGCTTTTAATTTCGAGGCCCTGGAACAAAGCGGGGTGACGGATCCGGCATGTGATTAGAGGAGGGAGAAGTAACAGAGCATTCGTGTGATCACATTGGAGGGCCATTTTAAGTGATTAACAGCGTGCATCAGTGTCTTTTATTAGGGTTAGTACATGAAAAGCCATGACATTTTGAAACCGCAATTTCCAGGCATAGGAAAAAAAATACATAATGACATTTTATTTCACAAATCTCTGTAATAGAGTTATAATTAATCCTGTCTAGAATTTTGTGGGGGATTGTGTATATATTGCATAGTTTTAATAATTCACGCAGCTTTCGAGTTTATAATGAGGAACATTCCTGCAAACATTTATTGAATATAGCATGTAGATTAGAGGAGTAAATAAATCAATACAAACTAAATCAGTCATCTGAAAACACGTGAGTGATTGAGCTGAACCACTCTTCTCTCTCTCACTCCCTCAAATCAGCACATCTCATCTGCACTACAACAAGCTGCTGCACACCGTCGCTGATCCGAGACTTTCACTCGCATCTCGGGACAGTTGACAGAATTGTCACTTGTTTGATCGGGTCATCGTTGCATCGTCACACAAATGTATAATTTGCAGGTCTTTTTACTCGCGCTCCAGAGACTGTTTCAGGCTGAGCGATCAGTCACATCCAAAGCCGCCCGAGTATCATATAAAGTTATTTTTCCTAGTTTGTTGTTGAGCTTAAGTGGCCAAATACACACAAAATTACGCAAAACGGTAATTGGCAGTAAAAAGGACTGCCGTCCTGGTGAGTATCCGGGTTTTTTCTTAAGTAAATGTGAACAGTTGAGAAAGAAAACGAATGCACAAACTCAACTGCTGCTGTAAAACCCTGCCTGTTATCATAGTTTTGCGATTTTAAATTCCCTTTTATTTTAATATTGCTTTCAAGTTTCGCTATAAATATCAGTTTTGTTTTTATTTTGTAATAATTTGGTTAATTTTAGTTTAGTGTTTTTTGTGGAGTTTTCTACCCTATACAGGTTAGTTTGCGTTTTAATTTGAGTTTTAGTAATTAATGTTTAGCAGAATTAAAACAACACTTCCAGAGCACAGACCAAATACATTTTAATTTAAGCTATAATTACGCAAACCACTAGTGACACTAACTTAAAGCATGCTGAGATTGATTAGAAAATGAATATTTATTTTTGATTATTTTATTTAGTTGCTGTTGTTTTCGTTTTGTTTTAGTTTTCATTTATTTGGAATTTTTTTAATTCTCTTTCTTGCCTAAATGCCTTTATTTTCATTAAATAAAGTTATTAATACAACATATTTTACAGGTTAAACATGTATACAACACTTCTTATATTTAAACTCATTTTTAAACTAAGCATTTTTAGAAGCAAAAATAAAACATTTCATATTCAGAAAAAGACCAGCGGGGTTCGTTTAGGTGACTTGGTTTGCTTTGCATTAAATACAATGGGTTTATAGATTAAATTAAACAAACCTATATTTTACCAAAAAAAGGCTATAATCTTACCTTTCAGAAGCGCGTTTCTGGCTTTAAAACTTTTTACAATATTTTTACAAAAAGACAATATTTTGCTGATTGTGTTTTTGTGCTGATATCTTAAGGATTACCGTGGACAGCTGACTCATAAGGGTTTGATATTCTGCATATTCTGTGGTGATCAATATTGCACAGCAGTGATAGAAATTAATCTTTTCCAATAAGTTTAAATTGATTTTTTACCTTTGATGGGCATTTTTATTATTATAAAGCCCTGCATGAGTGTGCATCATATTTTCAGTCAAATTATTAAATTGAATCAGTCAATTAGAATAAGTAAATTAAGCTGTTACCAAGCAAATTAAATCAGTATTGACAAAATTAATCTTTGCACTGCAGAGAAAACACAGAAGCGGCATTTAGATGCATTTACACACTGTTTAATGCAGGACACGAATGCATTTAACCTGCAGTTACAAATGCATTTATACGGTTTTGATATTTTAAATATAAAACTTTGACTACTGATATTTGAAATTATTAAAACAAGTAATGAAAAGTTACTGTAAATGTGAAATTAAAACTGCCAGTAGGTGGCAGCAAGGCACTGTTAATAAGTGAGTCATTGCGACTGAACCGAATCATTTAAACGATTGATTCATTCAGTCACAAAACAGCTGTTGCTCAGAGACGCAAATTGAAATGATATTTGTTGGCGAAATAGAGCAAAAACAGTCAATATTGTGTCTAAAACGTAAGTGTGTTAATATTAAATTCTTCTTTATTAAACTGCTGTATAAAATCAATATCACATTTGTAATCATGTTGCTTTTTGGTCAGAAAGGCATCGGAACTCGACAGTCTCGTTTCCTGACCCGACCTGATATTTAGATTTTTTTTATTTGTTTGACATGGAAAGCTGTGTGCAAATAGAAACACACGCACATAAATATATATATATATACATATATTCATTTATAATAAAAAAGACTCCCCAGAAAAAAAGGCACTTTCTCTGGAGGAAGAAAAAGGGCAGGTGCTCAAGCCCCTTGTATGTCTATGTGTGCATGTGTCTGGCTCTGTGTAGTAAATGCTGCTCCATCTCAAAGCAAGTGATGGAGATTTACTGCTAATTACAGAACCAGATTTACTGACAAAATGCACATGGAAAGCGCATTCAATAATCGTGCAGCCCTAATTCAAAATCAACAGAATGATTTGTTTGATCACTCAGTCACATTACATTTTTATAAGAAGCGCACCGGTTATTTTTTTCTAATTAATGTAATTGTCTATTAAGAATAGTTTTTACTTGTTCACACACTGTTTCATATCAGCTAACATGTTCTTTATATTACAGATGACACATTCAATGCATGACAACTGTCTTACAGTGAAATGTTGAACTATCGACAGTAATATCCACCACTAGAGAGAGCCAGAGTACCACTAGTGGTAGGCAGAGAAATCACTCAAATAAATCTTAATTAAAGTTAAAACACAACACATTTTAATTTAATCTTTATTTGAGTAAAGTTGCTTTTACATTTTAATACATTACACATTTTAATTTAACTTTTAGGTACAACACATTTTAATTTAATCCTTATTTAGTTTGTTTTATTTATTTACCTGTATGTAAGCACAGTGCAGTGTTAATATTCAAACTGTATTTACAATGTTAAAGCTGTTTTTTTTACTGTGCAGAGCTGTAGTTGAATAGTTATGTCTACTACTCTATGTATTTTAATGTCATTATAGTTTTACTTGGAGAGCCAAATATTTTCTGAGGTGGTACTTTGTTTAAAAAGTTTGAGAACCACTGATTTACACGATTATGTGATTCCTAGATGAATGTGACAAGATAATAAACTGCTCTGCATTTCCAACACATTTGGCACAAATAAATGTGAATATGTGCATATTTAAAATTATTATTTGCAAATCAGTTAAAATGATTACTCCCCAACTAGAATTAGACCTAGAAATTCCATGTATTTGTTTATTTTCTTGCTTTCTTTAATTTAATAATGAACAAAAAAGCCAGTCACACCAGAACATGGGGTTTAACAAAATTGTAAATACCTGATAAGGCGCATATTCCCATCCATGTGCCACAGACTGTTTGGATCTGGCACATCATATGTTCTTCTGGCCACTCCATCTACATGCAGCAGCTGCTGGGTCAATGTTACTTAACATCACTCTCACTCTGTGACGTGTTACGCTCGCAGTAATGCTCTCATCATCTGTGATGCGGTACGCAAACAATGACAAAGAATTTAATTAAAAGTATTATAATTGAAGAACTTCAGTCTTAACATAAAAAACTCATCAAATAAAAAGCATTTTTATAATTTACTCATACACTCTGCAATGAATTTGAATTTATTTTATGTTTGTATTTGCATGTTCATAATTCCCAGTCGGTTTTATAAGATATAAATAAAGAATATTGTTTACACCGTTTAAAAGAAAATCAGTGGCTACAAAGTTCATATTTACAGTAATTTAATGTTCTAGAACAAAACTTAAAATGAATAGGCTAAATTAAGTACAATGACAATTAAACTAAATTAAATTAAAATAAATAATTGTTTTAATTAAATTATGATATAGATGTTAAAAATAAAATACCAATAAAAGGGGAAAAAGTTACCTCATTTCCAGATCTAGGATAGAGTCTATGAAGCCGTCTAACATGCCTTTCCAACTCATCATCAGTCAATGAACTTGATTGCCTAATTAACATCCCATTTATAAATGATGCAGAACATCCCAAAAGTCGAGGTGTGCCATAAAGAATTCTAACTGCTGTCTCGTCTCTGTGATTTTGGGTCTCCCTCGCCGTCGCCGACCTATTAACACAGAACCATTATACAAGTGCTGTTAGGCAAAATTCACTAGCAACAATTATACACAGGAATTTAAATCAAAATAAAAGGTCTTGTTTGATTGTGTAAAAGTATATTGGACAAATCACATTTAGTCACACTGATTATAATTTCACAATTAACTGATTAACCTCCTGGTGTCTCTGTCTCAAATGCAGGAAAAGGGTTTCTTTAATAATTCAATAAAACAGAAATCTTCTGGTAGATTGACTTTGGACTTGTTAGAACACAATGGACCAACACCAGCAGACGTCATGGCACCCCAAATCATCACTGACTGTGGAAACTTCACACTGGACTTCAAGCAACATGGATTCTGTGCCTCTCCAGTCTTCTTCAAGACTCCAGACCCTGATTTCCAAATGAAATGCAAAATGTACTTTTATCTGAAAAGACGACTTTGGACCACTGAGCAACAGACCAGTTATTTTTCTCTTTAGCCCAGGTAAGATGCTTCTGACGATGTTACTCTTTCAGTAGTGGCTTGGTAACCCTTTTCCTGAAGACGTCTGAGAGTGGTGACTCCAGCTTCAGTTCACTCCTTGTGAAGCTCTCCTAAGTGTTTGAATCAGCTTTGCTTGACAGTATTCTCAAGCTTGTGGTCATCCCTGTTGCTTGTGCACCTTTTCCTACCCAATTTCTTCCTTCCAGTCAACTTTGCATTTAATATGCTTTGATACCCCACTACTTGAACTGCCACCCCTTTCAGTAATGACCCTCTGTGACTTACCCGCTTTGTGGAAGATGTCAATGATTGTCTTCTGGACCATTGCCAAGTCAGCACTTCACCATTATTGTGGTTTCAAAGAACAAGAGATACCCAGAATTTATACTGTATGGATGGTCCTTTATTGAAACTCAAATTTAAATAATCTAATATTTTGAGATACTGATTTTTGACTTTCATTAGCTGTAAGCTCTAATCATTGTAAAATAAAAACAAAAAAACGTTTGAATTGTTTTACTTTACATGTAATGAGTCTAAAATATATTAAAGTTTTACTTTTTGAAATAAGTTACAAGAAAAAAATTAACTTTTTCACCATATTCATTTTATTAAATTTTTTTAGATGCACCTGAGGAAAACGCTATGACACCAAAGAGTTTTCAAGCGCCACCAGCTGGCCGTTTTCACAAGAGCACCTGTCATTTTTCAGGTGGCTAAAAACACTTTGGTGGACACACGTTATTGATTATGTATTGTTAGCTATATGGCCTATTAGTCTTTTTTTATTTATACAATATACTGGAGCCAAACTTGAGAAAGTAGACCAGAATATTACACTGCGTTCCTGCACACGAAATTTGTAGCTGTAGTCATAGGCTGGGATTATGCTAATTGTGAATGAACGTGCACAAGCTCCCTATTTACAAATGATTGGAACATACACATGACATGTTTAACTATCAAAACGGACGTTTACGAAGCGTTTGTGGATCCAGAGGAGAGTTTTCAGGAAAGTCTGTTTTACGCGCAAATTACTCTAAATTTACGATTGTTTCATGAATGAGGCCCATGTATGTGCGCAATTTCCTGCAAAATCATCCTGCTAGGTCTAAAATATTTTTTTAAACTCACAGTAGACTTACTATAGTGAATCAGAGTAGGACAAAAACACATTCTGGAAGAAAGATTGATGACGTATGGACTAATTATTTACATTTTGTTACTTTTGAACAAAAAATGTCATAGTGTAAATTCAGCAATTGAGACCTTATTGTAAAATGTTGCCCATATTTTAATATATTAATTTAGTTTTATACACAGAGTTTTTTAAATCAGTCTTTCAGTCGTGGATGTGTTCCAATCTGTCAGTAAAGGATGCCATCATGATGACAAACTCAAACAGTGTCTTGCATTTCAGAAGAATCTGACAGTATGAGCATCTATGTGTGGCAATATTGTGAAATGGAAAAACTTGACCTGCTGCATCCCACCAGCTGCAAAACTCCCCAACAAACCTCAATCAGCTCTTCCATCCTATTTTGCTTAGTTTTACAACTGGCCGGCCTTACAACATATACTATATTTGAGGGGGAAAAAACACGGTTGACACAGCTAAATTGTCATATAAAAACAAATTCAGCTTACACTGAATTTATATCAGTTAAATGAATGACATCAAGGTTAGAAATTAAATATCATGCAAGAAAATCCCCCATCAAACAGAGATTCCCCCATCGACATTTACATATATTAATTTAGCACTTGGCATTTACACCTACTATTACAAATGAAATCACTCCCAAAATAAACTACATGGAAAGTCAGATATAAGTAGTGATAAAACAGAAAGATCTACAAAAATAAACATAGCCGCAATGGACAGGATGCAGTCCATGCAGTTTAAGTTCCACTTTATTTACTATTTAAGGCGAGCTAGTAAGAGTCTTGAATATATTCTCTCTGACACAAGAAGTGAGTGTTGAAGATCGACTGTCTGTGATAATGGACACACAAAGGATCCTCATGAAGAGTTTGGCTGTTACGCTGGTCATTGCATCTGTGATCTGGACTACAACAGGTAAAGTACTTTAACTGTTTATACATTATTAAATCTGATGGAATGATGCAGAATATTGAGGTTTATTTGGTTCTTCTTAGCACAAGAGCAAAAGGTGAACCCATGCTGTACTAAAGTCTCATCTTCAGAGGTGACGGATCCCATCATCGGTATCAGGCTGCAACATAAAAGTCTTCCATGTGTGAAGGCCGTCATGTAAGAATCACAGTTCCTCTCTAAAGAAAACATGTCATGATTAGATATCAACAGCATCTGATGTTATATTTCTGTGTTTTTAATGTTTTGATTCTCTTTGACAGCTTTGAGACGGAGCGGGGAGATTTCTGCTCTGATCCTAAACAACGATGGGTGCAGGAGAAAGTTAAACAGTTTAAACTCAAGTATGCTGAAACATAGCAACATAAAAAGCTTATATAGTGTTTTGTGGTGCATTTAGTATAGTATTCTTGTATTCATGCTGTTTTATTTGTTTGTTGTTTTTACAGCAAAACCACACCATCATCAACATCATCTATCAGTGACGGAGCTCGTGTGAGAGAATCAACACAAACAACTGACCGCTTATTAATCATGAGCGTCTAAAAATAATGAGAACACATCTCTAAGTTACACATTTTAAAACTACTTTTAACATTTTAAATATGAGAAAAATGATATTTAGCTTTTGTATTTGAAAAATGTTTGTAACTTATACATTTTTCAATTGAATATGTAAAATATTGTGTATGTTGTCAAATACTTGTGCAATTTGACAGTGACAGTTCAGAAACATATTCAGAAACTGAATTATAGTAAAACTTAAAAAGTGGTTTAAATAAAATATTAGTTTATTATATTTCACAATTAAATATATTTCATGCAATGTGGTAATAGACTTGTGTCATTAACTCAAGTGTCAAGTAAAATTTACACTGATTTGTTTGAGAACAAACGTGGAATTTTTTGTAATTTGATGAAGCAAATGAACAAGTGCAATCTGAAACAACAAATAAACTGATCAGCATCTACTGGTTTTGCTTGTGGTTGATTTTTCTGAATGTGTTGTAAAACCTTAGTGAACAGACCCACATAATCATAGAATCTCACATATTAAAGGAACACGAGAAGATTCTTTTCTTGGACATGTGCGAGTCATAAACTTGACCAAGTCTAATGATGCCTCCCTGGTTAGAGGACAATCGTCTTAGCATATCATGAGACCCATAAAACAATGATAGGTTTGAGGAGAACATCTGCATGTATCTAAGAACAGAACTTCAATGTTGTTCCTGACTGGCTTACCATAAATAAACTCAAATAAACATCAGTACAAAGAGCGTTGTATCTGGACACGTTCCAGCGACAGACACTGCCGGAATCTTCTGGCCGTTTTAATGCATAATTCAATTATTTTTATCAACAAGGGAAGACTGTTTTACGAAGAGACGTCTGAGCTTGAAGCTCCACAGATACACACCCAAAGTGACTTCCTGACCCTCGGAAAGCCCTTTCGTCCTCTGGCATTACATAGGAACGCACCTTTTTCCTCTTCTTGTGCAGACCGAAAAGACTCAAACTTGAATAAAGGATTTCCAAAGACAATCAATAATTGCTGCTGCTATTAAAGCAATATACTCAAGAGACAATATATATTAATGTTGTACTTTATGTCTTTTATAAGCTTGCTGTGTTATTGGAACATATGATATTTTTCTTTGCATATAACTTTTCCCTGTGAAACAGTTTCATCATTTGATACATTTGATAATCAGTGGTGCAACTGACATGGTGATATTATAAACGGCATGCATTTGATAACACTTTACATAAGTCTTAATTGAACTTCTAGAGGTGTTTCTCCACATGATGATTTGAGAATTAGGTTAATAATGTATGCACGAAAATAATCCATACAGGGACAATTTGATTGGACAGTTGTCGTGGGATGAACCAAAATCAGCAGGCTAAAAACAGACACCTAGCTCTGCTCAGAGCTGCTTGCTTGCTTGTTTTGCACGCTCTGCTTACACAGACTTCAACTGTTGAGGAACTGTTCACGCTGAAGCGCTCACCGCCTAACATCAGGCTGACCATCTAAAGAACTCAATCACTTCTTCAAACTTCTCACTGAAGAAACTGTTAGAGTCTGAAGCCACACGAAACTCTGAGAAGAACTTAAAGTGAACAAGTCACTCTCAGGTCACCAGGAACCAACCACTCACCGGAGGGTTTCCCCCAGTGACATCATGCCACGCTACAGTCAGCAGTCCCGGAGGTTTCCCAACCAGGAAAGAGAACGAATCTGGAGATCAGAGCAACTCAACTTGAACACGCAAGTAATGTTAAAGTGCATGAGTAAGTTAGTACAATATAAACCTGAGTGCTGACAATGAGAAAGTCTTTTTTCCACATATTAATTTATGTTTGACTTCTCTGCTTAATTTACGTCAATACCAAAATATCATCAAGCCACATTATATTAAAGATAATAGTTGGACATTCCTTGAACTTGCATTTTTATATCCCAGGGGTTAATTTTTATTCAACAGGTTTACTTTTTTCCCATGTCATATGAAGCAAATTAGCTCAAAAGGGAATTGTATATAAATAATTACAATTATTTATGATTAATTATGATTATTTATAGCGGCTGACAGTAACTATAGCAGAATTAAATTGCCATCAAACTGATCTGTTCGTCCAGCGAGCATTCAGTGTATGTTCATATCAACTCTAAGAAAGGATATTTCCTTGGCCACAGAAAATACTTTCCTATTTATACATTAGAGCATGTAGCGAGGGTCAAAATCGTAAAGAGACATTCATTTGCGAGGCAGAAGCAGAAACCCATGTCATTTATGCACATAACTTTTATCAATTAAACACTAATGCAAACTAGTCTAACAAACAAACACACAATCACTCATACATGGGGAAAGGGCAAATGAGAGTTGATGGATGAAACCATCAGAAAACCAGAGAACCAGTATGAAATGAGTCTGTTAACCACCTGAATTAAACCATCAGCGCCGTTTATAACTTATAACTTATAACTTATACTAAACCTCTGTTTTGTTTAGGTAAATGTACGATACTTGCATTGCCTTTGGTCGTTGAACGAGTGTCCGGATGCAGTCTCGGATGAAAGTTCTGATGGTTTGAAGGTGTAGTGGTGAGTTCTTCAAGTTCTTCTGCGTTTGAAGGGTGATGAACTCCAAAAGATGTTATTCTGGCTCGGTGGTAATTGGGAGTTTCTTCCCAGATAGAAAGGGAAAAAGAGCTAAGAAAGAGATCTGCTGAGATCCGAGGGTCCTTGGTTAAATGGAAAGTCAAGGCCACAAGGCCTGACGCAAAACTCAAGCGTTGCTGAGGAGCTCACATCCTTCTCATCCTCTTAGGATCTAACAGAAACGCAGACTAGAGAGGCGTCAATGATGCAAGAGCATTATCTTCTAAAGAGGTCACACATCTGGGGTGTCAAAGAGCCAATGGTGTTGTAAGGGTGGTTTCAGTGGTTCAGGCTGGATTGATGAATGACTAAAGAAACATTATCAGCATGATGATATAAAACTGTACATTTCTTGTCTATTACCACCCACTGCCACTTATACCAACGACGGAAATAATCACAGTTATAATAGCTAAATATGTGGGAGAGCGTTGCTATTAAGTGATTGTATTGTATTGTAATAGATAGCACTTCAATATTAACCTTGAATCAAGACTAGTTAGCTCATAATTAATAATTGAAATGGTTTAATAACAATATTTTGTTATGGTTACACTTGAATTGGTTACAAAATAGATGAAGGATGGTAAAACATAACCAGTTAATTGTACCCAACATGTATGTCAAATGTTGCCAGAGAGGGGGTGGGAGAGAGCAGAAGATAGTTTTGGGACAAGAAAGCAGAAGTCTTTGATTATTTTCAACCTTGCAGTGTCTTGAACTTTTGGAGGGAACGTTTTATGACTCTTTGTCTCTGAGCATGGTATTTCGCATAGATAATCCGCCTGGGGTTAATGCACAAACTACTAAAGACTCTTAGGACACTAATAGGTTGCATAAGTATCAACATGTAATGTTCACTCTCTATTAGATCATCCGAAGACGAATTGATAGAGACCAAACATGGGATAAGTGGGGTGATATAAACTAGTGATCTATCGTAGGCATGCATAAAACAGTATACAATACATAAGAACAGTAATAATATATACAATGACCTGAAGATATGTGTGTTCATTCAAAGAAAGTTTGTTCTATTAATTAATTAATTAGAGAAGAGTCCATTTTTATGGCATAATGTCTCTTTCCTAAGGAAAAGGTAGTTAGATTTGCTCTGCCTGCATTTCTTTGAGCAATAAAACTAGTGTTATCAGATGGGTTGCCATGGAACCAGAAGCCTGTTCTGCCTTTCTTAGGTGTTCGATTGCATTTTGGGGGAAGGGTCCACAGGCCCTCATAGTTGGCCCTTTGGTTGGGTGAGGGGGCATAAGAGATTATTTGTTTAATATCGATGAAATATTGTCTGATCGGTCCAAACGCTACACATATGAAGATAAAGTCTGTAAAAATAGTGTCCTGTTGATCAGAAGAAATGTTCAGTATAGATGTTTCACTCTTAAGTTGTATATTTTACTGTAATACTCTTGGCTCTTTAACTATTCAAATATAAAAAATTTGAATAATATTATTTTATTCAATTTTCATCACTCTAATTTCTTCCAATGAATGATATTAAAAACTATACACAATGTGAGATATGGTGGAAATGGGAATGTGGTTTAAATGTTTTTCTGAAAAAAATACAAATGAATTCTGAACCAAATGTCCTTATACCATAGTTGAAAAACACCCAGTTTCTCCAATTCAATTGCACACCAAAGATTGAAATTCAACTTCAAGATGTGCATTTTTGCCTAAAATTATTAAAAGGACTGTTAGTATTTGTGGTCTGTTGTTGTATTTTCTTTCAAGGGGAATATTAGTTTGTCATAAATTAAGTTGATGGATAAACTGACTCTATTGTGGGTGAGAGGTGTGAATGATTGATGATCACTTGTAATGGTTCAAAGCGGTGGTGGTAAGTTTGTGACGCATTATTTCCATCTGACTGCTACTATACATGTCTTAAAATACCTCCCCCGTATGAACACCATCACTCAAGACTATCTCTAGTGTTCCATTATACCTGCTGCACAGCAGTAACCACACAGACTCCAGACAATACCTTTGAAAATGCTTTCATTTAAATTAGTTTTTTGATTACATCAAGTCATGTGTTCCTATAGTTATTATTCAGATGTCTAGCCGTCCTGTCCATATGCATCCGTTATTGCCACACACTAACCAAATTTGGCTTGAGTGTTGGTACATTCAGTAGTCAAAATGTAGTATTCCTGAATAACCGTTAAGTGTTGTTTTTGTACTGCAAGTGTTGTGTTCTTGGTAAATTAGTTGAAGATGTTCCTTGCAGGAGACATGCAGTCTTCATGTCGGTTGCTGTTATTGCTGCAAACAGAAAGTAAAGTGTTGACTTAAACTCAATAGAGCAACATGATTTGTATTGAAGATACTACACAAAAACATGTAAAGGTTAAGCCTGCAAGAAAAATAAATGTTAGTTATATTTAATTACAAACTTCTTAAAAAAAAAACTTTAATAAAAACCTGCAAAGTATTTTCATGTGCTGCTGATAATGAGAAATCTTAGGAAGAGCCCTAAATCTTCAGGATATAATACTGCTGTGATCATGAATTTGACTTTTGTCACATGGGGTCTGCAGGCTACCTCTTACTGGTTAGAGATGTAAAGGAAGTTAATATCCTGTCTTGAAAAGCTATAGCCTCCAGACATCTCCCTCTTGTGGTTATCTGAATATTTCACACCATCATCATGCAGCTCTGCTGGAAATTAGCTCTGATGATGATGATGATGATGATGATGATGATGATGATTGTTCTTGTGTGTTACTGCACAGCAAGACGGCTGTAAGCTTTGGTCGTTTTTATGTCTGCATTGGTATTTTATGATGTCATTTGTTGTGATTATTATGGATTTATACTTATTTTCCATTTATAATTCATTTAATTCACGCAGACATTTATAATCCAGTAGCCTAGTGTTGAAAGGAATAAACTACCAAAATAAGCCAATTCTGTCATCATTTACTCATCCTCATGTTGTTCCTCACCTGTATGCCTTTATTTCTTCTGTGGGAGACAAAATAAAATGTTTTGAATTTTCATTTTTGGGTGAACTATCTATATATATATATATCTATATATACTGTATGTATATATATATATATATATATATATATATATTGCATTTAACTGTAGTGCTATTATGTTTTCTTTGAGCCCTTATCAAGATCACAACCGTCTAGTTTTCACACATAACCAGTCTACACTCTCTCATCACTGGATATCACTGGGATTCCACTTCGCTGGTTTGAATCCTATCTCACTGGTAAGTCTTTCATGGTGGCCTGGGGAGGGGAGTTATCCAAAGCACATCAATTGGTCACTGGGGTTCCCCAGGGATCGGTTTTTGGTCCCCTCCTCTTCTCTACATACACTACATCACTGGGTCCCATCATACAGGCACATGGCTTCTCCTACCATTTCTATGCTGATGACACACAGCTCTATCTCTCACTTCGACCAGATGATCCAACGGTAGCTGCACGGATCTCAGGCTGCCTGGCGGACATCTCGGCATGCATGAAAGAACATCACCTACAGCTCAACCTGGCAAAGACTGAGCATCTTGTCTTCTCTGCCACTCCAACTCTACAGCATGACTTCACGATTCAGTTAGGTTCATCAACAATTACCCCATCAGCTTTGGTCAGAAATCTTGGTGTAATCTTTGATGACCAGCTGACCTTCAAAGAGTACATTGCAAAAACTGCTCGATCTTGCAGGTTTACACTACACAACATCAGAAAGATCAGGCCCTTTCTGACAGAGCATGCTGCACAACTTCTTGTCCAGGCCCTTGTCATTTCTAGGCTGGACTACTGCAATGCTCTTCTGGCTGGACTTCCATCAAACACAATCAAACCTCTACAAATGAGTCAGAATGCAGCGGCATGACTGATCTTCAACGAGCCCAAAAGAGCACATGTTACACCTCTCTTTATCTCCTTGCACTGGCTACCAGTTGCAGCTCACGTCAAGTTCAAGACAGTGATGATAGAGTAGCCACAGGCTCAGCACCCTCCTACTTCCACTCACTATTACGAATCTACATCCCCTCCAGAAGTCTGAGATCTGCTAGTGAGCGACGCCTCGTGGTACCATCACAGAGAGGTTCAAAATCACTCTCCAGAACATTCTCTTTCACCGTTCCTGACTGCTGGAATGATCTCCCCCCCCATCCGGACTGCTGGGTCCCTGTCAATCTTCAAGCAACAACTGAAAACTCATCTCTTTCTACACTACTTGACTTCATCATAAAAAAAAATAAAAAAAATCTGTCTGTTGATGAAGTTCAGATGTTCCTCTCGTTGATAGCCGAGGAGCAGATCCAGCGAGAGCTTGATGGCACGACGCCGAAGGAAAAAGCCTTATGTATAACGTTACTTTTGAACTTGCTATATTTTCAGAGTATGTTTTCTGTTTATATTTTTACCTCTGTATCTGTGTTTTGCTTCAATTAAAAACAATCTGATCGAATAAGTGTACCTCCAGACTATATTAAATATGTATTATTGTATGAGCACGTAATGAACCTCTTGAAAAAGACAAATGATAAATGCCACGATTATAAAAACCATCACATAAATAAAAAAAACAAGGGATACATTGTATATTTTGAAATATTCAAAAGTTTATTGATAATTCACTTTACAGAACACGCTGCATGAATAGTTAACTAACTTAATCAAGTAACGCAGCACACCTGCACGAACATCCCTGCTCTCCTCATCTACAGCCCGTGTCACTGCCACCACAGTCTCTGCTGCTGGGGTAAAGCACAAGCATTCTCACAGACCTCTCCATTGCTGTTAAAAACATCCACATGCCGAGAATGAAGAACACTATTCCGTCTCCTTTCTTTGTTGTGAGTTTGTTTGTGGCGCGTTTACGATGATGTCACAGCAGTAGAGGCGGCGCAATTATAACGACGCATGACTAATCCCGCCCACTCTAAAGCGGTACTAAACTGCAGTGGAAACGCAAACCGACCCGAACTGAGCCGTACCGTACCGTACCGTACCGATCCGTACCGTACCATGCAGTGGAAAAGCGCCATAAGACTTAATAAAATGCCATAGTTTTTCAAAACTATCTTTTAAAATAGTAGCCTGGCAGCATCATAATACAGTGTTTTACAACTCTTTGTGGTCAGAAAATGTAGAGTATTTTAAATTTGCGATTAATCGTGATTAACGAGCTTAAAAATTTTTAATCGAGTGTTGGCACTAATTTAAAGCAACATGGACTAAAAAACTACTTGCTGAAAACAGAGCTGATTTTTACATGTTAAAAAAGTAGTTTTTTACGCTACCATTGAGAAATTTTCACCAAAGTATGTTATAGACTTTTTATTAAGACCCTAAAGAATCATATCAACTTGTGGAAGATTGGCATCCGATGACCCCTTTAAAGGGATAGTGTAAAAATTGCTATTAAATGTACTCACTCTCAGGCCAGCTAAGATGTAGGTTTTTTCTTCAGTAGAGTACAGTTATATTTTAGATGAAACCATGGTCCTAAGCTATGGATTACAGGCAATAAAGGTTATAATAATATTCATGTTTAAAAATAATTCAATTTCTTGCACAAACCAATTGTTTTGCATAATAAGACTTCAATATATTGTCAGGCCACAAGTAATAATATTATTTTCTGTGATATGCTTTTAATTATTCTCAAAAACAAGCAGCTGTTGACTAGCATTTTATGAATCACCAAGGACTATGGTTTCAGCTAAACGTCTTTACTGTTAAGTCACCTACATCTTGGATGGTCACAGGGTGAGTAAATGAAAATATAAATAGAGTTCTGTAAACAAGAGCATTTCAAAAGTCAACATACATAAAATATATGATTAAATTTGTAAAAAAAATAAATTTATATACAAATATATTACATACATTATTATACTACAAATATATGTTATATATTAATAACTGAGAGGTGCACAAGAATCAAAAACATTAAACAAGTTTCATTTTCACTTAATCTTAAAATATCTTTACTTATTTGGAATGCATTTTCTAAGAACAAACTTAACATTTACCATGATATTAGTATTACGACACATAAATACGAACATTTAGATGTGATTGCACTTGACTACAACATACAAGTTGTAAGAACACACACACACACACACATTCATACATTTGCTATATATATATATATATATATATATATATATTTGTCTGATGTTATAGATTTATATATGTATATGTATATGTATGACCAGGGAAAAAAGTGTGTGTAATATCACCTCCCTGCCGCTTGGGATGCCCATGTGTGCTTTGTGCAGTGTTGTAGTGAGAGAAGAAAGATGTGTTTCCCTCAGAGTGTAGACTTGCTGATCCGCGTTGAGCACGCGCGAGTTGGGAAACTTTACAATACTCATAGGAAAAAAGGGAATTCCCCATTGCAGTTTCAGAGCGTCCTGTTCAGCTGTTGGATTGGCTGGTGATTGGTTGTATTTTGCGTTTCTCCGTGTGCGAGGAATTGTGGTGGCTTCTGCCTTTTCTATAAAGAATCACTCTTGATATCTTGGGGTTTTGATGCCAGAATATAGACTTTGTTTCAAACAGAGAAATAAAGCCGAGACGTTCCTGCAGGAAGGATCTCCTGAATGTATTTTGTGTCCTCCTTAAATAGTGTCTCCTATAGGCGTGTTTAACACATTTCACATATATGCATTTTCCTTACACATACAATTTGCTTCCTCCCTAGAAGGAAGGAGCCCAAAGACCTTCCTTTGTTATAGTAAGGAAAGAGGTCTTAAACAGATGTTTCCTATCTCTAAGTCAGCACAATACGTATATGCAGGCCTAGGACACACACACACATATATATATATATATACTTATAATGGAAGAATAACCTGATACATAAATGGCTAAATTCACCTTGATTATACTTGATTAATTCATATTTTGACTAATAAAAAATCTTCTACATATTTCCCCCTTTGAGACTTAGTAAGTCTCACATTTGCTTCGCTTCACCCAGAGTGCTAATTCAGAATCCAGTCTTAACACTACGTAGTGACTAAATAAGTCACACAGTTTTATCACCAATGACTAGATGCAGCAGCACTCTGTCGGAGCATCAGGACCAAACATCTCTCCCCACACTTGACTATAGGATGGAGTAAAAGATCCTGTCTCCGTACCCCTTCATTTAATATAAAACAATGTTATAAGCATGAGCATGTAATTGGCTCACCATTTGCCTGTGGTTGTCATAATCATGTATAAAAGACAATAGAATTAAACATCAAAACATAAAAATTGTAACATCACAAAAAATAACAGTTGATCTTCAGCCCAGACACTTTGCACATCATAGAGGGCCACCCTTAGGCAGCGGTTTAGGCTAGTCCTTACACCCAGGGTATGTTTCTCCTTTATACCTCTTCTTCATCCTCATCGTAATTACTGGAACTATCATCCAAAGTTTGCTCATTTAAGTTTAGTTTGTTTAGCCATCCTTCATAATATTCATCCAGGTTCTCTTCTGTAATCATTTGTCTATTATTTGGGACATTTATCATGTCCAGTTGCTTAACAGTAGCATTAACGATTAATGTTCTTAACATGGGTAATACACAGCAAAATAATAATCCTCCTATTAATATGGCAACTCCTAGAAACATTCACAGTTTAGCAAACCATGCTCCCCATGCTCCAAATTTCAAATCAAACCAATCCCAAACTCGTTTGTCTCTTCCTGCATTTGCTGTAACTTCAGCTCTTAATTTTTTAATTTTAGTCATAACTTCACTAAAAGCTCCCCCTTGTGCAGTATTATTTGGTATAAAAGTACAACATTGATCTCCAAACATAACACAACCTCCTCTTTTGTCTGCCAAAAGCCAATTGAGAGTTTGTCTGTTTTGTCATGTCATTTTACTTGTTGCGTGCACTTGGTCTCCTAATAAGGTTAACGCATCATCAGTATAATTAAAGAATCTTTGTTGATTATAATAAATATAATTAATCCATTCTGTATTTTTGTTTGGTGTGATCCAAACAAATATTGACTCAAACCCTGCTTTTACTTCATTTCTTGCTTTAAATTAATTTGGAATTCCTCACGGTTGTCCGATTGGGTCTATATATACTTTGGGGTCTGGCTCGTAACCTCTTCTAATTCTGTGGTCTTCTTTGTTTGTGCTTTGTTCTGTTCCCCATAGGACCATGTTAATTTATTGTAGTAATCGTACTCTTACGCATATACCTTTCCATCCAATTGGTAAAGAAGGCAATAATGACTCACCTCCACAGATCCAAAAGAAATCTGCTATTATTAATGATTGGTCTTCATAAATTTCTATAGAAGGTAAGGCAATAGTTTGATTTTCACATTTTTCTGGTGCTATTTTACTTCCTTTATTTGTTCCGAGTGCTAAAAGTTCTGGAGCTCTAGATGGAATTCCTGATTTCCAAGAATTTTTCCTATCTATATACCAACTAACAGCACATTTTCCTTTGAACTTGCCCACATTTTGTGTTCCTTTTGGTTTATGGAAACACTCATATTCTTGTTTATAATCTATGCTATACCATTTAGGAATCTCTACTTTCCGTTTTTCAATTTTTATATTTTGGCTGACATCTGAATACTGACACCAAGATCCCCAGAGTGGTCTAAAGAAATAATCTGTTAATTTAGGATTTCCCAAAAATCCTAGACATTCAGCTAAACAATATGGTCTGGTAAAATCAGTTAAATGACAAAAGTTTTTCCCAAATTCGGCACATTTTTGATAGACATATGGATTTGGTATGGCTATCACTTTGTTTAATGGAGATTTGGAGCACAGCAAGCTATTTTCTTTCCCTGTTTCTCTAGCAGTAAAGGCTGCCCATCTGGGTCCCATAATTCATCATTTTGACTAAGTTCTTCATCACCTTGGATATCATGATCCGTATTTCTACGATATTTGATCATGATTGGTTCTATTGAGTTGATATCATTATCACTGTTGTTCAGCGGTTGAAAAGTTAATTGCAGGGAAGTCAGGTTGCTTTCTGTTGGTTGAGTTTGGGCTTGCATTATTATGTGCACTAGACATATAATGATCTTCAGGTATGTTGTCAGATTTATTCTCTCTCCTCTCCTCTTCATCTGGCAGGAGGATGTGAGTTCTTTGTGAATCTTTGCCTTGTGAATCTTCAGTTTGCACTTCATCTTGTGTCTCTTGTTTCTCCTTGTCCCTTTCTCCTGAATTATCTGCTTGTCTGTTTCTTTCTCTTTCCGTCCTTCTCTTGGGAACTCGAGTACAGTGGTTTAGATGATTCCAGGTTATGCTTCCCTCCACTTGGACTGCTGTTGGAGTAGCTCTCACCACTTTGTAGGGTCCTTCTCTCCTGGGCTCATTCCATTTTCTCCGGAATACCCTCAAATATACTTGGTCACCCGGAACAACTGGTGATGACGTCTCTGTTTCCTCTCTGGGCTCTTTTCTTTTTTCCTGTAAATAGATAACTTTATGTATGGCAGTTAATTTCTTCATATACGAGCGAAGTTCCATTTGTAATTGTTCTAGAGGCGGTCCTTTGTAGGGACCTCTACAATATGGCACAGGCATAGGTCGACCCGTAAGCATTTCATGCGGTGTTAAGTGCGTGTTTCTGTTAGTTTGCATGCGATAACTCATTAGTGCAAGAGGTAATGCGTCAATCCAGTTAAGTTTAGTACTTTCACATATTTTGTTCAATTTGGCCTTGATGGTTCTATTCAATCTCTCTACTGCCCCTTGTGATTGAGGATGGTAAATACACCCTAGTCTTTGCTTTATTCCTAATTGTTGCAGTACTTGTTTTACAGTTTTTTGTAAGAATGCCGAGCCATTATCTGAACTTATTTCTGATGGTATACCAAATCTAGGAATTACTTCTCTTGTTAGAAATTTAATTACTGTTCCTGCTCCTTGATCTGCTGATGGTACTGCCTCCACCCATCTGCTAAATCTGTCTATGATCACAAGCATGTAATTTTTGCCTTGTACTCGCTTTATCATATCCACATAGTCCATTACCAAATGTGTAAATGGTCCTTCTGGTACTGGTATATGGCCTATTGGTGTTGCTATCCCTTTCCTCACATTGTATTTGGCACAAACTTCACATGTGGACAAAAATTCATCCACCATTGCATGTAAATAAGGAGACCAAAATCCTTGCTGTTTAATTTTTCTTACTACTTCCCCCCTTGAGCAATGGTCAAAACCATGCGCATCTGCAATGAGAATATTTAAAAGTGAAGTTGGTGCAACAATTTGTCATTCATGTGCACGCCAGATCTCTCGTGAGTCTTTTTTAGCTCCCCTTTGGTGCCCCATTGATTGTTCATAGGGGCCTGCTTGTTGTTGAATTCTAATTATGTCATCCAATTTAGGTTGAGGTTCTATTAGTACTACAGGTGCTAATACTGCTACCTTACATCCGGAAGCTTTTTTAGCTTCTAAATCTGCTGCATTGTTTCCCTTAATGACATAATCATATCCCTTTTTTATGTGCCTGACATTTGATTACAGCTAGTCTTTTTGGTAGCATCATAGCAGAAATTAATTGACCTATTTGTTCATCATGTTGGATGGGAGTCCCATCACTCTTTTTGAAACCTCTTTGCTTCCACACTGCTCCGAATAGATGACATACACCATGAGCATATGCTGAATCCGTGAAAATATTGGCTGTTTGTCCTTTTGCTAACTGACATGCAGCTGTAAGAGCTTTTAATTCTGCTAATTGAGCAGAACAGGGTTGTACACAATGTTGTGATATCACAGTTACAAATTCTTCTTTGTCACTCTTCACTACTGAATATCCTGTATGATTTCCTACGTAGTCTTTAAAACTAGAACCATCTACGAAGTCATGGGTCATGGCTTCCGTGATGGGTGTTGATTCAAGATCTGGTCGTAATCTTGTAAATGCCAATGACTCATTCACACAATCATGAGATTTCCCTTCAAAAGCCAAATGAATTAATTCAGCTGGATTAACTGTACGGCACTGTTTAACTGTATCATCTGGATATGTGAGTAGGGATGAATAGGCCAGAATTCGAGCTTGAGTCAGAACAAATTTCCCTTGTTCTAATAATTCCACAATTTTATGATGAGTATAAATATTTACTGGGTATCCCATGGTTAGTGTGGATGCTTTTTCATAAGCATAATATACTGCTGCCAGGCCTTGTTGATAACATGGTGGGTAACCCTGTGCTACATTATCCAACTTTGTGCTGTAATAAGCTATAGGCTGTTTTTTCCTCCCACTACAAGTCTCTTGCATCAGTACAGATGATGCATAACCATCAACTCTATTTGCCACATACAAATGAAAGTTTTTAGAGTAGTCAGCCAGTCCCAACGTAGGGGCCTGTTGCAGCTCTTTTTTGATAGTCTCAAATGCTATTAAGGCATCTGTGTTCCATTTTAATGGATTTCTTAAATGTTGCAATCCTGCTTGTTTCATGATTTCTCTTAATGGCCCTGTCTTTACTGCATAGTCTTCTATCCAGTCGGCACTAAAGCCAGTCATTCCTAGGAAAGTCATCATTTGTCCTACTGTTTGAGGCAATGGTGCTTTACTTATGCCTTCTAACTGTGCTGGAGCTATAGCTTGTGTGCCAAATGCAATCAATCTTCCCAAGTATTCAACTTGAGGCTGGCAATACTGTATTTTGTTTTGGGACACTTTGTGACCTCCTTGTGCTAATTTTGTCAAGACCTTAATAGAGTCTCTATGACATTGTTCTAGTGAGGAAGAACAAATAATCAAATCATCCATATATTGTAATAGTGTACTATCTATCATAAGATCTTCTAAATCTGCCTTTAAAATTCGATTAAATATGTGTGGTGAATGTTTAAATCCTTGAGGGATTCTGGTGTATGTATACTGTTTACCTGCATATGTAAAGGCAAATAAATATCTACTCTCTTCTGCTAGCGGCACACTGAAGTAAGCTGAGAAGAGATCAATTACCGTAAAGTATTTGGCATCAGGAGGGACATTCTTCAGTAACGTGTGTGGGTTTGGTACTTCAGCTGGCAAATCCTCTACTATTTCATTGATTGCTCGTAAGTCATGAACAAGTCGCCATCTATTTTTGTCTGCTTTAATTACAAGCAGAATTGGAGTGTTAAAGTAACTAGTTGTTTCTATTAATACTCCTGTCTTCACTAAACCTTCAATAGTGTTTTTTATCCCTACTTCAGCATCTGGATGCAAAGGGTATTGTGCTTTTCTGGGCAGACGTGCATCTGGCTTAAGTTGCACTCTTATTGGGTTTGCTGATGTTATTAATCCTATATCTGTGTCATGTTGAGACCATAGTTCAGTTGGTATCTGATGCTCCACTTCCTTCAATAATTTAGTCTCAATTTTGTTTATTACTCCGGATGTTGTAGTCATCTGCGTTTTGTTCTTTTGACCGATAACTACTTCCTGAGGAATTCCTAGCAAACATGTTGCACATCAAATTTTGATATAATCTTGATCAGCTGAATGAAAAATCAACGGATGTTCTGTTGGTTCCCATTTGCTTTGTGCTGCCTTTTTCATCATTGGTCCTAAATCTTTTGTTTCCCAATTTTTTCCTACATATATTGCAATATGTGGGACAGAATTAGTTACACTGAACCATTTTTTAACAAATTTACAATCTGGTATATTTAAAGCTGCTCCCTGTTTACCTATTATGATGTACTGTGACACTATTTCAATTTGTTGTTCTTTTGTTTCTTCCTGCCATTTTTGTTCTATTTTTTCATCTTTTTCTGAATCATATATCATTGTGCAATGGAATTCTGATTTTGGTATCTGTGCTTCTGGAATCTGAGCCTCAATAAACTTTCCCCATTTATGAATTGTCTGACTCACATCTGGTTGTATGTGTCCTATCACATACAACCATCATCTGCGTTTCTACCCCTATTGTGTCTATATAGACTCCTTATGAAGAACACCAAATTTGTTGGCCCAATTTATATAATGCATCTCTTCCTAACAAATTAACAGGAGTCTGATTTGACACAAGAATGGGCATTGTTACACTTTTATTTTTTGTTTGTAGACACACTGGAGCTGTCAACGGAATTATGGGTGTGTATTTGGAGGGACTGCTGTAAGTTGGCTTGGCTGAATAGTTAGTGGAGGAGCAATTACTGGAGACATCACTGTCAGTTGTTCTGATTCTTCTTTCTTTATAGGAGCTTGAATCTTTGTCTTGTTCTTTTTTATCAGCTCTTCAAGTTGTAACTGAGTTAATTTTCTCTGTAGCTCTTTCTCTTGGGTCTTGAGCTTTTGTTCATTTTTTCTGTGTTGCTCCACTGCATGAGACACATGGTCACAGAACTCTTTGTGTGTTATACAATTCACTTCCTTCCTAAAGAGAAGGAGCCCAAAGACCTTCCTGTGTTATAGTAAGGAAAGAGGTCTTAAACAGATGTTTCCTATCTCTAAGTCAGCACAATCCGTATATGCAGGCCTAGGACACACACACATATATATATATATATACTTATAATGGAAGAATAACCTGATACATAAATGGCTAAATTCACCTTGATTATACTTGATTAATTCATATTTTGACTAATAAAAAATCTTCTACAGAATGTTCAAGTCTATAGTATTGATGGCATTACTGAACCTGAAAACATTGCAGAGCTATGGAGGAGACACTATGAGAACATTTTTAACTGTGTGAAGAGCGATGTGTTTAACATAGGAGAGATACCTCACAGTGATGGTGTAGTCATCAGGACGGAGGAAGTATGTTACAGAGAGTAAACTTAATACAAACTTAAAATTAACAAAGCCTGTATATATATATATATATATATATATATATATATATATATATATATATATATATATATATATATATATATATATATATATATACTGTATACCTGCCTCCTCATTTTAAAGCACCACCGCAGGACACTGGTGCTATTATAGGCAGTACAATTTAATGCTCAAAAAAATGAACCAACCTTGTTTAGACTTGGCTGAGAAACCGGGGAATGCCTTTTTTTTTTTTTTTTGATTAAATATTTTAGTTGCTCTTTATTTTAGTTGCAGCCATAAATGACTGGTTTCTTGAAATATTATAATTGTAAATTCTTGAGAATAAGTAATTATTAATTGTTATCATTGTGTAACGTAGAAGAATGCAGATGTGCAAGAAAAAAAATCTCTTTTTATTATTTAAATGTTCATGTTAAGTATGTTAGATACTTACAATTTGTATTGTTGCACTGTAGGAATAGTGCAATGGAAGTTTGTTCAGTGCATTGTGAAGTTTGTACACTTCTTGCACACAGCAGGCTTTCAAGAAAAAAGGGATATAAAAAGTAATGGGGGCCTGTGCCCCAGTAGCAACGCCCCTGACGGAAAGCCAGATATAAGTATTAATAAAACAGAAAAAATGATGAAATCATCTACAAAATAATCGTAGCCGCAATGGACAGGATGCAGCCCATGCACTTTAGGGATACCTTTGTGTTCCAAAGACAAACAAAGCTTTTACGGGTTTGGAACGACATGGGGGTAAAGTGATTAATGACTAAATTTGCATTTTGGGATGGAGTATCCCTTTAAGTTCCGCCTTATTGACTATTTAAGGCAACTAGTCAGTGTCTTGAATATATTCTCTCTGACACAAGAAGTGAGTGTTGAAGATCGACTGTCTGTGATAATGGACACACGAAGGATCCTCATGAGGAGTTTGGCTGTTGCGGTGATCATTGCATCTGTGATCTGGACTACAACAGGTAAAGTACTTTAACTGTTTATACATTATTAAATCTGATGGAATGATGAAGAAAATTGAGGTTTACCTAGCTCTTTTGCCTTACTTTAGCTGCAGGTGCAGCTCCTGATAAGGTGAGCCCACCATGCTGTACTAAAGTCTCCACAGCAGAGGTGACGGATCCAATCATCAGTTTCAGGTTTCAACGTGAAAGTCTTCCATGTGTGAAGGCCATCATGTAAGAATCACAGTTATTCTCTCAACATGTCATGATTAGACATCAACAGCATCTGATGTTATATTTCTGTGTTTTCAATGTTTTCATTCTCTTTAACAGCTTTGAGACGGAGCGGGGAGATATCTGCTCTGATCCTAGACAACGATGGGTGAAGGAGAAAGTTAGGCAGTTTTTGTAAGTTAAACTCATCAATATGCTGAAACATAGCAACATAAAAAGCGTATATAGTGTTTTGTGGTGCATTTAGTATAGTATTCTTGTATTCATGCTGTTTTATTTGTTTGTTGTTTTTACAGGAATAAGAACTAACACCACACCATCACCAACATCATCTATCAGTGACGGAGCTCGTGTGAGAGAATCAACACAAACAACTGACCGCTTATGAATCATGAACGTCTAAAAGTAATGAGAACACATCTCTAAGAAGTTACACATTTTAAAACTACTTTTAACATTTTAAATATGAGAAAAATTACATTTAGCTGTTGTATTTGGAAAATGTTTGTAACTTATACATATTTGAATTGAATATGTAAAATATTGTGTATGTTGTCAAATACTTGTTCAATTTGACAGTAACAGTACAGAAACATATTCAGAAACTGAATTATAGTAAAACTGTTAAAAAAGTGGTTTAAATAAAATATTAGTTGATATTATATTTCACATTGAGTTATATTTCATGCAATGTGGTAATAGACTTGTGTCATTAACTCAAGTGTCAAGAAGACTGACGCAAGTCTGAGTAAAATTTACACTGATTTGTTTGAGAACATATCTAGAATTATTTGTCATTTGATGAAGCAAATGAACAACTGCAATCTGGAACAACAAATAAACTGATCAGCATCTACTGGTTTTGCTTGTGGTTGATGTTTCTGAATGTGTGCAAGAGGTTCTTCCTCAAACATGAATACATATCTCTTTAGCATCTTTATTCTTTTCTTCACGGGTGGTTGCAGGTTATGTACTATTTATTGCTATGTATTGTGTACTACTGATTATGTCTATTTCATCCATCATCAAATGTTAAAGTGCATGAGTAAGTTGGTACAGTATGAACCTGAGTGCTGACAATGAGAAAGTATTTTTTCCACATATTCATGTATGTTTGACTTCTCTGCTTAATTTACATCAATACCAAAATATCATCAAGACAAGTAATATTAAATACATAATAGTTGGACTTGGACATTCCTTGAACTTGCATTTTTATATCCCAGGGTTTCATTTTTATTCAACAGATTTACTTTTTCCTGTCATATGAAGTTAAAGTCAGTAAAATTCCAGTGTACTGTTAATCTGAAGAAATGTTCTGTATAGATTTTTCTCTTTTTAGTCTTGGCTCTTTAACTATTCAAACATGATAAACTCATAACAAATATGAATAATATTATTTTATTCAATTTTCACCACACTAATTTCTTCCACAGAATGATATTTAAAACAATACATAATTTGAAATGTGGTTGAAATATTTTTCGGAGAAAAATAAATAAAAATAAGAAGTCCTTATACCGTAGTTGAAGAAACACCCCCTGCGTCCCAATATACTGTACATACTATCCACCCTATCTGCACTAAATAGTATTGAAAATTACTAATATCGCTTAGAATTTAGGATGATAGTATGCACATCAGTTTCTCCAATTCAATCTAATTGCACATCAAATATTAAACATTTCAACTTCAAGATGTGAATTTTTGCCTAAAATTATTAAAAGAACTGTTAGTATTTGTGGTCTGTTGTTGTATTTTCTTTCAAGGGGAATATTAGTTTGTCATAATTTAAGTTGATGGATAAACTGACTCTATTGTGGGTGAGAGGTGTGAATGATTGATGATCACTTGTAATGGTTCAAAGCGGTGGTGGTAAGTTTGTGACGCATTATTTCCATCTGACTGCTACTATACATGTCTTAAAATACCTCCCCCGTATGAACACCATCACTCAAGACTATCTCTAGTGTTCCATTATACCTGCTGCACAGCAGTAACCACACAGACTCCAGACAATACCTTTGAAAATGCTTTAATTTAAATTAGTTTTTTGATTACATCAAGTCATGTGTTCCTATAGTTATTATTCAGATGTCTAGCCGTCCTGTCCATATGCATCCGTTATTGCCACACACTAACCAAATTTGGCTTGAGCGTTGGTACATTCAGTAGTCAAAATGTAGGATCCTGTTATAACCATTATGTGTCGTTTTTGTACTGCAAGTGTTGTGTTCTTACTTGGTAAACTAGTTGAAGATGTTCCTTGCAGGAGACATGCAGTCTTCATGTCGGTTGCTGTTATTGCTGCAAACAGAAAGTAAAGTGTTGACTTAAACTCAATAGAGCCACATGATTTTTATTGAAGATACTACACAAAAACATGTCAATGTTAAGCCTGCAAGAAAAATAAATGTTAGTTATATTTAATTACAAACTTCTTAAAAAAAAAAAACTTTAATAAAAACCTGCAAAGTATATTCATGTGCTGCTGATAATGAGAAACCTGAGGAAGAGCCCCAAATCTTCAGGATATAATACTGCTGTGATCATGAATTTGACTTTTGTCACATGGGGTCCGCAGGCTACTCTTACTGGTTAGAGATGTGTCACGGTACACACGGGGATCCAGGAACAAGGAGACGAGGATTGTGACAAACAGGGTATTTAATGAAGAACAAACGGAGGAGATACAGGAACACCGGGAAGGACATCTATACAGGTTTGATACATCTGACATTAACAATAATCCACAGGTAACATGGGGCAGAACAGACTTATATAGGGAGACATAACTGGAGACACCTGGGACATAATCAAGACACACGGCTGACACTGACTGAACTAATAATGACTGGGAAACAGGAAGGACCATATAAGGGTGAGGAGACAAAGGCAGAGGAAGACAAACTGTGACAAGATGTAAAGGAAGTTAATGTCCTGTCTTGAAAAGCTATAGCCTCCAGACATCTCCCTCTTGTGGTTATCAGAATATTTCACACCATCATCATGCAGCTCTGCTGGAAATGAGCTCTGATGATGATGATGATGATGATGATGATTGTTCTTGTGTATTACTGCACCGCAAGACGGCTGTAAGCTTTGGTATTTTTTATTTCTGAATTGGTATTTTATAATGCCATTTGTTGTGATTATTATGGGTTTATACTTATTTTCCATTTATAATTCATTTAATTCACACAGACATTTATAATCCAGAAGCCTAGTGTTGAAAGGAATAAACTACCAAAGTAAGCCAATTCTGTCATCATTTACTCATCCTCGTGTTGTTTCTCACCTGTATGCCTTTATTTATTCTGTGGGAGACAAAATAAAATGTTTAGAATTTTCATTTTTGGGTGAACTATATATATATATTGCATTTAACTGTAGTGCTTTTATGTTTTCTTTAAGCCCTTATCAAGATCACAACAGTCTAGTTTTCACACAAAACCAGTCTACACACAGTATGAGTATGATGGAGATTTAATTTCGGTCTCTCTTTCAGATCATCGTCCCATTCGAGTTGGAGTGAGCTGTTGTAAGAATGTGACGAAAGCAAGAATCCCTTCTACAATTAAACCGATTGGATACAAGTCAGAATGTCCATGTGTGGATGCTGTAATGTAAGCTCTCTCTACACAGTGTTGTTTCACAGAAGCTAATACACATGACACTGTGTTTATTTCATTTCATCTATCCTGCAGATTCTACACACAGAAGAAAAAGTTCTGCTCTGATCCAAAAGCATGCTGGATTCAAGGCATCTGAAAGGTACAACCCTATATTAATATAACATATTAATATGATGCTTATGTACTAATAAAAAACAAAAACAAACTGATATCATGATCATCTTTTCCCCAGATCTGAAGGAGATAGTGGACTAAGCCAATGGAGGCCTAGAAGATGCTGCAGATCTACCTATATATCAATACATCTATCTTTAAAAAGAAGAATGTATTACTGTATGTTTGTTTATTTACAATTAGATACTCTATAGCTTATGTGAATGTTAAAAGATGTTTCACTTAATGACTTTATTTTATCTGATTTAAAATAATAATTCAAACTGTAGTTTGACATAAACATCCAGCCTTTTCTCTGTAACAGTTTGGACTGTATATTAGCATATTAAAAACAAAGTGCTTTTTCAGGATACACTGAATTTATATTAATTAAATGACTGACAGCAAGGTTAGAAATTAAATATCATCCAATAAGTTTTTCAGACAGAGTTTCTGACATCTACATTTACATATTTTAATTTAGCACATGACATTTACACCTACAATTACAAATGAAATCATTCCCAATCTAAACTACATAGAAGGGAACATATTATGATGAAACTAAATGCGGCCGCTATGGACAGGATGCAGCCCATGAAGATTAAGTTCCGCTTTATTGACTATTTAAGACGAGCTAGTAAGAGTCTTGAATATATTCTCTCTGATACAAGAAGTGAGTGTTGAAGATCGACTGTCTGTGATAATGGAGACACAAAGGATCCTCATGAGGAGTTTGGCTGTTACGCTGGTCATTGCATCTGTGATCTGGACTACAACAGGTAAAGTACTTTAACTGTTTATACATTATTAAATCTGATGGAATGATGCAGAATATTGAGGTTTACCTAGCTCTTTTGCCTTACTTTAGCTGCAGCTGGAGCTCATGAAAAGGTGAACTCATGCTGTACTAAAGTCTTATCTTCAGAGGTAACGGATCCCATCAACAGTATCAGGTTTCAAAATGAAAGTCTTCCATGTGTGAAGGCCATCATGTAAGAATCACAGTTCCTCTCTAAACATGTCATGATTAGACATCAACAGCATCTGATGTTATATTTCTGTGTTTTCAATGTTTTCATTCTCTTTGACAGCTTTGAGACGGAGCGGGGAGAACTCTGCATTGATCCTAAACAATCATGGGTGAAGGAGAAAGTTAGGCAGTTTTTGTAAGTTAAACTCATCACATATGCTGAAACATGACAGAATTAGTAACAACATAAAAAGCTTGTAACGTGTTCACATTGTTATGTATTTAGTATAGTATTGCTGTATTCACCTTGTTTGTTTGTTTGTTTGTTTGTTTGTTTTTTACAGCAGAGCTCAAAGAAACAGAGGCCTGACTTCCACACCACCCCCAACATCATCTATTAGTGAGCAAACTCATGCAGGAGGATCAACACAAGGTCAGGCAAGGCCAGGCAAGTTCATTTAAATAATAATAATAATAATAACAATGGTAATTAAAAGTGATTTACATAAAAGGGTAATTCCATGAAATCTGTGCATTTTGTGTCCCTAAGAAATAATCAAACATAGAATTTATATAACAAATAAATCTGCAATTTAAAACATAACGATACTATGCATTCTTTCAACTATATTACATTTAAAAATGAAATATTATTTTAAATAATTTAAATAGAATTCATGCTGATGAGAGGTTTTGGCCTGTCCCTCACTATGATTTTAATTTTTCAGCAGGATATAGAAATCACATTTGAATATTGTTCTAAATGCAGTCTCATTGATAAGCAATGTTTTTGGCATAAGTATAAATTTTTTCTATAAAATATAAATCATTTTATTGGTGTCCCCTGATTTTATGACAGCCCGGTTAGTTACCCTCATCAAAAAACCCTTGTAAAATAATATACATTAAAGTGACATCACTTCTCAACCAGGATTCCAACACTTTAAACACAAGCATGTTTCTCTCACTCCTCCATAATGGTCTATTTTGATCATTTATGACTGGGGGATCATGCAATGTCAGTACTGTTATTTATTACATTTAATATAATCAATATATACAAGTAACATCCTTTCGAAGTGTGCAACATGTGCTTTTGTGAACTTGACTATTAACCTTAACTATATTTTATTTTGGACAAAGTCTTTTTTTATATCTCTCTCTTATAAAAAATATTCAATTTTCTTAATTGACATGTGCCCACCCTCCAAAATTAGAATGTTCTTGGTCATTAGAATGACAAATATAATAATATTTAAAAAATCTAAATTGAAAACAATCCCAGAGACTAAAATGCTGCTCATACATGTTAAAACGATCACATATTTCCAATTAAATTATAGCATGTAGTAACGCTTGTGTCTGTAACCAGGTTGACAAAAATACCAAAACATGAGAAAAAAAATAGTAATAAAATAATAAATTACACAGCCTGAGATGACTCGATACAATTTCTTGTCATTTTAAGGTGTCTTCATTTCATGTAAATTTAAAAAATTTTGATTAAATGTTTATTTAAAAAACATCTAAGTGGAATATACACTGATTTCGTGCGATGACCCCAAAAGGGATTAAAATAATTAAGCAACTTGCAGCTCAGGAATCATAAACATCTAAAATGTAACTCATAATGAGAATGCATAGTAGTCACACATTTTTAAAATATTTTTAAGTTATAGAGACTTTCATAAGAGAAAACTTGAAAGTAAATTGTCAAAAAAATTGCATATTTCACTTGAATATTTAAAATATTGTACATTGTCAAACACATGTAGGTCAATTCTTAATATATTCAGAAACTGAATTACAATTAAACTGTTTTAGAATAAATGTGGTGTGTCAGCGTTTCGTATTAAGCCGTGGATTCAGGGACAGGTGATTGTTTTGCATGTACTTGTTTTTCTTTTTCGAATAGACAAGTCTTCTTTCTCACACAGACCAGATGATTAGACTTTGAGCTGTATGGTGTGATAGAGTGTAAATGTCAAAGCATTAGGCCTTTTGGATCATCAGAAGATGGAGTGATTCGGACAATTATTCAGTATAAATATAACACCAACATATAATTTATAATATATATAATTTAAGTAACACCATACCTTTCAACAGTGTTCCCAGGTTTAAAAAAAAACACTTCCATAATGTACTTAAAGTGCTCTATTTTGCACATAAATTTTGTACTTAATGTACTAAAAATTATTCTTTAGTACTTCTTAAGATAAACTTATGACCATCGAAGTGATCTCAACAGTGCTATTTTGGTATGCGCTTTTACTATCTCTGTATTTAAAAGTGTATATAGACACCACTTGTTCAAGTGTACTACAAGTTTTACATTTTTTTAAATAGAGATACCTTTTTTTCAATTGGGCCAACATAATTCATTACAACCTATATAAATGGAGGATGGTCTACAGAAACTGTCAGCAGACAAGTATGACATTTTTTGCTCACCTGGTTTGTGGCTTTTTCCTTGGCAAATTATTCATTCTTTGATTACTTTCCAAGAAGCTGAGTTAGCATGAGGATCCCGGTAGTGCTGACAAAGAGTGGAAAGCATGTGATTTCTTCCTCTATCTTTTCGTGTACATTTCGGAGAATCAGTTTTGAAACATGACATGATTTTGGTAAAATTACAATTTCACCACTTCTGGTAAAGCGGACTTGCTTAGCCTCCCGCCCACTCTGAACGCTCAATCGACAAACTTTCTATCAAGCTTGTACCAATCACTGTGTTTTTAAATGCCCTTTTTTAAAACAGATATTTCTTCATTGCAATTTACTCTTTGTACAAAAGATATGATGGCATGTACTCAAATCCTGAACTAAATCGCTGTACTCAAATCCTCAAAACAAAGTGTTGAACTCAGATTTGTAGGATTCTGTGGTTTCGTTTCCTGTTTAAACATGCTGTTCACTTGGTTTGTTCTGCATTTTCTCTTCTTTCACTTGCTATTTCAGAACTTCCAGTACTGCTCTTTTGAGATGTATTCAGTCAGATCATTTAAGTCAAATTGTTGGAGATTCCTTATGCCATTACCAGATCTTTCTCTCGCTTCTTTCTTTGCTTCAGGCCATTGAGATGGTGGCTTTATAAGACAAAGTCAGTTCCACCAATCCAAGCTTAAAATCAGAGGAATTTTTCAGTTTTTATACCTCTTGATACTGCATCTGCAGGATTTACAGTAGTTTAGAACTGACTTATTTCCATCATGAGGCTTTTGAATAGGTGTGAAAAAATTTGATTCTGTTTGCTACAAAAGTTTTGAAACTTTTTGTGGTGTTAGCTATGTATTTCAATACTGTTGTACTGTCAGACCAGAAGGAAGATTCATCCGTATGAAATTGCAACTCAACGTCCTATCCAAGAGTACAGTAGTGCTGTCAAACTATTTATCGCAGTTAATTGCATCCAGAATAAAAGGTTTTGTTTACATAATGTGTGTGTACTGCCTTATATTTATTATGTAAATGCACACTTATGCATGTGTATACAGTATATAGTATATACAGTACTAAATAAAAAAAAATATGATATTTAGGCAAAACAAGTAAAATAAACACATCTTCATTCTGTTCAAAAGTTTTAATGCATCTTAAGGCTCTTAATGCATGTTTTTTCCTTCTGGGGCATCAGTGAGTGTTTGAATCTTCTGTAATAGTTGCAAATGAGTCCCTCAGTTGTCCTCAGTGTGGTAAGATGGATCTCAAAATCATACAGTCAACAAACTATGCAGATTTACAGTTATAGGAAGTAGTGGAGGTCTGGGGTTAAAAATGAAAACTCAATCATTATTTACTTAATCAGCGTCATTTGACTGAATCTGGGCAGACAGTATATCCTTGTACACTTCAGAATTCTTCCGCTGCTTCTGTCTTCTGTCACATCTTCAATAAACACCAGTAAACCAGTGCAACTGGAAGCCATGCACGCTCGTGCCATCACACTGCTCCTCCATGTTTCCCAGATGATGTTGTATGCTTTGGATCGTGAGCTGTTCCAAACCCTCTCCATGCTTTTTATTCCATCAACTGTTGTGGCAATTTCTTTCTAACAAACATCTCACTGAGTAAGAGACACTCTGAGTCCAAATTATAATAATAAAGGTATTTATTCCCTTGCAAGAGAAGATCCCTCAGTTCTAACATACATAGCTGTGAGTCAGTCAGGAGCGAGAGAGAGAGATAGAGAGAGAGCCAGAGAGATAGCTATAGAGAGCCAGAGAGACAGAGAGACAGAGATAAGAAGAAGAAGTAAGGAGAAGCAGTGCCAGTCTGTTTTATATTCCTTTTCCCTCAAGGCCCTATTTCTTCCCTCCCCTACAGGAGAGATACCAAGTTGTTTATCTATTAATGGTTATACAGAAAAGGCAGGCAAATGCCCCCTTGACCCCCTGACCATCTGCGTTTCCTTACCTCTATCACTTCCCAATCATAGTACATCATCACACACAGAATGCTTATCTAACTACGAGAAGAAAACATATAATACATACATCTGAATCTATGTCTCACTGTTTGATTACTGTCCATAAGGAAAATTCCTTTACACTACAAAAGTTTTGAAACTGTTTGTGGTGTTAGCTATGTATTTCAATACTGTTGTACTGTCAGACCAGAAGGAAGATTCATCCGTATGAAATTGCAACTCAACATCCTATCCAAGAGTACAGTAGTGCTGTCAAACTATTTATCGCAGTTAATCGCATCCAGAATAAAAGGTTTTGTTTACATAATGTGTGTGTTCTGCCTTATATTTATTATGTAAATGCACACTCATGCATGTGTATACAGTATATAGTATATACAGTACTAAATGAAAAGAAATATGATATTTAGGCAAAACAAGTAAAATATACACATCTTCATTCTGTTCAAAAGTTTTAATGCATCTTAAGGCTCTTAATGCATGTTTTTTCCTTCTGGAGCATCAGTGAGTGTTTGAACATTCTGTAATAGTTGCAAATGAGTCCCTCAGTTGACCTCAGTGTGGTAAGATGGATCTCAAATTATACAGTCAACAAACTATGCAGATTTACAGTTATAGGAAGTAGTGGAGGTCTGGGTTAAAAATGAAAACTCAGTCATTATTTACTTAATCAGCGTCATTTGACTGAATCTGGGCAGACAGTATATCCTTGTACACTTCAGAATTCTTCCGCTGCTTCTGTCTTCTGTCACATCTTCAATAAACACCAGTAAACCAGTGCAACTGGAAGCCATGCACACTCGTGCCATCACACTGCTTCAGCTCCTTCATGTTTCACAGATGATGTTGTATGCTTTGGATCGTGAGCTTATCCAAACCCTCTCCATGCTTTTTTATTCCCATCATTGTAGTACAGGTTGATCTTAATTTCAGCCGTCCAAAGAATGCTTTTCCAGAAGTGGTCTAGCTTTATTTAGATGTTTTTTGGCTGAAGTCTAATCTGGCCTGTTTGGGTTAGGGTTAGGGTAAACCCCCCCTCCCCCTCCTTTTGACCGCATGATGTGAGTTCAGAGCAACAGATTCAAAATGCAAATGGCACACGAATCAACTTTTTGAACTTTTCAACTATCAGAACTTTTACCTGCTTAATTGATGTAGAAATAATGAAGGAATAGACCACGCCTGCCATGAAACAGCTTTTGAATCAGTTGTCCAATTACTTATGGTCCCTTTAAAAAGGGGGGAGGTAAATATTAAAGAGCTGTGATTCCTTAACCTTTCCTCCAATTTTGATGAGAATACCCTCAAATTAAAGATCAGAGAGTGCGCTTTAAGCCCATATTCATTATATAACTGTAATTCAAAAATGTTTTGGTCAGCAGCTAAACAAAAACAAAATTGGGCCTGTGTGCAAATATATATGGACCTAACTGTATATGTGTGTGTGTGTGTGTGTGTGTGTGTGTGTGTGTGTGTGTTTATGTAACATGTAATGTGGTCAAGAGCTGCCTGGAACTATGTTTACCGTGCGTTTACCTGAAAATAATTGCACACCTTAAAACATTCATCAGCCAATCAGATTTAAGCGTTCAACGTCCCTGTAGTATAAATATACATAATAAATATACACAGTACACACACACATATTATGTAAACAAGAACTTTTGAACCTTTTCAATAAATGCTGCACCCATTGATGTGTCATATTATTATTATTTTCATAATTCTCAGATTTTGCTTTTGAGAAGAAAGAAATAAAGAATGAAATTACACATTTGCATTTTTGTGTGGACTATCACTTTAGTGATGGTGCATCCTTTACTATACAGTATATTGCATTTAGCTGAAGCACAGTTTGGTTTCTTTGATGGAACCCTTATTGTGATTACAATCATCTTGTTTTTACACATATACAGTATGCACACAATATAAATACAGTGGGGATTTCAATCTCTCTTTCAGATCGTCGTCCCACTCGTGTTGGAGTGAGCTGCTGTAAAGAGGTGTCAAAAGGAAGAATCCCTACCTCAATGAAACTGATTGGATACCAGTATCAGTGTGCTCTGAGTCCATGTGTGGATGCGATAATGTAAGCTCTCTCTACACACGTTAATATCCATGATATTGTGTTCATTTCATTTCATGTTTATTTCTCTCCTGCAGATTCTACACAGAGAAGGAAAAGTTCTGTTCTGATCCAAAAGCGCCCTGGATTAAAAACCGTCTGAAAGGTACAACTCTAATATTAATATGACATCTTAATGCTTATGTACTGATAAAAATCTTGTAACATCACCTTTCCTCCAGGTCTGACGGAGATAGTGGACGAGCCTAGACTAGAGGATGCGGCAAACCTATATATCTATCTACCTATCTATCTATCTTTTAAAAAGAGAATATATCATGTGAATTTAAGCAAAAAAAGTCATATTAGATACTTTTTAGCTCATGAGGCTGTTAAGAGATGTTTCACTTAATCACTTTGTTTTATATGCTTTAATATTAAATGACATTTTTGAAAAATACCCATTCAAGCAGCTTACTTACAAACACCCAGTCTTTTCCCTGTAATAGTTTTGATTGTATTTAATCATTTTTAAGCTGAATCATTAAAGAAATAGTTAACACTTATTTGCAGGTGCAGACTTTTTTTAGGGGAAGATTTCTGTTGGAAGATGTATATTCAAACTTTGAAGTGTTGCTTATACAACAAGAGAAAATATGAATGTATTTTGCAATGTTATTTTAGAATCATTAAGATACTATTATAATTTGTATTAATAATTTTAATTCATTTTTACATGTCACAAGTAAAGTGCACACACCCGCAGACAAGAGCAAAATCATTAAAATACAAAAGGTAAAAGCACGTCTGTACTACATTATATAGCCCAGGAATAGGCAATGTCGGTCGGTCCTGGAGTGCCGATATCCTGCAGTTTAGATCCAACCCTGAAAAAACTTCACCTGCCTGTAGCCCTGGTGATCCTGAAGACCTTGGTTAACTTGTTCAGGTGTGTTTGATTAAGGATGGAGGAACTTCTACAGGTTGGAGCTAAACTCTACAGGATATCGGCACTACAGCACCGATGTTGCCTATCCCTGATATAGCCTAAGTTAGAGGTCTTCAACCCTGTTCCTGGGGACCCACTATGCTGAAGAGTTTATCTACAACCCTAATCAAACACATCTGAAGCGGCCAATCAAGCTCTTCAAAAGTAAAACTGCTTGAAAATTGCAGGCAGGTGTGCTGAAGCGAGTTGCACATAAAATGTCCAGGAGAGTGGGTCCCCTGGAGCAGGGTTGAAGACCTCTGGCCTAAGTAACCCAGATCATTTTCAATCATAGGTCTACTGCAGGAGTATCAAACTCAATTCCTAGAGGGCTGCAGCCCTGCAGAGTTTAGCTTCAACCCTAATTAAACACACCTGATCCAACTAATCAGGTCCTTCAGACTTATTTGAAAACGACATGGTTTGTGTGTTGGAGCAAGAGTGGAACAAAACTCTGCAGGGCTGTGGCCCTCCAGGAACTGAATTTGACACCACTGGTCTACTGGGTCACAAGAATAACCTTCTTAAAGGGAAACTGGGAAACGAACTGCTCAAAATATTTATTTTACTCAAATTTTCTCAAAATCATGTTTTTTATTTTTATTAACCTACCTCCTGTTGCAGTGCAGCAATGATATCTGAAAGCAGCACGTGTGGACAACCAAACGGACACCTTTGTTGTTGTTTTTTCAGTTGACAAATATTCAATCCACTGCTCGTCTTGTTTTCTGTGTTAAGGATCGAGTCACAGGGGTAGATACTGCTTCAAAACGAGCTCAGCGCATGCATGATTTGTTTGATTTGGACAGAATCGCAAAAAAAATCAGTGGAAAAGAACCGGAAATCAATGGAGAAAAAAAAAATCACTTTGGAATCTGAAAACGTAGAGAGCACTTCCACCACTAGGTGTCAGAAGTGTTCTTAATCAGAGAGGCCTATTATAGCTGCCGAGAAAAAGTTCAGTGAAATGTTGAGACTGAACCGCAAGCAATTCATCACTCAAAAGATTGATTGACTCTGGTTTGTCTGGTCAGACGAGAACTGGTCCCCCAAATTAGCTTGGTTTTCTGGGGACATGTGATATTTGGCAATATTGTTGATTATTATTGACTGCATGGATATTATTGGACGAGAAGTGAACTGAGCTGGATGATGACATCGGTTTCTCCAGAGTTGCTTTACAAATTAATTAACCATTCATCATCATTCAAAAATTGATGGACTTTACACACTTAATGAAGCAAACTTAATCAACACTAAACTGATTTTAATTGAACATTTACTATTGTCTGTGTTTTTAGAGCTGCTTTACAGCAGAATTGAATTTAGTTTGCTTCACTGAATCCCTATTTTTAAGTTTGTCACTGTAAAACCGCTTTGAATCAATCTATAATAAAGGTGACATGACTTCACTATTTCATCTAAAAAAATAGTTGTTTAACAAACTATGGATGTTTTAAAATCCCACATTTGTTTTTTAGAACTAATTACATTTTTATTGATAATGAAAACGTGTAATGAATTAAATTCATATAAGCAGTCCATTTTCATTCTCAGTGCTGTGACCATCTCTCCATTTGTTTCTCTCTGAAACGCTCACAAGCTCTGGACCTGCTGTGGCCTGTAGCACAGATACCACAGCACATTTCACCCATTAGTGGGTCATTGTGGTAAAACACTATAATGAGAAATAAATGACTATCGTGACTGATAGCAATGAAAAACAGGATGTGGTTTAACTGCCACAGAGCAGAATATTTGTCTAATATAAAGCGTATAAAGTGGTTGCCTTCAGACACCCACAAGCATCCAAAAGACTATTTCTTCATTTCATTTTGTTTGTATGAACTTTAAGAGAATTATTCTAATTAAAGTGCAACTGCTTCTTGCTTTTTTCACACTAATAACGGTATCCATCAAACTAATGTTGTCATACGTTTAGTCTGAAAGAGGTGCTTTATGATGTCATATAATCACAATATAATATCAGGGCTACAAGACAACAGTACAGGTGATGCTAAGCGCATGTTCTTACGTTAAAGAGTATTTTACACATAGTTCAAGAAAAGTTCATTTATAGCTTTGTTTTTCATTTTAACATTCAATGTGATACAATTCAATAAAAAACATATAATGTTAATGAGCACAAAATATGATTTTAGGTAGGCTATATAAAGGAAGTTTGCAATGATTCTTCAAAAAATATTATTTAGTGGTGTGCATAAATAACTTCCGTCAGTGTCCAATCATCTTGACTCATCCAAATATGATCCAACTTTATATTACTCTGGAAAAGCAAGAAAAAAGAGAATGTGATATGTGCAGTAAATGCAATCTTATAGCAGACTAATGAGAGCTTCTGACCTGAACACTATTGTGAATCCAGTCCTGGTGCAGGTCATTAGTTCTTGCAAAACCTTTAATTGAGAGCACAATTACACAGAAAATATCATGTAAATGAATGGTATTTTAATGCCATCTAAACTGAAATGGAAATCACCTTTCCACAGTCCTGTTCCTCTCCAACACACACAGACACTTAACACCAGTAACATCAGCAGAAGCACACAGACGACAGGCAGCCACGGGATGATATCAGTGATCGCTGATTCATGACTGATGGTAACTGTATCCTGATCAACATCTTCAGTGCTAACTTCTACACACAACACAGAAAAATACAGATTTCTAATTTAGTATGAGTTTTGATTCAGAGGAAGCTAAATTAAGTCAGTGGTCACATTTTTTTAATTATTATTTTAGGCCAACATTAAATAAAAAATAACAATTAAATAGCTATTTGTGTTTAATAGAAAAATATGAAGAAATAAATCCTACCTTCATAGTCCAGTTTTGTGCAGTGAGTTTGCTCATTCCTATAGTCCGTGCAGCAGTAGAGCATGAGATCAGTGTCAGTGATGTTCATCAGAAGCAGAGAGTGAGTGTTTGTGGATGAACTGAGAGCTCGTATTCGACCTGCGTAACTGAGGTGAATATTAGTGGGCTCTGGTTTAGATTCTGGACCATAACCATATTCTAGTCTCAGAATTCTGACAAATGTTTGGTTTCCATCTGTAATGATCCAGTTAATCTCTTTATCATCTTCAATGCTACAGGGAAGTGTTGTGTTTCCTCCTGGATGAACTTTCACTGATGATCCTTCAGTGACAATCATTAAGACACTCAAACCTGGAGATGAAACGATAAAATAATTTGATTTATATGGAAAATGTGAATCCAAGAAAAACGTACTTGACAGTGATCACTTGATAGTCTGGATCATTGTGATTATTGACATATAATCATAGCAGAAGTATTAATCTAAACTAATTTACAAACAAGGAAAATCACAAGCAATTTATCAAACAGCTTATGAGAATGTTGGTCAATGTGTTTCACATACCTGCTTTCTTTTATCCGCTTAAAATTTTCAGGGGAAAAAAATATTGAAACTATGCCCAGTCTTTAATCATATTTAAGACTATTCATTGAAGGAATCCATATGATTTTTTAACCATTCTGAACATTTGATCAGACTACAATACAAAGCATACTTTGCCATCCATGACATCATTTTTGCCAATAGCAAAGTCTACTGATGTCTACACACTGTTTGTGTGCAGGCCAAAATGTCTAGCTGATTATAAATAAAATGTCTGAAATTACAGCAAGGTTATAAAATTAATGTCGTCCAGGTGTTCCTAAAACAGAGATTGTAGGATTTGATTTATTTATTATCACTAAGGGTTCAACTCAAACTTGTAGCTACACTGTTAACTTTACCCTAACCTACCCCAACCTTACCCCAAACCTCTAACCTCTAAACCTAACCATACCTCAAATGTATTAGAAGGAAATGTAGTCTAGTCATTTTCCAAAACATGTAGCCACTAATGATTGTCAGTAAACAGATTTTTACTGAGTTTAATCCCATACTAACTACACAGATATCAGATTTGCTGACGAGACGGAAAAATGATTAAATCATCCACAAAAATAAATGTGCTTGCAATGGACAGGGTGTAGCCCATGACATTTCCTCTTTCTTTAAGGCGAACTAACAAGAACCTTGAGTATATTCTCTCAGATAAATACATCGAAAGCTGTGAACATGGAGACACGAAGGATACTCGTGAGGAGTTTGGCTGTTGGTCATTGCAGGTAAATCGTGCTGAACTAAAGTCTCCACAGCAGAGGTGACGGATCCCATCATCAGTTTCAGGATCCAAAAGAAAAGTTTTCCATGTGTGAAGGCCATCATGTAAGAATCAGTTACTCTCTAGAAAAAAACACATCAATACTAAAATCAATGACATCTGACATTTAGTGCATCTTTAACAATGTATGTATTCTGTCTGTACGCTTTGAGACTGAACAGGGGGAGGTCTGCAGTGATCCTAGGCAACCATGGGTGAGGACGAAAATTCAGCAGTTTGTGTAAGTTGTAAACTCAAGCATTTGTATCAACATAAATAGCTAATAAAGTGTTCAAATATTTAATATAGTGTTCTACGCCATTTTTAGTGGTGGTGTTGTAGCATAGGCAACTAACATAGGGCCTACTACTACTACTTATGAATCATACTTTGAGTCAAATCTGGATCAGAACATGGGGTGAGCTCTTTTGATTCAGGCTAGTGATTGATTTCAGTACCACCCTGACACTACTCACTATTCACAGTCTAGCAACCATTTAGAGGACCCTAATAACTGCATAAATAGTAAAGGGGGGGTGGGGGGGGGACTGATGATTGATGATATTGTGGTGCCATGTTAAAAACTATTTTACTTGTTTTTTTTGCAGCAGAAGCAGAGCTCAAAGAAATCAACCTGCAGCTGAAGCCCATGTGGAGTAGCTCCTGACATCCATGCTCCCGCTAACATAACCCATTAGTGACTACCGTCTAATAAAGTACTCCTGGCATGAAGTGTGATGAAAGTGACTGATTTGTATGATGAATACATGGACACGTTAAAATACATTATGATCAGCACTGGTTTGAGTTAATGTTTCTCAGTTATCTGTACAGGCTTTTCTACGACAGTGATAGCATGTGCGCCATAGTGAGAACACCTCGTAATAACTGATCAAATCACAATGTCAGCCCTTGCATTTTGAAATGTTTTGAGCCTGCAAAACAACTGAAACAGTATAAAACAAATATCTAATAAAACGAATTTATGTTCTGGGATGCATAAATAGGCCTTGCAAAAAAAAGAAACTGAACAAAGCAACAATATATCCCCAAACAATAACAAAGATGTTCAAAAACAAAACCGTAAAATGTTCTAAAGGATGTAGCCTACTTTATATGTTACACATATACAAGGTTTTTCTGTCTGCAAACGACACCATCAATACCAATCTATGAACAACAACATATCTTTAATATTTTATACATGTGACAGTTTGTTAAAATTACCATAGTACAAGTGATGGTATAAGATGCATCACATGCGGATTTTAAAAAGACTTTCTTCATCATTTCAAACTGATGCTTTTTTCAATTGACTTTTTTTCAGATTTATGAATCTGAAAATGTAAAGAGCAGTTCTGCTGCTAGGTGTCGAAAATGGGCTTAACCAAAGTGGACTAATACCAGCAGAGAGCTACAGTATCTGTTCACATTAATCTCAATAGCAGATACTGGATAGATGCTTTCTCCAGGTATTATACAGATTTTTAATATATACAGATATATTTTTACAAAAAAAATATAAACTTACTACAAAACGTTTTTAATATGTATTTTGCCTACAAAAATCAGGCATTGGTGAATTTGTTATAATAAAATGTAATATATATTAAAATACATATTATTTAAACTTATGGATACAATTTTTTACCCTGTTTAAATTTTTATTAGAACAAATTAAATGTTAATTAATCAATCCACAGTAATGTCCTTTTAAACAAACATCATGCAATATATCAAACACTAAGCAGATATAAACCTCATTTACTTTCTGAGTGGTGTGACCATCTTTCCATCCGTTTTTCTCTGAAACGATCACAGCCTCTCTGGCCAGATACCACAGTGTATTTCTCCCAGTGGTTCATTGTGGTAAAGTGCTGTATGTGGTCAAAAACAACTATCATCAATAATAGCAGTGAAAAACAGGATGTAGCTAACGGCCACTCAACAGAAAGTTTCACATAAAACCTTAGGACATGTTCACCAAAGTCATTGTTTCTGACACCCATAAGAAATTGCATCCAAAAAGCTTCTTAATTCTTTATTTCATTTCTGGTTTTATTACTTTATTAGAAGTATTTCTCTAAATAGAGTACCTGTTCAATGTGTGTGAGATCACTTGCTTTTGAACTGCTGGCTCAGCTTTAAGAGCTACATTTAATCAACAATCACGCACAGGAAACATTGCTAAATGTTGTTAAGAGAGAGGAGCTTTTTGATACCATATAATCACAATAAAATACAACAGTATAGGCCATTGCAAATATTGTCATTATTCATGTGCATAAGTTGGATATTTAAAGTTGCAGAAAATATAAAGCGTTAATATAAACAGTTAAGTGTTGAATACAATCTGCACATTAAAGCACATCTGAAAAAAGGGGTTATAAATCTACTCTGATTACCAAAGAGACACTGATGCTTATAAATTGTTTTAAAGACAAAAGATGAAGATAAGAGTATAAAAGAATTATGAAATATACAAAACTTCAGCTTGTCCAATAGTTTTGTCCCATTTTACCCTAGAAAGCTACACTGTTAGACTTTGCTGTAATTTTACAGTTACTTACTGTAAAAAAGTACAGTAAAATACCATATATATGATTTACGGTTAACTACTGTAATACACACTGCATTATGGGTATTTCTGTATTAATTTTACAGTAATTTACTGTATATGGGAATTTACAGTATTTTGCTGTAATTTTACAGTTATTTACTGTAAAAAAGTCCAGTAAAATACCATATATATGATTTACGGTTAACTACTGTAATACACACTGCATTATGGGTATTTTTTATTAAGTTTACAGTAATTTACTGTATATGTGAATTTGCAGTATTTTACTGTTTACACAAAAGCAGTAGTGCTACTGTAAATGAAGAAGACAGGTTTCTTGAATGTGCTGCGGACATTTTAATAGGCCTAAAACATACATTTACATTTAGTCATTTAGCAGACACTTTTATCCAAAGCGACTTACAAATGAGGACAATGGAAGCAATCAACAAAAGAGCAATGATATACAAGCGCTATGACAAGTCTCAGTTAGCTTTAGGCAGTACACTAACAAGGTTTTTTTATATATAATAAATAAAAAGAAAACCGATAGAGCAGAAAAAGAATAGAGCAAGCTAGTGTTAGAGGCATTTTTTGCTTTTGTTAATTGTATGATAAACAAATAGAAAACAGAATACAAAAAGATTAGAAATGCTACTGTTAGTTTTTTTTAAAGCATAGAATTAGAATAGAGATTGCTAGAGTTAGAGGGTCAAATAAAGATAGAAGAGATGTGTTTTAGCCGATTCTTGAATTCGATCCAATTCGATTTCAATTGATTCTTGAAAACATCAAGACAATATGCACATATAGGCCTATTAAAATGTCATATGATAATGTTTTATAGTTTATAATCTTGTTCGAAAGAAAATCATGAATCTGCATTCATTTTTCTCATTTTAAAATTTATTTTAAAAATCACACTCCCATACGCATGTTCTATTAGTATTTATAATAAATAACGAAATAATAATAAACAATAATAATAATAATAAATAATAATAAATCCACAATTGGGTTCCCAGCTTTTCAAAATAGGCTATCAGAAAAAATACAGACTGGTATAATTTAATTTTATTATTATTTGTGTAATGTCATGGTAATACACAAGTGGTGATACAAATGTAATTTGTAAATTATTACAAACAAAAATATATATATATAAACTTTACTTACACATCACACAATTTAAACTGTTACTCGCGTGCAAAGCCCGCGCAACAACCTGGCAGAGGTTATATAAACTGAGGTTTGTGTCCAGTGCGCGCATAACGGACGTCCCTTATGAATGGATCGCCAGACGCCAGCTGCAGATTTTCCTGAGGTAAGTAGGCTACTTTTATTTATGTTTACAAACTTTCAACAAATGTATTTTATTAGTTTATTTTTTGATCGTAAAGCATTACCAATATCAATTCAATAAAAATATATGAAGAAAGCAAATAATAAAATCGAATTATTGGCTATGACAAGCAGGACTGTTCATTTTCCTCAAAAACTGCTGCTTTGACTGCCATTTCCGGTAGACGTACCGAATGTAATATTAACACGAATAATGGTTTTCCGTCTTTTTTACGGCCAGTTATGGTGTAGGCCTATTTTACTCGTCAATTAAACGAATAACGTTACCGTTAAATGCCGTTAAATGAGTGTGACGTCATTTGAAGTAGCGCGTCTCAAAGGCTCTCTCTCGTGCGCTCTTAACCCCTTGCGCGCGCTCTCTCTCGTACGCTCGTAACCCCTTGCTCTCTCTCTCTCTCTCTCTCTCTCTCTCTCTCTCTCTCTCTCTCTCTCTCTCTCTCTCTCTCTCTGTGCGTCTGCTCTATTCAGAGAACACACACAAGTTCAAGTTGCTTTACTGGCATTACATTTTAATTAAAGTATTGCCAAAGCATTTGAAGTATGTGTAAAATACAGAATATATTTACACCACCAAAGTAATAAAGGAGATAATAAATGAGTACAAAATAAGAGAGAGAAAAAACAGCAGACAGTATCTCTAACATATACATTACTTATAGCAATTCCAATTAAATGTAATTTCATGAAAAATTACAAATCATTAAATAATTAAGAATCGTTCTTTATTATGGCTTCTTATTTGTTAATAGAAGGAAGGTCTCAAAGTCAGTGCATTTAAATTTTCATAGTACCAGTAATTACATTTTACATGCTGTTGTATGCTAAATATTCTCTTCTATCTTTTCTTTCAGTGTTGACTGTCATCTTATTGTGTAAGTGATACATTTAGCAGTCAGCCTAGATCTGTGATTTATCATGTTCATAACATATGGTGATAGTCAATAATCACTGATGAAAATTATGTTTATTCTTTCTCTCTCTTTTGCTTTTGTGTCAGGCAGGCACTACACCTTAAATACTCTTTTAAGGGCCACACCACTGAGCATCTTTGGCTTTGTAAGTATATGTTTTGACTTACTATCAGATACAGTATTTGACATTAGATTAACTGCATGTTATGCAACAACTAGAGTCATCAGAAATGTATCGAAAGACAGATGATCAAACATCCCACATCTGTGATTTTCCATGTTCATAACATACAGATTAGTAAATAGTCATTGATGGAAAAGTTTTACACAAACATATACAACATCTCTCCCATGTTCAGTGAAGTTTCCTCATTTCCTCTCTTTTGCTTTTGTGTCCGCAGGCACTACTTACGAACCCAAAGGCTCTTTTAAGGGCCACACCAGAAAACAGAGAGAGAGAGAGAGAGTAAGGAATAGTTTGAGAAACGGACAAAGGTGGACCAACACATCCACAACACGTCGCAAAGCCACCAGGAAAAAATTAACAAAAAACAGAGCACATGCAAGTATGTACAGGTGCAAGTATTGCAGCTTGTGTGTTTCAGATTTAAGAATTTTCTGCAGTCATGTTGTCACGGTCCTGCTGGTGTGCCCAGGCTGGCCACCAGATGTCTCTGTGTTGAGCACATGGCTTGTTGTTTGTTGGTGCCATGTGCTCCCATGTCGATTGTCTGTCCCCTCCCATCTTGTTACTTAATCATTGTTTCAGTGGCTCCAGCTGTGTCTCCCTCGTTACCCTCGTTTGTCTCTCTATATAGTTCTCCTTGTGTCTGCAGTCCTGTGCTGATCCGTTGTCTTCGTGTGTCTAATGTCGTGTGAGTGTTTCATGTCTGACTGTGCCCCAGTCTTCTGCCTGCCTGCTTGTTTTTCTTCGGGTGGTTTTGTTCTTCTTTGTTTTATTTTATTATTAAAAGAACTTTTCCCCTGCATTTGAGTCCTCGACCTCATCTCACGTGACAGAACGGATCAGCCAAGATGAGGACTCAGCAGAGGAGGGGTTTGGACCACCCACCACCCGCCACTATCTCCAGCGCCCTATACCAACGCATCCTCCAGTTTGAGGCCCTGAGCTCCTGCCGTCAGCAGGGCAATGACGTGAGGAGGTTTGCCGTGGAGTTCAGTGGTGCAGCTGAGGGGCTAGATTACAATGATGAGGCCCTCAAGGACCTCTTCAACAGCGCCCTTGACGAGCCCCACAGCTGGTGGAGGATGAGGGGGCTGGACCACCTCACATTTGGGGAATTTGTTGAGGCTTTGGCACGTTCCCCAGCTAAGGTGGCTGGTGTGCCTCAGGTGGTGGGCGACAAGGCTGGGATCCCGAGGCGGGTATGTAAGCTGGAGGATCCCCCCATGAGGTCTGTACGGGCAGCCGGCATGTCTCCAGTAAACTCCAGCCCGGTGGTCACAGAGTCCGCTCCAGAGCCCGCTCCGCCCCGTGAGCCGACAGAATCCGCTCCAGAGCCCGCTCCGTTCCGGGAGCCGACAGAGTCCGCTCCAGAGCCCGCTCCGTTCGGGGAGCCAACAGAGTCGCTCCAGAGCCCGCTCCGTTCCGGGAGCCGATGCAGTCCGCTCAAAGCCCGCTCCGTTCCGGGAGCCGACGCAGTCCGCTCCAGAGCCCGCTCCGTTCCGGGAGCCCACGCAGTCCACTCCCGAGCCCGCTCCGTTCTGGGAGCCGACGCAGTCCACTCCAGAGCCCGCTCCGCCCCGAGCCGACAGAGTCCGCTCCAGAGCCCGCTCCGCCCCGTGAGCCCACGCAGTCGCTCCAGGGCCCGCCTCCGTTCCGGGAGCCCACGCACTCCGCTCCGTTCCGGGAGCCCACGCATTCCGCTCCGGTCTGGAAGCCCACGCGTTCCGCTCCGGTCCGGGAGCCCACGTACTCCGTTCCAGAGCCCGCTCCGTTCCGGGAGCCGACAGAGTCCGCTCCAGAGCCCGCTCCGTTCCTGGAGCCCATGGAATCTGCTCCAGAGCCCGCTCCGTTCCGGGAGCCGACGGAGTCCGCTTCAGGGCCCACTCCGTTCCGGGAGCCGATGGAATCCGCTCCAGGGCCCGCTCCGTTCCGGGAGCCCACGCAGTCCGCTCCAGAGCACGCTCCAGTACGGGAGCCCACGGAGTCCGCTCCAGGGTCCGCTCCGTTCCGGGAGCCCACGCAGTCCGCTCCGTTCCGGGAGCCCACGCAGTCCGCTCCGTTTCAGGAGCCCACGCAGTCCGCTCCAGAGCCCGCTCCGTTCCGGGAGCCCACGCAGTCCGCTCCAGAGCCCGCTCCGTTCCGGGAGCCGACAGAGTCCGCTCAGAGCCCGCTCCGCCCGTGAGCCCACGCGAACCGCTCCGTTCCGGGAGCCCACGCAGTCCGCTCCGTTCCGGGAGCCCAGTCCGCTCCGTTCCGGGAGCCCACGCAGTCCGCTCCGTTCCGGGAGCCCACGCAGTCCGCTCCGTTCCGGGAGCCCACGCAGTCCGCTCCGTTCCGGGAGCCCACGCAGTCCGATCCGGGAGCCCACGCAGTCCGCTCCGTTCCGGGAGCCCACGCAGTCCGCTCCGTTCCGGGAGCCCACGCAGTCCGCTCCGTTCCGGGAGCCCACGCAGTCCGCTCCGTTCCGGGAGCCCACGCAGTCCGCTCCGTTCCGGGAGCCCACGCAGTCCGCTCCGTTCCGGGAGCCCACGCAGTCCGCTCCGTTCCGGGAGCCCATGCAGTCCGATCCGGGAGCCCACGCAGTCCGCTCCGTTCCGGGAGCCCACGGAGTCCGCTCCAGAGCCCGCTCCGCCCCGTGAGCCGACAGAGTCCGCTCCAGAGCACGCTCCAGTCCTGGACACCGCTCCGGTCTGGGAACTCACAGAGCCCGCTCCAGGGCCAGCCCCACCTTGGCACCCCTGTGTGCCCATTGCTCCAGGCCCTCTTCCACTCCACGGGCCTGGCCCACCTCCCTCCTAGACATTTTTCTGTTTAGTGTGTGTGGAGTGTCTGGGATCCGCTCCTTAAAGGGGGGGTTATGTCACGGTTCTGCTGGTGTGCCCAGGCTGGCCACCAGATGTCTCTGTGTTGAGCACATGGCTTGTTGTTTGTTGGTGCCATGTGCTCCCATGTCGATTGTCTGTCCCCTCCCATCTTGTTACTTAATCATTGTTTCAGTGGCTCCAGCTGTGTCTCCCTCGTTACCCTCGTTTGTCTCCCTATATAGTTCTCCTTGTGTCTGCAGTCCTGTGCTGATCCGTTGTCTTTCGTGTGTCTAATGTCGTGTGAGTGTTTCATGTCTGACTGTGCCCCAGTCTTCTGCCTGCCTGCTTGTTTTTCCCCTTCGGGCTGGTTTTTGTTCTTCTTTGTTTTATTTTATTATTAAAAAGAACTTTTTCCCCTGCATTTGAGTCCTCAACCTCATCTCACGTGACACATGTGAAAAAACATCAGCACACAGCAAACCATAGGTTTGCTTGTGGAAATGAGCAATGTCCTGCTTCCTTTAAAACTTTTTTGGCATTTAGATCCCACATGCACCGAAAACACAGACATTGTTATATATAGTCAACAGAATGTCTTACCATCAAAAATACAGTTACAATGTTACTGAAAGCAAAAAACACTTTTACTTAGTGTACCTTTAACGTCATTGTACATTCAGGCAATTAATGGCGTTTTCTGACAAGGATGTGCAAAAAAACTATACTATTTAAACAGAAACAATACTGGCAATAACTGCTGTTGCACAATTTGTTACCTAAGTTGTTACGTAAAGTATAACATAACGAGATAAACTAATTTCTCCCTCATTTTCCCTCTGTTTTGTTTCAGATCAGCCATCAGTGTTTTACCCGTATGGTGGCCAGCCAACTGGGATGCTTTGTTCATGTTTTTGTTTAGATATTGTCATGATTTGTTGTTATGAATTCAGTTATATAGCCATCAGTGGCTTACCAGCATGGAGGCCAGCCAACTGGGATGCTTTACATGTTTGTTTTTGTTGTAGTTTTTTTTTATTTTATGTATTGTTAACACATTGTTATGATTTAAATTATATAAATTCAGTTCTATATGCGATTTGTTATGAATTTAGTCCTATATATATATATATATATATATATATATATATATATTTGTAATGTTGCATCACAATGATTAAATAAATAAGTAAATAAAATAAATGTAATTGACAGTGACAGTGAATAAAAATGTACTGATGTGCATTGACTCAAGTTACTTCTTTGGAATTTATTAAATTCAATAGCATTCATGTAAAATATTCAAAATAAAGATATAGTATAATAAATAGTGTAAAATAAATTATAGTAAAATTGCTGTAGCAATATACTGTAAAACTAAGTTATGTAAGGGTATTGTACTGTAAAATGATACTGCGGTAAGAGCATCATACTGCAAAATGAAACTGCGGTAAGGGCATCATACTGTAAAACACATTTACAGTTAAAGTACTGTAAAGGGACAGTTACAGTAACTTACTGGCAACAGTGCTGCCAGTAAGTTACCGCAAAAATACAATAAAAAGTCTAACAGTGTAGAAAAAAGAGAATGTGATACACTGTAAACCCAGATTTTGATTCAACTCAAAGAGATTGAGTACATATTACTTAAATGTGTCTAATTTATTGACATTACTTGTTAATTCTGATTAAGCTGAACTTTTTCTTGTCCTTTCTTATTGTAATTGAGTTTTTAAGTCCAATCAGTAGTGTCTACTCAAACAAACTGAGTTTGTATTACTTAAACATGTGTCATTTCTTTACATTAATTATGAATTCTGAGTAAACTGTACTTTTTAATGGCCTATCTTATTGTAATTATGTGTTTGAGCTAAAACAACTTAATATCATCAAGTTTTGCCTGTCCAACGGTAAGTTCAGAGGGTCAAAAACAAAATACGAAATCGCAAATTATTTTCCAGATGGAGTCACTGGTAAGTTCGTGATTTCTGGACGTTATTGTTGTGTCCCTGATGTTAACATACATTTGATCAAACCTCATTTAAAATTTAGTCTGCATTTATTTTATAGACGGACATATATTTTTAAGTATTTTATTCATCAGCATGATAGTCTGCATGTATCTTACTTTTAGTAAAAAACACCAAATATTTAAAGCATTAGCTTTAAGTATTTTATTCATTAACATGATAATCTGCATTTATATTATAGAGATTTTTTAACAAAAAGTATTTTATTCCAGACCTGAGCTTTTACTTTGAAAAGTAGAAGCTCTGTGAAGCTTTTATTTTGAAATGTAGAAGCTCGTGGACGGCACAAGGCGGGATGGCATGACACGGCATTGACGTCACCCATGCAACCCCTGAGTTTTGCAGTTTGTCTGAGCAACAGGGCTGAGTTTTGCAGTTTGTCAACCAAATTTGAAGAGGTGCAGTACAATATTGTAATGATTGGCAGTAAAGAGGAAGATTTTTATTTTTTTTTCTTACCATCACTGAGGAAACTACACACTAGAACCCTATTAGGCCATGGCTTTGTTTCTTTTGATGCTAAAAATGGACATGTTCAATGAAAATACAATTGGATGTTGTGTAATGTTGCAGTTGTATGTAAGTATTTTACATGGGTCTATTAATTGAAAGATATTTTGAGTTTCAGGAACAAAAAGTTAAGTTGGGTCAGTTAGAATATACAACTTAGTTAAATTAGTTATGGAGTAATGCTTACTTAACAAGCTGAGTTAAATAAATGGGTGGGGAAAGATTGTTTAAACTAAGTATCTTCAGTTACTGTAACTCGGTTATAAGTACATTCAACTTAAATGTTCTATTCCATTCCATTATGGGCTTAAGTACATTGAACGTAGTTCACCTCACTTATTCAACTAATGCTTCATTACTTAAAAATTTTAAGGCAACGGGTTACCTGGGTTTTTTTTAAGTAAATTCTACTTATCCGGGTTTACAGTGTAGTCTTCTGCGGTAATTACAATCTACTAGCTAACTGAGAGATTCTGACTTGAACACTATTGTGAATCCAATCCTGGTTCAGGTTATTAGTTCTTCCACAACCTTTAAATGAGAAAACCATTATACCAAAACATTATTACAAAAATAAATAAATAAAACTGTGGTATTCGTGAAAAAATCATGCTCAAGTAAAATCCACCTTTCCACAGTCCTGTTCCTCTCCAACACAAACAGACACTTGACACCACTAACAGAAGCAGAAGCACACAGACGACAGGCAGCCAGAAGATCTGTATAAACCTTTATATCACTAATCACTGGATCATGACTGATAGTCTCTGTATCCTGATCAATATCTTCAGTGCTCACATCTACATCACCAAACCAAATGCTGAATATATGACAACATTCTTTGTTCTCCTGTGTTATGTTTGCAAGGAAACTGATATTGAAATTGATGTTGAACTGAAAGCATTGATTTCTCACATGATCATTCATTTAAAATAAATATATTTGAATGTACATAAAAATTGTCTGAAACATAGACCTTGATAGTCCAGCTTTGTGCAGTGACTGAGATTGTTCAAGTGTGAAGTCCGTGCAGCAGTAGGTCAGTGATGTTCATCAGAAGCAGAGAGTGAGTGTTTATGGGAGAAATGAGTCCTGCTATCCGACCTGCATAACTGTCCCCTTCGATATTCACTACCTGCCTGATGTTCATCTGCACTGATTTAATAAGAGATACAAACAATTGAAGAACAAATTATTGGTCTCAACGATATAGGCCTACCTTTTAATTCATTTTTAATATCTATCAAAGTTTCTAGATATATATCTAGATTTAAGTTTATATATAATGAGACATTTTTATCATGAGAAAATGTAAAGGCCAACTGACAACAGTCAAGGAATGCAACAACCAAAATGTTCTTTCAGAGTAAAAAAACACATTTGGCTGTTTTTGACATTAATTACATATTACTTACAATTCCATCTCCTTTTCCTTTAATCCGACCCAGCAAAGATGTGAAAGTAGTGACAAAAACAAGCTTATCAGCTCTTGATGGGTAACTGAAAACAGAGCATGTACAATATTAAAACACTTATCTGACAAGGCAAACACCACTGAGTAAAATTCAGTGTGGTCGAATATTTATTTGAATTTATATACTTACAATTCCCCTTCTCCACCAAGTGACTGACACAAACTTTGACAAGCAGTCTCCTTTAACGTAACACTGCTGCTTTGCTTTGAAGTAGAGAGCGCAGGCCTCCCTGTTCACTCAGCACTGGAACATGCTACAAACATAACATGATGACTGTGAACGTGCTTATGTGTAACCATATGAAATATATTTATTGTTTTTATTTCCATAAACACAAACTGCCGCCCAGGAGATAACACATTTATTGTGTCAGTCTGTCCGAAGGATTTTTTTTTATTACACATTGTGTTAAAGTTCTACACGTGTCAGAATGCTGTCAACACAACCATGTGTGTTGTTTTTGACACATCTGTTTTTGCAAACAAACAGTACCTCCTGCGGAAGTCTCAGTTATGTCAGTGTTTTATTGTTAAGCACATGGATTTCCTGAAACAGGAACTCAGGGGCTTCAACAGTTTCTTAACAGCCAGACCACAGCTCCTCCAGATATGTTTTTGTTAAGATGCCTTATTAACTTTAGCATATAAATATATTTTCAAATTGTGCCAGTATCTTGTGAAAAGACTGCAATGTAGCTATCATTTTACTAATTGTTAATGTTTGTAATATTCTTGAAAAGGAAATCACTAAAATATGTCTTTACACAGAGATGCAGCTGTGTTTGTCATGCTTGCTGACACAGCAGAAGGGAAGTAGCTACTGGAGGCAAGACAAGTAAGTGTATGTTTGAAACATAGCTCAATCATAGCTCAATCATCGATGATCAATGCCTCAGTGGTGCTTTATTATAGTATTGTGAATTAAATTAATTTGGATCAATGAACGATTTAACTGAAACATTTAATGTATCGTGCAAGCACAGTTCAACTGTACTTTATGTATTATTTAAACCTTTATTTTTTTGATATTCCATTGATATTTTTTGTAAGAGCTTCACCACAACAACCACTTGATAAAATATCTATTTTTGCTTTGAAAATGAATATTTTCCAGTGAATTCAGCATAGCATGCTCATTAACATCCCTTGCCTTTTTGTAAATGTGAATGGAAAATTGTGGCTTATACAATTCTCAGGTTCTTTTGCCAGAAAATGGAGGCTGAAAGGTTGTTGCAAAATGTGATTATTTAATGAAGCACAATTGCAATAGTTTATACACAACTTGTAGCATAAGAAACGTGTTATAAATTAATAACCTCAGAACAAAATGATGACATAAGCAAAGTCATTATTGATTGTTCAACAGTTCTTGCACTCATAGTTTATATATTTTCATTTCAAAGGAAGGATCATACTTTAAATGATACTTTATTACCCTACATTTGTGTCATTTCACATTAAGTTGATTTGAAGGCTCTGGAATTTGTTACCCTTTTAAAATACTCTATATGACAACTTGGATAATTAAAGAAAGCTCATCCAAAACTAGAAATTGTCATTGTTTACTCACCCCACTGTCCCCTCGAGTAACCGTAAACCTGGCAAGAGAGATACTGATTCATTCCTTTGGGTTAGCTCAACTTTAATTTGCATCTCTCTGTATGTCTTTTCCTATCACAGGGCCATTGCCTATTGGTAAGTCAAGGGCATCTATGACATCATAAAATAAAAGCAGAAAACACCACAAGTGGCTTTCATTCTGCTTTCAACAACAGAGAGAGAAGCCCAGAGAAAATGATGCTGAGAGGATTGATAAGTAAGTATACCAAAGGCTTTATGTGTCCGTAATATATGTATCCTATGTGTTTACTAATTTGATTGCATGATTTAGCAGTGTCTGCTCGTCTGTGCATGATGAACTGAAATTAGCAATGGACAAAAAATAGCATTACTTTTAATATTACCTTTTTCTGACCTCTTCTTTAAATGTATAAGAGAGATTGCCTGAATTTGCAATATTATTATGTGACATCATAAAGAAGCTTTCTTGGAATAAACTTTGGATTGATAGTAATGGATGTTTAGATTTTCTGTCTGGCTGAGTGTATATCGCCGAGTTATCGTATCGCACTGAACACAAGTTCACAGTGAGAGGTGATAATACTTCTCAAGAATATATAGAAATAGAAAATAATCTTTTCTTGATTTGAGTCTAATTGTGGATACATTCTCTTGGTAAGCTTGAGGCCACTGTGGACATATAGTAATGTGTTGGACTTACTACAAAACAAATGGTACAAAGAATGCATGTGATCTTTTCTGAAACCAGTTTCTGGACCACTGAGAAAACTTAATTTCATAACGTTTCAAAAGGATGTTAGTTGTTCCTGTGGCTCAGTGGTTAGAGCATTGTGTTAGCAGCGCAAAGGTTGTGGGTTTGATTCCCAGGGAACACATGTACTGAAATAAATGTATAACCTGAATTCAAAAACATCAAATTTCATGCGGATGTACTCGTAAGGGTCTTCCTGCCAGAGCTCTTCATCGCTGTCTGTGTAGCACATGAGGGGGAACACCACGTCCTGAATGATTCCCTGGACGTGTGGCTTTAGGTTCTAAGTCGCTTTGGATAAATGTAGTGTGGACACTAAACAATCTGTCAGTTCTAAATCTGTTAATAAATAAATAAATGTGAAGAGTTTGTATAGAGTTCATTATGGTAAAGAAATATGGTCACGGTGATTAAAGCAAAGAGCACAGCAACTGGAACAACTGGAAGTGTTTCTAAATAGAACAAATAATGTTATACAAGTTTATCACTAGTTTTATAATCCAGAATTAAAAAAATATTACAAATGTGATGTGAAATCAATTCAAAAAAAGATTTCAAATAAATAAATCATAAATTTGAATAAATCTAAAGTCATGGTGCATTCCATTTTCATTAATTTGTGTATTTAACTATTGGCACGTTTATCAAAGGGAAAGCAATAACGTCTCCCTTCAATACTCTGAAGTGGTCCCTTATTAATTCTCACTTTGACAACAGAAGACTAATGCTGATTTTAATAAGTATTTTGGGTTTGTATTGTCGATTGGTGTGATTGGTGTGCGAAATATCACTAAACTCAAACCTGTCTTATCCTTCAATGATCTGGAGCCTGTACCATCACAGTAGATTAACAAATTCAGAATTATAGGATAAGTTTTAAGTTGACAAAACCAAACCATTCCAATCTGGCTTTGTTGGTACCATGAAGCTGATCATCAACTTTCTCTGTCAACTCGGGCTTGATCCTGAGTTAATGGAGGAAGAGAAACTAGAAGAGTGACTTAGTGTCAGACATGTGTCACTTAGCTCACATCTGTCTGGTCTAATTTCAGTTTGAGATCTCTAACTTAGAACAGTTACTATGGCAATGAACAAAGGCCAAGCCACTTTCATGGTACCTAAAACCCAGGATTGGTGCAAACTAAACTGATACTTACCTGGCTAGCCAGCTGAACCAGCTTCATGGTACAGACGGTCTAGACTCCCGGATAAAGTCATTCGTACCTTTATTTCTTCACGTCTTGAGTATTGTACAGCTTTGGGTGCAAGTCAGTCTTCACTTTCACGTCTTCAGCGGGTACAAAATGCTGCAGCGAGGTTCGGTTTAGAAGCAATTATGTTAGTTTATTTTTATTTTACTTTATTTTGCTCTCTCTTTGTATTTTGTGTTTTATCTAATTGAACAGAATTTTGACACACTGTGTTTTTTTAGATGCTTTATAAATACGTTTTGATTTGATTCATTCGTGTATACAAACAAAACTACTTATACTGTGATAATCTCAAGATGTTTCAATTATTACTTTATCAATATACTTATGTTGCTTTTTCTCAATTGTACATCTAAACTAACATTATTTTAGATATTAATATTTAAAGGATATTTGCATCAATTACAAATTCAAAAGTAAAGAAGAAAGTGTCATATCAGTTCAGTTCATAATGCTTTCTTTTGTTTCATCTCCAGGTTTGAGTGTCTTAATGATTATAACTGAAGGATCATCAGTGAAAGTTCATCCAGGAGGAAACACAACACTCCCGTGTAGCATTAAAGATGATAGAGAGATTAGCTGGATCATTACAGATGGAAACCAAACATTTGTCAGAATTATGAGACTAGAATATAGTTATGGTACAGAATCTAAACCAGAGCCCTCTAATATTCACCTCAGTTACGCAGGTCGAATACGAGCTCTCAATTCATCCTCAAACACTCACTCTCTGCTTCTGATGAACATCACTGACACTGATCTCATGCTCTACTGCTGCACGGACTGTAGGAATGAGCAAACGCACTGCACAAAACTGGACTATGAAGGTATACATGCATTTCAGAAGGTCCTATAAATAATATTATAACAGGCCTATTCATTTAAAATATTTGACCAAAGGTGAACAATGAAAAACCATGAAGAAAATATGACTGCAGTCTTTAAAACGTAAAGATAATGTCTTAAGACAGAAAGTCATTGAGAATTTCAATACATTATTTAATTATCATATATGGTATTTTAATGCTTTCAAACTGAACAGACAATTCAGATCCTAAAATCCTGTCATATTCTCCTTATCCTGATGTAGAGCAGCAGAGTACAGAAGAGATAGAGGATAAAGAAGCTGGTATTGGTTATTATATCAGTACCCCAATATGGCTGCCTGGGATCTGTGTGCTTCTATTACTCTCACTGTTGTCAAATGTGTGTATGTGCTGGAGAATAAAACGACCAAAAAAGGTTAGCAGCACATAGTACAAATCATGTACATTCCTTCATTTGTTTGAACTATTCAATGGTACAAATTACACATTCATTTTATTTTCTATTCTTTCTATTTCTATCCTTTGTTTCAGAAAATGTAAAGGAATCAAAGACATTATGTAGAAGTACAATGGACAAGCAGGTATTCAGCTTTTAGACTTCTAAAGAAGTTACATTCTATATATGTCTCTCTCTATACTGTATGTGTGTATACACACACATTGTAAATATACACACACACACACACATACATACATATACACACACACAAATATATACACACACACACATACACACACATTTTATATTAAATATTGGTTAGAAACTGGACATTTACATTTACCTTTACTGTTTCAGGGGAATGAAGCTGATGAAATTTCATATGCATCTGTAAATATAAATAAAACACAAAGAAACAGAGGACCACATCATCTCCCACAGGACACAGTATATGCACGCATTAAATAAACAGAAATGCATTTCCAGAATAAAAACTGCATAACAAATGCTGGACAGAACATGTTTTATTTTCTGGTACTTCGGTACACAAATGACAGGGGAACAATCATTTTCAATGAAATATTTCTGCTGCTGTCATTTTGTCAACAAATTTGATAACATGAACATTCTATTTAATGTGACATATTACTTCGAAATATTTTCAAGTAAAAGTTATGTAAATCAATGGCGATTACAAAATGAATAGATCCAAAAATTCATACCTTAAAGAGGTCTATGAAGACAATATTCATCGTTTATATTGTTATTCAAGGATTAAGTACCATTACATTATATTCACAGAGTAATAGCATATTTAGCTAATATTAGCATACACCAGAAATGAACTTAATCCGCACAGAATCATGCAGACATTCACATTCTAATCACAGTTCTGTTTGGTTGGTGTTCATTTTTTGTGCAACCACAACAAACACATTTAACCCCAATCTAGTGTTCAAAGTGTGTCATGCCATTGTGGAGTAAATAAGTTTCAAGAAAATCCATTTGGAAGGATTTTTAATAAGTTTCATGTTTAAAGTTGCAGTAATATTAAGTATATTTAGCAGTTTAATATTAAAAATATCAAGCATATTTTCATGGCGATCTCTGAATAAATTGCACAAGGTATACAAGTTATAAAAGACGTTTCAAATCTACACTAGACAACAATTCTAAAATACATTCAGGTGATACATTTTTAAATCAATCTGTTAAACCCACCTCTGAATAAAACCATTGTCTATTTACATTAAAAACAGTACAATCTTCTAATCAAATATGCTTCACAAGCAAGAAATGGTGAAGATTCTTCACCTTTTCATTAACCTTTACAAGGAACAAAATAGGATTGGTAATGAGCATGGTCATCAAGAGTAGCGCTTATGTTTATGGATAGTACTCCTATAAGATATTAGGCCTTGCTCAATGAACAGTAGCTTTGCTCGTGCTACTTTCCAGTATTACTCAAGTATTTTAATTCTTGAGCTGTTTGGCTGGATACTGTCTTTTAAAAATACAAAATAACTCTGTCAAATACAAACAAAATCACAGACTTTTGAGAATCAACTTAAAATAATTAAGCACATTTCACAAATTATATTAAATGAATTGTCATAGATTAAATCATTTAAGAGATGTTACATGATTTATTCAGGTATTCCATTTAAAAAACAAGCCTTAAACTACTCAAAAATATTAAGTGTAATATTGTTACCATAATTTTTTTAAGTGAATAGCCTGTTCCATTTTTACAGTAGTCAGTAATCACGTATCCTTTCCTCAGACCTGGACATGTGCATTCATAGGTTACCAAGTGACTCTTATTGTAATGGAAGTTTATACCCATATATGCCTTTATTGCCATTTTGGATAAACAATTCAAAGCATATGGAAAAAGAGTAGAAAATGAGATGTGAGCCAAAAAGAGATTAAATGAGTTTTTTCCTTGTCAAATAAAGACTAAATAAGTGAATGAATGAATAAATAAATTCACAAAAACACACAAGACAGTCCACACAACAATTGTTATTGTTTGATCAAAATCATTTAAGTAGTCATTGGAGGTTGGTAGATGTACTGGTATCGTGCTAGTCTTTGTTTTTAATTGGTTTGGTACTGTTTTCACAAGCAACTGTTACATTTTCAAAACTCTTAGTACTAATAATATCACAACAGATCATCAAAAGTGCTTTTTTCAACATATTTTCAATTGTCTTAGTATACACACAATCACAAATGATTATTTTTACTACACAAAATAATGTTGTAGCTATATAAATGTTTAATTCATAGAACTGCCTTTCATAAAGCTCTTACTATCAAGCTTTTTATTAGCATGTCTTCACATTCAGTTTAATTAATTTATCTATTATTTAATCTAACTCATCTTTGCGGTTAATCAGTGAATCATCCAGAACATACATATCTATAGATACAGATTCGATAGATAAAGTTTCTAAAGAAATTGTTTTCAATTTAGGAATAACAAAATGTAACTCATTTTATTTTTATTTTTTACACACTATAAGGGATTTATCTTATAGATAACCACTATTTTGTAAGTGTGTGTGAGTGAGTGAGTTCATAATGAAGGCTTCATCACATCTTTTGATAACACAATGTATAAATACTTTTACAAACATTAAGGATGTGGGATATGCAAGTTAGGTAATGCAAGTATATTTTCTAACATGACATTTATTGCCTGTTTTAATGATTTCATCAACAAATGTGATTTGAAACATGAATCTTGCATTGTTTGCTCTTAAATGAACTGATAGTTAAAAGTACTAAATTGAAAGAAGATCTTACTGCTGTCTTTTTGTGATTAACCCAAATGTTCTCAATACATATCACAATGATCTTGTGTTCTGAAACAATGTGGAATGAAAATATTTGCAACAATGAAATCGTGAGATCAGGTTTTGAAATAATGACCAGTGGTGTCCCAACTGTGATCAATTTAAAGTTCTGTACTAAGTTTTGAAAATGTACACCTTACTTATGAAAATAGGCTGCCAAATCAATTAAATAAACAATTGTAACATGGACTGTAAAAGTATATACTGCAGCCAGCCACCAGACGGCGATCGAAATGGCTGCACACTTCATTTCGAGTAGGGTAGAGAGCATTTGAGACATGTACAGTTGAAACACCTTAAATAACTTGCGTACACAAGAACCCCGAGACGTAATTTTTTCTCCACATGTGTGTTAGTGTTCTCTTTGTTCGTGGGACATTTGAAATGTGTGCATCTTTCCACTCCGAAGATATCTGCATTTTTCGAGGTGAGGTCTGCTTTCAGTCAATAGCCAACCAGTGCAATAATATTTTTCTATTTTTTATTTTATTTGGCATTTAATTTTTTTGTGTAATTTATTTGGTAGTAAGGTATACATTATTTATTATAAATGGTAGAAAATCCTGTTTTTGATCTCAAAATAAAGCACTTTCTGGCTGTGGGGACGAGCGGTTTCGTGGTGCTTGGAATTCTTTATAATTAATAAAAAAAAACTAATACTGCCACATTTCTGGCTCAAGAAGGAGCAATTGTTCAAATAACACATTGTTTCATTTTTAAATATAAAAAAAAAATAACCAAGTAATTTTCAAGTGTAATGTTTCTGTTTAGGCTAGGGACAGAAACATTGACATTTCCATAGAATGACCCCTATAGATATATTAGGCTATAAATAGGTGGCTATGTTACAGCTCCGCTTTGAAGCTCTTGTGCTTTTCTCCTTTTCCATCTGTCCAATCCTATTCTGCTCACAGGTGATTGGAGATTAGTTTAGTTCCCAATTTTGTTGCAAGTTGCTAATTTTGGTAAAATACCTTCTGTTTTAGCTTTTCAGATAAAAGAGTGGTTTCAGTTGAATGTGTTGCAAGCTCATTTATTTGGTAATAAATAAATTGATAATAGATAATATTGATGATAAATCATCAAAATAATATTGGGCTTGTTTTTGAAGCTGTCCGTGTTGCCAACTTAGCAACTTTGTTTTTTTTAAAGCGCCTAGCGACAAATCTAGCGACTTTTGGACAAACCTTAGCAACTTTCCAAATGTCGCCAGTACTGTCCTGCGAGCGCGAGATCTTGAGTTACACCTCTCCCTGGCCACGTACACACTGCAGCTACATTCGGTTGTCAGTTCACCTTTTACTCCTTAATCGCGTTCTGTACACACATAATTCACTAAAATACGGGAGTGACAACCGCATTAAACTGCAGGTAGTGACAACCGCATTTACAGAAATTCTACGCAGTGTGTACGGAACCGAACCGAACAACTAGTTGTTAATGACGTATTTGAACGTGCATCGGTGTGTTCGTCTGTATGTGAGATGCAAGAAAATAACAGTGAACGAAGTCTTAACTTAGCTCGGGGCTAGCTGCTCATGAGCCGTGCGGTAAAGTGTCAGTGTTGCCAGATATTCACAGAAAAAAAAACAACAAGAAACAAGGACACGCATTAAAAAAAAAATGCTTTGTTTTATAACACCAAGATAAACATATCTCATATCCGCGACAGACCTAAGAGCTAAGACCAAGTGTTCCTGTGGCTCAGTGGTTAGAGCATTGTGTTAGCAGCGCAAAGGTTGTGGGTTCGATTCCCAGGGAACACATGTACTGACAAAAAAAAATTATAACCTGAATGCACTGTAAGTCGCTTTGGATAAAAGCGTCTGCTAAATGACAATGTAAATGTAAAACATGCCTGAAAGCGCTTGTAAATATGAGGACATGGCAACACTGCAAGACAGAGCTCTCTAAAGCAGCCTCCCGAGCATAAACACAACACTGCACATCTATTAGTGGTAGTAATGGCTACGATTTAGTTCAAATCGACGGACAAAAAGAGTCTTTAGTCAAAAGAAATGGCACATAACGGCCGGCTAAACGTTTATTCACTCCTGCAAGACGACAGATGTTGCTGTGGTTACAAATGCGGGAGTGAGTGCTGTTCCGTACACACATGGAACAATAATTTACGGGACTCACTCCCGCATTTAAATGCGGTTATCACTCCTGAAAACTCGCAGTGTGTACGTGGCCCCTGTGTCTGCTCTGATCAGTGAGCGCTGGCTCCGGCTGAGAGGAGAAGCACATTCCAGTGACCGCACGGCAGCTGACATAGATGTCAATGAGCTGCGCATGTGCACACGGTGTTGCCACGGACCAATCACTTGCCTGCTTCGACTGTGAGCACCACCCAGTCGATGTACTTAAACTAGAGTACATCGTACTACAGTACACAGTTAAGAACAAGAACAGAAACCGGGAAGATATTGCAGGGATCAAACTAACAGTCAACTGAACTCATGTCAGGACGAAATGCTGTGAGTATGCAGCTTAATTATTTTAGGGCAGAAGAATTCGATCCTTCCGGAGAACTATCCATCCGCGTGAGGCGTCCGCGACGATCTGAAACTGCGCGCAAATAAAGGAACTGAATTTAATACGGCATACTGCAGACTATTATGTACAGTACTATGATGCGTTTCACTTTCAATAAAATCCTGCATTGAACAAACTGTGTATTTGTGCAAATGAATATTTTAAAAGGCACCGTGGTTCGAGGGTGGTGCAAGTATTTTTGGTCTCGCTCTCATTCAGATAACGTTAGCTCAGATGTGTTAACTTGTTGAACCCTGCTGTTACACGATTTTTACACAACAACAGCTATTCCTATTAAACCTGTCTGGAGCGATTAAATACATCTTTGGTTCACAAAGGGATTCATTTAAGATGATATTCTAAGAATGGGGGTAGTAGATAGATATTTATAATATTTATATCATACAGTATTTTTACACTTTGGTATCTACTCTGGATAGATAGATATTTTTTATAACATTTATATTATACAGTCTTTTTACACTTTGGTATCTACTCCAGATAGATAGATAGATACGATATTTTTATAGTGTTTATATTATACAGTATTTTTATACTTTGGTATCTACTCCAGATAGATAGATAGATAGATAAAGATATTTTTATAGTGTTTATATTATAGGCCTACAGTATTTTTATACTTTGCGTCTACTCCATCTAGATAGATATTTTTTAATTATATTTATATCATACAGTATTTTTACACTTTGGTATCTACTCTGGATAGATAGATAGATATTTTTATAACATTTATATTATACAGATTTTGGGGGACTAAGGTGGAAGGAGTCAGACGTGTTTCTGAAGCGGGAACTGGGGAAGTTGGAGTTTGTGAAGCAACAGCAGCCACACCATGGTCACTGCTGCTGGAGCCACTAGGCTTCTTTATAGGCACCACAAATCTATGCATTGCATTTACACGCAAATACTATGACTTTTTAACGCTCTTTATCGCTTGCGAGACTGTCAGCGTCTGCTTCTCCGTGACTGTTACTGAAGCCGCCCGCTTCGTGAGTGTAAACCGCGCTGTTTGCATTCAGCCAATCAAAATACTGCAATTTTACTGGTGTTATTTTGTGATTGGTCGGGGGATTCTACAGCCCTTACTCGAACCAGAGCCATATAGAGAGAGAGTTGCGACAACGGAAGTTCAGAATGCTTGGTCGTCACGTGATTCACGTAGACTTCAGATAGTTCCAGGAAGTGCTTTGGCGGGCAATTCAAACTGTAAGAATAGAGTGACAGAACTGCGATTTTTGGTAATTAGTAGGCAATAAATGCATTTATTTTATATATTTATATAACACACCGACATACGTATGTAACTTGAGTATGTAGTTACAGCGATGTTGTTTTTAAAGTATTTAAATCAGCTAATATTTGAGGATTAGTGTTACCGTTATTTGCCTTAACTTATTTCAAGTATATTCTAACTTGTATAAAGACAGGTTGCTGTTCCCTTTTTATGTTACGTTATATTCATTGTTTTCACTAACCTCATGGTAACTAATGTCATATTTATGACTTTCAGATAGTACAGAGACAGGCTGGTGACAGGTGATTGTCAGCTCGCACCGCACAATGGGTCAATGAACTGTGAATGAAACAATGAAAATTAAGCTTATTGTTTACAATTCTTACAATTATATATAGTAATATAATTACTTAGTGTATTATAAATATTATATATTTAATGTGTATTTCTTACAATACTTATTCATATACACAATATAGTTAGGTTTAAAACAACTTAAGCATCTGTTTTGTACTCATATAAACATGTACACTGCCGTTCAAAAGTAATGATGCTGAAAATTCAGCTTTGCATCACAGGAATAAATGCCATTTTAAAATGGAAAACAGTTATTTTAAATAATAATATATTACAATATTACTTTTTTGTATTTTTATTAAAAAAAAATGCAATTAACTATTTACAGCAATTAATGAATACAATGAATAACTTTATCCAGTAGCCAATCTAGACTAATCTGTTAGTTATCTGATAACATCTCTTAAATCTACTAATTTAATGAGTAATAATCTACTAGGAGGTTTTAAAGTACAAGTTACTTTTATTCAAATGTACTGATAATATACAATATTTTTTATATATATATTAGGGTTGCACGATATACCGGTACTAAGATAGTATCGCGATACTAAAGCTTAAAAATACCCGCGGTGCCATTGCATTTTTTAAACGGTAGTATCGTTCATACCGTAATACCGTAATATATGTTGTATGCACGGCTGGCACACTATTTAAAATGCTGGCATGCATGTTCAAATTAACAGAAACATTGTTTGCCAAATGCCTTTTTGCTGTGCTCTGTGTAGTATGGTGTGTGTATACTTTATATCGTAATGTCTGAACGATCTGCGCTGCTAGGATTTTCGGCTGCTCGCTCGTCTCTCTCTCTCTCGTATGCGGATGCGCGCTTAACTCGCTCGTCTCTCTTCCGGGTCCTGAACTCCCGCATTAACACTATCGTTGCCGGAGCAAAACAAATAACAGCAATTTCCCATTGATTATCAAGTCTGTGCGCTACAATATGGTGTTTCCTTTTGTGTTCGAATCTGAATCGAATCGTTGGCTTGGGTGAATCACTGATTCACTAAACCATTCATAAAACAGTCATTTGATTCGCTCCGGCAGTATTCAGCCGTTTTGAAAGAATCGTTTGAATGACTCAGTGATTCAATAACGAACTGCTGTCACCTGCTGGCCGTTTTACCAGTTTCTTTTCTAAAACTAGGCATATACATGTTTTCCAACATATTTCTACATTCAGAATTTTGTATTTAAAATACATTAATCCCATAAAATATTTTATTCAATTATAAATAATAAATACAGTCTAAATGTACAAATGCCACATCTAAATGTCACTTCATGCTGCTTCTGTGCAGTGCTAAGATGAGTTTTGTTGACATAATTTCAGGGAAAACAATAGCCAGTCATTAATTCACATTAAGTATTCGAGAAAAATATTGTCTGTTTTAATTTATTTATTTATTTATTCATTTTGTAGAATTTAATTTTAAACTGACAACACTGCATGGATGGTATCGTGATACTACTTGGTATCGTGATACTTCAGCTGGTATAGTATCGTACGACATTTTATGGTATCGTGACAACCCTAATATATATCTAACATCTAACCTTTTAAAAGTGCGTCGCAAACGGTTTTTATATATCTAACATCTAACCTTTTAAAAGTGCGTCGCAAACGGTTTTTATATATCTAACATCTAACCTTTTAAAAGTGCGTCGCAAACGGTTTTTATATATCTAACATCTAACCTTTTAAAAGTGCGTCGCAAACGGTTTGTTCTGCTGCATCTCTATGGCGCTGCATGTGTTTGCTGCTACTTCCGGGAACTTTTGAGAGGCTCCACGAGCCGCCATTGCTGTAAAAAAAAACGTTCCATTGGAGTGAATGGAGTTGTCGCAACTCTCTCTCTATATGGCTCTGACTCGAACTTCTCAACACAGAGCCCGCCTCAGCCCGCCTTAGATTGCTTTTAATCAATACACAAATCGTAAAAATGAGTCACGCTGTCTTTACCTACATTCTGATTGGGTGGGCAAGACAGACGTTTGGGTGGGCTTAGCCCACCCCTGCCCATGCCTAGAGCCGGCCCTGATATTATTAAGTAAAAAAGTTTCCTTACAATTTTGTCAATGTGTCTTTGTGCAAGTTTTTTTTAACAAGAGCTTTATTATTGTATAACTCCCAAAAGTGGACGTTTTCCTCAATTTATCTGCAACTAAGAGCATGTAATAGTATAAAGGTTTTCTCATGTAACTTATTCAGTTAAGTAAATAAGGTTACTCTAAATGTGTAGGTAGTTTGAAATGTTTTAAATTGAAATTAAAGATTGATATGACAAAACAAGCAAACAATGAGATTTCGGCTGCAGCGTGAACAAAGACCTAATTACTGGTCAAATTAAGTAGGCTATCCTCAGGACAAGCTACTCATATAACTGGTTTTCTTTAATGGCTATATTTCATAAATATATTTAAATATTCACCTTTTACCTGCAGGTTAACAGGCATCTCGTGGGTCCTTCTGCTGATTCCCTTGAGCACGGCAAATAGAGGTAAGCACTTTATACAAATGTAATGCAAGTTTGATTTCTTACAGAATTGCCACAATTTCATATCCGCTCGTATATATTGTTCCTAACAAATAATTTAAGTTCTGTTCTTTTTATTAAGGTTTCACAAAGTGTAAGGGTGATCACACAACATTATTCTGTCTTGACCCAAAGAATCAGATCGAGGGCAAAGTGGAGATAAATGCGCTTTGGAAAAAAGATTCTGGTGAAAGAGTGATCTGGAAATATAACGGCGACAGCAAAAAAGGAGATACTTTCCTGAACAGGACAGTAGAGTTGAATAAAGATTTATCTCTATCCATCAATGGTTGTGATCAGTCAGATCAAGGCATATACATTCTCTGCATCAATGGAAAACCAAGCTGTGAAGTTACGCTATTTGTCAGAGGTAAATAAATACGTTTCCAAATTAATCTTATTTTGATAAAAAAATATTTGATTTCATTAAATGTGTCATTAAATATGTTTACAGACTCAAAACAATGCAAACAGAAAACATCCACAGGTTTGTAAACTTTTTATTTCTGTAGTCTTGCTGGCACAGGGATTATAATATTTTTTAATTAAACAGTTTCTTAATGATTTTAGTAAAATTAATTAATTGAGTGAGCATCATTAAACAAAATTGCTTTTATCTTCCCACAGAACAATCAATTAGAAACACTGCATTTATGGAAAAACAAGGTATATATTATTATAAATAATTATTATTTTTGTGAGACATCACTTTGCTTTCTCTGAGTCTTTAACATATGCTTTTCCCCTCTTTCTGTCTTAGCTACCGAAGATGAAAAACATCTGCAAACTGAGACCAGTCTGCCTAATACTTACATCAGATGGGTTATTTATGCCTGTGTATGTTTGTCTGTGCTTACGGTCTTATTGCTGTTTATCCGTGTTATCTGTGCATACATCCCAAAAGAAGAAACAAGTAAAAATGACAAGTCAGGATCTAAGCTGCTCAACAGTGCATGATTTTAAATGTAATGTGGACACAACAGCGTATCATAAGGATGAAGATCAGAATCGAAATGTTAGACTTCAAAAAATTAAATTACGATTTATGTCAGGACATCACATTTTTATAATTCTTCTGACGTCAGCACAGAAATGTTGTGCCCCAATATGCCTGAATTACATTTGCCCCCCCTTTTTTTCGATATTGGGCAAACTTTCTTTTTCTGACTGTTTGTGGTTGTATTGTCTTTCCTTGGGGCTCCCAGGGACCAATGATGAGAGCAAAGGCAATGCAGCTACAAACCGAAAGAGAAAGAAAGTTTGCACAATAACAAACAAAGGTTGGTCAAATGTAGTTCAGAAATGTTGCCAATATATCTCTACCATCGTAGAGTAGTTTGTAAAAAACTGAAAATAGTAAATGTTTGTATATGCTTACCTCCTTACATTATATCATTTCTAACTGTGGCAATTTTTTTAGAAACCATTTTAGCTAAAAAAAACAAAGATAATCTGCAATTAAGCCGTGTGGAAGAATATTATCATTTTCCATTTACTCAAATATGGAATCAAGTAGTTACCTTACATATGTATATAGTGAGATGTGTTTATATAAGTAGCTGTTTTTCTACAGATTTCTCTTTAATAAAGAAAATATGGACTATTCTTTTACTTGCATGTGTTTACTTACTCCAGCAGCACATTTGTCACTATGATTGGGGTCTGTAAATTAATTATTTATTTACATTATTCATTTAGTCATATGAGGCTGTTGTTGAAACTGAAACTACTGAATGGAGACAAGACTTTACAGTAAATTCCACAGCAGCAGCAGGTTTTTACCTAACAGTCTAAAAAAAGCCATCTTGACATCTGAATTTCCCCCACGGCCTGGAACAATACGCATGAAGTTACTCAGGTATTCATTTACAATGAGTTCATCATAAACCACCAATGATTAACATTTTAGGAAATAACCGAGTGAATTCATGCTTATCGTTCCAAGCTATGAGGAACAGTGTTATCTTTATTCATTAAAACACTTATCTTTAAAAAGCACCTTCAAAACCTTAAACACAGATTCTACTCACGCTAGACCTTAACATGCACAATTCATTTAAGAAATTATATATCTCCAATTTTAACAAAACAAGAGCAACACTTACCCCAGACAGTCATAATTCAGGAGTTTCTCTTAATTTTGCAGAGGGTGCTTCACCATGAAGAAAGGCTGAAAAAGCTTTATATCACATGGCAAGGGGAGGGGGTATTTCTCACATTTGAGAGGACATTGGCCCATTTAGGATAGAATTGAACTTTATAAATCTCCTAGGGCCTAGGTCTTCGACACTGCTCCTATGGAACACACTGTCCTGCGAATGTTATTTTCACCATAACAGGACTACTGTGGTTTTTCACATTAGAAGACCTTGATAAGCTGGTTCAAGTGTGTTTGTTCAGGGTTGTAGCTAAACTCTGCAGGACAGAGGGTCCCCAGGGGCAGGTTTAAAGGTCTATGCCTTAGTGGAAACTGAAGTGGTTACAGCATTTCACAATCACTGAATATAAATTAAATATACTGTATAATGTGCAACACATTTTTTCATGCAAAAATTGTAAAAATGTTAAAGCTGAGAAACGTTGGCAAATTGTTTGCTATGAAAACATGCACAATGACTATGCCTAGTCAAATCTATTTTTATAGCACTTGTCACAACACAATTGATTTCAAAGGAGCTTTACAGAACATGCATGTGTCCTTTATTTATGTCTTTAAATACCCATTGAGCAAGTCAGAGAAAAAATAATATCCATAAGGTAATGAGAAAAACATCCTGTCTTATCTCTGAAGCAAACACACCGCATACTAACGTCACCCATTCTTTTCAGACAATGTTTTTTCTATGACATTAATCAGCTGTTTGTTTAGTTTCATGTAATAACATTGGCCAGATATAATAGAGGCTTGGTTTCCTAGAACAAGGGCTACGTGTCCTTCCTATTAAACCTGTTATGGAAATACCTTATGGAAATAATATGAAAACCTTAGCCTAATATGAAAATGTTAACCTCATAAAATAATATGAGCAATACATTTATTCAACATATTGCATTTTATGCCAGCAATATATTTGTATATCTTTCACAGGGTTATTGTATTGTTCATGTGAAAACAACAAAAATCAAGTTCACATTGAACCTTGTGATGGTTACATAAATTGTCATATGTCAACTAGTGCACTGTCAGTCTGACTTATCTACATTTCACTTTTGATTATACCCTGTATAATTTATTATGTGACAAATAAAGAAACCTTGAACCTTGACCTAAACCATAACTTGTAGCTAAATAGAAACAGTAACCAAACGTCATATAAAAAATTTAAAACAACAACAAATGATTGTAAAACCTATTCAAATCATATGATTAAGCTGTGGGTGTCATATCATATATTTCTGCTTTAAAAAAAACATACATTTATTTGAAAAAATATATATGTAATAAAAAAGCACAAATGTATGATATGGCACCCAAAGAGTAATTCCAGTATGCCACCCAAACCAGACAACTATGACATAATTATAACAAAAATATATGGCATAAACATTTGCCTGCAACCGCAGTATTTCAGCAATGTTTTTGTGGCATTTAACCTAGTACATTATGTCCCCTTCCAAAATAGGTTAACATTTCAAAACAAACAGATCACATGTTCTTACAGGAAGGACATCATGTGGTTCAACTGGTTTACACAAACAGGGTAAAACGAAAGCTAAACAAACATTTTATTTTCTTGCTGTACATTTTTATATTTAAAATATAATGACTAATGATTTCTTTAAATCTGTTTGATTCAGGTCAACCACTAAGGGCTAATTTCTATTGCCTGAGAGTTCAAACTAAATTATTTATATCACCCCATTTCTTGGAAACAGAAACTAAAGCTGCAAGGAGTGGCTTTCCTGTAAATCACATGACTGCTTATAAAAAACACAATACAGGTCACATGAGTTCAGTTCACTTGTTTATTTTTCAGTTTTTGTTTTATTTGTTACTTACACTGACTTTCAAGTATATACACATAAACGCATATCATTATTCCATATGTACTACTGTATATCAACAAGCTGAGATCTAAACACACAGAAACATGAGGTTACAAAGAGCTGCAGATGTAGGCTTAATGATATTTGTTTCTAAGCTAGTTTTTTAACTGGTTTTATGACTAGCCTGAGATAATGTCTTTATGTAGCCATCACATCCCGATGAAATTGTTCAAACCAACAAGTAATGCACAGGTAAAATATGAATTTGTTCACTCTACATACAGTCCAAATAAGTTCACCATAACTTTGTTGGATAAATTCTGTCAGAAAGTTGAATATTGATAATACGGTTGAAATGGCAGCATGCATTCAGTGGTTTGCGTGCCAGCCAATAGCAAACTGTTTTTGTTTGAAATGTTTTGATCACGACACACCCTACACTAAAACAGACAAACATACTTTTCAAATGATGCATACATTTCTCTCTAATTTAAATTTACTTTTAAGTATAAAAGGTAAATTAAAATAATCAAATCTTGAACAAAAACAAGCAACTTTTTTATAGTTTATATTTTTTAGGGCTGCCTTTTATCATATAAAAGACTAAAATACAAGTTGTTCAACGGACATATGAAATGCATGAAACACTAAGCATGATAAAATATATATGAAGTGCTCACGATCCAGGGAACCAGTTACAACGGCCTAAATAAATGATGGTTGTAAGTCAATCATTTGAATATATTCTGTTGAGAAAATGCTGAACACAATACACAAATGCTTGAACTTAATGTCGTTTGTAATGTAAAGTCTGATTTCTGTAATAATAAAAAAATAAATAAGTTGTACTATATTAATACAATTATCTTGCTAAAATTGGAAATAAGGCAGTAGATTTATATTTCTCTCATTCATAGAACTAGTTAAAGAGAAGTGGTAATAATGTTAAAATAAAGTTATTTGTGTTTTTAAGTGAAGGGAAAGACCTGCTAATATTTAGTGTTATGTCTGACATTTAAAAAGTTTTAAAAGGTTTCTAAAAAAAGAGAAGGTTTTTGTGGTTACCGGTGTGCTGAAGAGTAGACTACATGATGGTAAATACATTGACTATGAGCAACGAATGCGCTAATGCCAGTAGCAAGTAATATCCTATTTGATTATTAAATTGACATGCTGAATAAGTTACATTTAACACGCGATATGCTAGCTGTTAATTACATCTGAAAAAGATTAAATTAATTGATTTCAGGGCCACAAATCCATTAGTTGGATGAGCAACTTTATTATTTTTTGATTAACCAACTTAAAAATGTTTCTTCTCAGTGTCGATTGTTGGTTGAAAAGTATTATTATAGGTTGTCATAAAATGTTTGATTCAGTCACATTATTATTATTATTATTATGAGCAAACACATTTTTTTTTTAGAGTTTACAAATTGAGTTTCCCATACGCTTACTCCATCTGATAATATTCACGCTCACTGTTTGAAAGTGATTTTTATAAAATTATCATGACATCATGCCTGCCAAAATATTAACCATCTGTAAACATTAAATCCCCTGAAAAACAGCGCTGTAGTGCACAATAAAATATGGCCTAACACACACACTGTGCTGCACTCTAGAGGCACATACTGCAAAGCACAGTATCAACGACTACATTAACATCAACCCTATAATATGAACGAGCCAGTACAGTACTTAGAGCTCATGCAAACAATACAATAATTATTATATTAATGTTCATAATTAAGAACAATCATAAATGCAGTCAAGCCGCACTAGTATATAACTTACTATAGGCCATACTGATGACCAATATTAGCCGAGACAGTTAAGGGTTTGTTTCTGCTGAAAACACTTTAAATTAGCCCAAGCTGGTTTGTTGGTCTTAACTGCTCTCTCAGTCTGATTAAACGGGTCTAATGGCTGGTCTTACTGGGGATTTACCCAAATTCATCTAGTCGGTCTTGGAGAACCTAGCCATCAAGCTGTTTTTAATTTTTTGGACTGAAATAGCCAAATAAACAGTAAACATTGTTATCTAAAGTTATTCCTCACCGGGATCGTTCGTTTACTCCGTCCTTTGCTGATTACGTTACCTTTTCGAACTGCACTAAAAGTCCAAAACATGCCTTTTACGCGGTCCATGCTTTTTATATGTTCCAATCTTCCGATGGTTCTCTAAAAACAACCAACTTAAAATAGAAGTCCACATGACGATCTTCTCAAACGAAAATCCGCTTCATAGAGAGAGTGTGGAGCTCCATGTGCTACAAATGAGGAAGCGGCACCGGAAGCGGCGACGCGTTACATGCTCTTTCTTGTTTTCTACGATCCGATCACAAGTGGTTCGCTCCTAGACCTATTGCTGTGTCCAACTGTGCGTCTTTTACCGAGTGAGTCCGCGTCTCCTGTGGTCAGTCTGGCCACATGCGTTTACTGTTCATTACTATTAATGCGCTTACGTCACTTTGGCGGGAAAGTGAGTAGGGGTAGCCGGCAGACATGGAGCAAGACAGTTTACGCCCCTGTTGTTCCTGATGCGTCCAGTAGGGGGAGAATGATATATGGCGAAATAACATCATTCAAATCAACGCACAACACTTACTCATTAATACACGTCCCATTCATAGATGTTGACTTTTTTTGTTATTTAAGTGTAAATGCTACTTTAAAATATCAGATAGATTGTGTAATGATCCACTAATGACATACGTTATAGATATGATTTTCACTGTTGATATTCATACATAACCCACAAAAGACAACTTAATTTCAATTTAGTTTAATGTTATTGTGAATTGAAAAATTAATACACATAGTTGGATCAGCAGGTCAATGACCATGTAATGATGTGATCAACTGTAACCTTAGGTTTTCATATAGATTGTGTGATATGAATGAGCACAGAGTTTTGGTGAATTTATTTCTCAGTCCATTGATGAGGCATTCAGGGTAAAGAAGAAAACGGAGAGACAGATACAAAAAGAGCTCTTCTACAAAAAAAAAAAACACACAGCATTAGAATATAACACCCCATAATTTCACTACTAGGTTTTTGTTGAAAGCATCAAAAACAGCGTCTTCCACCGACTTTAACCCGTTTAATTGTATTGCTTCCCAAACCAAATAAAGACAGACAGTATATTGATAATTGGCGCCCTATTTGTTTATTGAATAATGATTATAAACTGTTGGCCTTAATTTTAGCTAGTAGATTAAACTTCAGTCTGTGTGCATTGAGTTTATTTACACGAGTTTCACAATTTGAGTTAAATTACTGAAATAAATGAACTTTTCGACGACATTCTAATTTATTGAGATGCACCTGTATATATAATCAGTCCACAGTTTTATAAGCTATGAAATCATTGTAATCTAGTGATGATAAACTTACTCGTTGTAAATGAGTAGTGAAATCAAAGACAAATAGGCCTACTTTAGCTCCATAATCCTGACAGTCTGACACTGTCTTGTCAAAGTGCTCACTGTTAAAATTTAATAAGAATTCATTTAAACTTTGATTTCTTATAAAGTCTCACATCTTTCACAGCTTATACTAGCTATATTGCTAACGTTAGCTATTAATAGTCTGACACTGGTGGCTAATTAAGCTGTCAACAAAATGCTAAAAATGACCAAAAACACATCCAGAAACAACTGTTCAGATCTCCAAACTGCCGCCGAGTCAGGTATGTTTTCTTCTGTTCCGATATAAGAGTTATGGAGAGTTGCCCGCACCAATATGGCGGCGCCGTTGACATGAGGTCCAGCGGCCAATGAGGCATCTAGGTATTTATAATGTCTATGGTGCTACCGCCAGACCCGGAGATCGGCTGAATAGATTCAAAAACGTTAAAATTAACCTGTTTAACTCTAGGGAGTTGGAAAAAGAGCCCATTTAAAAATATATATAATTAAAAAAACAAACAGGGAGTGTTCCTTTAATGGAAAAAAAAACATAATATTTAACCATGCGCAGTAATGTATTTTTTTCTTATTTATAATTTATTTGAAACAAGTAAAGTCATTTAGCCTAATGTGTAACCAAATAAATGCACGATTTGCACAGCCTAATTACCTCAAATATTGTTACAACTAACCCGAGGTAAGTAAAAATACCACTGTCTAGTTTACTTCTACACGTGATATTAATAGCTAAAACTTTAATAATTTAAGGTAAAATGACAAATGTGCCATTTAGCAGTCACAATACTGCACGTGTTGCTGCTATGTTTAGCAAGACTTTCGAGCAGGACAGTGGTTTGTTTAATTAAATAATTACAAGGAGATTGCTGTTTTATATCTGTAAAGACTGGTCAAAGGCGTGTGGATCCACGTGCAGTTATATATTTATTTAGACAGAGGCAGAATCAAACAGGCAATGGTCAGTGGGCAATAACAGCAATATCAGAGGCAGAGCAGAGACATAAACAATACCAGGCAGGGTCGAGGTCACAAGCACAGGTTCAGAGTTCCAAGGTAAGGTAGTCCGGGGTCAAACACAGAAGTAGCCATCAGAGGGAATGGTAAACGCTCAGAAATGTCAGCCGGGGCAAGAACAAGACTTCGCAACGTGTGTAGGGAAGTGTGCTGCTTATATGTGTGTGTGAGAATGAGATGCAGGTGTGGTGAAACAATCAGGGTTAATTAGTGATTGGTGACAGCTGTGTGATTGGTGTAATGGTGGATGGGAACGTGTGAGTGCAGTGCATGATGGGAGATGCAGTCCATAGGTGATGTGCAGCTGTAGTGTGGTGCAAGAGATGTAGTGAGTGGCAACCAGATTCATGACAATATCAGTATTTTTGGCAGGCATTCTTAAATTATTAAATAGGTTATGACACAATTAGGAATTGTGTGTATCACAACTTGTGTTAGTATAAAATAAGTCCAGTAGGTGGCTTTAAGTAAAATGACATGCAGTAGGCTAGTAATAAGTATAGGCTACATTCAAAATGATCACTGTGAGGGCCAACAGAGGGAGACAGAGAACAGAGAATAAGGTCATAGACAAGCATGTTTCAAATGGTTAAGACTTCTTGTGAGCTTCTTGCTGTTCTCCGTTGTATTTCTTCCTTACATCAGCAGCTTTAAACTGTTTTTAAACGTAAAAAATGTCCTCTCTCCTGAATTGTTATGCCATTCATGTCTGCCTCTCCTGCCCTGAAGAATAACGGAGACAGCTAATTACAAAACAGTGGCCATAAGCCAGGAACGTTTTTAGCAGTGGATTAAACCCAATATTAATTTGCATACGTTGCATACAGCATAATTTAGTGTATTCTATTAATTTAGCTCCTGTATACTTTAAAATAAAATTAGATAGAAATAGTCAGTCACTGAAGTTTCTGTACAACCATGCGTTTTAAGCTGACTAATTGAAGCTTAATTGAGAACATGTAAAAATAAAGTCGAGGTAATTCCTTCTAAAAATACAGAAATAAAATGTAATTCTCATAATATATAAGTTAATTGAATTATGTATTAAAATGTTAAAAATGTTATGTCCCTTGGACATAAATAGAAACCTTCTGATAAAGGGATACTTGGATAAGGTGTCTTCACAAAAGCACTGTAGAATTACAAATTGTCACTTTATGGATTATTACACCTTCAAATCCAATACAGTTGATCAATTTCATTGCTCTAGTTCATGTTTGTCCACACCAAAGCTCCCAATTCATGTTGTGTGCCCAGTGTTGAGCATTTAAGGAACACCAATAGCCGTTAGATCTGTACCGCATGGATATTTTGGACCTGTCCCTGGAGACGGAGCTCAGAGTGTTGTTTTTTCCTGGTCAGAAAATGCATTATTCAAGGTGTGTAAACCCTCCATCTGCTGCCTGTCTGCACTGTCTAAGCCAGTGGAAATGTTGAACTCCATCACCTCACTGTAGCAGCACCACAAACATCAGACACGTACATAAATTCAGCATCACCTGTTGTTGATGATATTTCTCCATCTAACGGTACCAAGATCTGGTAACAACTCTGATACATACATTAAAAACATGGCATTGTCTTCATACATAACCACAAACTACAGTATTAACATGGTAAATATATAATAAACATGGCATTATCCTGATTCATAAACAAACACTACAGTATCAACATGATAAATGTCAAGTAAACAGCATTATCCTGATGCATAACCAAAACTATACAGTATAACATGGTGAATGTCAAGTAAACACGGCATTACCTTAATTCATATTAAACACTGTATTACCATATGTGTGTGTATTGCTATAATACCAAGTTGAAAATTCCAGAATAATACCATGGTACATGTCAAAAAACAGTAATACGTTGTATTTTTCCATAAATTTATATATATTCTTTTTTGGAAATGTACCATGTTAATACTGCCATTTTTGGATATGTATCAATATAGTGCCACAATTGTTTGGACATTTATCATAATATCATTGTATTATTTTCTTTAGAGTACATTTGAGTATCGTGTAAAAACATAGCATAAATCTCGTACCTTCTTTACAACCAGTATACTGACAAAATATACAAAACTAAAGGTAGTAGTTGATGTATTCCCATGTTTTTGCACGTGTACTGGTGATATTATGTTTTTTTAGACTATGGTAAAAGCATGTTTTTGCATTAGATATTGTAATGCCATGATTTACTGGATATGTACCAAGTTGCTACCATATTTTTGGACATGTACTATGGTAATACTGTCATTTTTGTGTATGTACCAAGGTATTACCACAAGTTTTGGACATTTTCCATGGTAATACCATGGTATTCTTTAAAACACCTTTCAGTACCACATAAAAACACAAGAAATATACTAATTATCTTGTAACATATCAAGGTACCACAGTATTACCGTCTGATACTATCATGCTACCCAACTCAGCATTAAACAAATGCCATATCGCCAGTTATAAATAGTATGTACATGTTTGCTGTCAATATCAACATATACACCCCTGACTGATCTGGGCACGTACGTCCACTCAGAAAAGAACAGTTTCTCAGTGAGGGGTTTCTGTTACAGCAGGAGATATCGATGAGGACAAAGGAGAACGGGACAGTTAATAGACTATAATCGTCCTGACTGATAATCAGAAGGAACTTCTCGCTGTGCAGAAACATTGACAAACAGACAGAGGACTAACTGATAAGTACAGCTGCTCCTAATGGACAACATGTTTTCAAAGACTCCCAGACACTGTATGTGCGAACAGGGGTCAATGACCGGTCATAACATCCCAAAAGGTCATTTCTATCTCTCTAAAGAACATGCCACCCAGCTACAAATACCAGTAAGTGATTTAGACAGGTTTAGTCTATTTCCATCCAATGCAGGCATTCTGAAAGCAGATTTGCAGTTCCCAAGAGTATAGTGTGTGGAGGTTTCCACTTCACTGGCTTTTGAGCACACAGGTCCAACACTCATTGGTCGCCACATCCACAGGCTGACAGCTCGCCTCTTGTCACAGGATTGGATGCATGTCATTTCGGCCTAATACCCATGTCAAATGATTTAGCTGAGGCATAGAGGTCAACAGCACTGATAAGTCGGGACGAATCATGATGGATCATTGCCAAAGTGAAGCATCTGGAGATTCTTCGGTGAAGGGATAGGGCACAGGTGTTAATTAGCAAGTCAGACATTAGAAGTTGTGTAATGTAAGCAAATTACTTTTAGTTTACTATGTTCTTGAAGTTGTGACACAAGAATACATTACCATAAATCCCTTGACAAAATTATAGCTCTCAAATGGCTTATTTTGTATTTTTTGAAGAAAATATGGGTTGTGCTTGCCCTTGCAAAATGAACTGCCACAATGTAGGTATGTAGTTGCCAGAGCATTGTTATGCAGTTGCTAAGGTGTGCTGAGTGTTTACCTGGGTGGTTGCTAAGTCAATCCAATATATGCTGAGTGGCTATTTGGTGTCTGACAAATTATCAGACAAATTAAATGTTGATTTAAGATATATTTTTTTATGTTATCTTTATATTATTAAGCTTCTACTAGGAAATACTGCAAACTAAAACTTTTACAAATTCAAATTAAAAATCGTTTTTGTTAAAGGAACACTTCACCCAGAAATGTATTCACCCTTAAGTCACCCAAGATGGGGGTAAAAAGTTAAGGGTAAAACTTTATTCTAAAACTTTATAAAATAAATGTATTCAGTTTATTCTACTACATCACTTGCTCACCAATGGATCCTTTACAGCGAATGGGTGCCATCAGAGTCCAGACAGCTGAGAAGAACATCGAAGCAATCTACAAGTAATACACATGACTCCACATGACTTATTTATTCGTTTATTTAACAGGGACAATGACTGCATAACTGATAGCATTGATAACATTGTTATACTGATAACATTGCTACAAAGCAGTCCCTGCTTAGGGATTTTTTTTAGCAACAGCAAAACAATAATCACTCAAAAAAACAAGCAAAAGTAAAAAAAAAAAAGCTGAGACTGTGTACGACCATCAGTGTTCATGCTTCATCAGTGTTCAAATTTCTTTGAAAAATGTTCAGCTCTGTTTGCATTTTAGTTCAGCTGGCAGGCTGTTCCAAAGCAGTGTACCTTGAACTGAAATGTGGATTGTGCAAATTTAGTTTCTCTCTTTGCTACTGTGAAATTCTGACTAGGTGCACCTCTTGTAGTGATCCCTTTCTACTCTGTTTTGATATTAGTTGGCAAATGATTTCTGGAGCAAGATTAATCATTAAAAATGGGGTTTAAAAACCATTTTAACAAGAGACAAATGTTTACATTTTTCAAAACTAAGCTAACTATTTTGTAACATATTACAATGATGCCATCTATTTGGTTTCTTATACAAAATGTTCAGTGTTTGTTTATATAGAGATCTAACAGGTTTGATAGTCACTCGAGTTGACTCTAGACAGTCACTCAATAAGATAAATGTGAAAAGACCATTGCATGCATGTACTTAGCTGCTTTTAGAGATATATATGGTCTAATCAGGTCAAAACTATTCAAATGTGTTCGGATTGTTCTACACAGCCTCTTTACATGCATATCAAATTTCAAATGAGAATCTAAAATAACTAAATATTTATATTAACTGTCTCTATTGCCTTTTAGATTATTGTGATGTATTTATCAGCTGTTTGACTCTCATTATGACGGCACCCATGTATTGCAGAGGATCCAATGGTGAACGAGTGATGTAATGCTAAATCTATCCAAAACTGTTCTGATGAAAAAACAAACTCATCTGCATCTTGGTTTGCCTGAGGGGGAATAAATAAAGAAAATTAGAAATGTTGCCTTAAAATGTTTATGTACTAATAAAAAAGTATAATTAAATCTAATTAGAAAAAAACTACAATTACACTAATTCAAGAAATTAATAAACATTAGTAAATAATACTAATGTTACACTAGTAATATGCTAATATTACTACATAAATTTTTTCCAACAGTAAAGCCCAAGCTTTGTGACAAGCTCGTAATCATGACTTCATAAGTAGGAAAAAGGAAATGTCCGATAACGTGTGAAGGCAGCATAACTTCAGTGGACTTGAACTTCAAAAGTAGTGTGTACATGATACAAGACACCTTCTGATGTTCATTCGTGTTTATTTCACGCTATAGCTAGTAAAGATGTAGAGATGATGTGCCGCTTGAACCGAGGCATTACAGCAATCTGTCACGACATTAAAGAGCCACAAAACTGTATTTATCGATTGAATTTCTTAAAAATATTGAAAAGCCGAGACTTTGTTTCATACCTAAAGTAACCTGCTCTGTCGTGTCTGTCGGCGAGTTTCCTCTTTGCACTACGATCTATCTTTCACTGTGAGAACAAGATGTGTGGCGTGAGAGCGGCATGGCTTATCGGACCTAGCAACAGTAACTAAGGGGGGGCGGGACTTTGCGAAGGGTCAATTGCATGCAAAATTTGTATGCAATTTGTACGGAAATGTGTATGTTAACAAATGCTGCTAATGAGCATAGGGCAAGAGGACTGGAGCATCTCTGCCATGGCAGTGTGCCATCCTTCATTCCCTAGACTAGACACCATCATGTCAATGAAAGCTGGCCCAAAGGCCTCATCTTCATCCAAACAACAGTTACACTGAAAGCTATTAAACTCCATAATCAGGCTGCGTGACTTAGCGTGAAATTTCATTTGTGACATTCTGTCAGTTCAATTGTTTTTATGGAGTTGATGGCAGATGTAAACGTTGCATGAAGAAACATGACTTGTGTGGATGTGGAGGCCTGCAGCTGCCTGAAAACGAGAGTTGTTATTCTCTGTTACTTTTTACTGTGCCTCCAAGGAGAAGCATGTTCGCTCCTTTTCGATGACACAGGAAGGCGATAAGACAACAGACAGCAATAGAACAGGAAATGAGTCGAAACAACATCATCTGCGTGTGATATCATCAGTGTTGATGGTGAAGCTGATCTGTTGATCGGCAAGGGAGTAGTGTAATCGTATTTCACTGCTCCAAATTTAGCATCGCATTTATTGTTCCCAAGACCCACGGTCATAAAAACAAACCCTACCAATGTTATCTACATTGCACGAGCAAATTATTTTGGTATATTAAATAATTTCAATTAGCAGTGTAAACTGAATATGTGATAAAATTGATTCAAATTAAATGAGCGACATTAATGGTGCCAAAAAAAAGAATCACTACACAGTTGTAAATAAAGGTTATTGGAGTGCATTTTACAAAAAAAATATAATTTTAGTCTTTCTACTTTAAATTTAGCATTTGATTCACTGTTACTTGCTGTGTTTCTTTCTAATAATTGTGAAGTTTACAAGCAAATGTACCTTTTTCAGTGTATATCATACCAAATACAATTTAAAAACAACTTTCACATTTAATGAAAAATCTCAATACAGCTTACAAGAAACATTCAGCAGAAATGTATAAGAACTGCAAAAACTGAGAACAATTTTCCAATTAAACAATGCAGATGTTTAAATATAATAAACAAGAAGTGCACAACATTATGGCCTCTTGTTTGTACATATTTTTTACATCATAAAGGTAAACTAACCTCCACAATAAGCTTGGAAACCCACCTTCAATATTTAATTCAGTCAACACACAATTCCTTTCTGCCAGCTCTAATTAAAGCTCCATCTTTTCTTCTCCTTTGACAGTCTGATAATGATGCTGAATGCCCCTCCCCGTGGCATCTGTGTCACTTTAAATGAACACAACCTCGCACATGGTGTCCCGGGGACCTCTCGCTCTTCAGGCCTGGCTGTAAGAGATCTGATCTCCTCTCAACCTATTGTGAAGTCTCTGGACCGCAGTTCCCAGAGTCTGTTTGCAGAGCACAGCTCACACTGAAATGTCACTTTCATACGCATTCACTGTTTTGTCAGTTCACTTGACCTAAATCTGCATTCAACTGTCTACTGGATTAATTATGTTTTTCAGTTGAATGAAAAGAGCACAGACAGCAGGATTCATTGCAGTTTACAATTTTTCCAACCCCTCTGACAATGTGAGGGAGAGCAACACAAAAGCAGAAATAATCAGAAACACCGTCAACACCTTCTATTGAAATTATTGATCAGTGGGATATGAAATAAAAGAGTTTGCAGAGTAATAACAGCGAGTCGTGGTTTGGTTTATCTCTGGACACATCTTTTTGTGGGCAAAATATTTATGCCACCCACATATTTGTCATTTCATTCATAAGACTACACTGAATCTCCTCAAATAATGAATTACATTCACGTGCTAGAATATACATATCTTTGAAAAAGTATCACATTGTATCGCAGTTCATGCTTTTTCACACTGTGGCTCTTCTTCAAGATATAAAAGAGGAAGAAACAAATCCCAGGGGTTGTATAGTGACAAAATGGCATTATGTAAAAACAGTTCAATATCAGTGCAATAATTTTTGCTTTTTCTTACAATCACAATTCACTTGAATGCACGTCTGATTTTTACAGTTTCAACATGTTTCTGAAGTAAGACATATTCTCCTGAAATGAGTTCCAGGGTAATGTGGACTAGAGGTCTGCTACCCGACCCGAACCCGCGGGTCCCGAAATACTGTCGGGTTTCGGGTTAATGTTTAATGGATAGCTTCGGGCTCGGGTCGGGTCGGGTTTGTAGCTAAACCCAAACTATATGCAGAGGCTTCGCTGCTTTCATAGACGCACGCACACACATATCAGAGATCGCGCACAAACAGCACGGAAACTTTTATTAGTAAAATAGCTTCGACAGGCTACTGACTCGCAAGTCACAACACTATATTTATCTGCAATGAGGCGGCAAAATCGCTGTTTTTGAAGTAACTAAGCCTCATTACTTGTAGAGAGAGACGCGCAGACGCAGGTTCACATGCACGCGCAACTTTCCTCGGTCTCTCGCTCGCTCGCTCGCTCTCTCTCTCTCTCTCTCTCTCTCTCAAATAAATGATTAATTCATTCAAATAAATACAATCTTATTTAAGATCTTATGTCTGATTTAAAGTAGACAGAATGCTAACGAGCCTTAACTGACAAAAAATGACCATAATTTGCACGGTCATCATCTTGTCCATACAAAATTCATAAACTCGGCAGAATGTATGCGACCGCTGCACCTGATGTTCACAAACTTTAATAACTGGTAAATGTTTGTGAAATGGCAGAGCCTTGATTAATCCGTTTCTTTGCATGCAATCGTGAAATGCAACCTTTTTCCTTTTTTTTGTTATTCGTTGTGGAGGATTTCGGGTCGGGTTCGGGCTCTAAATTTAACTGTGCCGCTCGGGTCGGGTCGGGTCGGGTCAGACGATCTCGGGTACGGGCCGGGTTCGGGCTTCAGTTTTGAGCCCGTGCAGACCTCTAATGTGGACACCCCCGACTGTAACGTCCTCTTTATAAAACCTCACATTTGAGTTTGGCATAGAGGTGACCCACTTTTTGCATTCATTCAAGACATGTTGGTGAGGCTGCTGAGTTTTCATGTGTTGATAGCATGGCGCTGTGTTTTAATGAACGTCTAAGAAAATTGCTGTAGGCCTTAAGTAGCATTTATATAACACTATTATATAATCTGACCCTAAAGCAAAACAGAGTTTACAAAAAGCAATGTATATGTAATTTGCATTTGCAAAAACGGAATTGTAGTTTTTAATGCCAACAATACTATCACACTCAGTTTGGTTTAATGTCATTTTGGTGGTTTATAGCTAAATTTGCTATGAAAAGAGAGTTTGCGTTGTATACTGAAATATAGCGTTGTGCCCCAGAGATGCTGAATCCTCATCGTGTCTCCTGCATGTCAATCTCATGCTTCAGAAAGCCTAGTCCTCTTCTGCGTAGAGCTTTTGAAAATACTGAGTTGTTAACCGAGGGGCAGTGAAGTAAAAGCGTGATTCGTTGAGCGCCACCTCTGGATGTCTCACACCACGGTGGTCTCAGTCTGTAGGAAAGACTGGGCTCTGGAGTTCCGATGGAATTGGGTCATGTTTTCTGTGCCGTTTCTGGATATGGATGAACTGTTCAGACGGTAGTCGCGACCGATGTAACGCTTTAAACGTAAACACCGCCACCTTCTCTTGAGTTCGCTCTGGACCTGCAAAGCAGCCAAATATAACATTCATTAGCATGGTCTTTAGCATTAGCATTAGCATTAGCACAGCCACATGCACGGTGATAAGTCAACATGAAAGCAAGATTGAACCCATTTATGCACAAAATATGTTTCTAGTTGTATTGCAATTGATTCGGGGCATATTATTGCAAACATAACAAATGTTTGTAATCTTTCATCCGAATTTAATTAAACTTGCTCTGCCTCAGGAAAAAACTTGTTTTCAACCACAGAGGCAACTTTTGCAAGTCCCAAACAAATCATCACACAGGTTTATCTCCTTCAACATCCTTTTTCACTAAGAAATACATCACAATATAGAAGTAAAACAGGTTGTGAATGTTTGATGTTGACTTGAACATGAAGCAAATCTACTGCTCTGAGCTGCCTGAGGAGGAGGCTTTATAAGGCATCATATGCATACAAAAGAAAAGTGCTCTAACTTTATCATACTGCCTTTTAAAATACCTTGTTTTGACTAAATTTAAACGAAGCACTGTACGTATCTTTAATAAAGATGCCAGAATGTATTGAGACAAGCTCAGTTTAAAAACAACTCAAGGATGGCAGATGAGGTGAAAAAAAAAGTTCAGATACTTAAAAGTATTGTTCAGTGTAATAAATATTTTTTCCCAATGTGTGGGTGCATTTTTGTTGTTGTTTGTATTCTATTAGAGTCAGGATGCAGTCTTAGAAGTCAATGTAGGCAGTAAACTCAGGTTTTGGAATAGTGAGATGAATCAAAGATCAATCAAGTTGCAGACTAACCTCACTGTTCAAAAAACAGTACAAAATCGCAACCACCAAGCCCTGTGAAAGGAACACAAAGAGTTCATTTGGTACAACATTGATAAAGCATAATATTATTTATTACAAAGTTTGGGGTCTATACGTTTTTTAATGATATAATGATATGATTTTTATCTAAAATCTAAAATAAATTACAATGAAATTATAGTATTTAAATGTACTGTTTATATTAACTGGTTCTATTTAAAAATATTTTAAAATTACATTTATTCATGTAATGGCAAAGCTGAATTTGTAGTAATTGTAATATTTTTGTAGAAAGCATGACACATTTTTTTTTTCCGCAAGATTCTTTGATGAGTGGAAAATTAAAAAGAACAGCATTTATCTGAAATAGATTTGTTGCAACAATATATGTATTTAATGTCACTTCTGGTGAATGTAATGCATTCCAAAGAATTGAATGCATTAAAAAAATCCAAACTATGGAACAGTGTAAAGTTTAAGTAGATTTGTATAATCACTAGTGACATATTTAAGCATATTCCTCACCTGAAAGGATCCCAGACCAAGGTCAAAGAATATTTTATAGTTTTCCATCTCTCCATTTTCTTCTATGATGTAAACGAAAACAACATAGTTGATGCCAAAGAGAGGGATCAAGAGAAGTGTGGACTTGGCCAACCTCCTGAAAACAGAAAGAGGAGTAACAGGATTTGGACAGAGTCATTGGGAGGCACCCCTACTGTTATGATAGCTTGGCAATTTTTATCAAATATAGACAGTATATTTTCAAGCAGACAATGGAGAGCTCCAAACTGAAATCTCAACTTGTTTAGGAGAACAAAAAAGGGAAAAGCGCATCTGGGAGAGCCAAATCGAGCACAGCCTCTCATGCATTAGCAACAGGGCACTCAAACTCAGAACGTGCCACTCTCAGCAGAACAAAAACTCAGATTGTAACAAATTACAGCATAAATATTTCACCCCCATTTCAATGCATACACATTTTGCAATGCAAAATAGATAGCGGAAGACCTGGATAAGAATGAAAAGCATTTTTCTGAAATGAATGCAAGAATGCAACTCCTGATAAATTTAAAAGGGAGATCTCAGCTATGACCTGAATAGCATGTAAAGGGTTCAGTCATGGTGCCTGATGCCATGTTTGCAGAATAAAATATTAGTTGGCATCCATTTGCAATACCTGTACTGGGACTGATCATTTCCACCAACATCAGGACACCTCAGTTTCTGGACCAGGATTCGAATGATGCTGATGAACAGAATAAAGTTCAACTGTGGAACACAGAAAGGAAGAGAAAAAGATTTGATATCATTCCTCTTTTATACAATGACATTATCCAGACTAAACATGACCACTGTTCACTGGATCTGACACAAGAACTTCTCAAAACATTCCGCAAGACTTGAACCAGATTACAGGAATATTGCACACACTGCGACACAACGTCTTAAAGGAACAGCTCAACCATAAATTCAAATTGTCACCATTTATTCACCTTTTCAAGTCATTCTAAATCTATATGATTTGATTTTTGTCCATAAAATAGATAGAGTGTTGACACCATTGACTTTCATTGTATGGAAAAAAGTATCTCCACTATGTTCCACAGACGTAAGTCATAACAGTTTGGAATGACATAAGGGTGAGAAAATGATGACAAAATGTTCATTTTTGGTGGAATTATCCCTTTAAGGAGTTGATTTGACCCTTAAATTGATAATCTCCAATTTCCATCTTGTTTGAATCCATCAGACAGATAGTAGAATCAAAAGAAGCCACTTGTGTCTGTTCCTCATTATTAATCCCGCCATAACATTTTTAACCAAAACAAACAGAACATCTTGGCCAAAGATTAATCTACCAGTGTCATTCTGGGTAGCAGAGAGATGTAGCTACACAGTAGCATGGAGTGCAGAGCTCTGTGAGAGAGTTATCTAAACACACCAGAACGGAGCACGTTTGCCAGAAAAACGTATATTTTATTATTACATTCCTAGTCTCTGGAGGGCTGAGGAACAGGAACATTTTGACCTGGATGTGTTTGGGCAAAGCTGTCAAACACAGCCATCATGCTGTCCAAAGACATTTGATCTCTTGCAGGTGAGTGTTTACAAAATGGAAATGGCACAGCGGACACAAGAGAGAGTCTTGGCATGTGTGCTGAGAGAGGCACTTGTGACAGCATGTTTGCTCGCTCTTCCAGACATGCCTGCGCTCACATCCATCCAGGACATGGAAACTGTTCTTGAGACTCAGCACATCCCCGCGTCTGCTTTGCTGGCAGAATCCCTTCCTACCTGACATAATGCATACAGTATGAGGCTGGTCTCAGTGTTTATAATAGCTGGTGTGAGGTTATACTCACAATGACAGATGCCATGATTGGCCAGTTAATCACCCGCCAGGGAATCGGAGCGTCATTTCTCTCCCAGCATCTGTTATGAGGAGACATCAAAGAGTTATAGTAGAAGGGCTTTCATAACAGCGGTAGCAAATGGGAATGTGTTTCTTCATCTTCTGCCTCATTTTAATCTCTCAGGTTGAAGTATCCGCCATTAAGAGCCTCATGTGAGCTCTGTCACTGTCTGATTATGCTCAACTACTCACCCTGTGTCCTCGAGGTAAATCCTAGACACAATCCATGGAATCACAAACACGGTGGGGAATCCTGGAGGAAGGAGAGGGAATGATCAAATATCAAGAGACTAAGTGGTCACATTCATTCATGCATGATCAATGTAAATATAGGCTACAGACAGACAGACAGACAGACAGACAGACAGACAGAGGACAGACAGATAGAGGACAGACAGACAGACAGACAGACAGACAGACAGATAGACAGACAGAATGTGATGTTAGGAAACAGCATCTTTGCTCAGACACCTGCTGAGAAATTGTTACTTCAGTTTCCTGTTGGGATGTGGGCCACTATCTTAAAACACAAGTAAAGCCGGAGAAGAAATGCATTATTAAAGAGACCATGTTAGTCGTCACTGTCATGATGAAAGAGAAGCTTAATGAGGTGCTGATATGATGAGTCTAGCAAGCCACACCCAAGCCTGTCCTCTAGAAATGAATGAAGATCCTGCTCTCTTTTCTCTCGCCTGGAAACTCCAGGGACACAACAAACTACAAAGACATACTAATACATAATGTAAGACAAACAGATTGAACAAGACCGATGGCACGTCATCTCGTTCCCTACGCTGTTTTTCCTCGGAGTAGTGAGCGACATCTATTCAGAAGTGTTTGAATGAATTCAGGAAGAGACATTCAGTGCTACACCGTGAAGAGGTGTGTTCTCAAATGATTTTCTGTGCACGCATGTGTTCGTGTCAGATAAGATGAAAGCTAAAGCATCAAATGCAGTGGGAAGTAGGAAATCTCTAGGCTTTAGACTCTAATAATCCTTTATTTACTCAAATACCTGCTTATAGGTGAAAACACAGACACAAATAGCTTTAAAAGTATCAATTGGTTTTGGAAAACGGAAACAGCTTTAAAAGGTCAGTGTTTCTAGACTTACCCCAGCCAATGAGGAGGTAAATGATGAAGTGTCTGTTCTCAGAGAAGATGACCATCAGTAGAGTGTGTAGGTACAGTCCTTCCACCAGCAACCAGTAGAAGTTTGCCATGATGAAGTAGTTGAAGATGATCAGGCTGGCCTTGCAACCAATCTAAACACAAGCACAGAGAACTTCAATGTGCACTACATGTATCTCTGAAATGCCAAAGACTGTGACAAACAAACGTGAGATCAGATTTGGTTTTTTAGAGTCTGTAGTGACAGAAATAAGCACTTTTTAAAACCTATGAAGCATAAAATGTGTTTAGTTGACTATGCATGTTTTAAGAAACTGGCTTAGCTCAGTTCAGACTCTTAAAGGTGAAGTGTGTAATTTTTTTGATGTTAGAATACTGTCTTAAATCCCATTTTAATGTGTGCAGACAGCTCAAAGTAACCCATTTGTAGGGGAACAAACATTGCTGTTTGTTTGAGGTGTCTGGTAGGGTAACTTCTGGTTGAACCAATGCTGTGAAGAATGGGAATGGGATTACCTGTTTGACCAAACAATGGAAGACTAACTGACATAGTGTTGAGAAACAATGTTTCTTTAAGTCTTTTTGTGTCACTAATTGTGCAGAAATTATCAAATTATATTTCTTCAAAAGTTTGGGGTCGGTAAGATTTTTAAATGTTTTGAAAGAAGCAAATGGAATGGATTCGCTCACCAGTGAAGGCTGCTTTGTACATTCTACATTCTCGTGGGAAAACAGAATGGCATCTTTGACCAGCACAGCGATGGCCCTCAGTATGAACGAGAAGAACAGGTTCAGATGGATGTAGTTCCTGGTGCAGTGGAGCTTTCTGTTGGAGCGAGACAGATCTGTAAATAAACCTGGCCTCTTTTCTATTTGAATTGTGCTCATGGTTAGTTTGTGAGAAAAATGCAAGAGTCTTAAGCACAGTTCCATTCATCACATCTCCAGACAACTTCTTAAATGAATCATTTCATCCCAGCTATATAAGCACTATCGGCTAAAAACCAAGCGCCAAGCATAATGTTTATCCTCAATGTCACAAAATGTAAAATATAGTCGTAATGAAGCCTGCCAATTTCGACTCCTCAACGATTACCATTAATCTAAGGCATGCTCATCCATCCATACACAGTGTAGAGTAATATAAAGCAGACACAACTACTGGAACTTTTTAAGGCTCTGTTTCAGACCTGAACAGACAGAGGATGGTGCTGCCGGTGATGAGTGCGATGAGAGAGAGGCTGTGTCCGAGTGTGTAAAGGGTCTTCATCACTGTGTAGAAAACAAGCTGGACAGAAAGAGAAACAAAATTTGAAAAATGCTTTGTTTTAGTAATATTTTATTTTTAGTGGGTTAAGACACCTCACATAAAATTCAGCTATTCCCCCAAGAGATCTAAACCATTATGGTCTATTGCTCAACTAACAAAAAATAAATAAATAAAAAGTTATATGATTATACTGTATATGCAAAAATATGATTATTGTAGGTACTATGAAGGTCTTTGTCTAAATCACTATTGCAAAAATCACTCAATAACATGTCTAAATTTGACTAGTCCAATCGTGTTGCACATTCCTCAAAACATTTAAATCCTGTCATCACCAGCCCACGCTCATGATGCATTAAAATCATACCTTTTTTTCTAGCAGAACAAAATGTCAAAGCTGCCATTTCCATACAACAGAAATGCATTTGATTTGGTTTATTTAAAAACAAAAGTATACTACATATTTGGGTCTCATTTCATTTACATAAAAATAATGAAATACATTTCAAGTTAAACAAAATCTATATCCCAGACTATGCAAATTTACATATACTGTACACACAAACTAAGTAGTTAAAAAAAGATTCCCCTTTGGCCATATTTTATCTGTTTGAACTCCTATCAATGTAACAAAGTCTTTGTTTATAATCATCACTTTAAAATAAATGTCAGCAGCATTGCTGCTATATTAAATGAGTACAGCATCCACAATACGTCTAAAAAAAATAAAACATTCCATTTACAGCACTCAGCAGTACAAGCAATGCATTTAAGCTCTGTGCCAGATCTTAAATGAGATGAAATAATGTATACATGCTAAATGTGAATTCTCTCCCGGATCAAGGATGACAGGGGGACTAATAAGCATGGAAGTTGACGAGTTGGCCAGGCGGCTGTTTGGTGCTGGAAGAGCGTGATGAAGCTCAGACAGACTCATCCCCCATAAACAGCATTCTTTAAGTCTGACTTACAACCTGGCACACTGGAGCCACAGACCCACTCGACAACATCACCACCAGGAACATTCCTCCTGTGCTTCTTTAAACATTAAATCTCACTAAATTTAGCGTGAGAGGGATATTTTACAACTTTTGGTTTTCGGTCCATTTAGAGTGTTTTTGCGTTTTGATTTGCTTTTAGGGCATTATTGCATAATATATTTGTGAGTGTATGACACTAAATGACAAAACGTATATATAGTGTATATTTTATGTATATATATAAATGCCTAACAATTCATAACTTAGTTTTTAGTGTAAAAATAGGTGTTGAATGTCACAGTGTGCACTACTGATCACAAGTTTGAGGTCAGAAGACACTAAAATATTAAAGATACACTCTTCAAAAGCTTCTTGTCATGGAAGAACCAGTTTTGGTTCCACAAAGAACCATTCAGTCAAAGGTTCTTTAAAAAAACACCTCTTTCTTACCTTTTTATAATAAGAAGGTTTGTCAGATGTTAAGATTCTTCATGGAACCAGACTAAAAGGTGCTTCTATGGCAACGTGAAGCAACTTTATTTTTAAGAATGCAGTTTAAAATTAGCTAATTATACAAATTGAGTTAATTATATATTTTTCCAGCAAGGACACATTAAATTAACCAAAAGAGATAAAATATGTATAATGCGTATAATGTTACAAACGATTTTTGATATCATTCTGTGATTTAAATTACATTACTGGAATAAATGCCACATGAAATTCACATTTGTTTTAAGTGGTCTGATAAAAAAATTATAATAATAAATTACTTCAAATATAATTTCACACTGTTGTCTTTTTGGTAAACCGGTAATCTGATTTAAAAGAAAATGGGTCAAATATTTGATGGTCACAATGTCAAAATTGGGAAACTCACTTTTATAAATAAATTATTTGACATGCATAAATCAAGCTATTAAGGATCAAGCACAAAACTTAATGTCATGTACAACAAAAAATAAATAAATACTTAATGATTATACTGTATACAAACAAAATTGTACATATAAAGCTCTGTTAAACATCATCTATGCAAAATACAAAACTGTAAATTTGACTAGTCCAATCGTGTTGTTTCCTCAGAACATTTAAATTTCTTCATCAGACAGTCTCTTATTTATTGTTTTCTAGCAGGTAACATGTCAAAGCTGATTTCAGATTAAACAGAAATGATTTGATTTGGAGAATTTAAAAAAACAAAAGTGAGCATATTTGGGTCTAAGTAGTCTGTTTAGACTTTAAATGATGTAAATACATTTTTAATCTGTTTAAACAAAATCTGATATCTCAGACTATACATTTCAAGTACTGATAAGTACAAACTGTAGTTAAAAAGTTCATCCATTTGGCACATGACATGTTTGAACTCCAAAGCTCAAAGAACAAAGTCTTTGTTTATAATTATCATTTAATTTTTTATGTGTCAGAAATTGTGTATATTAAATCATACAGCATACCCCAATAGATCTAAAATTAAAATGGATGTCCATTTAAAAAAATCAGAAATCAATAAATATCATGATTAATTCTCTGAAGTGTCCCAACTTCTTTGAAGTGAAGTGATGAAATATGTCTACATGCTAAATGTGAATTCTCTCATTCAAGGATGACAGGGGACTAATGCATGGAATGTTTGACTGTTGGCCAGGCGTGTTTGGTGCTGGAAGAGCGTGACCAGCTCAGACAGACTCATCATAAACAGCATTCTTTAAGTCTGACTTACAACCTGTAACCTGTGATGCCACAGACCCATCTCGACAACATCAACATTTGTGCTTCTTTAAACTTAAAACATAAACAAGATTTTATGCGTGATAAACCACAGTGTGTTTCTTGAGCACCAAACTTCCTGACCCCAGAATTTGAACAGAATGAATGAATAAATGAACTCATGATTGAACAAATGTATTAATACACAAGGGGGAGGGTGATTTAAAAACAGGAAATATTCATTGTGAGATATAAAGTGAAGTCACAATGTGAAACAAAGTTGAAATGATGAAAATTGTAAGATAAAGTCCATTATGAGAAAATAAGTTGCAAATGAAAGATATGAAGTCACATAGTGAGATATAGTCATAATTACAGTAAATAAAGATATGAGGGGGGGGGGGGGGAGTCATAATTAACTTTTTTTGTACATTTGTTTTTTTTACTCCGAAGCGGAAATGGGTTTCCACCAAAAAGAAAAAAGGTAAACGCTACTGTATACATGAAGCAAATCTGTTGCTCTGTTTAAAGAGATGTCAAACAGGTTGTAATGAAATCCAGTTCAAATCCAATTTCTGTGCTGGATCATCCTGTTTTTGTGTCTATAGCCTCAGACAGGCTGATTTGCACCATTTCAAGGCTGCTTCAGTCACGGCACGCATCTCCTTTCAACGTATAACCAATCAGAGCAGGCCGATGTGTCAACATGTCTGCTCTGATCCTTGGTATCACCTCAAGTCAAACTGACAACTCACTGCACTTCACAGGACTGTTTATCAGCCATAAGAGGCGTTTGCCCTCGCTTCTGGAGATGATGCGTGTCCATGAATGCCCAAAACTACACGCTCATGACAGAAGCAAGGAACATAAAGCACGCATGCTGACATTTTTATAGAGAATCCTTCTAATAACAGTTGATTTCGTTTCAACTTTCTTGAGTTAAAGCAGATTTGAGTCCTGTCATCTTCAAGTATTCGCTTTCTCTGAAATACAGTATTCCCCCGGTGCAGTTTATACTTAACATATAAGATACTTAACATTTGCATTTAAATCCTTATTTAGTGCTAAATGCTGCTCTTTCCCTCAGACGGCTGTTTATGTTAGTGTGCCGGGGAGGTTTCGTCTGATTATGTTGGAGACGTTTCCTTTTTGTCAAAATGACAGTTTCTCCAACATACAATGTGGCAAACGTTCCTCTCGTTCCCTGCATTCTCAGGACTGCCTTCCCCTGAAAAATAGCACTGATCTATTAGAGCTTTTATTTTATAAACAACGTCATGTAGACTTAATTGAGCAACAAATCTTATGTCAAAACCGGCTATGGGTACGAGCTAAAAACATCTTGTGACTTACAAAAAGACATGTTTGACTAAAGCGTACAAAAATTTGATGGGAAAAATGTCCATTCGAATTCCTATTAAGGCAAGGAGAGTTGAGTTTATGGGATGTCCCCCTGATGCCCTTATAATGGTAATGAAGAAAGAACATAATAACATTGCCAGGTGTTTCACTCGCTACAGCTTATGAATAAATATAAGATAAATCACAGTTATCTCAGATACAGTTCAGCTCATAATAGAGGCAACCCCCAAAAACTGATAAAAATGACATTTTTAATGTTACAAAATATTTACATGATAAATGTTCTTTTGAACTTTCTATTCATCACAGTATCCTGAGGAATATATATCAGTTTCCACAAAAATATTTAGCAGCACAACTGATTTTGACATGAATGATAATAATAATAAATGTTTCTTGAGCTCCAAATCAGCATAGAATGATGTCTGAAGGATCATGTGACTAAAGACTGGAGTCATTATGCTGAAAATTCAGTTTTGCTATAACAGGAATACATTAAACTTTTAAGTACACTCTAAAAATGCTATGAAAAACCCAGCATGTGTTCTGTCCAGTAGTTACCCAGCACTGGGCTGTATTTAACCCAGCATCATTAGAGTGTACATTTTAAAATAGAAAATAACATTATTTATCCGTGTTGTTTTTGTAATATTTTCAATTTGGATGTTTAATTTGAGGAGCATTGTTCTTCGGTGTCACAACTTCGAGTTCTGAAGAAAATAATCATTTTTAGGAATCGTGCACATCACATGTTTTCTTTAGTACATGGTTTGATTTGAGTAACTAACACTTACTGTACATCAGCAGGGGTCTGCCTATAATTAGACAATTATATTTAATTATTGTATTGTAATTATGTTTTATTTCAAAGTTTCTTAAGGATCCTTTTTTTACTAACATTTGGTGCTTGGTCAGTGTTAACTACAAACTCTGTAATATGTGAATTCATATAAAGTAAAACTCTAAAAACATAAATTGTCATCTAACCACCAAATATATAACACTTGCAGAACAAATGAATGAAAACTTGCCAGAATCCTGTGAGCTCTAAATGATTGGGTTCACTCCTCTGCTCTGGGGTCTGTCTTGACACTGGCATTGTTATGGTTCACTTCCTGCAGAGATTCCTTCCATTCCAATAGAATATGATTATTCAAATCTCTAAAGCACTATCGCAGGATGAAACGGTGAATTTCACGGGCTATTGGCGGTTTCATTTCGAACTGAGAGAATCTAGTTTTGTAATAAGACCAAGCGTTACATGTTACTGGACATCTATATATTTTTTTAAATATTCTGCTGCCATAAAGAAACAAAAGCACCTCTCTGTTCTGATTCTTTTATCATCTGCTCTTTTTGGCTCTCTTTGACTCTTTTCAACTTCAAACGCATCTAAAATCATTTGTCTCTAAATTCGGGATCCTGAGAAATATAATACGGAGAGCAATTTGGTTGAAAGCCCATGAAAATACACTTGAGCCAGCTGCTCGCTTTCTTTTAAAACTCTAGTGCTTTCTATGACTGCTTGTCTCTGACAGACACACGCATGAACACACATGCATGCATGTACGCACTCGCATTTCTAAATGCACACAAACACGGTCTCTGCCCCAAAGCTAGTCCCAGCTGGCATAGATTCAGGCTAGATAGTGGGCACTAAAAGGTTCAGGGTCCTGAAGTGCCTTCAGATTTTTCTGTGGTTGTAGCACATGTGGAGGAACAACAGTGCCTTTCAGACAAAATATCTTCCTTTACCAAAGCCATTCATGCGTAGCTCCTTCAGGATGGTTAGCACAATGATCCTAAACACGGTGTACAATCAAACGCCCCATACTGACAGGATCTTCTTCAGGAAGTAAATCTGGGAAAGATCTGACTAAATTTAGTCACTCACCTTGGTTGCATTCGGGGGGGGCTCAAAGCAAACGCTGTGGATGCTGGGATACATGTTGGACCAGCCTTCCATAGTGCAGTTCCTGCTAATGATGCCTAGAACAAACAGACATCGCATCGTTATCAGCCAATTTATCAGACTGATTGATGGCAATTGAGACTGACAGCCAGCATTAGTGAGTGTTTTGGTAAGTTACGCTTCACAACGGTGCATATCGCGGAAAGCCCAGAGATATCAGAGAAAACTAAACACAGAAATAAGCTAATCAAAGAAATTAATCAAGAATAAAGCTCAACACAGCCTGCCAAGAAAAAGTTTCACCTAAAATTAAAAGACAAAAAAGGCAAAAACATTTAAAGAAAACGATGCTTTAATTTGGTATCACTGTATTTTGACATTATTTGTATGCAAATTAAATGCATTTAGTGTATTCTCATTTACTTTTCTAACTTTTTAAAACTATTTAAACCTAACATACTGCATTTACACTAACATTTAAAGGTTTGGTGTCAGCAAGAATTCATTATTTTTAAGAAATTAATTATTTTATTCTATTCAGCAAGGGTGCATTAGTCAAAATAGACAGTAAACATATTTACAATGCTGCAAAAGATTTCTGTGCTGTTCTTTTGAACTTTCTATTCATCAAAGAACTTTGAAAAAATTCATCCCAGTTTACACAAAAATATTAAGTGGCAAAACTGTTTTCAACATTGATAATAATGAGAAATGTTTCTAGAATGATTTATGAGGGATTATGTGACACTGAAGACTGGAGTAATGACTGCTAAAAAAATTATTTTAATAGAAAACTTGAAAATGTAAGATTTCACAATACTATTGTATTATTATAATATTTAAATAAATTCAGCCTTGGTGAACATAAGGAATTTTAATACATTTGTTAACATTTTTAATTAAATTCAAGACAGTAAAATAAGTGTTGTTTACACTGAAATGTATTTTTTCAATGTGGTAATATTACATTCTTTCAAGTTATGTTAATGAGAATATAAGCATGAGACTGCTCATAATGATAATTGAGGGTTTGAATATGCATTGAATACCGCATGCATTGAATACCGCAAACATGTTAGATTTTTTTCCCCCAAGCAAAATGTAATTTCTAATATTTTTCCGAATATTGTAGAGTGAAGAGACTCCTTTTTACTTTGCCTTTTTAAGTCGTTTTTTTTCCAGCTACATGGGTTGCTCTCACTCATTATACTTGTAAATCCACATGGCACCAGTGATAATGGAATAGCTTTGCACATCACTGATGCATTCAGTCAAGGCTGAGAGGAAGAGGCTGGGTGTGAAGTATAAATATAGACTATTTGTGTTTCATGCATTAAAGTGTCTGTGTGTAGGCTTGCTAATACTCTCAGTAACAAAACAACAGCCTCCTACACGTTACATTGCATCAATGACCACCATTACACCTGGAGAAGAGCAGCTGGCAGGCTAACAAAGAGTACATGAACCATTTCTCTGCCCCTGGATGCTGAGGGTGGGAATATAGTTAAAAAACTGCCTTCTTTGAAGTTTTTTCTGTTTCTGAAGTTTGTTCTGCTTTCTCAATAAATACATGTTTAATAAGAGTACATGAATGCATTTAAACATCAAGCAAACATTACAACGCCCAACAGGTCTCAGTACAAGAAAAGCAGTAAGCTGCAACATAGATTTTTGAACATTTGATTTAAAAATATTACTGGATGAAGTGAAGAACAATAGAACCATGTGTTTTAAAGATAAGGCATGTTAAAATAAGTTATTCTATCCCAGGTGAATGTGCAACTACCTGTTTAAGCAAACAAACTATAGGTTGATTTACCTGAAAGCTATTGAAAAAATATGTAAAAAACATATTTATTTATTATAAAACACAATTATCTAATTTATAATTCATCATTATGAAAATGCATTTTTGCTCATTTTGTCATGTACAAATTTAAAATGTAAATTAGATTAGTCCAATGCTTTTCAAAAAAATATCATTAACAATTTTCTTTTTCATTTACAGAGTCATTTATGGAAGCCCATTTCAGCCATGGAATAAAAAAATTAAATTAACTTTGACTTATCTTACAATTCCGATTTTTTTTCTTCTCAAAATTACTTGATATAAAATTAGATTTGTAAAATATAAACTCATAATTCAGAGAAGAAAAGATGGAATTGTGAGCTATAAACTCGCAATTTTTTTTTTGTGAAAATGATTATTACCGAATTAATTAATTATTAAGCTCAGATGAGCTTTATTTGTCACACACAATTATACAAAGTATAACCAGCAGTGAAATGTGTTCTCTGCATTTAACCCATCCAAATGCACACACACACGTACGCATGCACGCACGCACACACTTGGAGCAGTGGGCAGCCAATGCTGCGCGCCGAACAGTCTTCAAAGAACTTTGAAAAAGGGTCTCACCTCAGTCATGGACAATTTAAGTGGAGCCAAGATTCAACCACAACCTCGGATTACAAGTCCTAGAATGATTTATCCATTAGACACTGAAGACTGCCCAGTGTGTGATAGACCTATAATAGACCTATTATCTATTATTATAAAAGCAATTATCTTTATTATGTTTAATTCTTTATTTATTGTTTCTTGTGGTGGAACATAAGAATTTTTATTGATACATTTTTAAAAATTCCCAGAGAAAAATTGGCATCAGATTTAAAGAGAATTTAATGGATTACCAATTTTTTTTTTTTTATAAAATAAAACAATCAGGGAGAGGACTTTTCTTTCTCACTTCAGACATTTAACACACATTGGACTCGGTCAGTAGAACGCTGACCTACAAAAGCCAACTAAGATCGTTCTGTATATTTACTAACATCTATACTGTGTGATGTGAAAACACTTCAAGTGTGACTACTTCTAATGTGTTACTCTGAGCTTCTTGTGACATGTTCTATGTATATTTTAGGGCTGAGAGGAAAGCAGAATTAATATTTAATGGCATTTCATCGGGCCAAATATGAGGGCGAGCACAACTACATCACTGTAGAGCACTTTACTGTAGAGAGAAAAATGTAAACTCTCCTGACATGTATCAACATGGAGATTTATTTTGTCCATGTCCAGCCTGAAACAAACCCCCCAAATACACACCCAGCCACGCAGATCAGAACACACGTGCAGGAGCATAAGTGCTTTGTGGCAGCACAATGCGGGACTGCTTTGCTGCTTCAAACTGCCTTTCAGGGACACAAAAGCAAGCACGCAGATCTTTGTGCAGCACAAGCCTGACACACAGCTACTTTCCATTCTGTGCATGGCACATCAGGCCAAAACCCTCACATCGTCTAACATGACAATAGCAACATAGAAAGGATACATGTGGAGTCATTTTGAAGTCCTCCACACTGTAGAGAAGACAGGTGTACTGCACTAATGTAACCCACGGTTTTAATTTTTTGATGAAACGGACCCCTAAATTGAACTATTACATTTGTTAAATTGCAATAATATTTCACAATATTACATTTTTAATCAAATAAAGCCTTGGTGAGCATAAAATACTTCAAAAGAAAATAATAATAAGTAAATTTTTGTAATGGGACACATCCACCAAGCTAAATTAAATTAATCAAGATAAACTAAATGAAAAGGAGAAATGTTGTTTTGGTAACCAGCTGAAATAAAATAAGTTTAAGGTTTTTTATATTTTATTTTATTTCAGTTAAAGATTCAAGTAACAATACAATTTTTGTAACACATTTTTTAAGTTAATTATATGTTACTATTTATTATAATTTGTTTGAATAATTATTTGTTGTGTTTTTTGCCTTTATTAGAATACAGTGTACTCTTTATTACAGTTGCTCTATTCATTATATATAAATAAACCTAATAAAATTATTTAAATGATTGTGCAGCACTGTTGTGTTTAGGCGTCCCTAATTTGAGTTCCCGATCCCGTCCCCCTCTCTCTCTCCCTATTTGCTTCCTGTCCACTTACTGTATTGAAATAAAAGGCAAAAAACAAATACACCAAAAAAACAATACAATAAATATGTAAACCAATAAATATGCCTCACAACCCTCAGTATTAAGATAAAAGCTGAAAATAATACTACATTTATGCATATATATATATAAAACTTGCCCCCAACTGAAACCCCCATGATGAATCGTACATGAGGTCAGTCGAAGAAGAGGAGAGAGCTGAGCCATTTACTGCCTACACAACCTCGAGGCACCTGAATCCACATCATACAATGGCAACAAGTGATATATATATATCTGTACTACCCATACAATCCATTAACCTCTGTCAAATGATTAGAAATATATCTCTCCGAACACTGGGTTGAGAAAGTGCAATGCATTGCTTTTTGAGAGCTACTTTAGGGAAAAAAACAGTAGATAATATCTGGGGTAACAGCTAATGGAGTATAAATGATGCTTTGATTCATCTGTGAAAAGTTCTGCCATACATTAGAAAGCTTGATTGGAAATGATAATCGTGTGCTATAAAACCACAGGTCAGCATGTGTTTCCAGATGTTCTGAGCTAATTTGGCTCCTTAACTCGGTGGATATCCAGCGGCACCATGTGTTCATGTGTTCCTGCATGACCTCTCTGAGCCAGCAGGTTAGAAAGCTCACAAGGGCTGGGAAATAGCCTGATCGGGGCTGTATGTGCTCCCACACTCGGGAGCTTGACAGACAACGTCTCTGTAGGGGAGAAAGGGTGTGCTGGTTCTGTGCCATCGGCTCGGGTTCACGGGTCAATGAGCATGTCCGAGCAGAAGTGGAAAGACATGATTCACTCACTCCAGACTTCAGTATACTCCCTTACTCATTCATTTACTCACACTCACAATCAGCACAGTTCACTCTTTCTTTTACAAAAAGCTGGCCTTCAAATTGAAAATAAGTACAGTATATTACTTATCTGCTTTGTGCACATACAAGCAGAACTATTCCCAAACTTCATAAAATATGGTTTTACAGCTTATTGCCAGAGGAGGATCTGTTTAGGTTTGTATATGCACTGGTGAAACCCTTTGGAGAACATCTAGACATCTGTTCACAAAGGACAGCTCTCTGAGGTACTTACAAATTGAAACCTGTAAGTTCTTGAAAGATTGTCAATCATTTTTTCATTGACGTCCAAAAAAGTGATCGGTTTTGAAATATATATTGAAGTTCCTTTAAGACAGGGCCCAAACTTTTTAATACAAAGGGCCAAAACTCTAACTTTACAAAAGTAAATGTTGCATTATATCAAAATATATTATATTAAATGAATTACATTCAATTATTCAAGGGATAGTCATTAATTACTCACCCTTATGTTGTTCCAAACCCATAAGACCTTTGTTCATCTTCGAACACAAATTAAGATACTTTTGATGAAATCCAAAAGCTTTCTGACGTTCCATGGAAGCAACACAACTACCCCCTTCAAGGTCCAGAAAGGTAGTAAGGACATCGTTAAAATAGTCCATGTGACATCAGTGATTCAACCATAATTTCTGGATTTCATTAAAAATATTTGTATTTGAGTTTGGAAGATGAAAGAAGGTCTTATGGTTTCGGAAAGACATGAAGGTAAGTAATTAATGACAGAATTTACATTTTTGGGTGAACTATACCTTTCTATTCTTACCTAAAAAATGAAACAAAATGTTTTCAAATTAAATCAAAATGATAACTTATTAATGTATAAACTGGAAAGGAAGATATGCTTCAGTTGACTGTTTTTCCCCTCCTCTTGTTATATTGCACGGCAGACCAAATCAAAGGTCATCACAGGCCCTGTTTGGTCATAATATCATAAAGGGCAACAACCAATACTACACACGTGTAACAACCAAATGTACTGGTATCAGCTGATTTAGGATCTCAGCATCATGATAAAATGGATAATTGACAGTTTGCAAGAATTAAAGTCAAATGTACCATCTCTGGTGAACACATTTTTTAGGGCAGCGGGGCAGGTGTTGACGACCACCTCTCCAATGTCAGCATGGTGCCAGCAAGAAATATTGTCCCACATCCCCCTGCAACCTGTAAGGATGTAGAAACAGAAAACAAAATAAAAGCTCAACACATCTGGATCTCAAAATGTGCTGAAATAGCAGAACTTTCAGCTAAATTAGAGCAGCAATGCATGTGAGAAACTTGACATGTGTTTGACAGTAACTTGGGAAATATTTACTTTGGGATAAGATCTGCATTCATTGACTAATGCTCTAAAGAGTCTTTATGCTTTATGTGTTCAGTGTATTTGAATATGTTTACTCTTTTATCCTGACCCTACAAATATCACCCGAGTTTGCCTTTCATTTGGCATAGGTTAAGTACTACAGTACAACCAAAAAACGGGGAAAGTCACTGGATCTCATGAGACTGGCCCACAGGGACCTGAGACTGCATTCCAGCATCTGCGGTTAGATGTGTGTGTTGTGAAGGTCTGGACATAAATAGAAAGATGGTCAAAGAGGTTTGACAATGCCATCACACCCCCATACATCATAATCTACAACTCAAACACTCTCAGAAACATCACAGCATAGAGGACATGCAGTTCTTTATGTACTAAAGGAATAATTAACCTAAAAATGTAAAATTCTGTTAGAATTTACTCACCATCATTTTGTTCCAAATCTGTAAAAAAAAATCTTCTTCTGTGGAACACTATATAGCACATTTGGATTTGGAATATAATGTATGAATCATATTAATCACTTCCCTGTTTGTTTATATGGAAAAGAGTGGGCAGTATAAAATATTCTATAATATTATACACTACTGTTCAAAACTTTGGGCTGTAAATAAAGACCGAATTGTATTTTTTGGGAACTATTCCGTTAAACAGCTGCATCGTCTCTAAAACAGCTGGTCGCTTCTGAGGGAAAATAAGGAATCTAAACTAGGAGAAAATATGTCACTCATCAAGCATTGTTTAAGACACAGTAAACATTGCCTCTGATTGGTCAGCGCTCAGTCCACTTTGCCCTTTTATGAACGATCAGAAATGTGGGATACATTAAGTGGTCTAAACAGCTATTCTGCAGTCATTTCCAGAGGGATTTGTTACTAATTTCGTCAATTTGAATAGTCAAGTCCTGTGTGTATGTACTGCCAAATAATTGCCATTAATTGGAACATCTGTCCACTGATGGACACCATACAACTGTCAAAAAGGCAAACACAAGCAAAGCAGGGTTGTTCCCAAACTTCTGATTTTATTCTGAAGTGGAAGCAAACGAAGCGAACAACACACAACAAACATTTAAAAATAAAGAAACTATAGTCTATGACTGCATACTGATAGTGAGTTTGGCTTCTTCTTTTAAAGGTAGTTGTTTAATATTAGAATTAACAGATAAATAAGCAAATGATGAAGATGGTCCCCCAGGGTTATTGACAGCTGGTTGTGTGATTATGGACAATGACCAGCGATGATATGAGCTGGGAAAAAGCAGAAGGACATTTTCAAAAGTCCTTTGAAGCAGGAATCAGTCATAACTGAGATATCTGGGGTTTTAAAAGCTTCAAAATATGATCTGAAAGCTCTCATCATAATACTATGAGTATCTTTGTTCCATTAAACGTGATATATCTTCTGTTACTTCATCCAGGCTCACTTAGATCAATTTGGTTTGGTTGAATCACTTTATGAAGTATACAATCACATACAAATGTTTGGGGTCTTTAAGATTTCTCTTTGAAATAAATAAATACTTTTATTCAGCAAGAATGCATTAAATTGATCAAAAGTGGAAATAAAGACTTAAGAATCCTAAAAAAAAATGTATAAGTCTACACACAAAAAACATGGAAAAACAGTTTTTAGTTAAACACTGATAATGAAACTGTTTCTTGAGCACCAAATCAGCATTTTATAATGATTTCTGAAAGATCGCGTGGCACTGAAGACTGGAGTAACGGATTCTTAAAAATTCAGATTTGCCATCGCAGTAATAAATTACATTTTATAATAGAAAACAGTTATTTTAAATTTTAATAATATTTCACAACATTACTGTTTTTGATCAAATAAATGTAGCATAAGAGACTTCTTTCAAAAACATTAAAAAAGGTTATTGTGAGATACATTTTTAAATAAGAAAGTCAAGAAATTAAGTCACAATTGTGAGACAAAGTTACTCTAAGAAGGAAACGGCTTCCATATATGGGTCATGTCCAATCCAGACAAAATATCTAAATATCTAATTCAACATTGACCTTAAAAGCTGCAACTCAACCACATCAGCCAGCAGTAAATGTGATTCTACATCTGTCAGAGCAAACGCTGCAAGCCAAAAGAAAACCAACGAGACATTAACTGATTATGTAGGACAAACAATGTGGCGAGAGCTCATTCACTGTATTGTTTATAGGGAACATGACACACATAAACACAACACTACACATCTTTCAAAGATTGCCTAGTGAAATGCTGTTTCACATTCTGGCCATTCAAAATACTGTACATAACAGATGCTGTAGGTGGATTCAGAAGATGATGTAACTCATACACACTAATACAGTACCTTGTGGAGGCAGCTCGTCAGCCAGCATGCCCAAGCATTCCTTCTCAGCCATCTGCAGCTCATACATGAAGTGACAGTTTGCATGTCTCCCGCTGACCTTAGGGGGCAAAGGAAAGAAAATCAGCCATATGATCTCAATGCTACTGCCTTCCAAGTAGTAACAAGAAAAAAAGTCTGAGATCACTGAGATACTATTATAGTTTTTATTTTGTTATTTTATTCTAAGTTATTTAGGGGAGCTTTGATGCCTTTTTTTATTTGGATAGGACAGTAGCGATGACAAGAAAGCATAGGGTGAAGAGAGGAGAGGGAGCAAGATAGGCAAAGGACATTGAGATGAAAATCAAACAGTTGCGCTTTATGCTTTATTTTTGGGTTTTGTTCACCCCAAAATTTAAACTAGCTGAAAATATACTCATTCTCAGGCCTTCCTAGATGAGTTTGTTACTTCATCACATCAGATTTGCTCACCACCCATTGGATCCTCTGCAGTGAATGGGTGCCGTCAGAATGAGAGTCCAACAGACACAATCATCACAATAATCCACAAGTAATTAACATGACTCTCAATTAATGTATTGTAAAGCAAAAAGCTGTGTGTTTGTAAGAAATAAATCCAATGCATTTTAATTTGAAACAGTAACTTTTGGCCAAAATACGAGTCCATAATTCAAATAAATAACACTTCCTCAAGTGAAAATCATATTTGTTTGAAGCTGTTTTAGACTGTTTGTGCTTGTAAACAGTGCTTGACCTACTGTATGCATATTTCTCTCCTGACTCAGACAAGATAGCTTTCTCACTGGAGAAAGCAATATTATATCCAAAGGACTCGTATTTTAGCTGGAAACAACCGTTTTAAATAAATTAAACAATTGATCAAATTTGTTCATCACAAACACGTACCTTTTAGGAGTCATATAGATTACTTTGTGGATTATTGTGATGTTTTTATCAGGTGTTTGAACTTTCATTCTGACGGCACCCATTCACTGCAGAGGATCCAATGGTGAAGAAGTGATGTAATGCTAAATTTCTCCAAATCCATTCCAATAAATAAACAAACTTATCTACTTCTGGCTTGGCCAAAGTTTGAGTGAATTTTAAGCAAATGTTCATTTTTGGGTGAACTTTGAGATTGTATTTATTTCGTTTTTAGCATTAGTTATTTTAGTACGTTACGTTCAACTAAATAAAAATGAACAATGTAGCCTTGGCAACTACATGAAAAAGTAAAAACAAATTGTATATTTTATTTCAGCTTACGTACATTTTTTTAAGTAACATTTTTATCGTTTTAGTTTTAGTTCTAGTTAACTATACTGAACAAAATTATAAACGCAACATTTTAGTTTTTGCCCCCATTTTTGGCTTAGCAATAATCATGCTGTCTAATCAGCATCTTGATATGCCACACCTGTGAGGTGGATGGATTATCTCGGCAAAGGAGAAGTGCTCACTAACACAGATTTAGACAGATTTGTGAACAATATTTGAGAGAAATAGGGTTTTTGTGCATAGAAAAAGTCTTAGATCTTTGAGTTCAGCTCATGAAAAATGGGGGCAAAACAAAAGTGTTGCGTTTATAATTTTGTTCAGTGTATAATACCCTGGTCTCAATAACAATACATATTTCCATAGCGGCAGACCCTGCAGCTTACGGATCTACATAAACATCACAAGGTTTGTCACCCGAATCAGTGCTTTAAGTAAGGCAGTGCTGAACCGCTAACTTAAGACGGCTTTCTGGTGACATCATCTGAAATGACTGATCAGCACAGTTGGACTCAAAGCTGTTGTGATCAAAGAGCCGCTGCAAAGCCTGTTCAACTGATGGACTAAAAATCCTCTATTATAAGAACTGTAATAATATCAAGGGAATTAACCGGAGTCACATGAAGTCATCAGTAATAGATCTCATCAGTTGGTGTTCAGCCAAGGATCGTTTTTGCTTTATAAACGGAAAAAATCACTCCGAAAATACAAGCTGTTTTTAAAAATGTAAAATACAAGCATTCTGTTTGACATCAAAGAGACTAAGAACATGTATTTAAAAAGAATTTGACATTTTTAAACCTGAATGTTTTTACTGCAAGGTCACCGTCTTATGTGTGTGTTTGCAAGCTTTTAGTCACTTTAGCCTCAGGTGTTTCCAAATGAACAGCACAGAGACAAATCAGCCTCAGATCAGAGGAGGACATAAGCTTACACTTTAAGTCTGACATTGTTCATCTCTTTCAAAATCTTGAGCTCCATCTTTGACGGGAGCAGTCGTACTCATCAAGCTGGGCTTTCTGCCCTATATCACAGCTAGTAAGATCACCACACACACTAATGACATGAGTGATTGTATCAGGATTATTCTGGATCATTACTGTCAAGGCAAACGCATGCTGGCCGAGATTAACTCAGGCTGAGAGCAATTACAGCCGAAGTCGAAAACACATTTGACATTCTCACCAGCATTTTTTTTCAATGCTTTCTCACTGACAGAGAATGAATTCAGTATTTGGATTACAAAAAACCTCTGAATTCAACCATCTCAGCACTACTAAAAATATCCAAAAGTGCTCCTTTTGTATTTCATATTTTAATGACATTTGTGAGGAAAGTGCATCAGACTTCAGTGCATTAGCAGACTGAGTCTCGTCAGAAGCCGGTCACCCGGGCGGGCACATATCTGACTCATCCTTCTGCTTCATGAGAATTGACATGTTTTTCAAAAATAATTTGTTGAGGAAACAAACAGAGGCTTTGTAGTTGAAAGGGGAGCATCTGGTGCAGTTAACATGTAAAACAGCTCCACCTGAGACTGGTGCTTTCTAAAAGTAAACCAAGTGACGAGATGCAAGTAACTAAAATGTCAAAATGAGATGAATATTTCAGATAATCAGATAAATGACACTTATCAGAGCTCTAAAAGGTGCTTCAAGTAAATATTGCTAACATTTATCTTAAAATGTCATTTTAAATACCATATAGACAAGACTGAGAAAATTTTGAGTTTAATTTCTATATAGACAAATACACTATGTTCAAAAGTTTGGATCTGTAAGATTTTCTTAAAAATTTTAAAAGAAGTCTCTTATGCTCACTAAAGCTGCATTTATTTGATCAACAATACAGTAAAAATAGTAATATTTGTTGAATATTATTACATTTTAAAATAACTGTTTTCTACTTTATTTAAGAATATATTTTATACATAGCAAAGCTAATTTTTCAGCATCACTCCAGTCTTCAGAAATCTTTCTAATATGGTGATTTGCTGCTCAAGGAACATTTTTGATTATTATTAATATTGTAAACAATTGTGCTGTTTACAATTTTAAGTCTTTACTATCCCCTTTGATCAAAACCATTTAACGTGTTTTTACTTAGTTGATCTTTTGTGACAACATCCCATATCCAAGCTAATGGGGTAAGTTGTCACAATGGAACATTCTGTTAAACATCCTATTATAGGTTTTCAGCTAAACTTAAACATTTAAAAAGTAAAACATTTCTGAAACGTAAAACAATCAGTGAAATGTTATGCTTACTTTGGCTTCTTTCATATATAAAACAGACTGGGGCAAGTTGTCACAAAGGATCTATAGCCCCTGTGACAACTTACCCCATCTACTTTAGCAGCCACAACATTTAGAGTGGCAGCAGTGCATGTTCCTCTTTAAACAAAGATGACCTCTGTAATGTCACTCAGTCAGTAATGTCACTCAGGCAGCCTATTTGTTTTCAATATCCTTTTGCATCCTTCTGTAGTGCTGTGCATGTGACACAGTTTCATGTTCGCTCATGTTTAAACCCCACCGGAGCAACTGCCAACACAAACCCATTTCCATGCATTTTTTTAGGACAACAAATTAATTTGAAGGTCATGTGGGAAATGTGCTTACAATGAAATGTGGTTACTAATCTTTTATTTTAGCTGGAAACAATGAGAAAGTGCAGCACATACAGGATCTGGTTAAACTGGATTGAGAGTGATAGTGAATAAAACATGGTTTCACGCTGAACTGTTCAGGTTTAAACCTACAATGATGAACACATTGACTATCTTTACACACTTAACAGTGTGTTTCTGTGCTACTCGGTTTCTCTGCTGACACAGTCAAGATGACTTAAGCTGCACGAGGAGAAGCTGGATTCCGCCGGACCTTTACTTAACTGAAGTGGGTCAGCAGGAAAGCATGAAACTTTGCAAATGTCATCATCTGATTATCTGAGAATGTGTGGTCTCGTATTTACTGTGAAAAGCAGTTGTGCAACTGTTATCAGTTTGCAAGCCAACTTTCCATTTCTCACACCAGAGCATAATGCATTGCTTTAAAAGTAATTAAACACTCTCTCTCAACGAGAATAAGAAACGCATTTCAAGGTCAAAAGCGGTCTGAGGTTTTATTGCTTTGTTTAAACAGTTGTGTTCCACACAAATAACTGTTATTACTATCATAAACAAAGTAGAAATTCTTTAAAAATGTATTTTTTGTGATTACTTACAGTATTTAGTAGATATAGACCTCCTGGATTATTGGTGTTTTTATTGTTTCAAAACATAAGCTATCAGAATAACACATATGCCATTTACATTGTTCTTTTTTATATATATAAATCATAATTTTGTGCTTTGTTATTTATTTATAAAAAAAAAAAATTTCTGAGTACTCAGATGAAAAAGTACATCTGAGTTTTTTGTACAACAGAGGAGGCTGAGATTATTTTTTTATTAATTTAGAGAAAAAAGGCTTTCTGCCACTAAAACATTGTATTTTTCAGATCCACAAAATCCTGTCACAGAAATACGATCCAATACCGTGAAATCCCAGGAGGACGAGTAGCAGCGAAATAAAAAATGGCATTAAATGTTGCTGTATGAAATTGTTCAGGGATTGAATGGATTGAATTCTAATAGAGCACAACCACACACAACTTCCTCTCGGAGCTTTGATGGGATCTCTGTGTAATATGTCTTCAGTATCTGACGATACCTCTTGATCCACGGATTGAAAAACTAGTTTTAGGATTTTGGGGAGCAGAAATTCCATGAGCTTTCAAATCACTCTAAATACAAAACAAACTATACAACAACAATGTTATTTTATATAAATGTAAGAATTGCTGCATTTAAAGCAATTACATTTGAGTGCATTCTCAACACGAATGGGTGGAAAACATATCAAGGACAGTCATCTTGTCTCGTAATCCCCGTAGAAGACAAACTACACAGATATACGTTATGTTTGAATTCTCCAGCAAACTAACATTGAGTTTGTGTTGTGCATGGTGCATCCGTGCCTCTGGGGACGCAGCCATATGGACACAGAGTGTTGCACTTTAATTAAGGTCATGAAGAGACGCTCGATGATCTACAAGATAAGTAACTGATTAATGGACTTTTGAATAGATAAGCTTTGGCTTATTTAAAACGAGATTAACAATAATGGCTTGTAAACAATAGCTTATATAAGTTCATTTAAGGTGCATAGTTTTTCTTGCATCTAAACTATTTATCGTTGACCTTGGTTTTTGCACGAAAAAATATATATCCTATTTGTGATTGTGATTGGTATCTTTCCAGAAACAAAAAAAACCTAAACGGCCTTACAACAACATAAATTAACCTTAGACGTAAAATTGCATGAAATAATTCGACTTGTTTTCAGATACTTGTTTTTTAAAACTTGTTTTAAGCATAAGAACCACACCAAATGTATTTTATTTGCTCACTTGTATCATCTAATAGCCATTTTGTTTCATGCATGAGATATGATGACTTGTTTTAGAGAGTGTACCTTGAATATTTGGTGTTTTTTCACTTTCTATGCATAAAACAAATTACATTTATTTGATTTGCTTGTTGGTGTATTTAACAGAAATTCCGTGCTGTATATACAAACATAAACTTTATGAGACTGTTTATAGACTTTATAAGTAAAATTGCATTAGAAGAACAATGTTTAAAGTCCTTTTAAAATGTTAAAGGAAAATAATTGATATTTTGGTTGGGCAAAAAGCTTATAGGTTTTATTTTGTCTGCAAGCCACCAGTTATATTCTACACGGCAATAAATTGAGTAGCTCGTGCCCTGATGAATCGTTTCGTGAGACCCCTTTGGGCGAAACACCTGAATCACCACAGAGATCTTGTCTAGAATAGCCCTGACCCAGTTCTGACCGTTCCTTTAAAACATTGTGTTATGTCTCTTTTTAACATATCTGAGAGACTCGTTTAAATTGTAAACTGTATAAGAGTGATCAGCACAAGCAGGAATGAAAGCAGAGAGGTTGATGCAAAGCAAAGAACAATAAAACAAATGTACTTAGAATATACATTTTGCGTTTTTAACCCTATTGCTTCCTCGGCAAAAAAAAATAATAATAATAATTTTCGTGGTTACCTTAGATTGCACATAAAATCTGATTTTTTTTGTTTTTGTTTAAAGCGAAAGAAAATGTGACTTGCTGTCCGTTTTTACTCAATTGATATTTCCCAATTTCTTTTTTTTAATTGGTAGACACATACCTTAAAGTCTTTGTGCAAAAAAAATATTTAACATTTCCACCACTAGTGCCCAGGAAAAAAATAAGATCTTGTTCACTGAATGCATGTTGGTCTTCTGTGACAACATGCCCGAATAACTGACCAAATGTTGTAATGGGGTAAGTTGTGACATTAAACAGCCTATTATACGCTTTTTAAAAAGTAAAGCAATTACCAAGAACAAAATGATTTGCAAAAATGTAAATGGTACTAGCCAATGTGTTATTCTTCTGAAAATCGCTGGTTTTGACCATTTCTAGCTAGACCCGGCTGGTCATTTATGGTTAGCAGATTTTAATGATGATCTAGCAGTGCTGAGATCAACCTGGCAAACCACCTTGTAGGCTACCAATAAATAAAAAAACAGCTATCATGATCCAAAACTAGTTTGGCCACTGTAAGCTAATGAAAGCTGACTTCCATGATTTGTTTAACATAATATGCTAATTATATGTTAAACATATAATACGTGACAATCCGAAGTGACCTTTATGAAGAACAGGAGAACAACCCCTTAGTTTAAATCTACATTTATTATATAGCTGATGCTTACCTGAAACATGTTAGCGTGGTTTTGGTATGTTAACTTAGTTACCTAACAGCTATAGCTGAAATATAATAGTTTTGAAGACATAAATCAAACACATTGTAATGGTTTTAAACTAGGTTTGAAACCAATATACAACACCAAAAGTAAAGAAAGCTCCCATATGTTGCAGCTGGACTTTTCACTCAAATTTATGTTTATAAAATTGATAAGATTCATCATGACAACATGTCCCCCCTATTGACAGTTGGAAGCCGCGCACCTGAGGTAAACACCTGAAGTAACTCAGAAGAACTGGTGCAGGTAAAGTAGGTTTCTTACCGCGTGCGCGTGCCAAACTAAGAGAAGAGCCAAAGAATTCACGAGGTTCATCTTCATTTCTTGCTGGTTTCATAAATAATATCTCGCTTTGGCGTAAGTTCCGACCAGTCCTCAGCATCAAGAGCGGGAAGTCATCCTTCAAGGCAGAATAAAACAAGCCACTTGTGCCAAGATGCCCGCTGAAAACACTTGTGAGCGCGCAGAATCCATGTGCGCTGTGCAGTAGGGCTGCGCGCGTGAGCGTCCGCTGAGGGGAGGATGATGATTCTGTTCCTCCTCCTCCGTCAGATGAGCCTTCTGCACACATCTCACACTGCCAGCACTTGGACAGATGTTTAACTGGCATCGATTTCAAACACTTTGAGTGTTTATCTGCTTTGAGGTCACTCAAATTGGGGTGAGTTTGATGATTATGGGCAAAATAGGGCTAGTTGTCACACTTTTTACTCCAGTAAATATTTATTATAGTTTTGAAAGTCGGTCTCTGTGTTTACACATAGTTTAAAGGGACCATATGATGCGATTTCAAGTTTCCCTTTCTCTTTGGAATGTTAAAAGCTGATTTTGCATAGATAATATCTCTAAAGTCTCAAAACCAAGATATATTTTTTTATCAATGTTAAAGTTCACGTGAAATCCAAATTTATTATATATATTTTGTTAGGCACATTGCTATATTTGTGGTGAACAATTCATCCATGTCAATACAAAAAAAAATAGTTTTAATCTTTAATCCAAATTTGAAAATGATGGGCCTTCTCTGATGACATCAGTTTGACGGCTTGGGCATGAGCGTGACATCCTTAACCACGCCCCTCCAACTGTCAGTGTTCATTTCCGAATGAAACGCCTACTTTACTACATCCAATCAATTCGCAGTAGAAAAAACAAGCCATGCCCTCTAATTCCTCATTCAATATTCCGTTTCTCTTGGAAGTACATAACAATATGGAAGTAATAATGGTCGCAAACTTCCAGTTCACGCGGACTTTAAGACTCTGCTACGCCCCCCTAAAACGGCTCATTCAAACACGCCCCCACATGTCTACATCAAGATGTGGAAATATTTGCATAATGCAGACCAAATATTCACACAAAGAATGAAGGCGTGGATTCAGTAACCTCAGTAGTGTTGATGCAGCCATGTCAGGGAGAATCTGTGTGTTTCTACATGAAAGCAAAAGCACTTTATTTGGCCTCCGAAAGTAGATGCATTTAGGAATCATTAAGATTAATTACAAGAGAACAACAAACCATTTAATGGACGACCGTTTCGTGAACCTAGGAGAGGAGGTAATTGTGACTTTGCTATGACAACCTGGCGCTTCTGAATCAGCGACTGTATGTTTTGTTATTAGTTGTAAGTATTTGCTATTGACTGTTTAAATGCAGAGTTTTGCGCATTGTATATGTGTGTGTGTGTGTGTGTGTGTGTGTGTGTGTGTGTGTGTGTGTGTGTGTGTGTGTGTGTGTGCTTGCGTGCGAGAGAAAGGGAGACACGGTCACACAATCGCGGCTTGTTTGCAAAAACATACAAGGTTCATCACTGTGTCTGTCACTGACTCTGTTCCCCTCTTGAACTGATGGTAAAACTAAAGACATTATTAACTGTCTTTACATTTATTTTGAAAGCTAAATCTAAAGCTTTAAAGAAATTATGGTAAGGGGAGCTACATTTCCGACTCATGCTTGTGGTGTTCGGCCAATCACAATGCTCTGGGTCAGTTGGCCAATCAGAGCAGACTGTGCTTGTCGGAAGGAGGGACTTTGTAGAAAACAAAGCGTTTGAGAGAGGCGGGGCATGGAGGACCTACAATAATGTACAGAATCTTAAAAATATTGAATATATTGAAATTTCGAATATTGAAAATTTGTTTTTTGAACATCAAAGCATGTCAACATATTCTGTTACACCACATACACACAATAATGATCTTTAAAAAAGCATCATACGACCCCTTTAAATCATTGGCTACACAAAAGTGATGGAACGTTTCCGCTGTTCAGGACAAAACATAGAGGTCACTGAACACATGTCGACCTTTATAGACAACATGCCCCAATTCAAGTAGTCCCTATCGAACCTGCCTTTAATGGCTTGTCGGCAACCTTTAAACTTGCTCCAACTTTACTTTTATAAAAAATAACAGAGGACAGAATTCATAGATATTTTTAATCTAAAACCAACAGACAAAACCACACTTACACATATAACCTTTTGATATCTTTACTTGTTTGGTTGGGTAGGTGTGAAAAATCGCAGTTATTCTGGAGAGAAGAACAATCGTTAATAAGCATGACAATTAGTGTGAATATAAGTGTGAAGTCTTATTTGGATTCTAACAGGCAGGTTCACTTGTTTATTTATTATTTTGGACTCCAAAAAAATGTGCATCAAATCATTTGCTAATTAGTTCAGCATTAACTTGAGAAAATAAACTAACTTCAGCCTTCTTAAAGAGGAAGTCTTGTGGGTAAACCTGTGAATATTTTGCTGTCATCTATAAATGTCATACCACAAGGTATGTAGGTCATAGATGTGATGCATTTGAAAGAGTGACTGACCACATGCAAAAACAAAGTGTACAAATCCTTTCTATTATTTTTAAAAAAAATTTGTGCATTTTCTATTTCATTTTTGAAACTACACTGAAAAAAACATTTTGGCAAATAATTACAAAGGAACAGCTAGTAACACAATGAATTAAATGTGGACTTTTGCGGTACTGCACAAAGACTGAAGCTGTTATTTATTTCAAAACAATTCATTTTTGTTTTATTACTTCAAAACATTTTTTACAGTTAAGGAATTTTACACTGATGGACCATTAATTTGGACCTGATGGATTTTATGATTAATAATTTATATAACTGATTAATTCAAAACAGCAAATCTGTATTTGAAAGATCTGCCCACAGTGTCAATGTGTGTAACAGGTCAGCTAAACAGCAGCTTAATAAAGCATACCTTTCTCAGCACTGAAGCACAGTTCCTGGAAATCACCTCATTCATAAGCATTGTGTTTGTTCTTGGTCAGGTAATGTGACTCTATGAACATCATGTGATGGAGTTTGGAGACAGATGTGGAAAAATGTCAATCAGAGAGCAGCCATTGACCCTTTGACTGTTTCCACTGTCTGAGCTGATGGGAGAAACAGAAACACGGTAATATATGAAAAAAAAAAACTCATGACTGTTATATACCTTTACACTCTTAAAAATAAAGTTTCCAAATGGGGTTTTAACAGTGAGAAGAAAGAACCATGAAAGAACCAAGAACCATTTTTCAAGGAACAGTTCTCAAAATATTTGTTTTTTCTTTTTGTAAAGAACATTTTTGCATTATAAGGAACCGTTTGTGGAATGGAAAGTGTCTTTGATTGTTAAAGGTTCTTCATGGCACCACAGTTGGCAATAAAGAGCCTTTTTTAAGAGTGTATTTCAGGCTAATGTTAAAAAATGCATGCAATATAGTGTGAGAATTTGCTCATTACTGACTGTAGCTATTCTGGAGATATCTGCCTGGGCTTTGACATGACAGTGACCTCTTCTGGTTGTCCTATAGGGCTAATGTGACACATTATAAATCATCCTACCATATAATGAACTTTGGATGAAACCATCCCAAATGTGATGTTTGAGATTGCATTTTATTAAAATGCACATGCACCAGACATTAGCTAGACAGATAAGAACACAATTTAATCTGTGTATTTTGAAGTCTGTCAAACCACACATGATTTTATGATGTGTGAATGAATGCATTTTCATTGCAAGTAGCAAGTAGCAAGTTTAATTTCGCAGTAAGCTGGATGATTGCAGACAATGTGGAAAGATGAGCAGAAGGCATTACCCTCTTAAATCCAGACCATCTGCACTGGAACGTTTCACAAAGGAAAATACTGACATGTAGTTGATCATCATTTATGGCTTTTTATTCTGGCGTATGCTTTTACGTTTCCAAATAAATGCACCTTGTGTCAGATGCGTATATTACAATGAAACCCAGACAGGTTTTCTCCTTCTATGGAGATTCAATAGTGGAGCATTTCCCAAAAAGTCTGAGAAGGAAAATGAGCAGAGAATGCACTGAATAGAGTCTAGATTAAGTCCTGCACTGATAGTTCCCACAGATAGTGGACTGATCCATGCCATTATGAAGAGATTCAGCTCAGACAGGAATCTGAAATCTGATATTACACTGCTAGTTTCCCTCTGGGATATTTCATAAGGGGTGAAAGTTTATTTTTAATGAATATTCTATAATTTTGCTGAAACTCACCCTCAGGCCATCTAAGTTGTAAATGAGTTTGCTTCTTCATCAGAACTGATTTGAATAAATGTATCATTACAGCTGACTCACCACTGGATCCTCTGCAGTGAATGGGTGCCGCAACTGATAGACTGGAGTGGTGTGGATTACTTGTAGATTATTGTGATGATTTTATCAGTTATTTGGACTCTCATTCTGACGGCACCCATTCACTGCAGAGGATCTATTGAATTCAAGTGATGCAATTATACATTTCTTCAAATCAATTTCAATGAAGGAACAAATTCCTCTAAATCTTGGATGGCTTTAGGGTGAGTGCATTTTCAGCTCATTTTCCTTTTTGGGTGAACTATTTCTTTAAGCTTTACATGAGCACCAACAATAAAAAAGGCCTTTGCTTAAGAAAATATGACTGTAGTTATGTATAGAACAGAATTATTTAGTGTCCTCTTAGTGTTCTCATTCCTGGCAAATTCTTTCTTTAAAAAAGGACCTATTACGCAGACTCTGCCAGAGTAACAGAAATAATGACAAACATTTTGTCTAACATTGAGATGTGTTTAGACTTTTCATTATTTTGTTGTGATATTAAAGAGGGGGAAATGTAAGCACATACAGATCCATAATGACAAACATTTTGTCTAACATTGAGATGTGTTTAGACTTTCATTATTTACATAATGGACATACAGATCCAAATAAATTTGGCCAGAACTGTGAATATTTGGGTTCCCAGCAGTTGAGGCTCATAATGGTAAAACAGCTGAATACTTTCCATTTCTATGAAATGGCATATGAATATGAGTCCAGATCAGCTCATAAAGGGACATTAACATGCATAATTTATGCTCAGACTTTCCTCCTATTATGACATATATTTGTAAACACGAGATTAGTTAAATTCATGTTGGACAATTAATTATTAGTGTACATTGTCAGTAAAACCTCAAAGAGGGAAAAATGTTATACTTTCACTAATAACTTTAAACCTACATGGAAAAGGTGACCAAAAGAAACAGTATTTGTTGTGTACAGTATATTCTTCATTGTTTATAGGTTGCAGACATGTTGATGTCAGTCTATGGGTGTTAATTTAGCACCATCTGCTGGAGTGTCTTCAACAAGAATTATTTAAAAAAATCTGTTTATCCCATCAACTCCAATCCCAAGAAATAACAGGTCTTATAATATGTTTTTTGTGACCTTATTAAAACAATGCAATCATAGTGATGCTTTATTAGTAGCATTACCTATTGCCCATAACAACTAACAGCCCATAACAACTAACAACTATTGCCCATAAAAGAAAGTAAGGAAATAAACCTATTAAGGCACATGTATGTATAAAGCACACTTCAATGTGAAAACTATTTGGACCATGAGCTTTTTTAAATGAACAATAAATATTATATTAGAAATAAAAATATTGAGACATTTTGTTATTATTTTAATTCTTACTCAAATTGAAGCATCTAGTCTATTACAATTGTTAAACTCAACCTTGCTCAACAATTCTACCTAAAACATATTATTCTAAATATTTTTTCTTTAATTTATAGTAAATATATGTTTATCAACTATGACAAAACAATATTTGGTCCAAAGCAGTCCCTAATTACTGCAGGCTAAATTTGTAACCTTTTTATTTTGATTTAATTTCTTTCTTTTTTTTTACTTTAACATTTCATCTACTTAATTTTAACGTTTTGTCGTTTTGTTTTGTTCATATTATGTCTATTTTTTTCATTGTATTTATTAGTTTTATTTTATTTAGTTTTATTTATTTCAGTACTTTAACGAAAATGTTGCCTTTGGTAACTAACTGAAATAAAATACTTTTAAGTGTTAATGTTTTTAGTTTTAATTCTGATAATAATAACCCTGATTCAGACATATTTCAAATTGTAGTAATAGGGTTGCAAACCAATAAACTAAATTGAAAATTAAACCGCTCGTAATATTTGATCATCTGTCCCTGCAAAGGCCCAAACATGCTATAGATTTATAATAAATACATTTCTGAGATGATGTACATCACATCTAACAGAGAGGTTGCATGAATCATTACCCACTAGAAAAGATAAGATAAGTTCTACTTGGAATTTTACATTTATGAATACACAAAAACTACCATAGTTTAAGTAAGGCTTGGGGAAAAAAGAGCTTCAAGGTGAGACGTGCAAACTAAAGCGAGCAAGTCCTGCATCCTGCCGCTAGAGTTCTCCCACAGCCTGTGACTGTGTGTGTTTACCCCTCCGAGCTCGCAACTGTGGCCGGGCTCCTCCAACCAACCACAATTCTGACATTTAACTCCGGAAACACAAATGTTACCAGCGCTGCGTTACATCCTAAAGTGAGACCGAACGGCGAGGCGTTGAAAAGCTGTCGGACAGCGGTAAGTTAGCGCTTAAACCGGCTCGATTTCATGACATTCGCAGCAAAGAGGAACAAAAAATCCACTCCCAAATGCTTGGTTTTGTCTAGAAGCGAGGGAGGGATATCAACATGGCGTCCATGTCGCTCACCAACCAACAAGAATGTCTAGGCACCGATGAAGGGGTTTCCCTCCATTTGCAATTTGATTGGGTTGTTAATCGTTATTCTATACGGTGTGAGCACATTTAGCGCGTGCCAAAAACAGCTCGCGCGTTTACGATGTCCTCGTGTTTCTAGTTTTGCGACTCTTCGACACCCGTTTGTATTTCTTTCAGGCACTGTGACCGAGAATTGGTACCTGGGCTGGGTTTTATTGATCACTGATAAGACCGACAGCTGTCAAAGTCATCGTGGCTTTTGAAATGCCGTTATTTTGATCGCTTCGTTAATATAATCGGCTTTTAAATGCTTTTACGCTGTGCATTCCAGCACTCGGCTTGTGGATCACACGAGCTGCTGTGCCATCTGCGGGGGTTTTAACATCACTGGCAACATTTTGTACGCTGTAACAGTGTGAACAAAAGTTACGATTGTCACAAAAACTTGTAATGTTACTGTAGTAGTATTCGATCAGGAAGCGATTGGTTCCCATCCTTTCTGCGCATGTATTGCGCAATAAAGCGAACAGTCTCGCTGGTGACATCAAAACTGCACTCAGTGAATTATGTTACTAAAAATGTGGATGCATAAATGAATGGTATTTAAATGATGTAAATACGCATGTGGGGATATTCTAGATATGTCAAGGCTTCCACGAAAGCGGTTTCATTCTACATGGAGTGGGTGCTGCCATGTTGACGTCACGTGAGCAGCCATGCAATTGACCAAGTTGCCTGTAATTATAATAACAATGTTTTACTGCATATAGCTTTCAGCCAAGGTGCTTTAAAAGTGTGATAACAGACGGGTTTGTTGTAAACCACCAGCAGTTGTCTATTTAGAATTCAAACTTATGGCACCCAGGCCAATAGGAGTCAGTATGATCGTAATGAAAACTGCTACCCTGTCCAAAACACAATAGAAAATGTAATGGATTTAATGGTTATAATGGGAATTGCATTGGTTTTAATGATAACTATAATGTTGTCTACTGGTATGTGATGGATTCTATTGGTGGGATGTTAAATCCTATTAGAAAAATGCCCAAAACACACTACAAAAGGAGTTTTGTAATGGTTTTACTGGACAAAGCTAATTGTTCACAATGGTATTTTAATAGAAACCATTGGAATTTCTGTGATGGTTTCTATTGGGCTTCTATTGTTTTTTTTTAGCAGGGTAAACATAAAAAGCGCACTTAAATTAGCTGTAAAATGCGAATGACTTAGAATAGCTTTCCTTCTATCCCCTCACGAATAATACTGTAGTGTTACATTATGTAATTTTACTTGTGCTCTTTCCACACATTGAGGTTTGTTTATTGAAATGAGAACATTTATTAACCAATGCTTTATTTAAATCATGTAAAAATAGGTGGTTAGATTTGTCTTTACCATGAAAACTATTATTTATGTAATTTATTTAATGTGTCTTGGGAACTCATAAGAATGCGATTTTATTGATAAATTGCAGCCTAAAAGGAGTTTCAGCTCTTTATTCTTTGTAAAAAAATAAGAACCAAAAAACCCATCTGGTCATTGATCGTATAAGCTATAACTTACAGTATGCACAACAGCAATAAATGTGACAGACATTTTTATCTGTTCTTCGTGCTACATAGAGACCTAAAATACTGCAGACCGACTGCAGAGTGAATACTGCTGAGGGTTTTTATTATAGAGCTGGATTTGCTTTCTATGTGTCATTTTGACTATCAAAAATGCTATTCTGTAATGCTAGTGAGAGAAACTTGTTGTCTTCAATATCTTTTGGCATCAACACAACAGTTCTGTAGAGTTTTATAAGAAAGATTAATGTTTAACCTATTTAGTGTTTTATATGAAGATCCTGGAAGAATTTCCGCCCTAGGTTTACATGTGGTTATAGTTGCTGGAGCTCTTTATAAAGAGAACTGAGAGTTTAGAGTTCACTTAGATGGAGACTTAATGATGAAGTTATGTTATAAATTGGTGCCAATTTCCGTGAAGATCAATTTTTTTGTCCACAATGACAAAGATACACAAGGAGAGGCACTCTTTAGAGAAATAGTGTGTAATCTGATGCCCTCTCTGACTAAACTAACACATATTTGCATTTTGCTGTTTTATATGCAAGCACCTAAGCTCTTCAGACTGTACTTTGCTTATTGTGGGAAGCATGCGTTTTTGTTCAAGGGCTTGTTCTGGTTTAATTATTCTAGGTTGGAACTGGCCACAATGTCGAGGGTGGTGAAAAAGAGGCAAGCGGACCCCAAGGTGGTTCAGTATGTCTGGTCGGCCATCGAAGTCGTCCGCAATCAGAAGCAAATCGCAAACATGGACAGAATCTCAAAGTAATTGCTTTAATTCTTCTCCCTTTACCAATAATATCAATGTATGCGTTTGAATCCATGTCTAAGAGATGGTGTTGCATGTTTTGGTGCAGATATTTAAGTCGTGTGTATGGGATGCACCCTAAAGACACAGCCAGGCAGCTGGTTTTGGCTGTCAAAGACGGTCTGGTGGTGGAGACGCTCACGGTGGGCTGCAAAGGCTCCAAGGCCGGGATCGAACAGGAAGGATACTGGCTTCCAGGAGACGAGATGGTGAGACATAAACCAGAGCATGTCTATTTTAAACATAACATACTTTTATCTACATGCTTCCTAGATTAAAAATGCTCAAGCTAAACATGGCTTGGTTTACTAAACATTAATCAAATGAAATAAAAAGCTCAAAATGTAGATAAACTGCTGGCTCTAACACAGCCATGCACTTCTTTAGACCGTCAGTAAGATATTTGATTGGTTCCTCATCTTACTGGTAAAAAAAAACTGGTTGATAAAGTTCATGACTTTGACGCTCAACAGTGCGATTCTAGCTGTAAACTTCCTCCATGCACTAGTGATGCAATGATGATAATCAGTTGATGCAGATGTTTCGGTGACTTGACCAGCACATAGAGGCATTCCTCTGCTGTGTGAGAGAGCATGTTTGAAGGAAGCACTGTTTGTTTTTGGGGTATGACTTATAGCTGGGAATATACACATCTGTCCCAGGTTTCATCAGCTATATGTGTGGCCTTTATTCCCAAAACAAATGAGCTTATTTGTATTAAAGACCTTTTTACATACACTCCTATTCAAAAATGTGGAGTCAGTTAAGAAATCATTTTTATTCAGTTGAGTCAACTTTGACAGGAAAGACTTTTACATTTTCTTATTTCAAAGACATCATGTTCTTTTGAACTTTTTCTAAAATATCTCCACAAAAATATCAAGCAGCAAAACCGTTTTCAACATTGATAATAATAAACAGCAAACCAGCATATTAGAATGATTTCTGAAAGATCATGTGACACTGAAGACTGAAATAGCTTCCATCAAAGGATTTAATTGCATTTTAAAACCTATTCAAGTATAAAAAAAGTTATTTTAAATTATTAATATTTCACAATATTACTGTATTTTTGATCAAATAAACGCAGCCTTGGTGAGCATAGCTTTCAGAATTATTTAAAAAATCTCACTGACCCCAAAGTTTTGAACACTAGTGTGTGTAAAAGCATGTTTTTGAATATGATTATTAGCAGTATAGATGAATGTTTATGTTGTTGTGTGCTGCATTCTGGTGTTTCTCACACCAAACACCCACCCGCGAGTCCCTAACACGGAGCGCCTGTGGTTAGTTTCAGCCAACCCCAGCTCTTAGATTAGGATTTTAAACAATGTTTTTTGGATTACTTGCAATCGCAGGAGCAGTTGTCAGAGGGAAGCCAGGTATGTTCACGTCCAGTTGCTGTAATTTCTTAAATTAACAACATAATTGCCCTTAAGTTAATAGTATGTGTAACCTGTGCATGGGACAGCCGCTGAATTAAAGGAGCTTCTGTGTAGCCTTAGACTTCAAATTTTCCATGAAATTGAAATCAATAATGCACGTTCTATTTAACTGTCAATCAAAATATGATGATAATACACACTATATGGCTATGCTGGCATCAACAAGCTTCGTTTTACTTCAGTGCTGTGCTGTGCGAGGTTTTATGTGCCTTGTTTTGTCACTGACTGCTCATTATTAGTGATTTCTCTCTTCTTTAGCCCTCTCTGCCTTCTGAAGCTGTTTTCCAAGATGTGCGTATGCTTCACACACATTCATTTTACATGTTTTCAAAGCAAGATTTAGTTTTTTGTGAGATTTGTATGTCAATGTCAAGACCAGTTAGACTAGTGTTTGCCAAGTTAACAAGCTGTGTACTAGGGATAAGACCAGTGTCAGAAGTTAACTAATCCATTCAAGGACAATATTTGCACATTCAGCGCTGAGTTCTGCATTGTATATATATATTATTAGAAATTCTATATTTGTGAATTCAGAAAAATATTGGATATTTAAAGTGAATTGTGTCACTCTATTAGCAGTTTTGCTTCAAACCCCTGTTAACTTCTTACACTGGTTTAAAGGTAAGAATAAAAAGGATTTGCAGACAGTAGCAGCATTTTCTAAAGTACAACTTTGGTTAAAGAATGCAGGTTTTGTACTGTATCCAGAAAAGTGAATATGGTGGAATGTCTCTGGTGTGTGTGTTGGTGTGTGCAGTAGATTTATCTTTTTAGAGGATAGCATTAACATACGGTGAATGTGATCGTGGCATGTGAGAATGTGATTGTTCACCATTTCTAAACCATGTTTAAGGTTTGATTTAAATGGCCATTTGAATTAAATCTATGGTGGTATTTCATAGTATATTAAAGTAAACAGACCTTATCCAGGTTTGAACTACTTCCGGTGTAAAGCGTGTATTGAGCATTTCATTTAAATTATAAAAACATCTGAGTCATAAAAAATGGTCATGTAAATTGAACCAAAATGAAAAACATATGATACACCTATGATCTTTTGATTAACGTTTGTTTCATTATTATAACTAATGAGTGGGTTTTGTTTGCTTTCTTGGTGCTTTGGAAAACTGCTAATTATAGAAGACCTGCCGTCATACTCTGTTTTATCTTCAAATGTTGATTATAAGAATTATAACATAAATTTAATATTTTAATAAATTGGATAGCATATATTTATAATTATAATAAAAGCAAACTGATCTTTTTAATGTTGGTGGTGCTTTTACTAATGCTATATATTAGTAGTCTCTCGGGGCTCTGGTCACATATTTTAAAAACATTTCAGAGTAAGATGGCTGATCTTAAATCCATTTCGTTGAGATATTATTTGCAGGTCATGACAATAATATTATTCCTGGATGGGTGGTCTTGTTCCCAGGAGCTTGGTGGTGGCCCAGGTGGGCGGGGATGTGCATTACTATAATGTGTGTGTTTCAGGACTGGGAAGCAGAAAGTCATGACTGGTACTGTTTTGAGTGTCATCTTCCTGGAGACGTGCTAGAGTGTGACGGCTGTTTCCGTGTCTACCACCTCCGCTGTGTGTCTGAAGACCACCGGCCACGCGACACAACCTCCCACTGGCAGTGCGGCATCTGCAGGGTGGGTGTAGAGACCCTTAGAAAACGACTCGTTCAGATTGAAAATTCAGACTGAATTAGTCGTTAATTTACATGTATGCATTTAGCAGATGCTTTTATCCAAAGCGACTTACAGTGCATTCAGGTTATACATTTTTAATCAGTATGTGTGTTCCCTGGGAATCGAACCCACAACCTTTTGCGCTGCTAACGCAATGCTCTAACCACTGAGCCACAGGAACACTCAAAGTCACTTTAGCTGATACGCTCTACATTAATTTGCCCTGGCAACAACTTATAGTTTAGGGTTTTATTTGGAGAAAAATATGATCTTATTGTAAACAAAAGAGAAATTAAGTGAATATTATTCTTATTATAAAAAAAAATTAGAATTGGTCTGCATATTAAAATGAATTCTGAAGGATCATGTGCTAAGGAAGACTGCATGAAATTTAAGACCGCTGAAAATTCAGCTTTGCCATCACACGAATAAATATAATATTTCACATTGTTACTCTTTTTACTCTATTTTAGATCAAATTAATGCAGCCTTGGTGAGCATAAGAGACGTCTTTAAAAAAAAAAACTTTTGAACAGCAGTGTAAAGAAAATAAAAAATTGAATGCATGCTTTTTTTTTATTAAAGCCAAACATATTAAGAGTGTTACATCAGATAATGATGTGGTTATTGAGTCATTTGTTTCTTGTGGCGATGTTTACTTACAGGGCAGTAAAAGGAAGAATTTGAACAAACAGGAAATGACAACATGCCTGAAGTTCATTATAGGACGCATGAAGGAAAGGGTGGGTTTCACACTTTCACACTTTTTCCACACTAAATCATGTAGAAATCTTTCCGCCACAGGCATTTTCTGTTGAAATGTGAAGCAGATTTGTTCCATCTGATCGTCTTTCAGGCTGTGGACCTGCACAAGAGAGGCAAGGAGGCAAAGCAACCCATTTACAAAAGACTGATCCACACGCCTCTGGACGTGGAGAACATACAAGAGGTACGCAGACCAAACACAAGCAGAAACAATTCAAAGATCAGCCTCAGCACGTTCTCATGTATCTTCTGTTCCCCTACAGTACATCTCCGAGGGGAAGTACAAGAGCTTCGAGGAGTTCAGGGCTGATGCTCGGCTCATTGTTCACAACACAGCCATTCTGCACGGAGGTAAGACGTATAAACCACAGTCATGAGTGTGATTTAAGAAACCGCTTGTGCACTTCACTCAAGTGTCAGCTTGACCAATTCCACATTCTCCGTCAACAGTCAACAGCGATCAGGCTGAAATTGCAAGACTTCTCTACAACGACACATGCCACGAGGTCAGACCGAGCAAACAGTTGGAATTTTAAGCTTGTTTAAGGCACTTGACAAACATATTTAAGCTTTGGCGTTTTTGTGCACCTTTTGAACAATGAATTGTGCAATAATTGATTTGTTCCAGCTGAACGAGTTAATGCTGTGCAGACACTGCTTTTATCTCTCGAACGCACGACCTGACAACTGGTTCTGTTACCCATGTGTAAGCACAGACGCACACACTCATTCCTGCAGATTTACATTTGTGAATGTACTTAAGGATGTTTGTCTGCGATCAGAGTCCGACTCATGAGCTGGTGTGGGCCAGGATGAAGGGCTTTGGTTATTGGCCTGCAAAGGTGATGCAGAGGGAGGACAATCAGGTGGATGTTCGGTTCTTTGGTCACCAGCATCAAAGGTGAGCCTCAGGTTACATTAGGAACATGCACAATACTGAATTTAAAAGAGTAAACATAAGACTTAAGAAGCCTGATTATTTTCTCAGAACTACAGCTGGGTGATATATCAAATATTCACAACATATTTGCAATGATCAAAGAATCAAAGAAAAAGCTAATATTAAGCAGCTCAACAGTTTCAACAATGCTAATAAATCAGCATATTAGTATGATTTCTGAAGGATCAAATTCAGCACTGCATCAGATAAATAAATTATATTTGAAAGTATATTAAATAAAAGTAATTGCAATAATATTTCACAATATAATTTTTTTCTGTATTTTTGATCAAATAAATACGGCCTTGATGAGCATAAGACAACCCATAAAAAAAACATAAATCGTATTGAGCCCAAATTTTGAATGGCAGTGTATGTGTGTACGTATGAATAATAATGTGTGTATTAATGTCAAAATCTAAAAATGATTTTTGTATCACCCAGCCCTACTGAAAGCTAGATTTGACTCGCCTAATATAGACCTGGTGAAGATCTGTATGTAGGCAAACTAGCTTGTGAAACCAGCAGGCTTGTCTGTTTTGCTGCAGAGCATGGATTCCTTCCGATAACATCCAGGAGATCACCATTAACGCCCAGCAGCTGCAGGTGAAGCGCAGCTCGGGGTGGAAGAAGGCGTGTGAAGAGATGGAGCTCCACCAGCGGTTCGTGAGGGAGGGCCGAACCTGGAAGGGGAAGCTGGAAGAGAAGCATGACAGGTCGGACAGGCACGAAAGACAGGAAGAGGCGGAGTCAAGTATCTCCTCCACATCCAACGAGCAGGTGAGCACTTTGGTGCATTTCATTTCAAAATAAGCCAGTTTGGCTTTGCTTTATTTAATATCTGTGTCACAAGGTGACAGACAAGAAATGACATGCACTTGATACACATGCACACACATCATTACTTGATTATGCCGGCATTTACCATCTTTTAAATAATCATGGTGTCGTGTAATTGTTTTGCCTGTTTCAAATAACTATGATACTATTATTTTTGTTTGTTTGCTTTTTTTTGGCTAACATTGTGTTCAATCTGTTATGCTTTTCAAAGAATGTCACAAACACAGACCTTTATTTCTGGTGAGAATATTCCCCAAACCTTTTGTTTGGGCTGTTGGCCTTCCAGGCTCATGTTACACTATAAAACAGACCATGTGGATCAAACTGGCTTTTATAGCATTAGCATGCCCCTTATTGGACTGAACCATTGGTCATTTTGTCTGGGGGAAGGGGGGATAGCAGCTGAACGATTCTTTACTTTTCCTCTTTGTACGGTGTGTGTTAAGTACCTATTGGTTTAACTTTACATAGATTGTTATGTGTAATGTTTCATTTTTAAATTTTCTTCTGTGTATAATGTATTGTATGTATGGGCCCTGTTTGTTAATTTGGTACAGTCTGAAGAGGAAGCTAGCCCTTATAAATAAGGAGCTATAGAGCTTAAATAGTTAGTCTTATTGTTGAAAGCCAATGGAGAGACCCTGTTGCAAATTGGACCAACGTATTTGGTAGCCTTCCTTTGCACATTGTTGCAGTTTTGTAAGCTTTTTTTTTTTTTGTAGTCTAGTATGTGACCATGTCATTTTTTATGTATGTAACCTTTTTTGGGATCCACTAAACTGCTGACCAGCTTGATTGTAATTATTCCCTCTGACCATTGGGTCATCTCATACAATCTGTACTTGATTATGCCGCATTTACCATCTTTTAAATAATCATGGTGTCGTGTAATTGTTTTGCCTGTTTCAAATAACTATGATACTATTATTTTTGTTTGTTTGCTTTTTTTTGGCTAACATTGTGTTCAATCTGTTATGCTTTTCAAAGAATGTCACAAACACAGTTTATTTTCAGCCAGAATTACCTTTATTTCTGGTGAGAATATTCCCCAAACCTTTTGTTTGGGCTGTTGGCCTTCCAGGCTCATGTTACACTATCAAACAGACCATGTGGATCAAACTGTCTTTTATAGCATTAGCATGCCCCTTATTGGACTGAACCATTGGTAGTTTTGTCTGAGGGAAGGGGGGATAGCAGCTGAACGATTCTTTACTTTTCCTTTTTCGTTTTTTTTATACGGTGTGTTTAAGTACCTATTGGTTTAACTTTACATAGATTGTTATGTGTATATGTGTAATGTTTCATTATTTTCTTCTGTGTATAATGTATTGTGTGTATCGGCCCTGTTTGTTCATTTGGTACAGTCTGAAGAGGAAGTTAGCCCTTATAAATAAGGAGCTATAGAGCTTAAATAGTTAGTCTTATTGTTGAAAGCCAATGGAGAGACCCTGTTGCAAATTTGAAGTATTCGGTAGCCTTGCTTTGCACATTGTTGCAGTTTTGTAAGTTTTTATTTTTTTTTGTAATCTAGTATGTGACCATGTCATTTTTTATGTATGTAACCTTTTTTGGGATCCACTAAACTGCTGACCAGCTCGATTGTAATTATTCCCTCTGACCCTTGGGCCATCTCATACAATCTGGTTCTCTTATGTTTTTGACAGGCAAAAGGCAACCAAGAGCCTAAAGCTAAAAGGAGCCGCCGTTCCCAAGCCGCTGAGCCCAAAGAAGAGGTTTGTAATGCAATGCGTTTATTGAATGAGATGTGATATATAGAGTTTATGTCACCTTTACTATATCCTGCTGTTGTCTCAGGAACCGGAGCCTGAGATGGAAGCCGTCAGCTCAAGTCAAGAGATCCCAACAGCTGTTCCACATCAACCAGAGCGTCTGTCCGTTTCCACCCAGACCAAAAAGTCTGGCTTGCCTTCCTCCTCTTCCTCACCGGCTCCTCGCATGGTCCACCGGGGCTCTCAGACGGTCAACGAGGGCAGCTGCCAAAACATGTGCCATGACAAATACACAAAGATCTTCAATGACGTTAAAGAAATGATGAAAGCGGAGAACAAGCGGGAAACCGAACGCGTCCTGAAAGAGGCTCTGGACAAGGTGAGGAACGTTCTTTCATTTTGGACTGACATCTGGCTCCCTCTTGTGGCCAAATACAAAGATACCCCTTTTCCTCCAAGAAAGCCACCCTTGTTGGTGGAAAAAGGGGGAAATTGCAGCAAACTCAGCAATGTGGTCGTCCTTACAGTTGCGAGCGGAAATGGAGGAAGACAAGAGGCAGGCGGTGAACAAAGCGGTGTCCAACACGCAGGCTGAGATGGAAAGAAAGTGCAAACAGGTGAAGGAGAAGTGCAAAGAGGAGCTCATGGAGGAGATGAAGAAGATGGTAACTCAGCATAAACAACTTCTTTCCCAGACCAAGAAGAAGCAGTGGGTGAGTGAACTTTCAGAAGATCTTATGTGTAGATACAAATTGTTAGAAACACCGGACGGTCGAATCATATTGAATTCAGGTCCATGTTGACAAGGAAGAGATACAGTAAAATATACCTGGTTTATAGTATGGGAACCAAACTTTGAAAAGCTGTCAAAACTATGAAAATACACAATTTTTTTTTAATAAAATGATAAAACTATACTTGAGACTGGATATCAACTTTACACATGATCTTTTGTAAAATGTTTTTAAATTTCTGTGTCTTGTAAAAACTTTTGTAGCTGAACTTTGTTAATGAACATTAATATATGCACCCCTACCGATGAACCATTGCAGCATTGAATATTTATATACATTCCAGAAAAATTAGATGTTGATATATTACAATTTATTATTGTAGTTTTCATAAATGCAGACATGCTTTTGAGCAGTTAGATTATTTGTTCTTATTAACTTAATGTAATATATTAAAGTACATTTAAAAATTTCAAAGAATTTCTCAATTTTTATTTGAATAAAATGACGGTAAACATTCAAAGTTTTGTATTTTTGCATATTCACACATTATTGAAAAGTTACTGATCAGATTCTATATTTGTGTTTAAAAATATATTTTATAAGCTTCTTACTGCTCCACCAGGTATAAACAGACACTAGGATGAAAAATATTATGCAGACTTTGAATGCATTATGATTGCTAATATTACAAAAATTATGTAAAATTCATTCAAATGCAACTCATGATCTGTTAAAGAGCATCTCCTCCTGGCAGCTTCATCGGTATTTGATTTTTTTTGTTTCTTTTTCAGAAACCCTAATTTACCCACCATGTTGTTGTATTTACAATCTATTTATAGCTTCTACGTGTTGCTAGGAGATGAGAAATGGTTCTCCAGCATATTACTCACCTGAACTCCAAAATTGTCTTCTGCTCCGTTGAATTTAGTTGGTTAACCTGATTAATGACAAAACTATCACCACCCAGTTTTTTTCTGCACTCCGTATGGCTCTGAAACAATACCTAGTGTCTAGGTTGCCACGATTTTGTTCAGTAGAACGGGTGATATTGTCGTGATATCGCTATAATGCAGGGTGTAGAATTGGGGAGGGACACAAGGGACGTGTCCCTACCAATATTCAGCAACTACCAAACTTTCCATAGCAATAATTTTGATCCAACTATTAAATATAGGTTTCTGTGATTTACATATACCTTAGAAGTTAAAGTAAATGCATTAGAAAACAGAGCGCTTTCAAGGATGCACATTTAATACATGGAGGAATAGTCACACACTGGACGAGGAGAGCAGTCAGTACCGCTGCTTCCTATACACGGAGTATGCTGTTTGTGTAGTGCACCAACTCCCGGGGGGGTACCATCCCAGTTTAAAAAAAAAACACGACGCGCCATTCTCGTATCTGTGACCGCTCGCACCTCATGTTTGCGGCTGTATGTAAATTATCATAATTCATGGACAACTATGCCCATGAAAAGACATCAAAAATCCACTGCCAAGAAGAGAAAAAAGATGAAAATGAAGCCCGTGCGTCACTTACAGGTAGGCTACATTCATAATCCTGTGACACTTTTTAGGTGTTGAGGTGACGTTATAATTTCACCACCTCCAACGCATCTAAGATTCTCTCCGTTTTCCACGTTCCCTTGCAAAAGTTAGCCATGGTTTTAACATTAATTAAAAAAGCCATCTAGCCACGGTAACCGCAAAATAACCATGATTGATACTTCAAATTAAAATTTACAAAGAATTAAGAATCTTTTTTTGTGGTTATAAAAACAATGAGGCAACCCTACTGAAAAAAACAATAGAACCATCACAGAAAAGTCTAATACCATCACAAATAAATCACAAATACCATTACAAACATTAAGAACCATCAACTTTTAACCTTTAAAACCATTAAAAAATGGTTTTCTGTGGTGTGTTTTGGGACATATTGCATTAGGATTTATTGGTTTTAACAAACCACCAATAGAATGTGACCAATTACCAGTAGAGACCGACAGGTCCAGTACAGATTCCAGTAGAAGTCCCATTAAACCAGTAAAACCATTACTAATTTTGTGATGTCTATTGTTTTTTTCAACATTACATGTTATAAACTTTTTATATTTTATTAAAGTTATATTTTGACCCTTTATAGTAGGAGTTTTTTTACTCCTAATATTTGCCAAATATAATGTGGATTTTATGGTAAACCATGTAAGTGGCACTCTGTAGTGCAGCAGGATTTGGAACAGCATCCTGAGTCTTTAACTTAAAAATAATGTTGTTCAACTGAATGTACAAATCAAACTGTTAGCGGAAATATCCACATAATAAAAAACACTGAAATAAGAGCGTGCGGTTTATCTGCCAGTTAAATGCATGAAGATCCAGAGTTTTCATTCAGAATCATCCTGGGTCGATTAATATTAAAATAAAGTGATGCGTGATGTTATGTCTCCACCAATGTCAAAAGCAAACCTACGCCCTTGCTATAATGTTTATATCGCTGTATTCATCAAACACGGATGAATGAGACAAAAAGAGCGGGATGACCTTGATATTAAAATGAGTTGATAAAGCGCATTGTTCCGATAAAGAACCGCATTCATCTCTCGCACGTGGACAGGAAGCGTTCTTTGTGTGCGTTTTGCCGCCTGTTAAAGCGTGCGACTTTCTCTTTCGCTGCATGTTGAGTCTGAACAGTGAAGTTCACGCAAAATTCATGGCAAGTATTCACATAAACAGTGGGTTACGCCTAAAGTGAATGTAAAAAAAAAAAGGTTTGTGCTTCCATCTGTTAATAATTAAACCCTCGACTGGTTTTGATTTAATAACTTTTTTAGCTTTAATTAATGATAAATATATTTAATTCACAATGAAAAATAAAAAGGTGTTGTGTCTACTTGCTTGAAAACCTTTTTCTTATATATTAGTTTCTGCTATCAGATTATATTTATTGGTATTGTAACTTTATTTCTAGCAAAATAACTATATCATGATATTGTTATTGTGAAATGACAAGATTTAGGTAATTGCTCACGCCGGTTCTAAACAGAACCTCTCAAAATAAGAGTTGTGTGGCTTTTAGGTTCATCTATCATACATGCTAGTGTGCTCCTAAAGTTATTTTAGCAGATAAACACACTTAATCTTTCTCCTGGGAAAACAAACCTAAGTTAACGATGACTCATTCCGCACTTCACAGATTTTTGTCCGATCAGTTGCTGACTAGAATGAGACTGTCCCCTTCAACAGACAAGAAGAAAATGCTGTATGCAAGTCTTTTAGCGTCTCATTGTTCGGTCTATTGTCTTTCAGTGTTATAACTGTGAAGAAGAGGCGATGTATCACTGCTGCTGGAACACGTCGTACTGCTCCATCAAATGCCAGCAGGAGCACTGGCACGCCGATCACAAACGTACCTGCCGCCGGAAGAGATGAGCTGCAGCTGGCCACGCCCCCCATCCACGAGCCGTGCTATTGGATAGATTTGAGCACTCACCACCCTCCCCCTGCTCATGGATTCTTGATTTGTTTTAGCCAGCATTTTAAACCCCAGCTCTTAGAACACTTTTACCAGAACATGTTGCTGAGTTGCGGTGCACGCTAACAAGGCAGCCAGCGCGGGACTTCACGATCCTTGTGGAGATGGTTTAATGTTTGGATTGTAGCGGTATCTCATTGCGTATTCTTTGTTTTTAACCATTTTATTTGCTGTATGACGGAAATCAGCCTTGCTTGCATACAGACTAGCTGAAATGTGAAGTACTAGTAATCTTTTTAAACACAACGTAATCTGAAGCTATGTAGATATTTGACTTTTTTATAAGCGAATCATGTCCGCCTCCTGCATTGAGTGAAGTTGGTGCTTTTAAACTCAACGGTTGGTTTTTATCAGTGGTTGTGATGTGTCATTCTTTGGGAACAGGGTTTAAAGATGGCAGGTCATGTCTGTCTGAATGATACAATCTTCCATTAATGAATATGCACATTTCATGGTTACACTTTTAAATAGGCCTTTTAATTTTTTACGAAAACTAAATTGTGCTAATTTTGAGGTCCATTCTTGTAGCATAAGAGTACTAAATCTTTGCCGAGTGGGATCTTCAGTGAGGTTTGAACGTTTGTTATCAGTGCTCCCAAACAGAACTAAATTTGTCACTGTCCCAGTATATAGCAAAATTTTATCAGACTTAAGTGTAAATTAAACAATCATAAATGATCACTATAGGGTTTTATCATTAAAAATGACCTTTCGTGGCACTTTTTGATCTAAGAAGTTAAACGGATAGTTTACATAAAATTATAATTCTGCCATTTACTCATCCTCAAACGGTTCAAACCTGTATGCCTTTCTTAAATGCTGGTCCACATCCACTTTCATTGTATGGAAAGAGCAGCTTGGACATTCAGCAAAACGTCTCCTTTTGTGTGTTTTTCACAAAAACATCAGTCAAACTGGTTTGGAACGACATGAGGCTGAGTAAATGACAAAATTTGAATTTTTAGGTGAATTATTATTTCTTTGCAATAACAAATTAAGTACAAATGAGGTCAGATCTAGATCATTTTTGAGATTTGTCTATGTCCACCGGGAGAACCAATCAGCTGAAGGATGTAGGGGAACACAAGGTTCTTCTCTAATGTTTTTGCACAGATCCATATCTGCGTGAACTTGTATTCTGTTTCTCTCTGAAGTTCTGGATGCGTCTTAAATCACGTCTGATACATCCAGGTTTCTGTCCTGCCCTATTTCTCCTCCTTTCTCTCCCTCCCTTCCCAACCTCACTGTTGCACTACATGTAAATAACTGTTTGCCGCTAACCGAGACTGATGACGTTTGCACGTTTGCATATGTACATTTCATGAACACATTAACTATGTATTTGATAAAGTCGATCTCTAAAGGAAAAAAATATTTGTGATAACGGTAATATGTTCCATTCCAGTGTGCATGAAATCAGGTTGTGTGTACCTTATTTTGGGCTCTGTGTTAATCTACGTTCTTGCGTGTCATCGGTGATGCAGTATGTCTCCTTTTTGGTTTTCTAGGGTAATTTGACACCACTTTGTAATTGCAAGTAACCCTTTTTTAAATTAATTTTTTAACTTATTTATGTGGACAGAGTAATGACTACTGAGAATTTCTGACACCCAGCGAGAAGTCTGCTATACAAACACCTGTCTTTCATGTGCATACGAATTCAAATGTGGTGTAAACGTTTTCCCCTTTCTTGCATTACAATATGTAACAGTACTATGTATAAATAAAACGTATCAACCGGTGGTAGCTTTACTTTTTTTTGTCTCGCAAATTTAAAAAGACAAATTTACCAATCAAAGCACTTTATTGCACCATATTTTGTGAACGTAGGCCAAAGCAGGCTTCTATAAAAGTGTAATTTAATACTTTTAATCATGTGTACAAAACAGAATTTCAAACACACCTGCACCATACAAAATAAATGTAGTTTTTTGTCTTTTTTTCTCTAACCAACAATATTTACATAAACCATGCAGACTCTCTCACGTAAGTCCAGATTTCCAACAAAAGAGGGAAATAACTTCACAGGTTGAAAGTTATGTGCACATTTTTTTCTTTTCAGAATGGGGAAACATTTCCGCTTGTATGGGAATGGCAACACTAAAGCTTCCGGGGCCGGTTTCATAAAACAAGTTTACCAAATAAGCCAGGTTTATTTCAGTTATTCAGACTTATTGCCTGTTGATTTGGTTCAAAATAAGTCTGACTAACTGAAATAAGCCTGGCTTATTTGGTAAACTTGTTTTATGAAACAGGCCCCCGAACAGGTTAAGACTTCTTTCCTTCATTTTTTTAAAAACAGACAAGAAAAAAAGAGAACATTGCATCGTCATTCTCTGAATAAGTGTAAACTCAGTTCCCATACACAGTATTGACGTCTAAGACACCAATTCAATCCAAAGTAAAATAAAAGGTTGTGATAAATAAACCAAGACCTCAATGATCAGAGGGTGCTGATATCTGACTGCAGTGGATCTCCACGCCTGCGGTATGTATTATCAATCGCCGAGGCAGGATGTGGAAAAGAAAGGAAATCCTGAATAGGCCTACTCCGCTTTGTCATGGCGATTTAACGGATTGCCAGCGCTATGAAAAGGAGTTCAGAAAACACGTCCCTGCTAATGCAGCTGGCACAATGAAGAATGATGGCACGCTTTTTCTCTCTTCGCTATTGTTGCATTATTATAGCCAGTCGGTCATGTTTCATGCTTTGCCCATATTGCATGTGCCAACAATATGCCGGCATTTATTTAGCATGTATTTCCCACATAAACCGATTAAAAACAAGAGCTTAATCCATTTCACGTGAGCTGATAGGGGTTGAAAGTAAACTGAGGCATTAACGTAAATGCTGTCTTATGAAAATAACAAAATCTGTGTTAGTCCGTTGAATTCAAATTCAAACGCTCACGAACAGTATCTGTGATGTTTGAGCGATAAACAAAAACGCACTAGTGTGAAAGCCTGTGTCAATAAATAATGATGCAATCACAGAAAAACGATACAAAACACGTTCAAAATTAAATCCAAACAAATAAAAAAGAACGTAACACATTGCGGTGCAGATTTGAGTCATAAAAGCAAATGTAAACAAAATTCCAGGCACATTTTTAGGGTTCGTTTTTTAGTTTCAATTCGCAAAACAAGCATTTGTTCCGCGTGTTTGACATCGTCTCGGGAGTCCTATGAGTTCGTTTTTAACCGTTCGTTCGGTCAGTTGATTCGCTCTACAACAGACACCATGCAACTGGGAAGTACTGCATTAGAATGTTTCACTGGTGATCTTATTTTATATATATATATATTTTTGTATATATATTTGCATGTATATTTATATTTTTACATAGACTTGATGTGATACTACTCACTCAAGATGATACAATGTTTTATATCAGCAATATTATTTAATGAGGAAAACATTTCCAAATGTCTTCGCTCACATATTCTAAAAAGAGCAAAATAAATAAGAACTATTATCTGTACATAATTACACAATATCAACCGACTTTGTGTTCACCTTCAGCTTTGTACAATGATATTAAACATGGAGGAATCGAAAAAGCAGGGGACGTTTTTTTCTTCCTGCTGTTCGAGAACATTTACAAAGGTTGAAAAACTAAACCGACAAGTTGCTTAAGGACGTACGAATGTAACAAGTTGTCGTTGTACCTTTTTTTAAATGAACGGACAGAAATGGCGTCCAGGGTGTCTGATATCACGTCTACTTTCAACAAGTTACTCCAAATCATTGGGAAACCTAAAACGCACATTTCGCCACAGTATGCAGATATTTAAAAATACCCTTCGCTCATGTAGGGTGGAATAAAAATGAATTATGTCGCAACACTTTATATGAAAACAAAGCGACGCGTGTACACAAGCAGAAGCAGAGGCGATTCTTCTTCCCTTCAGGAGACCGAATCCTTCTGCCAATCTGTTTGGCTTTGTTATCAGTCAAAGTTTCTCCCAGTAAGTGTCCGTTCACGGAAGATCGCCCAACCGGTCATGTGCAGTCGGCAAACCACACGCACGCAAACATCCACGCGTACACTCATGCTACATGTTATATGCCACATAAATGGGGTCCAGCTGATCGGCTAGAAAGCCGTCTCGCAGGTGCATCCTCTGTTTCTCTCCGCGAGAGTTGATGGGAATGACGCCAATGTCCACCACCACCACCACGCCCACGATCAGGTAGTGCTCCTCCAGGACCGAGTTGGTCACCAAAGGAACCAGGTCCAAAGCTTCCTGTTCTGAACCTTCCAGCTCCACGACCACCACCAGCAGGTTGGTCCAGGGAAACACCGCACTGAAACAAACAGATCGGTTCATTTCAAACATGTCCGTTCACACTGACAGTGATTAGTAGCAGCAAAGTGACAGGAAATCAATTATATTCAATGACAACTGATCATTTGAGAGGACAAATATATCTTAACCAATCAGAACACAGGTGATGTTTAAAATACAACTGCTGATTAGATTTCACTGATACAATGCCTTGTAATTCCTGATGGTGGCAACTGATAAGAAGTTTTATGAATTAAATTGGATTAAAAAAATAATACATTTAAATGTCTTGTATGTTTTAAATTGCTCTTTAATCTAAAAAGTGAAATGTATTAAATTTACTTTAAAAATATTCATTTAAATGTCTTAATCTTTAACAATCTAAAAAATAATATACATTTTTAAAACTGTAAATTGTAATGTGACGGCCAAGTTTACTTGTAGAATTTAAAATGATTAATTTATTTATGAGTATTTTATTTAATGTATTTCGGCATAATAGCATTAATAGTTTACCTATTAATATAAAAAAGTACATTGTTTTATTTTATTAATTTAGACAAAATAGTATACATTTTAAGATCCAAATAAATTAATTTGATTGTAGTTTTATTTTTAATTTATATAGACAGAAAAGTATAAACAAACAGTACACATTTTAATAATCAAAATTAAATTGAATTTAGTTTGAACTATTTTATGACAAAATATTATAATTGGTATACAATTTAATATAAAAAAATAATTTAGAGAGAATAGTATGGATAATATAAATGTTAATATAACAATAATTAGTTTGTCATATTTTATTTGTTTTATTTAGATAAAATAGTATGAATATACATTATAATAAACATTATAATAATAAATTAAAGTTTTCATATTTTTTTATTTTAGATGAAATAGTACAGCTAATATACATTTTAGTATCAAAATAAATAATATATATATATTTTTTTACATTTTGACATTTTAGTATTATGTGGTTAGGTTTTTTTTCATTTATTTAGATAAAATTAGATAACTTTGAATATCAAAATACATTTCACTGATGCTCTTGACGACTAATGACATTTTCAAAAACTAATTCCAACACTCCTGAGTAAATACAATTATATTTCAGAGTGAACATGACCAAAATAACACTAGAGAAAAATGCATATGCATACTGTACAAAACAAATGTGCAGATATACAGCAATCACAACAATCTGCATGTGCCAGTTTTGATTAACAACTTTCTTTTGAAAAACTTGTAAAAAATGTATTATTTTGAGATTTTATTTTATTATTATTGTGAGAATTAAAATATTTTACAAAGTAGGCTTTATCTAATATCTACTTAATTAACAAATGAACTTAAGATATTAAATAAAGCGACAGATTTACTGAATATTAAATATTCAGTAAATATTAAATATTTCATATTAAAATCGCAGGTCAGAAATCACAATTTTATTTGTTTTGTTGGTATTCTACCAACAAACACTTTGAAAAGTAAAAATAAAAAAAGTTTTTACTTGAAAGTTTTACACAATTAACATTAATTAAGGTTAGGGTTTAAAGTAAATATTCTCAGGATGATATTTTAAATACTTGAGAACAAAAACATATTACCTTTATAATATCACACTTAATATTTCTCACAATGTTTGAAAAATATAACATATCACAAAGAAATATGAATGAATTCAACAAGAAAATAGTTTATATGTCATAATTATGTAGCACTTCCTCTAATTGGATAATTTTCTTTATTTGATAAAAGCACACAAACCAAACGATAAGATCATTAATAAGAAATGTATGCTAAGTCTGGCAGCTTTACATTATGTAACACAACAACATAAAGAAAAGAAAACACCCTGTATTATATGATAAATCATATCATTTACAGCAATATTGTATCAGACATTATTCACTCTACGCTCCAAATATAACCAGCAACACTGTTCAAAGAAAAACCTGTGTTTTCCAATCACAGCTCACTGAACAGCTCTACATTTCACTTTTGATTATACCCTGTATAATTTATTATGTGACAAATAAAGAAACCTTGAACCTTGAACTCATTTCCATTTCATTATTTTGCATAGTTCTCCACTTTGATTTCTCTTAATTAAATGTGACCTTGGACCACAAAACTAGTCTTAAGTCTCTGGGGTATATTTTTAGCAATAGCCAAAAATACATTGCATGGGTCAAAATTATCGATTTTTTTTTTATGCCAAAAATCATTAAGATATTAAGTAAAGATCATGGTTCCATGAGGATATTTTGTACATTTCTTGAAGTAAATATACCAAAACTTCAGCTTTCAGATGATATATAAATCTCAATTTCGAAATAAATGACACTTAAGACCACTTGTTTTGTGGTCCAGGGTCACAAATCTCTCACCTGTCGTGTCGGAGAGCTCTCATGTCCACATACACAGTAGTCGGGTCTGGTCCTGACGTCCCCTGAAACACATATCATGAAGCCATTAATCATGAGATACACACTAATGCAGTTTATACTGCAGAGAACTAGCTACGAGTGATTTCTCTAGCAGAGGGGAAGAACTGGTCAATTTCCTCCGAGTCAACCAACTTCAGCGGTTAACTAGTTAGTAGCAGAGCCTAGAGATCACAGACTGAAAATGGTGAAAAATGTTTGAGGGAAAAAAAGGCGAGACAAGCAGCAAACAAAAACAGAAACAACCTAAAATTGAAACCACCCCCTGAAAGGCGCACGGTTATAAATGATGCCTTGAACGGAGGCGTTTTAGAGAGCAGAGTGAAGAATGGTTTATGAAGGCGGGATGACAAATGTGTGGGTGTTTATGAAGCAGAGAAAAAGACGGCCGCAGATGAAAGCTGACAGACCCTTTCAAAGATCTGAATGTTTGCTTGCGGTGAAAGCGCCCCAGTATTGCAGATCTTTCACCACTGGGTGGACAACAGAGCGTTTACCGGCTGCTTTATAAACTTAGGTCTGCCTTAAGGCTCTTTCAGACTCTTATCAGGGCTTCAGTGCTCCTCTCAACACAAGCGTAATACGCTGCTTTGACCTACACATGAGAAGTGCAGCAGATAGTGTCAGAGATGGTTCACTATGTACCTGGAACATTGGGCTGGTCTGACAGCAACGAGTTGATATAATATTTAATGTTATTTAAAAGGTTCAAATGAGAATAGTTGAAAATGTTGTAAATGAGACTTACAAAGGTCTGCTTAATAATTTTCAGTTTTGTAATTAAATCAACAGTTTTTTTAAAAACGGAAGAATATGTGAAAGTACAGTTTTTTGGGGGGTAAAAAGTGTCCCATTGCTGGGGCTAAAGGCACAATAATTGACATGATAATAAATATCTGACTTTTTAATTTGCTGTCATTCAGTTCAGTAGTTATTGTCGACACTTTGCAAGGTCAGCAACAAACAAGACTAACTGTCTGAGCACGTCACATTACAGCGTTTGAACACATCGCTCCTTAAGAGTTTGCTGCATTTGAAGATCGTCGATGTGAGTAATGTGAAATGGCCTTTCTGGAACAATACAACTGAGAAATGAACAGACAGAATACAAACAACTGCTGCTTTTGAGTACAAGCTACAAATGAACACTCTTTGATCAAATGAACGCAATTATTTTTCATGACTGATCATTACTGCACTTGCAATGACTGTTCATTATGAGGCACTTCGATGCCCCAACTCCATCAGAAAGACAAAATATCTCGAATAGAGTGCTGCAGTGATGATGGATTTTGGTAGGCCAACACAGACGTTAGTATCACCCTGGTCCCTTGACAAAACCCCAATAGGACTTTTCCAATGGATCATTGCAGAAAATAAGCTCTGTGAACAACAAAGGTTTGATTCTTACAAATTTTCTTCATCATGATAATTTTCACAAATAAAAACGACTTATGAATTTTGAAGATAAACACATTCACCAGAAGTAAAAATCTAAATGTAGGCTATAAACAAACTACACAATGGTCGCCTCACTTACATCACAACTATTAAGCTTCTCTTTCCGTCTTTATTTAAATATTTTCCTTTAAATGTTGAATTAGAATAGTTTGAAAGAGAGCTATTTCATCTATTTGGCAAATCCCTTTCTTGGTGTGAAGACGTTTCAAGGGATAGTTCAACCAAAAATGAACATTCTGTCATTAATTACTCACCTTGTGTCATTCCAAACCTGTAAGACATCTTCATTCATCTTCGGAAAACTAATGAAGATATTTTTTATGAAATCCGAGAGCTTTCTGACTCTCCATAGACAGCAACACAACTGACACGTTCAAGGTCCAGAAAGGTAGTAAAGACATCGATAAAACAGAATTTTCATTTTTGAGTGAACTATCCCTTTAATGTCCCAGACAATCTTCATAGTCCCATTTAGCCACTTCTTAGCAACTGCCTTTTTCAAGAAAAGTCAAAAGTTTTAAAAAGCTGCTTTTTAATGTGTTTTATGTCAGAATAAAATGTGCAAATATCTTGGGCTCGTGTAAGCCTCAGACTTAATTTCAGGTCTTTTAACCATCGACTTTGAGACAATAAAACCTGAAGTGATAAAAAAAATGCTTGTTTTCAGGTTTTGTCCTACAAAAACAAGTCATTCCTCCAGCACTCTATTATATGTAGTTCACAAACAGAAACAGGCCAGCAGAGGTCTCCCTGTGTTTGAAGCGCAACAATCGGCTCTGTCGACAAGACACGGTCCTTAGAGACGCATTTCAGATCACTGACTCACACAGTGCTGGAGTCTGTGATATTTCATGTGTAGGCACTCGTGTTCTGAACAAAGCCCCTTGTGTTTGTGATGTCACGGCAAAACAATGTGGCGGACGAGGGAGGGGGAAGCACGATTACACCTAATGGCCGTGATTATAGAGCTCTACGCTACAGGAACACTACTAATGACTGCAGCTGCACAGTAACACGCAACTCTTAACCCCAGCGTAAATCCAGGTGAGCGGCAATCTCATATGGAGAGGGTTGGATCTCTGAGGTAAGATCAAACCGACGGCATCTTTCAAAACTGAGTCCAAGAAAGCAGCTCATTAGGTCAGCCATTAGTCTGATCAATTAGTCACACTGATTTGGATGGATCCAGCCATGGATACATTAGCAAAAGCCACACACCACAAGGATCAAAAGCCGATCAGCTGAGGGGTAAAAAAGCTAAAGTCGGACCCCATTCCACACCCAGTGCCAGATCGAGCGGGGGAGCGTTTGGACTTCCCTACCTGATCCGCAAGATTCCCGAGCCTGTGGGGCTACAACAGCCAGTGAGCAGATGAGAGACAGGGAGAGAGAGAGTGAGGAAAGAGGAATACGGGGTGAAGATTTATGGACGTGACAAGTGACAAAGAAAAGGAATAAATATGTAATATTCAAAAGAAGGAAATGAGAGCCATGTGGGACAAAAGAACAAAAAACAACATGCAGAGTGTCAAAATAATAAGTGAAGATATTATTGATAGATATTAATTTCCCGACCCACACAGAATCTTATATGTAAATATAATATTTACAGTTTTATATATATATTAAAAACAATTTATATATATATACACACACACACATATATATGAGTGATCACGATAATATATATATATTAATATTCACATTTTAATTTTAACTAAAATAAATTTGAATTATTTTTCTTAGCAGCTGTCACCAAGCCTGTTATTATAATAATTATATTTATATCATAATGAGATTATATCTATATTATAATTGGATTATACAATTGTCAACATTTGAAGTGGATCAAAAAATGTCATCAAAGTTGTCCAAAGACAACAACGCATTTTGGTTTTAGATTTTTATAATTATATATTATATAATAATATTGTATGATTTAATTAATTTTGACTTTAGTTTGAACTCAAAGTTTCTAATTTTTTGCCTGTGGGGGTTTTCAGAGTATTTTATGATTTAATGGTCATTAGACTCCTAGGTGTAAAATCATTTTCTCTAGTATGTAACCATAGAAACATCTGTAGTATGACTGAGTGGTGTGGTGCTTTTTCCCTGGTAACAAAAATTCTTCACGAAAGCGGGTGGGTGGAAGTTATAACTGCTCTTATTCTGAATCAAACTATCAGTCTTGTGTTAAAAGGTTTATTTCATGACAAAGTCCATCTGATTGTACATCATCCCACTTAATGCATAGATACTTACCAAATAAATAAATGAATGGGCATGAAATTGGGCATGTGTATTATATTTTACACTGTACTATTCAAACATTTGGGGTCAGTAGGGTTTTTAATGTTTTTGCTCACCAAGGCTGCATTTATTTGATCAAAAATACAGTAAAAATAGCAGTATTGAATGAGCATATAAATCATATACCAGCATTATATCATCAACTGGCCACTCTACTCAGCAGCAGCTTTGGAAAACCCCATATCAGTTGACAAGTACTATTTTTGACATGTGTTCTACATATATGTTTACTTCAGCGGTGACCTGATTTTACCTCCACAACCTCAGGATATCCAATAATGCTGCATTACTCTCACTCGGAACGCAAACTAAAGGCACAGCGAAATCCTCTGGCAAAGCCTGAACACTAATCCCGGCTGCAGTTGGCTTGCTAAAACAACGCTGGGATTGGGATTACGGCCTCGTGTTTTCTGGCCAGCACTAGATTAACTGCTGACACACTCACTAACCTGCAGGCAGATGGCCAGGTTCACTCTACACCCGAAGGAAGTGCTGACGGCTCGCGGGTGCAGGCCCAGGTCTTTAAAGAGCTTGGAGAAGGACTGGGTGAGGGCTATCCTGGGCCTCTCCTCAGAGACAACCACACACGTCCTCACGCGGGACAGGTCAAGTCCACGGGACTTAGGGACAGAGAGAGAGCAAATGAGGCATCACCCTTTACATCTGGTCAAGAGTAACTAAAACATTTAGTGCCATTAAAAAATATATATTTAACTAATAGCATTTTTAAAAACATAATACATAAATACAAAAGCATTAATAATTATTATGTTTTATCAATAATAATACAGTAAAATATATTTAATATTAATATATTTTATTTTTTAAATGTAATCATTTTCAACGATTCATTCCCACCAGCTGACGTCAGTCACCAAGGCCGTCTTAATTACATTATATTAATATAACTATATATCCTGAATCATAATCATACCAAAAATGCCTTTTGACCAAATATAATACTCAAGAGAGAAATAATGTAGCATAGGACTGACAGTACATTTCAGGACTGGACTGGAGCGTGGATGTTATGCTACTATAAAATTATTGGTTGATATTATTTTCCCAGCCCACACAGTGTTGTTGATATCAGCTAATAATTCAGTGAAAAGTATCATTTACATATTATTTATAAAAATATTACATAATATTTTAATTATGTATTTATTATTATAATTATTTATAAATATATTACATTGTATTTTAATGATTTATATATTATTATAATTAATATATAATTTTAAGTATGTAAATATTACATAGAATAACATGCACTAAAAGTAAATAGTCAGTTTATACATAATATTCATTATAATGTTTTTCTTTAAGCTCCTTTTAAAGAAGAGCTGAAGGAGCTGAAAAGACAAAGTCTGGTTAAAAGATTTTTTTTTTACAGTTCTACCTCATTATATCAAAAAATGTCAAATTTTTCGTCCTCGTTGATCGTTGTGATTTTAATAAACTGTACTCGGCTCCAGAATGCAGTTAGTAACTATGGCGATCTCAATGACTAAATCAGAGTAAATAAAACAAGATTTTACAAGACAGGCTCGCCAGGAGGCATGGACGGCCTTTCCTTCACTAACTCAGAACAGACGTTAATTACACAGTCACACCTGAACACAGAACACACACACGCAAGACCACCAACAATCACCTTCTGTCACTGCCGCAAATATAACATGAAATCTAACCAAAAATGGCTGGAAGGAAAGGAAGCGAATGATTGACACTTTAGAGAATCTGGTACCTTGAGGGATTCTGTCTGCAGGCCCAAGCCCTTGGTGCAGAGCTCCATGACGGAGTACGAACAGAACGTGTCTCTGACCCGAAACTGACTGACAGCCATTAGCCACAGAGCGGGGTTCACCTCCAGCTCGGACGGGGGAATCAAGATGGACTGATGCCCTGAATACACACTTCATCCAGTGGGAAGAGACAGAAGAAAACACAACGTTACCACCACACAACGCCTGCCCACCCTGACAAATAAGACACATTGGGAGAACAACACATCAGTCAAGCGAGACAGGAGCTGAGCACACACTTTACGCTAGAGGAGACACAGCACAGCATAAAAACACACACTCGTGTGAGCGCAGCACAAAACCAAGATTTTTCAAGGAAGCAGTTCAATACTTGTGCGGCTCGCCTGCACGAGTAAGTCTTGTAAAAATAAATGTTGCATGCTCAGAGACAAGTTGGAAGATATTTAAATAAGATATAATAAAATAGGAAAAAACTGAATAAGTGCAAACTAAAATAACATGCAATATGCCAACTAAATATGTTTCATGCATCGTATTTTTAGTTCTATTTTATTCTCAGAATTAGTTTTTACTGTTTATATTATACTATATTTGTTTATTTTTCCTGTAAAACACTTGAGTATAAGTGTAATAGTTCTCCATAAATATGTAAAAATAAATTTATAAAGTTTATTTAAATTCAAAATAATGTAAACTGCTGTTCAAAATTTGAGATCATTAAGATTTTTTTCTCTTATGCTCATCGAGGCTGTACTTATTTGATCAAAAATACAGAAAAACGCTGTCATTTTGTGAAATACTATTTTCATATACTTTAAAATATAATTTTTTTCTGTGATGCAATGCTGAATTTTCAGCATCATTACTTCAGTGTTACATGATCCTTCAGAAATCATTCTAATATGCTGATTTACTATCTATATTGGAAACAGTTATGCTGCTTAATATTTTTTGGAACCTGTGATACTTTTTTCAGGATTCTTTGATGAATAAAATGTTTAAAATAACAGCATTAATATAAAATAGAATTTACGATCACTTTTTATCCATTTAACACATCCTTGCTGAATAAAAGTATTTATTACATTCACAAAAAAGAAAGAAAAATAAATATGGGGTACTGACCCCAAACTTTTGAACAATGGTGTATATTATAACACAAAATATCTATTTTGAATAAATGCTGTCCTTTTTATTATTTTATTTATAAAAGAATCCTGAAAAAGAATGTTATATTAAATTGCAATAATATTTCACAAAATTACAGGGTTTCTTCAGCATTTTTGATCAAATAAATACAGCCTTGATGAGCATAAGAAACTAGAAAAATATTTGTATGATTTATTTTGTGCAATGGCTTGTCCCACAGACTTTTGTTTTAACTGTAAAAACAATTATTGCTTATTTTTACAAACTGAGGAATGGAAATTATTTTCTTAGGAAACAGAGCTAAACTTGTACTGAACCCTAAACATTCCTTTAAAAAGACAAATCAACAAAACTGTGGACACGATGTGAATGAGTTCATAAAGATGCATTGTTTCCTGTTGAAATCTTGTTTTTCCATGTTTGGCGTGACCAGGCCTCTAACCTGCTCTATTAGGATGATTGTGAATGCGTCCGGCGACGTCTCTCACCTGCAGAGGCACCAGAGGACGAAGCCGAGGCCACAGTACGGATCCAGGCAGATAGCCACCTCACGAGAAGGATACAACTCACACTGAAGCTTTATAGAGCGGCAGAAGGCACTGGTGGCTGTGTGGGACATCTGAGAAGATACATACAAAACAGAATAAATTAAAATACATTTATGATAAATACAGTCAACTAAAACCATAATATGTCATACAACTGTGCTTTATTCATAATGAGACAATGAGTTATTTTGTGGGCTGCCATGTGGAAATGCTAGCAAATATAAGTGTCTAGGGTTGAACAGGACTTCTGAAGGAATGAACAGATCAATTATTGGTCAAAAGAACAGAAGAACTACACAATACTGGGTGGTCTCCGCAAACACTCATGGCTCCTATGACATAATAGCAGCTGCCTGTTTAAAACCAGGTTTTCATCTCTAAACAATAAAGAAGAAAAGATCCTCAGTGCATATGACACCTGATCTCCCCAGCGGCTAACTAAGAGGTCTTTATGTCTGTGAGATGAGTTTTCAAACGTTTTCTTCCTGTTTTTTTGTGTTGGGGAAATAAAGAGCAGGGGTTTCTTATTTCACACAACAGGGGATGATTAATACTCACCTTTACTCCTGCAAGCATCCCGGTAGTGGAGACGCTGAAGTCCAAGTAAGCCAGCGTGTCTGGATTGGAGGGTTTGTAGAGCTGAGGGGGCTTCTTCTTTGGCAGATCATCTGGAAAACATGTTAGATAATAAATTAATGTTCATTTAGACATTAAGAAGCTATCTGACCTTTGACCTACTCTCACCTGTGTCCAGAACAGGAGGCCACATCCTGACGTCCACTGCGGCAGACGCCTCCTTTGACTTCAGGAGCTTGGAAATGACCTGTGAGGTCATCACACAAGCCGATCGGCTCACCTAAACACAAATTCATACATTAGCGGCCATTTCTTTTTCAAATCAAACAATATAAGGAAGGATTTCAGGTCAACACCCACTTCCACAATCATTTTCACAGTGGGCAGGGTGGTGGCGATGTTCTGTGGGTGTGGGGGTCGCACTGTAATGGGTACACAGCCAGCATACAGGCATCCGTAAAAGGCAGCAATCAAATCAATACCTGTAAATTAAAAATGTGTATATGAGTAGATTTGAACTTTTCATCCTAGATTACTGGTCTTAAATTATCAGCTAAGATAATTTCATTGGGACTCTTACGCATCAAGTATATTTAAAGGGACAGCTGAACAGTTGACGTTAGCCATTGACTTCCATGGTATGAAAGAAAAATATTATGGAAGTAAATGGCTACCATCAACTGTTTGGTTACCAACATTCTTTACAATATCTTCTTTTGATACTCATACAGGTTTAAAACAACCTGAGGGTGAATAAGTGGCAGAATTTATATTTTTGGGTGAACTATGCCTTTAAATTATGTCTGTCCATTATATCTGGTGTCGTAAACGTAGACATATTTACTGCATTAAACTGTTTAACCTTTCACCTGATGCCACATAATATGATACCCCGAGTATTAAAATATGAATATAGTGGGACTGATCAAAGATTTAGAGTTGTAGATGTGCAGCTGATGGTGTCGTACCAGGCGGGTACACCAGCGCAACGTGATCACCGTCCTGCAGGTGGCCTCGCTCCATCAACATGGCTGCTATCTTCTCCGCCCTCTTATGCAACTGAAGACACGTCAGTGAGCTCAGGACGGTTCCCTACGTTCACACACAAACACGTCACTTTCATCACAGTGCTCAGTTCAGGATGAGTTATCACAACTTTTCTATGGAGGGCATGTGGTGTTCAAAATAGCCTGCGTCTGCGATGATAAATGACTATATTTAATATATTAAAAACGTTTCCCTCGAAAAACCAGGGCAACATCATTTATGAAACCAATTCCTGCTCCCTGGAAGAGGGAAACGGTGCAGAAACGAAAGAAGACATTTCTTTGTAGGACCACACTTGAAAACAAGTTTAATGTTTAGCTGACACCTTCTTAACCCAGAATACAAGTGTACTCTTTAATTAAAACAGAAGAAAGATACTCATACAGGTTTGTATCTTAAAAAGTAATTTTGTTGTATAAAAATAAATCTAATATATACTTAAAAAATGCAATATATATATATCAACTGCATCCCATAATAACAGATGTTTCTTGAGCACAAAATCAGCATTTTAGAATGATATCTGAAAGATCATGTGACACTGAATAATGGAGTAATGATGCTGAAAATTCAGCTGCGCATAATAGGAATAAATGTAATTATAAAATGTATTACAATAGAAAGTAGTTATTTTAAATTGTAATTATATTTCACAATATTACTGTTTTCACTTTATTTTTCATCAAATAAATGCATATTTGGTGAGCAGACTTTTTTCAAAAAAAAAAAAAATCTTACTGACGCCAAACTTTTAAACGGTAATGTATGCATATATACATTTGATATTTTATTAATTCATTTAAAATTAAATATATAGAATAAAATACACATCATACCCTTGAGCTGAGGAGGGTGAAGAGCACATGATCTGGGGTGGTCTGGGCTCTCCACTGCAGCACCTCAGACAGGAAGAGGAACTATGGGTGGAAAAAGTCAGAGATGATTATTACAAAATCCGATATATTTAAGTATTTAATGGAGATTATATAATATTCCCAAAGTGCCATATTATTATTCATAAGTTGAATCAGAAAATGTTAATACACAGATTGTTTTAATTGGTTGCATATGAGTAGGTGGGTGTTAAACAAGCCTGATTCAATCTATAGTTTTGCCAAATGCAATATTATAAAAGTAACATGACATTTAAAGAGTAACTGTTAAGCACAGGATGCTTTTTTGCAATTAGCAAGACCTGTTAAAGTCATTAGCAAGCGGCGCTGGTGTTATCTGAAGGTTGGAAGTGAATGCAGTCATGTGTTACCTCATCTCCCAGAGTTATTCTCACATCGGATCGCATTCCTCCTCTTAGAAGAATGAAAGAAAACTATTTCCATTCACTCAACGGGCCTGATTTTCATAGGAATGAATGGATGAAAGCAATGAAAAAAACAACACAAGCTCGGGGGTGTAAAAATGGAAAACAGTCATGTCGGCTGTGTTTTTTTGAGCAGCGCAGATGGCGAAGGTAACATTTGTCGGTGTCAGACAGCGCATACCCATGCAGGGCTTGAAGGGTGTGAAGGAATGAGAGAAAGAGAGAGGATGAGGAAGGCATGCAAGAGACAGCAGCCAACAACTGTTGCAGCACTGTATGTGTGTGTGTGTGCATTTTTAGGTCTGTGCACATTTTGTTTGAAAGTGTGTGAGCATATTTGGTTTGTGTGTGCGGCCAACAGTTGTGTGTGTGTGTTAAGGTTACGGTGTGGAGCACAGCAGACATGCTGACGGAATAATGGCTGCCATCTTTCAGCCTGAAAGGGCAGCGTAATGGATTGTATTTGCATTGAGGTGGTTGACTGACAGCACAACAAAACCAAAGACATCAACTCAACACTAACAGCACAAAAAACAACCAAACCATCCCTCCCAAACAGAGCCCAGCGTGCAATAATAGTTCTAATGGAGTACTTTACATTTTCCGCAAAATCCTAACTTTCAAGTGGCAAAAAGAGAACGTTTTAGAAGCACAAAATTGTCAAGTTCGGGTTCGGTGACAATGTTTTAAAAGTTTCCCAGAATGCTCTCGGATATCAAACGACCCTGGCTGAGAGAAAAAGGTCTGACAAGCTGTCAGGGGTCAGTTCCTCCACCACAAATCTAGTTGGGACAATTACTGCGTGCCACACAATGGGTCCAAAATTAACACTCGGTGGGCGCCAAATGTGTGTAATAAGTTGGCCGGTAACTTTATAAGGGACTGCAACATGTGTAAGTCGAATTGAGAGATTGATTATCTGACTCTCGCTGATGTAAGTGACACAAGAGATTCAAATCCACACCGGCTGCTAAAGAAAAACATCTGTTGTGACTCACTCATAGTCAAGCAACTTGGAAAATGTACTATCAGAGGTTTAATTAAGAGGCCTAAAATTATCCATGTGGCAATGCATGTGGAACATTCCTAACATTAAGCCACCAAAATGAAAACACAGCGAAGAAAATCACAATCTGTCTACACGTTCATATGACAGCTACAGAATTAATCATCTCATATCTCATGCTGACAAAATGCAACAAACAACTATTTTAAAAAATTAAGCAAGAAAAAATTGAATGTTAAAGTTTTTAGAAGTATTTACAAGAAATAAAACCTATGTATGTACTACTGTGTGTGTGTGTGTGTGTGTGTGTGTGTGTGTGTGTGTACATATATATAATGTATGTATATGATTAAAAACAAATATTCAACAAAAATAAAACTTCAAATAAAAATAAAAATACAACAATTTTAAAGAATATTGTATATATATACAATATACATATATAACTACATATATTTATTAAAAAACAAAGAGCAAAATACAGTTTCTTAACTTAAATATTCTCAATCACTGCATTTTTTCTCAGTTTTGGACCCGTGTGCTACATATCTTCTGAGAGCAATTATAAAACACCCTAAAGCAGCTTATATGTCTCACCATCAGTTATTTAAATGTACTGAAACACTGGTTTTAAGGTTAAATATGTGCTATTTTTGTGTCTATTCTTGGCTGGATGGGACTCCGTTTGCTGGAGGTGAGGAATGAATGAGAGGGAAGGGAGAATGAATGATGGATGAAAATCGAGGCCCCATGTTACCACACACACACCTTTCTTGCCTGATCATTGTCTTCAATCTGGCCCAGATCTCTGCCGCTGGCCTGAGCGATCCTCTTCCCCGAGACCAGGTTTCCCACCATCACAGAGGCGGGTCCAATCTCTGCAGGAGCCAGCAGAGGAAGATCATCACAAACAAACAGACGACAACCCACCCACAGCTTTTCTAACAGTTCTAATTTTGTACAACATCCGAGGTGACCTTGCCGCAGACAGACCTGGCTGTTTCTGTCTGGGTTTGGGCAGGTTGGTGACGCAGGTGTGAGGGCACATTAGGACGTTACAGGGATGCAGGGAGCCTTCCAAAAACAGCTGTTTGGTCTCCGACAGGTGGATCCCTCCCAGAGGAGTTTTGGGAAGGGTGTTAGCGGGCACCAATGCCAAGCAAAACACCCCGACGTTGTGGATGCTGTCTATCGCCTGCAGAAAGAGACGTATTGTATTGTCAGGTGAGGTTTAAAAATAGAGATCTCAAGGAGCCGAGAAGAGGCTGCCAGCTGAGATCTGATGCAGCCGCTGACCTTTACCGATGCCTCAGGGAGAACCAAATTACCAAACGGGAATTCAGGAAGTGGAAGGAAAAAATACCATATTTGCAAGATTAATGACCTACAACAAAAGAGTGGAATGGAACAGTCTGGGTGTGTGGAAATGAAGGCCAGCCTGCGTGCCTGAGTGCATCCTGTTATTTTTACATGCCGGTAAAGACTCGTAAAGTGCTGACAGAAAGTATGCAGGTCAGCAGTAGCGAGATCTCTAATTTAGTTTGGATGGTGACTCCCGTCAGACAGGAAGGGAATAGCGATTCGCCTTTGCCTTAATCGATCGGCAAGGGTGGGTATAAAAAGGACAAATACCTGCAGCACACGACTCATCCACTGGAAGCTGTCCTCCTCTGTGGAGTCCGGCCGCTGCTCGGCTATGACCACAATTCTCTCGTCATGCAGGACCGTCACAGAAAATACAGCTATCCTGAAGATAGAGATAAAGAAAAGAGATTCAGAGCCTCAAGATTCAGCTCCAGACCAACACGTAAAACATCTCAAACCGTGAACTTCCCCTCATAGTGACTGGGATACATTGAACATTATTATTAATATTATGAATAATTCAATTAATAATAATAATGAAATCATTGTTTTAGTTAATAATTACATATATTCATTTAGCTGACTAATTATTAATTAACCATAATAATATTCAGAATTAGAATAATCAATAATTATAATGACTATATATACACACACACACACATTTATATATTTTTTAAAGATTAATATGATTTAAAAATGTAAATAAATATATATATATATATATATATATATAAATAACATTTATTATAACATTATAATACTAAATTAGAATTAATTGTAATAATTAAATTTATTACAAATATTTTACTTAATATTTGAAGTAAATTTTGTGGATTCATTCATAATAAACCAGTGTGCTAAAGTGCTATTTTAGTATCATTGATTTATTATAGTTTTAGAATTGGATATTTATTTTTTGTTTTCAATATACATTTTAATATATATTGTAGGCTGCTTGTAATATTATTGTGCTTTTGTCATTTTCATTAGGTTTTTATATCTATATAGTATTTTTGTTTGTTTTAGTTTTTTATTTATTTAGTTTTAGTTATTTTAGTACTTTAATTTAAACTAAACGAAAAAGAGAAATGTGGCCTTGGCAACAAGCCGTAATCAGTAATCAGTAAATCAGTAACAATCAAGTAATGAAAGTGTTTTTATAGTTTTAGTAAGCGATAAAAACCCTGCAGAGCTACATTAGATTATTACTATAACACTTTGGTTTAGCACACTGTGTAAAGGTCTAAGAAAACTGATAAACAAAACCCGAGGTAATCTCTCAGAGGCAACTAAAACAGACCAACTCTAGCACAACACACAGGAAACACGCTCTCGCCCCTGCCGCCTCAGCAGGTGCTGAATCCATTTAATTTGCACTCTGCATGTACACAGCAAACAAGCTCATGTGCTATATTTATCACCCGTTCTTTGATGACAGAAAATAATACGCTTTGTTTGTTTGTTTGTGTTCTCACCTGCCCCTGTACACAAACTTCATAGGCTCCACTGCCAGCGCTGTTGCGACGATATCATCAGCGTTGTGTCTCCGTCCGCTCACCACCATCAGCCCATCCATCTTTCCAGAGACAAACACCAGCCCACCCGGGCCTATGAAGCCCAGCAGGCCAGTCCGAGTGAAGGGGTACTCGCTGATAGGAGCCCCAGAACTGGTCATGGGGAAAACCTGACAGCAAAACAAAAGCCAAACTTTAAGAGAAATCTATACATTTGTGAATTAAATACTGTATGAAAATGCAGAAATTCCCTCTATAATCTTTGCTATGGAGTCACTTCTCATCCATTAAATATTACGGTGAAATGTTCGTTGATTGGTTGACAATTTAAGATTAAACTTCTAGAATTAATGTAACTCAACAGATTTAGACTTCATCAATAACAGAAATCTAGAACAATTTGCTAAAAATGCCCAAGATTCGCTGTACGTCTCTGTATTTTATTCAGAGGCTAGTGAAAATAATAATAGTAATATCTCAAAATTGTGACTATCTCTCATTAATTGCAACATTTTATCTCACAAACGCAAATTTTTATCTCACAATTGTGACGTCATTTCTGACAATAGCCAACAACTGTGACTTAATCTCTCACAACTGCAACTTTGTTTCTCATAATTGCTACAACTGCAACTTTATATCCCACAATTGCAATATTTTATCAGAAAATTGCAACCTAATATCTCACTAGTCGCAAATTTCTCGTTTCTCAAAATTATTATATTTTATCTCACAATTTTCAACTTGATATCTTACTGCTTTTCAGCTTGATAACTGGCACTTCATATCTCATAGTATGACTTTATACCGTATCTCACATTAAATTTTTTGGAAACTTAATCCTGTTTTATTGTTTTACTTTAGGTGAAAACAGACATCAGATATCAGACTCTGTGTCAACTGGCCTTGAGAAAATGCCCTATCCATTATTTCAGAGCAATTTAACAAACAAGCCAAGGAAAAGACTTTGATCGGAGCACTTTAGCATCTGTTCGAGCAGAGGTCTGGGGATTCTGGGTAGGAGAATCCGCCTAACTACAGCCAAACCGATCTCGCTCTGATAGGACACAAACCTCAAAGGTGTTTTTTGTCATGCCCGAGAGCCCATAATATGACATTCCCGTGGCGATGGAACACACACACAGCTCTCCAATCTCATCTGTTCGGCACAGCTGAGGAACTCCCTCTGGTTTGACCACACACATCAGAGCTGCACATACACAACATCAGTAAACATATTACACACTTTATGAAGCAGTAAATACAGCACACGGAGAGAGTTCTTTCCTTTGATTGCATTAACACTAAACACCCAACAATATACACAAAGCCACATTTTAGACTTTCTCAGAACCAGTCGTGTATGTACATATGTGTACCTCCTGGCATCACAGTGCCCACATCCTGTACGGTGAGTACGGAGAGACGCTCTTCGGAGTCCACTCTGATGACACCGTGGCTCAGACCCTGCATAGAAAGCACTCCTCGACCCGGCGGCTGGTTACTGTCATCCGTAGGCCTAAAATGTGAAATAAAATACCAGATTGCAGCAATATATGGAATTATTTCACAGTGACTCTTATGCACTGTAAACCTGAAGAAGAAGGTGATCGGTCCAACTAATTTTGATGTAGAAGAAGCTGATTGGTTCAACTAGATCTGATGGATAAGACTAAACCCTGCCCACACATCCAGTAATATCCTCTAATGTCCATATAATGTCCTCACATTGACTCCAATGTAAGGTAAGGCTTAGAAAGAAGCTGATTGGTCCAACTAGTTCTGATGAAGAAGTTGATTGGTTCAACCAGATCTGATGGACAGCACTAAGCCCCACCCACACACAATGTCCTCTAAAAGACCCGTATGAGCTAACAGAGATTCTGGCAAGGTACAGCAGGCTTCATTTGAGCGAAATACATAAAACAGGGTGTGCCGATGAAGTATACTGGAAATAATAGCTCTGTTCCAAAACTAGTGTGCTGCCTTGCTGTCTGCACAATGCATGGGGAGCTGCCTTTTAAGGAACATTACAAGAAACTGATGTGGAAATCAGTTTGTTCCAACAGCATTTAATTGACCATTTAATTTTTTTATATTTAACAAAACCGAATGTATATTTGTAGTTGACCAATCCTGCAAAGCATATTGGGTGACTGCACAATGCATTTTTGGGGGAATTTTAGAAGGTGGCATAATTTTTTTTTCTAACAGCCATTGTGTTGAGTGTGTACATACTGTTTGATGCTTTAAAATGCGGTCTAGGTAGGCAGCTCGTTAAGTTTTGGAACAGAGCAGAAGTGCAGAAATGTTGGACCATCTAGAGCTGAAATGAGAATGAGATACAATGAGGAAGGAAATTATTACCAGAGCGAGAAATATTCTCTGAACCACATGGGCCAAAGCAAATGTGTGCGAAGGGTGAAAAATGAGGTAACAATTAGTTTGCACTGTAAATCCACAAATGACGATGACGTAACTTCTATGATGACAGAAACAGCAGAATTACGTATCGCCGGTCGCCTTTGAATCAGCTTTCCCCCCTGACTTCACTAGAAAGTGATGTTTTCATCTGTGACACCAGGCGCTGTTATTAGCTTTCAATTCATTTCACTTTTTGTTCAAATTCATACAAGCTGTTCTCATCCTCAAATTTGTCATGACAGAGAGAAGGTCTGTAAAAACGTCCAGCGATGGAGTTAATCCTGCGGAATGAAAACCATATGCTCTGCGTTCTGTCACGAGTTTGATTCGGTCACAAAGCAAAGATGTCAGGGCTATTCAAGGCTGTAATTGTGGAGGCAGCCTAAAAAAAACATTATTTTCTTGTAAATGGTTTTGGAAAATTGCATTGAAGACATACACAGGCTTCGGTAAAACTCTCTCTCGATGAAACATCAACTTCAATCTGTCTGACCAACAGAAAAATGCTTTGTGTCCATTTTTCCCCTCTTTTTAGAGGCTTGTGAAACTCGTAAAAGCAGGACAGAAAGATCTAAATGTTCTGGATGGAAAAGTGAGAGTTAATAAATACGAGCTGATGTAACAGGGTGAGAGAATGGTCAATGTGTCAGCACTCTTCCCACCTCCTGATGGCCACGGTGAGGGCTTCAGCTGAGCTGGCACATGGACAGATGACCTCAGGCCGCAGACCTTTACTCTGGAAGACATTGAGGAACGCATCACATGATGAGATGGACCCTGCAGAGAATGAGAGAGAGAGCATTATGTACTGTGAAGCTTGTCTTTTATGACATTTAAAACAGTATTCTAACTCTGTAGGGTACAATGGGAACAGAGTTCTTGAAGTGACAGTTAACTAAAAAAATCCAGTTTACAGGAGCCATATTGTATAATTTTTTTCCCCCCCTGAAGACTACTTTTGCTAGTTTGAGCTTTCTTGAAACAAATAAATAATAATAAAATTAAACAGGCTGTTTTTGCTACTGTACCTTTAAGATTTCTATATGTAAATTACTTCTATTGTGATCGTTCACACTTTAGTCTCATGATGGGCCAAATATCAGAATAGATTTGAACATGTAAATCTGTGTATTCTAATATCATATTTCACTCTAAAAACAAAATAAAAAAGGAAATTATAAAATAACAAAGAAAATCAAGTTCAAATTTATATGACAATTAAATGTACTGCATTGTGAATTTTTTTTCAATGAAATACAATTTTCTCAAAAAATATAATTATTGTGATAAATACATTTAAGAAATTACAAATTTAATTATCATTAAAGTAGTGAAAATGTATTTTTATTTAAAATCAATGCTAAATTCAGTACAACAAATCTTATTTCTATACATTATAATTGAAATTATACAAAAATATTATATAATTGATTATGCATTGTATTAAGTATATTTTTCAGTAGCTACTGATAAAATATTATCAGTTCATTCCCACATATATTTTCTTTCTTTTTTTTCTAAACATCTAAGGTTTTTCCCCTCTGAAGCACTTCCTTTTTTTATGTGTTTTTGGACTAGAAAGAGATCCTTGCATTAAAAATGTTCAGCCATACAGCACATCAATAACATGTTTCCCCTCATACAACCCTTTAAAACTGTTTTGTTCCTGAATATTCCATCAGACACACATTCACTGTATCTTACTGGCATTTGCATTGGCATTTGGATGAAATAGGCAGTAGAAGGAATTCCTTTGTCCTTTGTGTACTATGTATCTGTATACGTAAGGAAATGGCTTCTGGGCATCATCTATCCCTGACTCATCTCTTCTCTGAGTTATAATCCCAAAGGCCAAATATAAGTGTATGCACATTCATATTAGACACTTATGAATGATGCTATTAGCTTGTTCGCCAGGTTGCTGGGTGTGTAAATAGCTGCTTAACGTTCAGCTTTTTTTTGTCAGAAGAATATTTTAAGAAACACACAGGTGCGAGAGGAAAGAAAGGGAAAGGCAGAGTTAAAACACTAGCTGAACTCACATGGGTTGGATCCGTCGGCCACCACCAGCATGCGCAGGGAGCTCAGGTTGACGTCTCGCTGATCTCGGTGAGCGACCAGAGCCCAGTGCATATCCCTTGACTTGACACAAGCTACTTTAGCTGCACACAAACACACAGAACTAGAAATATCACAAGAATGGCCATATTGGACACATCCAAAATCATATCAAATTGCACTGTCACTTACATATGATTAATTCATGAAACATAAGCAGAACGAATTCCTGAGTAAATCTTTCATAAAGCTATCATAATGTAAAGGGTCCCAGTGAGTATTTACAAATGATTTATACAGAACGTTGCCCTGTTTATAGTTCATGAAAAACTAAGACTCAAAGTCTGTTTACATCAAGTTCAAATTTTAGGCACAAAAATATATTTAAATCAAAACAATGCATACACATGGATTTCATTAAGAGAGTTGAAAATACTGTAGCATATTAGTTGTTATTAATATAATATTGTTAATGTTTTAATACATTTCATTATATATTTTTGGTTAATATTTTCTTATAAATATTACATTTTGTGTTACTTTGTTACATTGGAAAGCTAGGTTGATTTTCTTTAATGACGAAACAAAAAAACATAACTATTATTAAAATAAATATGATTTAGTTTTGTGTCATGTAGTCAAATACATGGTGAGAAAAATTGCACAAAAATACTACATGCTTCTATTTGATCATACTGACTGGACTTAGTAATTGGACAAGTTTTGAATGCAAAAACAAATTGGGGAATATTATATATTTTTTACATTGTTTAATCATATCTGACTTGGTGTAAATAGTTTAGCAAAAAAAGTGTAGACACTGACAGTTTAAACACTGACAGACAGACCTTTATATTGACACACTTTCTGAATCCAGGACAGAGGGTTAACCTTCATCAGGGAGTACGGGATGCTGATTACATGCATCATGTTCATGACACTCTGGGGAAGCAGGAAGTGAGATATTAACACCCTGAATGTGGAACACATGATCTTATGTTTACATTTGTCTTTTTCAGGAGCATGACTTACAGTTAGGATGCCGTGCCACAAACCCACATCCTTTTTAAAGTCCAATACATTCACTATGATTTCAGCTGAAAGACAAAGAGAGAAGACAGATTTACTACATGATTGTCTGAGAACCCTGGTCTGAGCTAGAGTTATAATGCTGTGTGTGTGTGTGTGTGTGTGTGTGTGTGTTGGACTCACCCTCTGTGTATCCACAAGACTGCGTTAGGGCCTGGCAGTGTGTAAGAAGTGCGATCCGTGTCACCGTCACACCCAAAACACTCCCATCTTTACAGGTCTTATACTGGAAATCAATAAACACAAGAGTGTCATAAATGTCAATCATTAACACAAATATGAATACATCAAATCTCTTAACAAACACGTTTCATAATGCTTAACGGACTACTGTAGAGATGCATCTCAAAATGACTGGCGATGTCCAGGGCATATTTAAACTTAAAATAAAAATATCAAAATAAGGAATAATATTTTTCATAATGAAGGCAATTTTTTTGGATCATTAAATAGTTTGACATTTTCACAACAATTTTCATCATCATAAAGCCTCCAGACACTTAACCTTTGAGGTTTTTATTCATTAGATTATCATTATTCTAATACATTATTAAATTGCTAAATTACAGTAGTACAATGTTTATTTTAATTAAAATCAGCAAAAATAGTGGAAATACAAGAAATACTACTATATATAAATACTTTACAATTTAAGCAATGTAATTTAATTTATTGTGAAATTGTATTTATTAATAATATATATATATATATATATATATTTTTTTTCATATTTAATAATCGAAAAATAGATGTACAAAAATAATAAATGGGGGAAATCAGATTTTCCGAATAATATATATATATATATATATATATATATATATTATTTTTATTTTACTAATACAATATAAAAATTAGATTTTTTTGCTTTCCAGCAATAGTAATAATGGTAAAATGTTTTACTGGATAATATTTCTTTTTAATGTACTGTACTTTTTCATACTCCATAATTACAGTAAAAACTAGCTTTTATGGGTTTAACAGTAACGAGAATGATATTTGAGAGGAAAATATCATGATAAAAATCAACAATGCCAATGGTCCTAAAAAGGCTATATCTTCTTTAAATAAAATATAAATTCTTATTTGTTATCTCCTTTGCTTCTAGTCGTGATATATTTTCTTTGGAACATGTTCTTCATACTGTCCTGAAATGAGTACAGTATAAAGGAAAGCAAACAGTGGACATCTGACACCCGACCACTTTGCACAGACTCTCAGATTTCTGGGATCTGGTGAAGAATATTGAGACAGCTCACTCAAAACTGATCCAATAACACGAGACCAGCCCCACTCTATCAACCAGCATCTCCTCCTACAAGAGTCCCGATTCACAATTAAACAAACATTAATCATTTATCATCCATTATCCAGTGACTCTCTAATGGAAGCAGCTGTGCCCAGCATGCTGATAGGAAATATTGATTTCTGTGGCTCGAGACATAGAATATCTACTAATCAGATATCATAAAACAATTCAAGTGGCTGGTGGGGTGCAGCACATGGAAAACAATCCCAGACTGATGGTTTCCATTTCAAGAGAATCTTTGTATGTATGGCCAGTAAAATGATTTGAATAAGCTGATATTTCCATAACGGTCATAATTCTATGGGTTTGCTCACCTCTATGTAGGCGGTGTCGTTATTTGCATCTTTGATGTGAGGGAACCAATCACGTGGCGGCTTGGACAGGTGTTTGGATTCTGTGACGAACCATAGCAGCTTCGGCCATCCTGATGAGTGGGTGGGACCAAACAGAGAGAAAACATGAATATTCATACAATTCTATTAATATTCATGCAGCTTGATGATTCAACCATGACTATCATTATCATTATTAGTGGTGATTATCGTTCAAAAGAATGATAGTGAGTGATTAGTGTGACTGGCTAAATGACTATGTGCGTCGACTCGGGATGAGAGTAAGTCCATCTTTTCTCCGTCTCGGGCTAAATGACTATCCTCTCGGGACTTCTTAATCATTACAACAATATCAGACTCATTACTTCTTTGTTTTCTATTTATACCCTCTCTTGTCTTACTGCGGCTCAGACAGGGCAAAAAAACGCTGACTGCTAGCAGTCTGGCTAAGATCACACGCATGATACGGCCCATCATGCTAGATTTTATTCTGAAAAACAAAAGTCTGCCTACGTGACGCCAGACATCACTTACATAAAGTTGTGTATGAATGGACTGACCTTTGAACTGTGGTATTTCGCCAGTGGGTCCTTTCGGAAGGCCTTTGTGGCAGGCATCACTGGTCAGAGCTACAGTAACGCCACAACTGCCCAGGAGAAAGCCAATCTGTTGACTTCCTGCATCCTAATACACACACACACACACAGAAACAGGCTAAGACCAGCTAACATCCATCATCAGTACAGCAGTAAAATACACTGCAGGGGAGGTGACGGCCTACTTATTACAGACAGCACATTGAGGAATGATGTTTACCCGTAATACTGCGGTGTGCTTGAATATCTCTTTTATGTTTGATGGTGGAGTTTTAAAATCACCTCCACCTGACACATGTCCATATCACCTTTTTTACATAGTAAAATATCAAAAAATACCTTGCAACAAAATGCACCATGGTTTTTGGACATGACCTTACAAAATGCACAATGGTGATACCATGGTAAAAAGAAAAAATGGATACAATCACTAAGGTAGTTTGAAATATACCATGGTAAAACACAGAGTTCCCCAACAAAACGTAATGCTACCATTGTTTTTTTGGATGTACTTGAAGTGTGATTTCAGGATTTGGTTTTCAGTGCCATGGTACTACTAAGCCTGGTGTTATGACAATATTTTAAGTACCTTGAAGTATCATGTAAATACAATTCAGTACTATGCTATATAAAAGTTTTTTGTACTGAAATGCATGGTACTCCATAATGCATGTTTTAAAAACATTGTAAAATTACGGTACTCTTCGGTACTTTTAAATCAGTGTACCCTCACACAAAGAATTCAGAATTACCATAGTACCACTATGCTTGTGTGTTATCATAGTACTACATGTTAATATCATACTAAATCAATTTTTAAGAGTACAATAAAGGAGTACAGTTTCATGCAACAACACATAAAAAACATGGTAGTAGCATTGAACTTTTTTGTAAGTCTGGTAGCATGGTAATGCCATACCTCAAATACCATTCTAATCACTAAAAAACAAAACTACCACGATGTTACCATATTTTCTGCTTATGTAACATGGTACTGTCATGATATTGTGCAAAGTACCTATAAATACCATGCACATACTACTGTATGTAAATATGGTAATCATTTAATATCATGTACTGGTGATCCTCTAGCTCAAACAGTGACACATGCCATGCCAAAGTTATGGGTTCAATTCCCAGGGAATGCTTGAAATTGCATATTTTGAATACATTGTAAGGGGCTCTTTATAAAAGCGGCTGCCAAAAACAGAACCATAGACATGAATCTACATCAAATTACCATGATATTATCACTGGACACAATCAAATCAAAGATCATGATTCTTGCACAGTACTCTTCTGTAAGACTTATGCTGTGCTATAGTTAAAAAATGCAGAAAAACACAGCTGATTTTGCACTGGACAGAAGTTTATTGGTTTCCGAAGTGCACTGCATGCAGAGGAAGCCAGAGAGTGTTCTGCCAGTTTCCAGGTCCTTTCCTGGAATTTTTGGACGGACGAGGGATCAGACTGACTCTTGCCAAAGCTGCTCTCCTCCTTTACTTCGACCACTAAAATTCAACATACACTATATTGCCAAAAGTATTTGGTCACCCCTTCTAATGAAAGGTTTGACTACTTTAGTCATTTCCACGAGTACAAATCTTAAAGTTTAAGCATATAATGATATTCATTGTGTGCTTCTAATTGTATAGCAACAGTTTGGACATGACCCTTTTCTATTCTAGCATGACAGTGTCTCTGTGTATAAGACAAGGATCAGAGAGAAATGATGATTCAGTCAGTGTGGAAGAACTTGACTGGTCTGCAGAAAGACAAGTCCTGATCCCAGCTGAACACCTCTGGTGTGACTTTAAATGCAGACCTTGAGCCAAAAATTAATCACCAAACACCAATGACTTGTATCTATGGGTACCGTCATTTCATACACTTCAAAACTGTTGCAACAGAGGTGAAAATACAATTTTTAAGTACGTGAATTGTGTTTCCATCTTTGTTGCCAGTTTGCCTTTTTCTCTTCTAAAGAAGGGGGTGTCCCAGTACTTTTGTCCATATAACGAATGTACAAAACTTGTTATGGTGTCAAAAATCGAGACGTGAAGGCTTGAAAACGTGACAGTCATTCATGGTGGTATATTTAGAGTCTCACCTTTCGGGTAAGTGGCACTTCGATGGGTACGGGCACCACCTCTGCCAGCAGGCAGCCGTAAAAGGCGACCATAAAGGCGGCGGGATCGTTGTTGGGGAACACAAGAGCCACCTGCTCGTGAAACGATAAGAGAGGAAAGGTGTCAGACTTTAAACACAAGCGTATGCTAATCTGACAGGGACATGGTTTAAAACCGAGGCATGTGGCAGGAAATGCCACTCTGTCATTAAAGGAATGCTCTGGGTTTAAAACAAGTTATGCTCTATGTTCAGCATCTGCAGCATGTTGGCGATTACCACAATCATTTTGGCTCATCCCTCAGAATTTAAAAGCAGACAAAATTGCATTTACTGCATGGAAGGTGCAAAGCATTCTGAAGGTTTAAATGTAGAAACATGCAGTTTTGAGTTTTAAAGTGATAGTACACCCACAAATGTAAATCCTGTCATTATTGACTTTTTCATTCCAAAACTATATGACTTTTGTGCTTCTGTGGAAGACAAAAGAAGATATTTTGAAGAATGCTGGTAACTAAAAAATGTTCAATGGGTCAATGGGAACCGAAATGGTTTGGTTAAGAAATGCACACAGGTTTGGAATGAAAAAGTCAATGATGACAGGATTTACATTTTTAGGTGCACTATTGTTTTAGGTTGCGAAGCTATCTAAATCATCCATTATTTTACACAATAAAAGTGTATGCATGCAAATTTAATTTTTCATAAATACTCTTAACACTGTTTAATCAGTTTAAAAATTAACTAGTTAATTTTGAATAAATATGCATTTTAACACTCATTCCTTTCCTTACAGACTTCCATTCTGAGTGCATTACTGTATACCAAATTATTCTCAGTGGTAATCGACAGCATGTGGAGGTTAACTGGTATTGATCATTTCTCTAATGAGGTGCTTTACTGAAGTGGTCTGGCTCTAAGAAGTTCTGTCACACTCACCCGGTCTCCAGGTCGGACCATAGGTTCCTGCTTGGTGCCTAGTTTGTGGAGGATGTTGTACGCTACTTTGATGCTCCGAGACCAAAGCTTGCCTGTGCAAAAGGAAGTTCATGCTAAATAACTGTACTTAAGGGGTCAATTCACCAAACGTGCCCTACAGTTATCAAATGTCATTGTGTATTCAAATATTAATTAAAGAGTTTGTATTTATTTGATGTTTTTTTGGTTTTTGAAAGACATCTCTTTTCCTCATCAAGGCAGAATTTACTTGACCAAAAACACAGTAAAAACAACAATATTGTGAAATATTAATACAATTATTAAAATATAAAAACAACAGTTTTATATTTTAATATACATAAAAAATTAGAATTTATTCCTGTAATGGCAAAGCTGAATTTTCAGCCGTCTTTACTCCAGTCTTTAGTGCCAAGTGATACTATGGTAATCAATATGCTGATTTGATGCTCTAGAAACATTTCTTATTATTATCAATGTTGAAAACAGCTGTGCTGCTAATTTATTTTTGCAGAAACTATTATACATTTTTAAATGAACTGTACATTCAAAAGAAAAGAAAAAAACTGATACATAAAAAAACATTCTAACTGGCCACAAACATTTTGAACAGTTGTATAGTTTACACGATCAAGTTTGACATGAAAGGCTAATTGCTGTTGCGTCTCATAACCAAACATTCTTCCAGTCTGAATATGAGGAAGTGCAAACGAGATTGAGACACTGAAGATTTTCAGTGAATAATGAATTTAGCTGCCTTTTCTTCCTCACACAAAGCTATAATGTGCCTTGAGAAGACTTTAAAACAGATATGAGTCGTGTGGCAAATTTTTTGTTGAATATTTTTCTACATTTAGAAAACTGTAAGCATGAAAACTGCAAGCAAGAAAAATAAAAAAGTGAACAGATTCCATAGACTGAAAGGCAAGCGAAGGACAAACATGGAACTGGGAGCAAACGACTTGAAGTTTAAGCATCTGGAAGAGTCACACACAGGGTGTTTCAGCAGGTCCTGCTGAATTTCTGACCAGCCGTTATCAGGATTTAACTCATGGCTATGAAACCCCACTGAAAGCAAAACGGTGCAGAGATAGCGATATTGCTCTGCGCCTGCGTTCTGTGGAAATTTAATTACTCTTTTGATTTGGGCGAGGTTTTTAACGAGCTGAGAAGGAGGGTGATAGTCCCTGGTGGATTCTAGGGGAGGGTTTGTATGCCACACAAACAGCCATTGCCATTCATTTTCTGCCTCACACTGCAGACCGAGGCAATGGAGGTTGTCTTTTAGTCGGGGCTTTAAGCGTCTTCATGAGTCTATACGTGCGTGTGTGTGTGTGTGTGTGTGTGAAGATGAAGAAGTCATTAAGCTCAGGTGGCTTGATGATCATTTTCAGTTTTTAGAAAAAAGAAAAGATGGAACACCAATCCATTACAGACACACACACTGCAATCCTTTCCTCACACTCTCACCCGTGATGTACTGCTGGCAGGTTCCTCATAGAGTAAAATCAGCTGAGATCCTCTCTCTCTCTCTCTCACACACACACACACACACACACACACACACACACACACACACACACACACACACACACACACACAAAACAAGCTCTATATTGATCTCCCTCTCATGACTGAGCATATATAAACAAGGAGACAAGGTTATTTCTGTTAGCATAAGATGAACACAAGTATATCAGTATATTCGGTGGCCCCAAAAATATTTGGACACTTTTGTCACACTTTAAAACACCAACGCATTAATACAAAATATTTAAACAAGTGGCATCTGCAAACAAATTATGCTTTTCTGTACCCAACTTCACTTTTAATTTGAAACTACCCTTTTTTTTTAATGTGTGTGAAATTAAATTAAATATTTTTTTAAACATGTCATGTATTAATCATGACTTTAGTTTCTAAATAGTTTTCATCTTAATGCAAAACAATATTTTATATTATTTGAAATTGTATAACTGTCCTTTTGAGAATTTTTTGACTTGTAATGTGTTTGTGCTATTTCTTTTAAATAAACAGATGCTACTTGGTTTGAAAAATACTAAAATTATATTTTAGTTATGCTAAAATATAATAATAAAACAACATACAATATAGTAATATAATAATAAAAATAAGACATTTATAAATTACGCATGACTTAAGTGTCCAAATATTTTTGGGGTCACCATATCAGCCTACGTGGTCTGTATTATATAGTATAAGAGAGAAAATATATTATTCTGTTCCAGTAAGGATGTATGCGGATGTTGGGTCATTATATGTATGGCTGTAGTTGAATAAGGTTATTTTACCATAAGTAAGGATGTAGAGGGGTTTGCCGTTGGTGTCCATGGTGGTCAGGCAAGGTGCTTTGGGCGAGATGGTCCCCCAGCGTTGCAGTGCAGCTTCTAAAGATGGTGGCCAATTAGTGACCACTCCTAGCGGATCCCCTCGAATGGCGACCATCTGAGAGCCCTCCGGCCGTGGCAGATTGGGGTCAGGCTGCTGGACTGAAAACAGAAGAGGCAAAACATGGTCATTCAGGGAGCCAAATAAATTGTTGCTTTTGTTGAACTAGTTCGTTCAATGAACCGTAAACTGTTGAATCACTGGTTAATTTGAATCATCACTCATCACTGCTGTTTTTGTGGTTGAGAGTCTGACATATTTAATTAAATGCAGACCACTTAGTTGATTCTATTGATTGATTGATCGAAGATCAGAAGAAAAGATTCAAAAGAATGATTTGTTTGCAAATCAGTTATTGTGTATGTTTCTATTTGTTTGTTTATAAGAAAAGCTACAAAAAAACTATTATGCTGAGACAAACACTTACCTTCTAGGAGCTCTTCAAAATCCACACACACACACAAAGCCTGAAAAACTAATATTATCATTCATACATGAATCAAATTTCCTGAATCTACACACAAACACACACACACACACACACACACACACACACACACACACACACACACACACACACACATGCACGCACACACGCACGCACGCACGCACACACACACACACACACGCACACACACACACACACACACACACACACACACACACACACACACACACACACACGCACACACACACACACACACACACACACACACACACACACACACACACACACACACAGGCTGTCTGGGTTTAAAGGACTGGCCATAAAACGATTAGATAGATGGCTAAATGTGCACAATGAAGATGTTCATCTCCCCACTGTTGTGTTTACTTCTGTATCCAACACCTCAATTTTCATCTTAACCCAAACAAATCGATTTTACAAACATTATTGATGAATGCCTCTGACAGATGCAGTCAAATGCGGCCTTCAGGGGCGTCCCCAAGAGATTAAACTAAAGAGTAATAATATAAGAGTGGGATCAATGCCCTCAATCACAGCTTCATAACAGAGGATCCATCAGAGCAGATTTCAGACTGTTTCTATCATCTCTAAGGCTTACATACAACTTACAACTACACCAACCATTATAACACATACATATATAAAGTGTCAGTAATTTGATAACATACAAGCATAAATTTAGTATTGTTTACATACTATAATAATAATAATAATAATTTGTTACATTTATATAGCGCTTTTCTAGGCACTCAAAGTCTTTATAGACTTATTGAATTTGTGTTCATTTTTATATTTTAGTTTTTAATCATTTTGTTGTGTGATTTTAAATACATACTGTAATTGTATTTTATAAGTAAAGCATTACACATTTGAATGTTTTGCGTATTATGAACTAACAATAAACAATACTTTTTGCAGCATTTATACCAGCTACCACCATTGTGTCCTTAACCCCAGGTTGCTGCAGGGGGACTATATGAAAGTTGCTCTGAATAAAACCATCTGCCAAAATAAATAAAGTTATGGTGAAATAGAAGTGCTAGATGGGCTGTCAAAATGATTGAAAAAGAAAGTGGTTCATGTAGATCTTTCAAAACTCATTGTGAATTTTAAAATGAAAACATCATTACTGTCTCTAAAACATCACTCCTTTTCTTTCACACATATTTCTTGTGCCCTCACCATCTCCGGTCTCCATGAGTTCGGCGTTGCCATATTTGGGTGTGGTCCGGGGTACGGTGGACACATGTGGCCTCTCCACCTTAACGGGATGTTCGGAGGTGTAGGTGGTGACGTCCGGAGGGGCTGAGTGATTCTCTGGGTTTGGGAAGATGAGGAGGAATCAAAATGCAGAATGAGAAACTCCAGCTCCTGTAGTTTTGAGGAATGGGAAGCTGGTGTATATCTGGTCAAAATGGGTTATTCACTGTCTCATATATTGACCAAAAAATTATCAACTTGAACCAGCAATAAACCAGTTAAAACTGATCTGTTGCAGCTGATGACCAAATTGGACCAGCTTCAAACCAGTTACCATGTTCCAGAAAATGTATGGCTGGTTCATCAAGTTGGTCATTGGCTGATCCACCTACTGTATATTATACAGTGAATGACCAGCTTACCCAGCCAATGACCAACTTGAACACCCTATAAACCGACTGCTAACATTTTTTGCAGCTAATAACTAACTTGGACCAGTTTTAAACCACCTATCATGTTTCAAAAATTTACATCTGGTTCAAGTTGGTCTGATCAGTCTTTGTCAGGGGTAGGCAACGTTGGTCCTGGAGTGCCACTGTCCTGTAGAGTTTAGCTCTAACCCTAATCAAACACACCTGAATTCAGAATTACTAGGGCTACAGGCAGGTGAGGTTTTTTCAGGGTTGGAGCTAAACTCTACAGGACATCAGCACTCCAGGACTGACGTTACCTACCCCTGGCCTGGTCTATGTTATATAGAGCATAACTAGCTTGACCAACCAATGACCAATTGAACCACCTATAAACCAACTGGTGACTGGTTTGGTGCAGCTAATGACCAACTTGGACCAGCTTTAAACCAGCTATCATGTTCCAAAAATGTATAGCTGTTTCAAGTTGGTCATTGGCTGATCAATCTATATTAGACCGAGCATAACCAACTTGACCAACTAATGACCAATTGAACCACCTATAAGCCAATTGGTAACTGGTTTGTTGCAGACTGACCAATCTATATTATACAGCAAATAACCAGTCAATCTGAGTTAGCCATTGACCAGCCAATGACTAACTTGAAAACCTATTAGCAGCTAATGACCAACTTTAAACCAGCTAAAAATTGTCAATTAGACATTGGTTCATCAATCTATATTATACAGTAAGTATCCAGCATGACCTGCCATTGACTAACTTGAACCACTTATAAGCCAACTGTTGCAACTAATGACCAACTTGGACCAGCTTTAAACCAGCTATCACATTCAAAAATGTACATCTGGTTCATACCAACCATTGACTGACCAACCAATGACCAAATGGAACCGCCTATAAACCAACTGTTTACGATTAAAAGTAAGAGGGTTGGGGGCAGACAGGACGTTATTTTGAGCAAACCATGCACATGTCTCAGAGAAAGAGACGGATGGAATGCAAGAGACACAGAGGAAAGCTTTTTCATCCTTTCCTTAATTACAGTCCCTTTTACTTCCACTCGGTGAGTCTGCTGGGCTTCTCTCTCACCGTTCACCCTCCCCTTCCGATCATAAATTCTCAGCTGTCTGCGGCCTCGTTCTCATTCACCTCAGCTCGCTTTTGAAATGTCTCTTTCACATTCAGTGCCCTTGGCCACCACATATTACCATTATGATATCCCTACAGAGTTTGTGCGGTCTAACGTTTAAGTAAATAAATTTAATTTACCTTTTTTTGCACAATTTCAAACTGCAGATGTCAATGGGTGAGCCTTTCACTAAAAGCTCATAAAAGTTTCCTTCCATTATATTCCGTGCTCCAATCGAGCCATTCAGAGAGAAATAACCATCCGTGTGTAATTTCGACACCGGGAATGAGGAGAATGCCAATGAGGCGGTGTTAGTACTCCTCCACCATAAAACACCTAAAACGGCCCTAAAAGAAATGTTCACTGTGATCAAGGACGACACAGTTCGAGGCTTTTAGCTGCTTAGCTTTAGTTCAGCATAGATGGGTCTCAATGTAATAAAGTTTTACAGACCCTGAATTTGTATCTGACTGTTATGATACATTAATATCATAACTAGATTGGTGTATTTTCAGTAGAGAATCAGAGTTAATTTATAGCTATATTTCTCCATAAATCAGCTTGTTTCTGACTGACTTTATAAATAAATATATAAATATATAGTGTCATCATGTATAAATATAAATCGAAGTATTAGTCATATATCTGGGAGAGATAAGTCAAGCTGTCACTAGTTGCGACAGAATGAACGTGAGTGAGCGAGATGCCTCCTGCCTGAGGAATCGTGCCAAACACAGAAGGGGACTGTGATGGAGAATGTGATTAAGGAAGAGCACAATCTCTGGACTTCGCCCACCATCAGCACTACTTCTACTCTCTCTCCTCTCCTAAAGGACTGATGTGCCTACCAGTGTAGCTTTTTAAGTGAATCAAAAACATAAAATATTGCTAGTGAGGTCTTAATGCATCATTGCACACTGAGTCTGAAATTTTCATCCAAAGTTTTCGCACATTAAAAAATAAATACGACCTCATGTTGTGTCCATCACGTTTGGACACAAGCACAAGCACCAAAAAGCACCAAAAGTTGGTGAATAACCATGGTGTTGGTGTGCGTGACTGGCCAGCAAACTCACCAGACAACTCACCACTGCAAAAAATGCAGATAAGCTGAAGAACACTGTCAAAGAAACCTGGGCTTCATACCACCTCAGCAGTGCCACAAACTGATCACCTTCATGCCACGCTGGATTGAGGCAGTAATTAAAGCAAAAGGAGCCCCTACCAAGTATTGAGTACATATACAGTACATTAACATACTTTCCAGAAGGCCAACAATTCACTAAAAATGTTTTTTTTTTATTGGTCTTATGAAGTATTCTAATTTGTTGAGAGTGAATTGGTGGGCTTTTGTTAAATGTGAACCAAAATCCTCACAATTAAAAGAACCAAAGACTTAAACTACTTCAGTCTGTGTGCATTGAAGTTATTTAATAAACGAGTTTCACAATTTGAGTTGAATTACTGAAATAAATGAACTTTTCCATGACATTCTAATTTATTGAGATGCACCTGTATTCAACCTTCCTGCCTTGTATTCCACCTCGTCTCCTGCTTCATCACTAGCCTCCCTGCCTCGTCTCCTGCCTCATCATCAGTGATGAGTGTATGAGAAAACACCCAGCAGCTAGAGTGCTTACGTAACAGGCTGAAAATAACCCACATCCAAACTCTCTCCCTCTTTCACTCTCCTTTTCCTCTCTCTCTCTTCACCCCACCCCCCTGCTCTTCAGTGACACGGACACTAATGTGCTGGAAAAGGAGTTTCCTCAAAGCCCAGAGGTGCTCGTAGGAGGACAAATAAAAATGACGTCTTGCGTCACGTGAGAGAACCTGCTGGCAAATCTGCGTCACGGAGACAAGAAAACCCCAGGCAAAAACAATCCTTCTAGTCTGGAGGGATGGATAAGAAATATTAGAGTCAATTTTAACTTATCATTCTACTAATTGTAAACAGTTTTGATTCAATTACTGATCAAAACACAGCCTTATAAATAGAGTATTGTAAATTACATGAGCAGTTTATCAAAATACCAATATACATTACCGGTTTATCGTTTAGGGTCTGTAATTTTTTATATATATATTTGAAATATGTACACCAAGGCTGCATTTATTTGATAAAAAATACAGCAAAACCGTAATATTGTGAACGATTATTATATTTAAAATAACATATTTGAAAAGAAAGTTGCATATTAAAATGTATTACTGTGATGCAAAGCTGAATTTACTGAACTTTTGATTAAATGAATGCATCCTTTTTATGCATTACTTTCTTTAGACAAAAAAGTCTTACTGACCCCAAACCTTTGAATAGTTATCAGTATTGCCCTATGTTTCAATGTGAAAATAACTTCAACGGTTATACACTAGTTAAACAGTAAACATTTCAAATAACAATGCAATTTACAACATTTAAACAAATAATCATGCACGTTTAACAGATAAATACACAGATAGTGACATCACACTGAGTTAAAGCAATAGTGCACACAGAAAAGACAATTCTGCCATTATTCACTTACCCTCTTTCCTTTTTATTGGAAAAATAACTTAATTTCAGTCTGTTTCTCACATAAATGTATCACATGGCAATATTGTATAAGATTTGTATTTTGTACTGTTTACTTTTACAATGATTGTATGGCGCCCCTGGTCACCATAACTTTCATTCTATGGAAAAAAGCAGCTTGAACATTCTTTAAAATTTCTCATTTTGTTTTCCATGGAAGAAAGAAAGTCAGATTGGCTAAGAAAGACATAAAGGGTAAATTATGAGAAAGACATAAAGGGTAAATTATGACAGAATACATTTTTTTAAGTGAACTATTCTTAAAAAAACACAAGGTCAGGAAAGAACAAGAACGATAAGCACATAGAGACAAAGAATGGACATCTAAAAGCAGACCGAAAGCCTGAAAGCAGCATTTCACTCTTTATAATTTAATTAAAAACATATATAAAAACACAGAAGGTACGCAGTCACAACTAACAGATAGACCAAATCTCAAATACAACAGAACTGTTGTCAGAAAGTTCCTCTCACTTATTCATACATACACAGTAGAATTGACGTTTAGACAGATCAGGTCAAAATTTACAGCACATGACTCCAAACACAAACACACCGAGAGGCCTATCGTACCCCAGACTCCAGAGAGAACTACACGGAGGACAAAGAGACGTTCTAGATGATCGGATGATTGGGGGAAGTGTGTGTGTGCATTGGGGGGCAAATACTGACCCTCGGACTCCAAGGGCGGCGGCCAGAGAAGATCTGATCCAAACTCACAGGAGCGCCGCAGCGAGTTTCCATTCTCTGCTACGCCGAGCATAGTTTTCCTCTTCAACGAGAGGTGAGCGATCGACCCTGGATGGGGAAGGGAGGAAGGGGGAGAACCAGAACCTTAGAGCCGTCCGCTTCCTCGCTGACCGCAGGTATGGATGGGGCAAGAGGGACGGGGGCTGATGAGCCGAGCATGGACAGTGCCATGTTCCCAACAGAGTCCCGAGGACTCTGGATATCTTGCATGGAGGGGGAGGGTGGGGGGGCGGACGAGGTGGGAATGATTGAGCATTCCTAAAGGAGCACCACACTGCCATGTTTCTCCGAACGGTACGAGACAAATACGGGACATAAGCAACAACCTGGGAAGCACTGGTAGAACTTGTTCATGGCCCAATGTGTTTAAAAATTGTGTAAAAAAATGTCCCAAAGATCCTTGCTGTGTTACTAAATATGCACTAACAATGTTCTGAGAGCTCCGAACACGACTGAAACTCTTGAGGTTGGTTGTCTGCTTTTAGATGGTACCACAAGATTATCATGTGGGAGGACAAAAAGGAAGTGAGGGAGAGAATCGAAAGGCTCTTTTTACACGGTAATCACGAGTTCCCAATTTATTGCTGGAGGCGCCACTGAAAGCTCACCAATATTGTGTGTGTCATTGACCAATCAGAATATGTTATGTGTCATTATTCACCAGCCAATCAAACTTTGTTTAGTTTTTATGTTTTTTTGTCACTTTCAGAGTTGATGTGTCTAAAATTGCTCCCTGCCGCCCACACAACGTGAATGAGTAAAAGAATGAGCATTTTAAGACACAGCAAATGTCTGCCCACCAATCACATTTATTTCTATTCATGGTTAGCCTATTTTATGGAGAAACAAATGTCATTTTATTTTGTTATTTGGTTTCCTGCTGAACAAAAACAGCCTACATTAGTTTGCTGGTCTACATCTGGTCTTTTTAGATGGGTTTTCGGCACTTTTCAGCTGGTAAAACTAGCCAAACCAGCTAAGACCAGCTTGGCCAGTCTGGCAGACCAGGTAGATAAGATTAAAGACCGGTTCACACCTAGGACGATAACTGTAATGATAAAGGTTTAATCGCATTTTCCTGCATTCCAAAGTTCAAGCTTGGTGAACTCTGACCAGTGAATCCGCATCACGTGAAACCGTATGATCAACAGCAGATCGATACGTCACAGCATGACCTCGTAACTCAATTAAAAGAACATCAATTTAAAACTGTAGCACTGCAGGAAAGTGGAGTATATTTGTACATTTTAGATGTATTATAATTCATGTGTTGAATTTAAGTTTTTAAAAAGATGCTGCACAGCATCACGTCATGTCACGATCATTGCAGCATACGAGACAATCTTGCATGCTCAAAGTCTAGTAGTTAACGATAACGACCTAGAGGAACAATATCGTTGAAATCACTTTCAGAACGATTTTTTTCTAGCTGATGAACGATAGTAACATTGACAGCCAATCAGAATCTAGACAACATTAAATAGCTTGAGCGTTTAAATCGGGAGACGAGATTCAAGGCGTGTTTAGGTGAGAACACTATTATAGTTATCGTTCTTGGTGCGAATGAGCCTTAAAAAATATTTAGCTAGAAAGTGTAATTATCTACAACTTAGAAGCAATGTAGAATATAATTTACAGTAACCGCTTCATTCTGAGATGTTTTTACTTATTAGCATTGAGCTAAATCAGTAGCAAGCAACTTTTGTATGGAATAGCGCTTGTAAATCGTAAAACATTGCGCCTATAGTGCACCGTGTAAAATGCCTTTAAGAAGAAACAAAATGGTGGAAGGAAAAGAGGATAGAGTGATTCGAAACAGAGCAGGAAGGAGAGTCGATACAGGAAAGGGAAACCGAGATAGAACGATGAGACAAGCAAATCGTGAGGGGAAATAAAAAGGAATATGAAGGGAGAGAGGTAACAGGACAGTGTGAAAGAGATGAGTTCCTTTCTTCAGACATTAAACTGCTCCACAGGGCACTCCTACATAATATCATAGCTCTATTAAAACACCCTAGCTCATCACTTAGCCGCAGTCTACAACTTCAAGCCCTCTGGATACAGAGGGTTCGAGAGGTTTTTGAAAATGAGGCTTCTTTCTATGGCCTCTGAGTGGAGGAGGGGAAAGTAGCAGTTCAACTCTTTCCTCTTCCTGCTGCGTTCTCTGTTTACATTTAAAATCAGCTGGATGGATATATTTACCATCTGTGCAGCACTGGCTAGCCAGGACTACTTTAAACAGACACAATGGGGAGATGTTATTGGCTCTGTGTTGAATGAATGTTTACCTCAGGGCCCAACAACAAGGATATTTTCTTCTGGTGCGGTCAGACCAGTAGATCTGTACTTGCCCTGTCTATATTTGATTGTATATTATATTTAATGAAATATACTTACACTTTTTACTTTATTGGACATTATTGGGTACATAAGGAAATGATAGGTCATTAAAAGATTTTAGCAATAAATTATATTAGAATGATATAGAAATTATAGAAATACTTTTAACATATATATTTTTAACAGTAGGGTTTTATATGGGTCAGAAAGTAATGTATTTATATTTTTATTAAATGTGAAATTTTATACAAAATAAAAGTAAATAAATATTAAATATAAATAAACATTTAAAACAAATACCTAAAAAATATGTATTTAAATTATAATTAATTTTTTGTATTTAATATAATAATCTAAAATAATGATTGAATGTACAATTATTTATTTATATTTATGTAATAACTATAATCAATTAATCAATCAACCAACTATAATCAATTCTATAAATTCAACACACTTTTGCTGGAAAACAAATGCTTAAAGTGACATATGATTTAACTCATTATAACTGAAGCTGCTAAGACTATCACAAATAATTTGCACAACTTTGGTGACAAATCATTAGAATTCACAACAACATCTAAATGATTGTGTTTCATCATCTGGCCCAAAAACTGGTATTGGACCATACTTACTGTTGAACTGTGCACCTATCAGAGTCTACGGAAAAACGTTACTGAATACTTCCTCTTGACAGACACAATTTTAGAGGAGATTAGCAGAGAATAATGTTGATGACGGCTAGTGTGGTTCAACAACAGCACAGATATACGATAAGGAGCAATAGAAGGTGCGGACAGCACACATAGGCGAGGGAGGCGGGGTTTAGAAGCATGGCAGGAAGTGTGGGAGTGACTGGTTGAGGGATAGATATGGGGGTGGGGCTTGTTGAGGGGGGCGTTACCTGATTTTCCAACATGCGAATGAGCCAGGACGTCAGCCAGGCGCCCGGCGGCTCCGCTGCCCCCACTCTGTGTCGACGAAGAGGAGGAGGAGGTGGTGGAACCCTGGTGGATGGCCCGGCTGATCCAGTGCTCCATGCTGACACTGCCCTGGCTGGAGGTGGGGGTACCCTCACCCTGGCCGCCCTCCTCCTCCGACCCGGACGAGGTGTCTGTCAGGGGGGGCAGAGAGGAGAGGGGGGAGAGGCCTAGTGAGAGTCACTCAGACCCACTCAACACTCAGCCAAGAAGGTAGACAAGTGTGATTAAAGTCAACATGAAAAGGGATTTGCAACCCATTGAAAATATTCCAGAATAAACTAGAAAATTCTTCAAGAAAATAGTATGTAGCGTGGTAATTAGCTGCATTCAAGAGCAATTGTTAGGTTCATGAAAAGAAAAGGAAAAATAACAATAACAATAATAAATGCTAAATTATTTATTTAAATATTTTAGCAACAGGTTTTATGCCAGAAAGTAATATATTTATATTAAAAATACAATTCATTAAAATACACAAATACATTAATTTACAAGAACATACATTAAGTTATTTTTAAATTCTTATTTATAACTATTAAATTAAATTTTAAATTATTCTCAGTAATTAAATTAAAATGTATTCATATATTTATATATATATATTTTTTTGGGGGGGGCAATAAAATTGGACATTAAAACCAACCGCAACAAATTACAAATTCACAAAAAAAAAAAATTGCTCACATTTATGATTTTTGACTCATTCTGTTTTTATCATAAATCATTCTCACAATTTCCAATAAATAAATTTGCAAAGTGGGTGTTCAACAATGAAGCCTTTTCTCATACAAAAGTAGCCTAAAACAATACCTCAATAGCTATTTGGCTATTGAACAGCGATGTTTTCCCTGCCTACCCAGCCTAGATGACGGCAGTCAAAATGGAAAGTCGTTCAGAAGTGGAGCAAAACATTAGACCCCAATGACTTCCAGAGACAGAGACGTTATTCCAAATTTCATCTTTTTTGTTTTGGAGAATAAATAATGTATTTTTTAAAGTCTTTATAGATTTAGAACAACACAAGTGTCAAAATTTTATTTTCTTTTTTGGGTGTACTCTCCTTTTAAGAATGTAAAAAGAATCCATTTATTTTTGATTTCATGTTGATTTTAAATGAAAGATGATTTAGAATCAGGTGTGAAGCTCACCTGGGGGGGTGTAGGCATCCATAGAGGTCTGTACCACAAGAGAACGGCGTTTAGATGGCATGGGAACGGCCACCTTCCTCTCCTTGTGTTTGGCTAGTGCTGCCTGAACTGCTTCGGTGTGGACGTCTGCGGAGGGGAAAAAAACAAGAAACGAAATGAACGGAATCTGTATTAACTAGCCGCTGACCTCCAAGCTGGTGTTTACAGTGACGTGGATGAGATGAATCTCTCTAGCTGATGGTCGTGAGAGTGTGTGACGAGAGCCAAGCCACCACCTCCAGCCCTTCTGTGATCTTGCAATACTGACTCATCTCAGTGTGTGTGTGTGTGTGTGTGTGTGTGTGTGTGTGTGAGAGAGAGAGATGACGCCATGGCTGACTGTAGGTTGTACCCACGGCTGCACTCCTCACGCTGGCAGAGTCACGGCTTCTAATAATCCAAGCTGTTATTTGGACTCTCTAATGAGTTACAGAACAACATATTCCATCAACACACTGACTGTGTTTACACGCCCATGAATAATCCGATACGATATTTGCTCATATTCTGATTCATTTACTTTCCAAATGCAGTTAAAGGAAACTGAAAGAATATGTCTTAATGACTGTTGGAAATTCAGCCCCTAGACCCCTGTTATCATGAAAAAAGCCAGGAAATTTCAGTTTTGACAATTTGGGATCTTTACATCACAATAATACTTTTTTCAACAACATAAAAAAATACCCAAACTTCTGAGAAGTAGTTTATATACGACGGAGCTTGACTGAACAATAGAGATTTGATTGGAGCTGATGATAATATTAGTTAATTTATTTTTTTCAACTGTGTGGCCTTGATGACATCACCAGAAGAGGAAAGTGGCTTCAGGGACTGAGAATGTACACAATAAGAGCAGGGACATTTATTAATAATGTAAATATTACTGTAAATATGGTCCACTTTGATTCCATGTTGTCATTTAATTAAGACAGTGGTTGATGCCTGGTATGTGCTGTTCAGCATTACAAAAAATACAAAAATAAATGTGTATTTATTGTTGGAAAACTTGCCTCAAATATACCATAAATCATAAAACCTCATTCCGTAACGAAAAGCTCAATAAACGCTGTGTCTCATGACTACTGAACCCTTTTTTTAATCTTTCATCTCTCTGCTTTGAATGTGTGGCTGTCTAAAGAACATACAGAGACAGATATGATTTTAATATGTACAGCTTATAGCAGATACATTTCTCCCATTTACATATCATAAATACATTTTTGTATATTTGCCCGGAGGGTGGAGGCCAGTGACATATTCAGGGATAAACAGATCCATAATCTGACACACAAACAAATATTGTTTTAAATGATTTATAGATATATATACTATATTTACAATACATTTTTCATGGATTAACCTGTTTAAATGTCATGCATTTATACCATTATCATTTAAAACAGTTTATTTTAATAGTAACAAAAAATATAGTATGTATTTCTTTTTTTATCTATTTTTCTTTCACCTACAATTTTGAAAGATTCATTAAACATTCAGTTTTGCAATAATATATGATATAAATAGCTAAATTATCTGGATTTTGTTTTACGGGTATGTAAAGAAATTGATATTATGAGCCCAGAATACTCACAGTGGAAATCAATTTTACAGAATGAATCCCCTTGATCTGTTTTGTTACCTTTTTCACTTGTTTACTTGCTGTAGAACTATTATTGTGGTACATGAATTATATTTCCCATCGTTCCAGTGTAAGAATCATGATGGCTCACTCATTGCACTGCTGGAATAAACTCCCCGCTGACTCACCTGATCGGTAACGTTCATCACGGGTGCCGGAGGAGCGTCTACGGTGGTATCGTGAAGCGGAGGGTGCCATGGGCAGCCGGCGCTCGTGTGCCATGGAGGCCTCCAGCCCTAAAGGACACAAAGAGAGCAAGAGAGGGACAATTACATGTCTCAGCCAGCGATTCGTTAATTACATATCCACTTCATTGATCTCTTCCTATAACACTCTCCCTCACAGATGGGCTAAGAGATATCCTGATTTGTTTTAATTCTTTCAATGACAATATATAAATATGCTAAACAGTTTTTTTATTTTACTACATCATAATGTTTTATGATAGATTTTGCTTGGGGATGTAAAATTTTAAACAAAACAAAACAAAACAAAACACAAGCAAAATTATGGAAGCTTGTTTCTACCATTGAATAAAAAACGAAAAAGCTAATTACAACTTTTTATCTCACAATTCTGACTTTTGTCTCGCAATTGCGAGTTTACATTTTGCAGTTATGACTTTTTCTCAGAATTGTGATATATATAAACTTGCAATTGCGAGTTATGAAGCCAGACTTGCGAGATATAAAATCGCAGTTCTGACATTTCTCTCAGATTTGTGTGATATAAACTCGCAATTCTGAGAGAAAAAGTCAGAACTGCGATTGTATATATCGCAATTCTGACTTTACAACTCGCAACTGCCAGTTTATACCTCACCATTCTGAGAAAATCAGAACTGCAAAATGTAAACTCTCAATTGCGAGAAAGTCAGAATTGCGAGATATAAACTAAAAAATTTAAAAACAAGTCAGAATTAGGAGAAAAAGACTCGCCAATGCAAGATTGTCACTCAAAAGTAAAACAAACAAAACTAAACACTAGAAAAACAAAAGAAAAGTAATCCAAAAAACAAAACAAAAGCTATCCAGAAAATATACACTAAAAATAAGCAATCCAAAAAGAAAAAAGAAAATAGATTATTTATAAACACTGACAAACATAACTATCTAGTTATTGAAGGATAATATCTTATTTTAATCTAATTTAAACAGTATATTGTTTTTCAATGGCAACAAAATTTAAATGGCATCTCATGAACACTTGACGATAATTATTATACACTTATTTATCTAACACACATGCTTAGTCTACACTTCAATTGCACATAATATACCAGTACATACAAAACTGTCCATTGTTATACCTGTACATACAATTGTCAATTTGTATTAGGGCTGTCAAATTGGCAGAGTTTTGCATTCGAATGTGGATATTTTTTTTATTCGACTAATATTCGAAATTCGATATTTTTTTGACAGCCCTAATTTGTATATTGTTATTCCTTATTTACTTGTTCTTCTTTATATTATCTGTGTTTTTTATTCATTCTTTTGCACTGCGGTAGCTTCTGTCCTCGTATGTGTAAACATACCTGTCAATAAAGCTCATTTTGATTCTGAAAAGTGCAAACCGTTAAAGTTAACCTTTCTATTTGTGTAATGTTTTGACGCTTGATTTAATTTGGTTGGAAGTGTAAAATAAAATAAGAATTGCAAAAAATAAAATTATTTAAACATTGGCAGTCCTTTATAAATTTTTCTTAAAATGTTTTTGCTATAAAATCTGTTTAATTAAGCAGAGCAGAGATTTGTCTGATTTTATGAATAACATTTTTTAATTCTGTGGAAATCGGTTGAGTTTTGTGGCTGCAGATTCCATGTGGGCCCTATATAGACAATCCATATCTGCCAATATGTCTATGCCAGTGCAGCCCTGATTGAGAAAAGATAAAATATTTAATTCCAGGCACACGCAGCAGCGATTGGTCGGCTATGACTCATATCAATGGCTCTTGTGATGAACCAGCTCTGTTCTCTTCTGTTGTTCTTTGTTGTCTTGGATTCAGAGCGGAGAGCTTAGCACCACTCTGCTCCTCCTGGCAGATTTTAGAACACGTGAGACGGACCAGGTTGCGCCCGGCGTTCCAGCCAAGAGCTCTGCGTGCAGGCCGGAGGAATCAATTTTGGCCCCATGCTGACATAGCCTAAGACACCAGCGGGTGGATTTATTCATTCAATAAGGTAGAAGGTGAGACAGCAGGTTAAGTCAGAATCATGCACCAGCTCATGCAGAGGAGGATGTGATGGTGCATTTCTGACTCAACTACAATGAATACACAGTCTCCATCCTACTAAAAAGCTGAGGGTTAACAGTCACCAATCAATACTGACTGGGTTAACGTCTAAGTACAGCTGTCATTTAGTCAAAGGCAGCCATGGAGACAATCTCTCCTGTGTGCTGGTAACCGGATGCTCTTAAAAACTAGGAGACACACACACACACACACACACACACACACACACACACACACACACACACAATCATTGAGGGAGGTGCCACAGTGCCACGTTCCCTTGCTCCAGTACTTAAAACGACTGATCATTAAACACAAGTTCATGCCTTTACAGGACTGTTAAATAACACCAGTTCCCGCAGGAATGGTGGCGTCGCATTGAGTCTGGCGCATGCCGCTCTTCGCGCCACAGTCTACGATACATGCTTTGTGCCCAAGCATGATGTCATATATTTTTTTCACCAGGAGCCAGACTGGGAACATACGGGCTGCCTGTTGCTATGGCAACAGAAGCCGTGCTAATCAACAATTCAGCCAGACACGACGAGTAAAAATCAGAGACCTTCAAAAGTTACAGAAATTCTTACCAAATAATAAAAGCAGCACTAACTTTATTGGTAGGGCTGGGCGATACATCTGAGAGAATATAATATCTTCATATTTTTTCAACCATTTGAAGAAATATAACTTGATATTTATGCATTTGCTTTCAATATGCCTTCAAAAAGGTGACTTTAATATATACAAAATGGTAACAAAACTTGTTTTACATAGTCACCATAAATATTATAACTGCACAAAATGTATTTTAAAATGCATGAATATTAAAATGTTTATATATATATATATATGCACAATATAAAAATAGTTCCAGAGAAGGGCAATATTTAAATATTTATCTATATATATTACAAGTGTTTCATAAACATGTTTTAGATATGTCATTAAATCAGACTTTTCGATTCACTGAAAGGGTTTGAATTCATGGAGCACACTCATAGTTTCAAAACATAAAGCAAGTGACAATACATGTCTGGGAAAACTGTAAAAAAGAAAAAAACAATTCATCTGGAAAAAAGCACAGTTCTTCTTAAAATGTTCTTTGACACCAAGCAATTACTCTATCGAGCTCTTCATTTTAATGATGCCGGCGTTCTTTTAAAGACTAATGCCATCTGAAGTCAGAGACGCTTGATCAGCAGTGAGTGACTCTCTGCATTTTATCGATAGTCTAAATGCAAAGTATTTACTTTAAGTGCACTTAAACGAGTGACCAGGGTGATCAACAGAGGAATCCCTTATTGAAAAGCTGAACATTTTATTTTTTTCCCGCACTAATATGCATAAGAAGGGGTTATTTCAGTTCGGTGAAACGAGAGAAAAAAGTTCTAAGCGCCTTTTATGAAACTCTTGAGAAGAGCTTAGAGAAGCCTCTTAATTCTGGTTCCTAGAGTCACTTATCAGCTCATTTTAAAGCAGTACTGAAGAAAAAGCGGGCAAATTGACTGATTAAGTCTGGAGCCGGCCTGGCTTATGGATGGCCTTGCTTTCCAAATAGGATTTTCACAGGAGTAAAGAGACCAATAGACTTCAGAGCTTCAGACTTCAAGCTGCATTTAGACTGTCAACCAACTCTAATTTGTTCAACTCCATGTTTATAATGTATATAAAATCAATTTTTATACATCTGATTTGGGACACTTTTGAATAGTGATGCACCGATCATGATTTTTCGTGGCCGATTCCGATACCGATTTTTTTCGAGCAAACTGGCCGATTCCGATTCCGATACCGATTTTTTTTTCCTTTAAGCAACCAACAAGAAATAATGAAAGATTCTAACACAAATAAAGTGGTTATATAGTGAATATAGATTTTATTTAACATGTATAATATTTAATTGTTTAAAAAATATATATATTTAAGAAAAAAGTTGCTCCCCAAATTCATGTCTGTGGTGTTTCAACAATGGATGTCACCCCTTTAAGAAAAGGGAGAATTCTATTTGGACTACTTCCTATGTGTAACGGTCACTGCAGGTGCTGGTTGATCTGAGGGGGTGCATGGGGAGTACATTCTTTCTTATAAATTTTGAAGTTAGCTAAATCTCTGACAATTTCATGTGTTGTCATTAGTGTATGTGGTGTTATGTTGATAACTTGCAGATCTGGCATATTTTGATAAAAAAATATATAAATACATACATGTTGATATTTCCAAAATGTCCCCTGATCTTGAAATCATCATGATGGTAGCCTCCATTTTAGAAAAGTCTAAGCTGATTTGTATGTGGTGTTACTGTCTCTGGTGTTAATGTATTTTCTGGTAACACAGAGCCTTTAGTAACTTGCATTATAATCCATTTATTTTAATGGATATAGCATATTAAACTAATTTTAAATGCCTATCAATATATTTTATTAGAAAAAACAAACAAGCATCTTTACAAGTTCTGCCTCTCATTTGCCACCCCAGTTGAAGATGGACCAAGATGATTTTTAAATTGGGTTGAAACTACATAAAACTGGCCTTAAATGAAAACATTAACAGTAACCATGTGAAATGAAAGGCAACATTTGCATAGTTACAATCCAGACAACACATTCAACACTCATTCAACAGTCCAAACAAAGATGTTACTTAATCAACATTTGTTGTCATTTTTAAAATTGTTGTAAAAGAAAAAAGGTATTTACCAGTGAAACTAAATAAAACCAAAGTAGGCTATATAAATAAATTATTCCAAAATGTTAAATCAAATAATGTTTAGTGCAACAAGCAAAAACAAAGATGCTACAGCTCGTGCTTGTTAAATCGAATTAAGTCAATGTAATTTTAAGGTAAAATAAAAATAATAATCTTGTACAGAACTGACGTTTATACGTTTGAACGTTTTATTCTTTACAAAAAGTAGCATTTCAGCTTTGTCGCAAGTTGGTCTGTTTCTTTTCTCATCCAACACAAGCTGCGCTGAACAACTGTTCACGGTCTATTCTTGTGCAGGGCGTGGACAGATACGCTCGCGCAAATTCTAGTGATGGGAAGTTCGGATCATTTTACCGACTCGGACCTTTGAGTCTCGTTCAAGATGAACGAACGACTCGAAAAACCCGAAGACTCAAAAAGTGAACTAATCAATTATCTTTCCGGCTCATACTGCATTAGTCACGTGATGAACGAACGACTCGAAAAACCCGAAGACTCGAAACAGGTGAACTAATTCCAGTACAGAACCTTTAGGATGGTGCGCATGCACGACTGAACGAATCACTCCCCGAAACGACTCGTTCTTCTCGAGTCTCATTAAAGATTCGTTCAAAATGAATGAATCGTTCAAGACCGACCCATCACTAGCAACTTCAGCTAGAGCAGCAAAGGAAAGCGGCTCTTATTTGTGTGCCAGTAATGTTACACCAACGGCTGTTCGCTTCATTGTATCTGTTTTTCTGTGTTTGTTGTGATCCTGCCGAATGTATTCCACACAAATGACATGTTCGCACTTTCGGAAAAATCGGCCGAAAAAAAGACAAAAACCGGCCGGTTGCCGATCGCGCATTATAAGCAAAAACCGGCCGGTTCCGATCTTTGGCCGGTCAACCGGTGCATCCCTACTTTTGAATGTTTCTAAATCAGATATGAGATCATCTAACCTACATCTAAACATTCATATTATTACTCATGCTAAGAGTTAGGAATGAGAACGAACCTCTAAGTCAGGGGTAACCAAGATCAGTCCTGGAGGGACTTTAGCTCCAACCCTAAACAACACACCTGAAGCAGCTAATCAAGGTCTTACTAGGTATACTTCTAACTTCCAGGCAGGTGTATTGAGGCAAGTTAGAGCTAAACTCGGCAGGACACCAGCCCTCCAGGATCAATACTTCAAATCATGCACATTTTCTAAGCTTTCTGCTTGTCAAATAATAAAATGGGCATTTAAATCCCATAAGCCTGCATAAAGGTGGATATATAGGTGTGCAACCTGACCATCCGCATAGTAATGAAGCCTAGGATGCCCTACAAAAGTCATTGCTCGTTTAAGTACGAGAGAACGACTGTGAAATCCATCTGTTGAGATCTTAATGCCTAGAATATTAGCCCACAGGAAACAGATTCCCATTGCAGGTTTTTAGGATCTGTATAAATGAGAGAAAGGAAGGCAAACCCATCTGCTGTAGAAAAGCTGGTTCTGTCAGCTGTTTAAACCTGTGCAAATGCAAGCATGTGAGGTGAGAGTTGGGGCTCTTACCTGGAGGGTGTGGCAGATACGCCCCGAGCAGTTTGGACCTCTTCTTCTCATATCCTTTCTGAGTGATGTCGCCTGCAAGAGAAAGGGAGCGTCAAAAATGTGCAAACAGCCTTTATAAGCATTAAAACAAATAAATCACAATCGGCTCTTTGCTTAAGCGGATTATACTTGTAGATTGACACCACACCTCCTGTTTTATTCAGGATATCCATTTTTGGTTTGGAAACCATCAGAAAATGGTTACGTAAGGTGTTTTGGGCAGATCTTTGAGGAAACCAACCGGACGGTGTGGGTGACGGAGAGCACATCCTGCAATGATTAATGTAACAAGGTTTTGTGACTTGTCACAAAGCATTAGGCGACTGGGCCGTCACATTTGGGTTGAAATTAAGAAAAGATCTGGAGCATAACGAGAGCACGGCGGAGACTCGACAAGTGACAGAATAACTAAATGAGTGAGCTCCGATAAATCAATAGTTCTGTTACAAAACCTAGCGAGCTGCCGTGCTGTTTATTGCCTACATGGGCAGCTAGCTGCATATTAAGGTAGAATAATAAATGAAATTAATTTCTGACTTTTAACGCTGAACAGCACACACATAGCGCTGTTCGTGAACAGAACAAACAAATGATTCATCTTGCTAAGCTAACAATGTAAACCTTCTAAGCACTGAAATACACAACCACACACATGTAAAACATGCCATTTTAATTATAATACTTTTTGGTACTTAATAAAATAAAAGCATCCATCTACTAAATATAACAGAAAATATGACTATTTAAATTATTATATTGAATTAATTTTGTTGATTATTTCTGCCGCTGAATGAAACCTATCCATCCACCAGACATAAAGATAACATTAAATATGCAGTTTTTAATTAATATATTGAATTATTTGTATTAATACTTTCTGCTACTGAATTAAATATAGATTCACATTCAAAAGTTTGGCTTCTTTAAGAAGTCTCTAATGCTCACCAAGGCTGCATTTATTTGATAAATATACAGTAAAAATAGTAATGTAAAGTTTTACTGCAATATACATTTTTTTTCTATTTCAATATATTTTAAAATATAATTTATTCCTGTCAAAGCTGAATTTTCAGCAGCCAACACTCCAGTCTTCAGTATTGTAGTATGCTGCCCAACCCAAGAATAATTCAAACTATTGAATAATTCAAACTATTAATTTTTTATAAAAATATTTTGTAACTTTGTAAATGCCTTTACTGACACTTTTGATCAATTTAATGCTAGTTGAATAAAATTACTAATTTTCATTAGGACTGCATTCTCCATACCTGCGTTTTCCATTACCCTTCAAATTACGCAAATTGAAATTGCAAATTGAAAATATGCCCAATGGAAACATGTCAATTTAGCAAAAACCACCATCTATCACAAACACGTTTTTATGCTCACGAGGTGGTTTTTCAGGAAGTTCAAAAATTAATATTTAGCAAAACTGCAATGGAAACAGTTTTCTTTTCGTTTTTTCTCGCATGTACAGTTGACCTGGTGTGCGTAACAATCACATGATCACTTTTTAATGTACTATAACCTACAAGAGACACCTGATACGTGGCCGCTCTCAAGTATAATGGGCTTTCCTTGCTATTAATGCTTGGATGGATAACCCCTTATTTACACTGCACATGTCTGCGCGGTGCATTACAGCTCCGACGCGGCCACTTTAGTCAATGCTTGTGTTTATACCAGCTGCACTGCAGCACGTAAAATGCATCCCAGAAACGGCTCTCCGTGCTGCTTTGCTAAAGATACATGCCTATGTCTCCTTCAATACAAAATAATGGGTAGTGTGGTGGCTGTGGCTATATGTTAAACTACCAACATCTGTCGCCACGACTAATCATGAGAGAAAAAAAAAGCAATTTTAGTCGCATAACATCGGTTTATATAAACGCCATCATTTCACGATTTTTATTGATATATAATAATATAATATCGCAAAGGTTTTGCTCAAATCTGTATTGGAAATGCACCTAATGAATGATACATTCAATCCCATCTTTGAATAATAAGGCAGCCAATACTTGGTATATTAAAAGTAAAAATCATGCTGCCTATCTTTTTGGCTGACCTTTAGTAGATGGTGCCTTAAAATACAGTCTAGGTAGGCAGCACAGTATGTTTTGGAACAAAGCTAATCTCATCCTCCTCACCCTCGATGCCAACATAATTATGTTCCCGCACACTGTATGCGCTACACTGCTGCGATCTAGTGAACATCTCCAGTTTAGATTCTTGGAAGGACAGGAAAAGGTGACAGCGAAGGCTGTTTCTCCCTAATGACCTCTTTAACGGCCCAATAAAAATGGCTGGGAGGCTAAAGGCTTGATGAGGAGGAGGATGAAGGGGGCTTTGGGATGAAAGAAAAGCAGAAGACGAAAAGGAAAATGTTTTTTTTAAACAGAGACCAGATGATTCATTTCCTCACACCCACTTGCCGCCAATCAAACTGCCTTATGTGGAGGTTTCTGCTCAGGAGATTCATAGCATTGAATGTCCTTATCTCGCTTACTTATTCTTTGCTCCGCACACTCTCTCTCTCTCTCTCTCTCTCTCTATTTTGCCGTCTTATTCTCTCCTCATCCTTCCCTGAGGGACGAGTCCCTCATAAATTTTGACACCTCTGCCTAAGTCTGTAACCATTAAAAGCAAGAAAAAAAGTGAAAACGAGGGCGGCGGGAATGACAGGCGGCTACTGGACAGACATCCTCCAGGTGTGCGACACGCCGCTGTTTAATCCGCTGGGGGTGTGACGTTGGCGTCATTTCTCGCATACTTGGCAGTTGCCAACCGAAAACATGCCGTACGAAACAAAGAGCAGCTGTCAGACTTGTTGCATACACTGCCATCTTATATTTTCTGAAAAAATGGAACAGATGTACAAACAAAATTAAGAATTTTATGGAAGATAACATTTTTCTAATTAGTGGCGTTTTCTATAGCAATCACTATTAATTTTGCTTTTACCCACGGTTGAGTATTTGAATAAGCCCCTAATATGAAGAAATTTACGTTGGTGCGTGACTCACCTTGCTTTGTTTAAGCTACAACAAAAACTTGTGATGTTTTAGAGGAACTTTTAGTTCTTCTCCACGAGAAATTCAATCTGCTGAAACAAAGAGTGGTATGTACTTCCATGTTTCTACTGACAGATTTATATGACATTGGAGTACATCACGCACCTCCAAAGACAACAATCATCTCACATAGTCAAAAACGACATGAAGTGGCCAAAATCAACTTAGGAAAACCACTCTGCAGATCATCAGGAGAGACACTGTGGGTCTAAACAACGTTTATCTAATTGAGTTAAAAAGCACAGCAATCAAAACATCTGCACATGCGTCAATGCAAATTACTGGAAGTAGCCACATGCCTCATTTTCATTAGCAGAAATCTGGCAGGGTTTAAGATGCGCTAAATAATCAGGTTTTGAATGCACAATAAGTGTCTGATAAAGTATTCTAATGACATATTTACAATACTACTTAATTTTATAACGCACCAGCAAAATCATGGCCAGTATTCAATATATTATCCAGCTCTATGTCAGACTTGTTCTTGATACTATAATCATTCTAGACTAGAATTGTGGATCCACCCTTCTGAAATTCCTTCAGAACAGACTCTGAGCTGAACGCAAAACAGTCCTGTTCTGCAGGCCGGGTTCCAAGAGATCCGATTGCCCCACGTGTTTCTGGATGAGCTGACATCTGGATGTGACTACTGCCCTATACGATTCTCTTCTCAGCTGAAAACACTGAGCTAGCCTTTGCTAACAGGCAAACACATGTAACAAAATGGCTTCATTCCACTCAGTAAAAAGTGCAAAAACAATGCAATTCTTGGTTTTTCATGAGCGCACAATGTAATTACATGTGGTGGAGCTTATGGATCACAGACTACAGGAAACCATCCTTTTGCCTTTTCCACAACATAAACGTCTCAATAATGGGCTTGGGTGAAAATAATCTGCCTCTATGGAAATCACAACCTCACAAGAAAAAATGATCTTCTATTTATCTAAGAGGATTACGAGCTTGGAGAATATTTACAAGACCTTTCTAGGGCCTAGAAGAGCTCGAGCAATGCTCCGTCTAGTGTTATAATGCTGAAAGAAATTCTGCATCGATTCGTGTAACACAACCCATATTTAGCTCTAACAAACAGAAGGTTTTGAACAGTGCAGTGTGAGGAATATGATGTCACAGGGCTGTGTTCCAAAAAGACAGGATATTGTGATGTCATTGGTTTCCTGTTTGGTGTGAGGCAGTATTCCACAGGGATCTAATCAGGCAGAGGGCCGAGGCGTCAGATGTGCTGATCATCTACTGTATCTGTGTTTGTGTGTGAGGCAAAACCAGCAAGTGCAAATAAAACGCCCCCTGAAAGTTTTTGGAAAGTTAAAAATGTACGAATGTCACTGCACTAGATAATGAAATGTCAAAGCCAGTGGCATTTATTTCAAAGAAAGATAGCGCACATTTCAAGCAAAACATTTCACATAAAGATGTGATAAAAAGCAATTCATAGATTTATGGTTCAAATTTAAGACTGCTAGGACACCTGTGTGAACTTGAAGAACTGACTTCACACATTCAACAATAATCATCACGAGACCAGCTGGTTAAAGTTAACGGCAAAAATGACTCAGGAATTAGTTTTGAGAAAAGATGCCATTTAGAATGATATTTTTTTATATAATGCAATGAAATTGCACTCATTTTTTTATTTTGATCAAAGTAAGGATGCACTGATATTAAAATACTGGGTGATACTTATTTTTCCCTTTTTAATTAATTGTTATGGCGAATAACTAAAAAAATGATCTTAAATGACTTTTTTGTCTAAATAACTACATTTAAAACATCAACTGATTTAAAAGTGACAAATTAATTTCAAGTGCATTATGAAAAACGCATATTGATTTTGATATTTGCTAATGATTACATTTAACAGTGTTGTTAAAAATGTAAGTAAAAAACAATAAGTGAGGGGAAAAAGTAAGTGTGAAAATAAAATATGCATTTGCAAATCACTGAGAATAAAATATGCAAAAAATGAATGTTTATAAAAGCTACAAATATTATGAAAATATCAGTATATGACTAATATTTTAATAATATCATACATTTATTAGAAATGAATATATACATACATATATGTATATATATATATATATATATATATATAAAATATTAAAACAAAACTTTATTTAAAAAGCTTTTAGAATTGTTTTATTTCATTATGTGCATTGATATTAAAATACTGGTTGATAATTATTGAGTTTATAATTAATTATGGCCAACGTTTACTTATTACTTTTTACTTACACATTACTTTTTTTGTCTAAAATAAAATAAAAAATCAATTGATTTAAAATGCGCCAAATGAATTGTGCATTTTGAAAATGTTTTATTCATGTTTAAATTTGCTAATGATTACATTTAATAGTGTCATTAAACAATAAAGTATACGTAAAAAAACAAGGAAAAAATAAGTGAGGAAAATAAAATATGCAAGTGCAAAAAATTAAATATGCAAAGAATGCATGTTTTAAAATGCTACAAATATTATAAAACATTAATATTTTTTTTTTAAATGAAGACATATTTATATATTAAATATTAAAACTGTATTTAAATTCATTACATCATGAAATAAAAATATATAAATAATATTGATTTATTAATGTGTACCCCTAACTGAAATTCAGACATTTTAAGTATCCAAACATATTTTGGGGACACTGTACAACGAACCTCAGAGCAAAAGCACATTTTTTTAAAACACATCACCCCCAAACTCCTTGACCATCTAAATGATATCACTCCTTATATTTACACACCAACTGCCCGGTTCACCCACATCCATCCCACAGTGCATGTCAAAAATGAACAATGAGCGATGTGTTTTACCCCCGAACAGCTGAACACGGATCAAATTACTAAACAAAACTTGCGGCTGAAGGGCTAACTGCTATTTCTGACAGTTAAAACTGTTGTGTGATGTGGAAACAACGCAGTCAACATGTTTTTCTTTGCCTGTATATCCTCATGGGAGGAGGGATATCAGAAAACTGCTGAGCCATGGTCTCTCCAGCGCACTGGTAATGAACCTCCCAATCAATGAGAGTTTTACTCAACTGAGTCAAAAAATAAAATATGCACGGAAAATTCACTCGTGGTAGTGAAGGCCAGTCGAATCTGTGAAACTCCTGCAAGGCCAGGTATTCAAGACATGTAAGAACCTCATTGCTCTGAGGCGGAGAGGGTACATTAGCGCTCGATGAATAAATCATTCTTAAATTGAAATATGTCTTTCCCCAGAGGATATACTCTTGCCTTGACCCCTTTGTAGAAGCTCGGCGATAAGGCCGCAAGCGAGAGAGAGGTGTCGATATCAACAAGCGCTGCAAACATTACAAAAAAAGATAACAGGAGGCGCAGCACATTGACAGGAAAGGCCGATGCGGACGGTTTCAGTTGTGATAGACCTTATCTGATCAGATCCATCGAGACTGTTTTTCCCAACAATCCAGAGCACACAACATAAACATAGAGGCTGAGAGACTGTTGAAAAGCAGGTTTTCTTATTGTATTACGGGGAATTGGCTCATATTACCAAGTTTATTCAGGTATAACTTTCACAATGATAAACGCATCACTCCTTGAGGGGATGGAACACATGTAGTCATGGGAGGACAGGTAACTATGGCGACTGTTGGAGAAAGTGAGAGTCAGCAAACATCCGAGTGATAATTCTCCATTAGTCTCACCGATTATTGAATCCACTGAGGCCTCAGCGAAAGCTTGTTTTCCGGAACACATCTTCATACCATCTAAATGTTAACGGAGGAAATTGAAGCAGCATGAGTTCATGCAGCAGTTCAGTGGAGCAGGAGTCTGATACTCTGATATTCATTATATATTGGTATTTAACTTTATCATTTCCTTGTACCGTGACAAGACCGAAAACTTGTCTAAATTAGATTCAAATCTAAGCTAACGCTACACGCAGTAGAGGTGACAAAGGTTTGAATCTAGCTCGTGTGCACATCAGTGGAAAGGGAAGAGAGCAGGTCATCATATTGTGATTGCTTGAATTCAAAATAATTAACTATATTAAATATAGAGAATTTTTTTAAATACATTATTAGCCAATTAATAATATAACAATTTAACAACACAATATAACAATGCTTCTTGTGTATATAAAAAGGTAAATGCGACAGTTGATCTCTCAATTCAGATTTTTTTTCTTGATAGAAACAAATGATTAATATGGAAGTCCATTAATACAGATTAATATTGAAGTAAACTTCTGCCAAAAAAGGTCATTGCAACTTTTGATCTCTCAATTCACACTTTTCTTGATATTCTGGGATTTTTTTTTTTGAATTGCAAGATATAAACTATAGATATAAATTATGACTTTTTCATCACAGTTCTGAGTTTATATCTCGCAATTCTGACTTTTTTCTCCAAATTCTGAATTTATTTACTTCTACCACAGTTCGTTAAAATTGTGAGATTAAAAAAACAAAACTATAAAAAGACAGCTTTGCGTTTACTTTTTTATTAAATTAAGGAAACATGACATAGATTAAATGTTGCAAAAAATATATATATTGTACATACTGTATCAGACCAGAAATATGCATTAATAAATTGAAATAAGGTTAATTTAATTTTTCATGACTTGAAGTTCCTATACACATGGAAAAAGTGCTATCATCACCACATGACCCGAGGAGAACTGCTAATCACTGAGAGTGAGAACTATTCGGACAGAGATGAACACCCGTTTGTGCACTCGACTAATAAAGACACAGTGCTTCATTTATCCTGCTGCCGGACGACCCGATGCTCTGTTGAGTGATTTCCTGGCTTTGGAACGGAGGCAGATGAAATAACAATCAGTCCCAGCACACTGTTGGAGCTATAAACACAGATGTGGCAGGGGGAAAAAGACCAATAGACTTACCACGTCCCACATGCCAGACTCTTTCAACTGCACTCCTAAAGGTACCGTATGTGAAAATTAAAAATGAAATAACAGATCAGTGGGAGTAAGTGGGTCCAATTCAATTAACCAACCGCCCAAAATCCACTGCTTTTCAAAACCACCATATTTATGCACTACAAAAGCTGGAGATTTGCCTATTACACTTAAGATACTTTAAAAAGAAGTGGTTTTGGATGGAGCCGCTAGCCGTTTGTGGTTCAATAAAGTGGTATGACTCTGTGTAAAGCCCTTTTAAATCTGGGTCCACTGAGTCATGCATAAATCCGCAGCCTAAAGCTCGTACTCTACATACTGTACCATTCAGCTCAGTATCAGAGCTTAACACTCAGCTCAGGGTCAAAGAGAAGTACTTAACTTAGAATCAGACTCTAATAATCAACTCAGAGTAAGGCCGGAGTATTCAAATAAGAGGTAGTCTGCAACAATCAAACCAGAGCCCAGATAGAATTCTGGAGTCAGACTATAATAATCAACTTAGACTACATTATTAATGAACCATACTTTAATGATTAGATCAAACTCATGTTGGCATAAATCAATTCAGGGTCAGATTAAAGATGCACTGATATTAAATATCTAGCCAATGCTGATAATTATTTTAACGTCAAGGTCAATACCAGATAAACAGTACATATACAAAAATTAATTGTGATGCATGAAATTAATGATCAGTGACAATAAAGACATTTATAATGTTAAAAAAGATTTATATTCCAAATAAATGATTTAGATTATAGAATGAATTATAAAGGATCTTTTGACATTTTTTAATATATATATAGAAAACTATTTTGATATTTTTTAAATACATTATACATAATAAAACATGCAGCATAATTTAATTATAATGTTCATTTTTGGGTGAACTAACCCTTTAAAATCTATTTTTGTATTCACATTTTAAATATTTTAAAACATATATTTAAAAATCTATCATTTGTATATTAAATTAAATGCTAGTTACATACTTTTGTTTTAAAACAGCAATTTTGAATTTTGCATTTAGGCATCACAACATCCACTAAAAATGTTATCATTTTGAAATAATTTAATAAAGTTTTTACACATTTTAAATATTCAATAACGATAAATATAAAAAAAGAATATTGGCAGATAGCCAATATGGCACAGATAAACTGTGCATCCACAAATCTGACACATTCATAAATATGTAATAATCAACTAAGGATCATCAGATCATAATGATCAGCCCAGGTTTGCATCTCTCATCAATGAAAAGAAGCAGTGCTGAAATATCACCACCTGTTTTTTAGCATCTGTCTGTGACAGCGTGGGAAGGACGGAGAGCGACTGCCATCTCGATGTGCTCGACCTTGCACAAGAACCTTCTCTTATCACATAGACAGGACATGATCCCAGCTAGCCGTTCTGCGTATTTTATGCTTACCCCCTGGGCTCAACAAGGCTGTCAATGAGAACGCGAGACCCCTGTGGACCCGAACGCACACACCAAAGAGGTGTAACAGAAACGTGCAGCTTCAACCAAAAGTGTCACATTAACTGTCAGCGGCTGTCACTCTCCCTTGGTTTCGCATGTACTTTTGATTGATTGTGAATGATTGAATTCAATAAATAACAAGTGGGATGAATATTTACATTTACATACATGACATATGCAAAAAACATGTCACATTGATTTTATTATTCGGTTTTGACTTCACATGCAATGTTTTAAATTGTGCACAGGTGTGTTTCCAGAACTAATTCTAAGGAAAAACCTCTTCCTCTCGGTACACATTTTGGCTTTATTTCCGGGAGATGGGGGTCACGCCTGATGCTCGTTTGCATTTAGATTAGCTGGTTAAAATGACAGACTCCCTACGGTGGGCCTTTCCAAAATCACTTTTATTCTGAGGAGAATCCTGACCAACCATGTCAATGGCTGGCGCATCGATAAGATGACAGGAATAACTCTGAAGTAAATCGATCCAAATCCTGTTCTGTGTGGTGAATTACACAAGCAGCTGTGGCCACAGAACAGATGAAACTTCAGAGAAACTATAAACCCCTGCTACGATATCACGTTTGACAATATCAACATTCAAATGACTTGAAAAGTCCTCATCAGTTGAGCTGAATGAGGTCTCTCCATATGATCTCAAACTGCAGCACAAAATAAACTGATTTAAAGATGTGTCAACAGTGTGATTAAAATGAATGACAAAAAAAACACTGCTTTCCAAACAGTCTTTTCTGTCTGCCAGTGGTAGTAGCTGAATGTACCTGGTCTAGTCTTTTCAATTATGATAAATGGAGACTGGAGTGATGCTTCAAAAATGATGCAAAAGCATTATTAAAATATCATGAATGTGGTATGAGTTGTTCATGGTAGGTCATAGAACAAGTAAACAAGTCATTTTTTGGAGTCAGATATTTTCAATGAATCAGTTGATTGAGTTCATCACAAAAACTGTGTAAATGATTACTTCACAATTCAAACTGATCTGGTTCTGATTCCACTCCATGACTGAGCCATGATTGCAGCGATTCTCGAGTTAACAGAAAACTGGTGTGGAAGACTATTGATGAATAACAACTTCATTATTTATAAACTGAATCAGGGAATTGAAATTTAAAAACAGGGATTCAATGAATTATTCAGACAAAATTTTGTGAATGGAAGCAATTGATTTATTGAAAATCATATTCAAAGAACAAATCATACATTGCTACACCTCTAACAGGCAAGCAAGCAGATTTTCATTATTTATTGTAAATCTGCTTGCTTGCTTGCCTGTTAGAGATGTAGCAATGTATGATTTGTTCTTTTGAATAAGATTTTTCATCTGTTTCTCACACTTTTGTGTGCTTTCTTGAACCTTGAAACCAATAATAGATTGGTCACAATAAGCCGATATTTTTGTTTATTACTATTATTATTAAAACACATTCCAAGAAGTAAGGACAGTTAAATATTTGCAGACATTAACAATTTCTTGTAATTGTTTGGATGAAATCCACTAAATCATACAAGTTCAGAACAACATGAGTGAATAACGACAGAAGTGAATAAATAATGACGGCAGAAATTTCTGAAAAAAATGACAGATTATCTTAAAGTAAAAAATGCTGCCTATATAATGCACAAAGCAGCATATAGTGGAGACAGACTGTCTAGCAGTATGTGTTCATGTGCTTTTGCACTGGAACCCGCAGTCAACAGCTTGCATGGATCTATCACAGCACAGAGGTAATCACACTGAGTGCATTCACAAATCACATCATGCCATTATTTTAGGCCTTCGTTTAGAATTCCATCTCTCTGTCTCTTTTTGCAAATGCTCCGACGTAAATCAGCAGGCCTACAAACAGAAGCTTTTAAGGAGGCGGTTCTATTCTGGACATATCGCCGTGACACATAATCAATTAGAAAAGAACTACGAACACTTTGGGGATTCCATCCCACGCACCCCCTCTCTCCCCATCCCGGGTCAGTGAGTGGTCCGTTGGCACAGAAAACCCATGTGCTTTTAGCCGGGCCTTTATAAACCCAACTCTCTGAATGCCATAGTGCGCTGTATTCTATTCAATCAAATGAAAATGCATTACCGAGAAGATTAATTCACTCCAGCCTTTGCATTTGTCAAACTCACGGGAACAACTTTAAGAGCTCAATCTTCTTTTCAGTCGAGGGAAATAAATTAATAAATGGTAGACTTAAGCAGTCTGTTAGGAGGACTATGCTTGACAGGGGCAACAATTGTAGTCACCATTAGGAGCCTAATAAAACCATTAATGTCAATTCTGCTGCGTTATGAATCAGCAAAGCAGGCAGCGGGATAAGACGGAGTTAAAAATCACAGGACAAGACCAAACTAAATTCATTCAAACTTCATTACAATGTGAAAATGATCATAAAATATGGTATTCGGCTTGAGAGCATATTGTTGCCTCTTAGTAAGATCTGAAATGAACTTTCAAACATTTAATTAAAAATAAAGATCAAGCTCAATCAAAAAGAAATTGGATTTTGAATAACTCTTCATGCAAAAATAAAAAGTCCGTAATCATTTATAGCTTCTGCCAAGGAATAATACACAAATTAAAATATTTTATTTATCTCACAATTCAGACTTTGTTTCTCAGAATTCTTCGATATAGCTAAACGTAGAAATACAAATGTTAAGCTGCAATTTCAAGATATAAACTCTTCTAAGCAATTCAGAACAAAACAGAAGTTGGCTTTTGTTTTCTGGAAGGACGTGACTTTCAAAAGATGTTCTAGTGATGTAACCTCAGAGACAGCAGGTGAATGTGTCGTGTTGTTTTATGAATTACAGTTATGACAATAAAATGTATATTTACACTCAGCAGACTGAGCCATATTAGAGTCTGGTATGCCAGACCCCCCTCCTCACCAAACCAGTGAGTTCAAACTCCATTTGGATAAAAGTCAACATTCATTTTATTCCCGCCAACGCTCTTTGTCACCAAACAAATGACTCCAGGAGTACAACAGCGCTCTAATGGGTGAGAGGGAACATCAGGAGAGGATATTTCTGTCAGTGTGAAGGGTCTGCGAGGTGAGAGCTAATCAAAGACAGAAAAATAATAATATGACAAGCCGGACCATTATGAGAGCCAGGGATGAGGAAAAGGTCAGGCATTCGCTCACGGCAGGAGGGCTGTCACGGTGATAAGTGGACACAATTGGCTCATTCTTCAACTACCGGCTCTTTGGACCTCTGGACTTTTTTTAATTAAACCCTAAAACACACTTTTATTTAGTTTGGCTCCAAACAATGTCAATAAATATACAATGGGTGTATTTATTATACAAAAAAATGCACGCATTCAGTATACTTCTGAACCAACCAATGCCATTTCCACCACATCTCAAATTAGAGTACATATTGTGTTTAACCAGGAAATGACATAATTGAACATTTATGGAATAAAATAGCAGACTAAAGGTCTCATTAGTTAAATTACAGAGATAATTGATGGGGAAAAATGTCCATTGTTTACTGACAATACTGAAATCAGCATGAGGAAATCTTTCACCCTCACTCGAAATTCCCGATCGTGTGGATTCCTTTGAAATTAGAAACTGGACTTCCCCCATGACAATTCACTGAACGGACTTAAAGACTAGCATCTTATGTATCCTAAATACACACAAAGTAGTAATATTTTCATTGTTTTCTTGCATAATGTTACACATTTATAGCTTGGTTGGAAATAATGTATTTTTTCTTGTTTTTCACACACAAGACGTCCCATATTTGATATTCAGCATGCCTTCTGACACTTCTGTCTCCTTGGTAAACAAGCATATTAACTTTTAATAAAACTTCATTAGAGGAGATATTTTAGACCATAATGAGGTTGAAATGATACCACAAATGTGGGACAGATGTAATCTGTGTAAAAATCATTTTCACACAAGACGCAGTAGTATGATTTACACCTTGTTTAGAAATATTGTCAACAATTGTGTACAACTTATTTTTAAAAGTCTTTATTTTACTCGTTTAGATACAAATATAATATTTCATATTTGTATGATTGTAATGTTTTTTACTTTAAGACTGAAAGTCTAAGTCTGGGTCTTTTTAAGAGTAAAATAAAAAAATAATATAGATGAAAAGCTTTTGAAATGTAGTAGCATGAAGTCATGGGAAAAAGGTTTCCAGACCTCCAGATTGTTCATATAACAATATTTGATATCTGTTTCACTGTTAACTACTGAGACATAAACGTCCCGGTGACACTTTAGTATAGGGAGTAATTCTCACGATTAATTATTTGCTTATTAGCATGCCTATTATTAACATATTGGCTGTTTATTAATACTGATAATTCACCTACTCTGCATGATGCATAGATAATCCTACCCAATACATAAACTTAATAACTCCCTTACTAACTATTAATTAGGAGTTTACTGAGGCAAAAGTTGAAGTTAATGGTTTGTTAATAGAGAGAAATAAAACTTAAAATAAAGTGTGACCAAAGCCCCCCCCCAGAGGAAACTAACAAATGCATGATGTGAGAGAGTGAGAGCGAGTGACGAAGAAGGAGAGAGAAGTTGAAGGGGTGTCAAAACGAACTGCTTCTCTAATTCCTGAGATCCACGTATTTTCATGATGGAGGGCTGGCGACAACAAAGCCCTCCACACGTTTCCATGGAGATGCCTCTTGTCATCTTGGATGGCTTCTATCATGGCTGGCTCTTATATGTGCTGGATGAACTAGAGCCGACCGCCAGATGACGATGATTCGAACCACGAGACTGCTGGAATCAGGGCGACTGTCTCCTACTCTAAAACACTCTGTGGAATGACAAGATTTGGAAACCACTGAGAAACTGGTGATTCAATAGAACTTCGTCAGATTAGACGTCAAACTGGATTTAGCACGGATGAAAATGAGGCTGCGAGGGACAAACTTGCACAAAAAAGTCTTACATAAAACACTTGACAATTCAGCAAAACTTAAAAAAATAAGCAATTCATGAAAAAATGTACGTAACATTTATGTACAAGGAAACCTTATTATATTTAGTGGATCTAGAAGAAAAAGGTTTTGATACAAAAATGTATTATATCAAATTACTGTACAAATCCTACCCCTATAATAAAACATCTTGTATTTTTTAATTGTACAAAGACATAATTTAGTATTAACGTAAGAAAGCACAGACATTAAAATTATGGCCAAAATAAGCCAATAATTAATTTCACATAATAGCTAATAAACAATGCATTACTTATAGTAAAATTATAGATTATTTTGCCAAAATAAATCTAACAACAAAACACTACATACTAAAATCAATAATGTACATGTAAATGTAATGTAAATTTAGGCATCAAAATATTATGAAAATGGACACAATTTTTAAAATGAGTTAAAACTACATTTAACAATGTTATTAAAATTGTATTATTTTATCAAATCACATATGTTAAAATATTATTTATGGTTTTAAATGTGTATCAGATGACGGCAAAGGTAACCTAAATGTAAAATTAGGCGAAATTAGCAATTCCCACAATTAAATACATAACACAGACTGACACCGAAATTAAAATTTGTGTTGTTTTTCAAAACATAGCTAAGTCAGAAACACACAATCCTCATCTTGTCATATCAGAGCAAGCTAATTAAACTAACAGAGTCTTTTCAGCCCTGAATCAGCACGCCGCTGATAGCTGTCAATCAACAGGTGTAAACAGCTTCAGTAAATCAAGAGGATTGCTCTTCAATTCACTTACTGACTGCAGCGAGGAGGACAGTCTCAGCCTGTCATACAGATACAGGGTGACCTTGACAGGCTTTAGCTCAAGCCTGCAGGCCCCGCTGATCCTCTGAGCGGCTCACACACAGCAAACGCTCGACGTGAGAACACATAGTGAATATGAAAACCCGCTCAGCTCTCTGAGAGTCTCAGTATCCATGGTGAATCAGAGCATTACCTAACTCCCTCTGAAGTAGGCTGACGGAGTCTGAGCTGCATCAACCGGCTGAAATCGGCATCTGCACAGCACGTGGAATATTAATCGCCTCACCCTCCGTGACGTGATGTACATGGATGCTGCATGTCAAAAACACCAGCACACAAAGACAAACCCTGCGCCATGATCAGAGTCATACCCGCTAAAAAAAGACCAGTACAGCTGGACACAAGCGTATAAAGTAGGGATGCACCGGTTGACCGGCCAAAGATCGGAACCGGCGGTTTTGCTTATAATGATGGCGGTTTTTGTCTTTTCGGCCGATTTTCCGAAAGTGCGAACATGTCATTTGTGTGGAAGACATTCGGCAGGAGCACAACAAACACAGAAAAACAGATACAATGAAGGCGAACTGCCGTTGGTGTAACATTACTGGCACACAAATAAGAGCCGCTTTCATTTGCTGCTCTAGCTGAAGTTGCTAGTGATGGGTCGGTCTTGAGCGATTCATTTATTTTGAGCGAATCTTTAATGAGACTCGAGAAGAGCGAGTCGTTCGGGAGTGATTCGTTCAGTCGCATGCGCACCATCCTAAAGGTTCTGTACTGGAATTAGTTCACCTGTTTGAGTCTTCTGGTTTTTCGAGTCGTTCGTTCATCTTGAGCGAGACTCAAAGGTCAGTCGGTAAAATGATCCGAACTTCCCATCACTAGAATTTGTGGCGTATCTGTCCACGCCCTGCACAAGAATAGACCGTGAACAGTTGTTCAGCGCAGCTTCTCACGTGTTGGATGAGAAAAGAAACAGACCAACTTGCGACAAAGCTGAAATGCTACTTTTGTAAAGAATAAACGTTCAAGCATTATAAGCGTCAGTTCTGTACAAGATTATTATTTTATTTTACCTTAAAATTACATTGACTTAATTCGGTTTAACAAGCACGAGCTGTAGCATCTTTGCTTTTGCTCGGTGCACTAAACATTATTTGATTTAACATTTTGGAATAATTTATTTATATAGCCTACTTTGGTTTTATTTAGTTTCACTGGTAAATACCTTTTTCTTTACACCAATTTTAAAATGACAACAAATGTTGATTAAGTAACATCTTTGTTTGGACTGTTGAATGTGTGTTGGTTGTGTTGTTTAGATTGTAACTATGCAAATGTTGCCTTTAATTTCACATGGTTACTGTTAATGTTTTCATTTAAGGACAGTTTATGTAGTTTCAACCCAATTTAAAACCATCTTCAACTGGGGTTGACCAGTTGAACATGAACAGAATTTGTAAAGATGCTTGTTTGTTTTCTAATAAAATATATTGATAGGCATTTAAAATTTGTTTAATATGCTATATCCATTAAAATAAAAGCTTAAGAACATTTTGAATTGTAAATAATTTTAATCAAAACTTGTGACACAGCCACTATGTCATATTGAAGTAACACCACAGGCGTAATTATAACACCACAGACCTTATAAGTTACTAAAGGCTCTGTGTTACCAGAAAATGCATTAACACCAGAGACAGTAACACCACATACAAATCAGCTTAGACTTTTCTAAAATGGAGGCTACCATCATGATGATTTCAAGATCAGGGACATTTTGGAAATATCAACAAGTATGTATTTATATATTTTTTATTAAAATATGCCAGATCTGCAAGTTATCAACATAACACCACATACACTAATGACAACACATGAAATTGTCAGATTTAGCTAGCTTCAAAATGTATAAGAAAGAATGTACTCCCATGCACCCTCACTCCCTCAGATCAACCAGCACCTGCAGGCCGTTACACATAGGAAGTAGTCCAAATAGAATTCTCCCTTTTCTTAAAGGGTGACATCCATTGTTGAAACACCACAGACATGAATTTGGGAGCAACTTTTTCTTAAATATATATATTTTAAACAAATATTATACATGTTAAATCAAATCTATATTCACTATATAAACACTTTATTTGTGTTAGAATCTTTCATTATTTCTTGTTGGTTGTAAAGGAAAAAATTCGTGAATCGGAATCGGCCAGTTTGCTCAAAAATCGGTATCGAGATCGGCCACGAAAAATCATGATCGGTGCATCACTAGTATAAAGCTGCTTTTACATGCTAGTGTCTACATCAAAAAAAGGGGGGTGGTGTACCGAACACAATATTTTATTTCTGTGTCGAATATAGAAATGTTGGAGAATGCCAATAATATTTTAAAGCCAATAACCAATATATTGGCCTGTTTTTGTTTATTTTAATGTTTTTTAAAGAAGTATATTTTGCTCATCAAGGCTGCATTTATTTGATCAAAAGAAATTTGTGAAATATTATTCCTGTGATGCAAAGCTAAATTTTCAACAGTCATTACTCCAGTCTTCAGTGTCACATGATCCTCCAGAAAACATTCTGATTTATTATCCTTTGTTTTTTTTGGAACCTGAAATACTTTTTCAGGATTCTTTGATAAATAAAACATTAAAAAGAACAGCATTTTCAAAATAGAAATCTTTTTCTAATAATATGTCTTTACTATCACTTTTTATTAATTTAACACATCCTTGCTGAATAAAAGTATTAATTTCTTTAAAAACTACTCATTCAAAACTTTTGAATATAAAATGTGCATTTTTCCTTTGATGCCAAAGTTACATTTTCAGAATGTTTACTCCAAATTTCAGCGTCCCATGATTCTTTAGAAATCATTCTAATATGCTTATTTGCTGCTCAAGAAACATTTATTATCATTATTAATGTTAAAAACATTTGGGCTGCTTAACATTTTTCAGGTTACTTTTATGAATAGCAAGTTCAAAAGACCAGCATTTATTATTTGAAGTTTTTTCTAACAATATAAATGTCTCTACTGTCACTTGTTATCAATTTAATGCATCTTTGCTGAATAAAAATATTAATCGCTTAAAAATATATGTATGTGAGTGTATGTATATTTATTCCTTTCTTCTACTGAACACAACATATATTTAAAAAAATGTACAATGGAAGTTTTCAATGAAGTTTGCAGTGAAATCTTGTTTTAGACATTACTGACTTTCATTGCATGGATAACAACGGTTCTTCAAAACAACTTTTAAGTTTAGAAGAACATGAAGGTGAGTAAATGATGACAAAATAAAAACATTTGGGTGATCTATCTCTTTAAAAGTCTTTAAATCAGGTATGCTTTACGGCCTGGCGTTATTACTTCAACCTGTAACTCACAGGTGTTCCTAACGACTGTGAGACAGCCAAGACTAATGGAATCAATTAATACAGCAGACAGAGTCCGGCCTAGCGGCACACACCTCTCCTCTGCATCAAACGCTGCCAGAAAAATAACGAGTGAAAGAGGGAGTGATGAAGATATCATGATATCAGGACAAAAGCACTGAAGCCCAGGCCTCTCAGTGCAGTTCTGAGCTGTTTACTACCTCAAGATGGCCATAATAAAAACTCCCAGAAGGCTTTTCTTCCTTTTTCCCTGGCAACGTCTGATAACCTGCACCAGGGTCCACTGGTTTATGCTCTGAACCTGTAGCCTGGAATACGGCACTGCTCTTATACAGCCACCACATGTCTCCCCACTGACAGCCGCTCATATATAATTCAGCAGCTAAAATTTTTTGACCTGTTGGATTATTTAAGCATGGCACATTTTTCAGGCTGTGGACCCTGTGATCCCAAAATGTCACTTTGTAGCCTGTACGGTCCAGGGAACTTGGGGGAACTGGGGCAGGATGGGCGGCGGCGCACATGTTAAGGTGAAATACAGCTTCAACATGCTGGATGGCACCTCAAAAACCGAATCAGAGGTATAGGGATGAAATAAAGCAATGCAAGCACGGTTCTATCAGCAGCTGAGAAACTATAATGCATGTATGCATGTGTGTTTCAGCACAGAGGATGGTACTCTGGGACATTTCATCTACAGTGACATCAATCTTTTAACAGTTGTGTCTGCATTTGCGCAGGAGGTCTGGACCACAGGCTTTGAGATCTGCTGATACCTCAAATTTAGGTCACGTTCACTATATAGTGAGAAGCAACATAAGTAACTGAAACAAAAAAGCTTGCAGTTGGGTCCCAGGTTGATAAGTTTCTTGCCGGTAAGTTGCCTAATTTCACACTCCTACTTATACTATGATCCACAAGTATAAATTGTTAAAGCAGGGAAGTTTTAATGGCATCCACCTCTAGAGGCGGGAAGATTTATTAATTTCCATAAATCAGTTCCTTCAAACTTTCAATAATTCAGTTCAACAAAGATCAGCAAAGATTAAGCGATTTATTTATTTTTTTAAATCAAAAAATGTTCAAGGACATTTTAGTGAACATTTGTTTTATTATGTTATAAATAAATAAAAAATTAAGCAAATTATACAAAACAAATTAAAGTAAATTAAATATAATAAATTAAATATAATTATTGTGTTCATTTAGTAAAAAAATATGCCTTTTACGGTTTACTGCTTCTTGCATTAATATATATATATATAGGGAAAATTCTCTCATATATATAAACAAACATGGTAAATCATTTTAGTAAACATTTATGCTGTTGAATATTGAAGTGTGTTGTTATAGAAATAAAAAAGTAAATAAAAAAATAATTAAAAGTAAATTAAATATAATAAACTAAATACAATTCTTGCCTTTTAAAATATGCCTATTTAATGTTTACTGCTTCTTGAATTATTATTTTTATTTTATTTCTATCCAAATACAAAAGCTGTTTGGTTTCCACCGGAGGAAAAAATCATACATGGTAAATCATTAAACACTTTAAATACATTTATGCGTACTTGACTTGAACATCAACTTCTTATTTCACCATCAAGGTTATTACAGATGAATACAAATATTCTGTGTTGTATGACAATTACTTTGAGATGATGAAAATTGGTTTCAAATCATTTTAGATACGTTTAGCACAGAATACTGCTGTCACACCGCAGGGCTTTTCAAGGTGTTTATGTATTTTGACACATGTTTCCAGCAGTCAGACTCCAATATGCTTACATCCACACAAGTAAGAAAAAGTTTCAACTTATTTTATGCTTATTCATGCTGAAACTGTCTCTTCCTATTTTTAGTGTCACACAGTATGACTGAATAAAAAGCATGAACTGACGGTGCAGAATAATATATACACATTTATTAATTCATTAATTTGTTTAGGTCTAACTGCAGACAGCATCCCTCTCAAGAATGCTCGTTAGTGACATCTATTGTGTCTTTCTACCGTAATATATAGTTCAGGTTATTTGATCCCCATACTCTTGACTATTTTAAACACCAAACAAAAGTCCAAGTCATAAAAGGGTGCAGAACATGAGCCAGGCTGTTATTCGGTCACATCTCTGCGCTGTACCGTTGAAAGCACAGCTCTCTTCCAGTCACAGAGGAAGTGATGTAATTGATCACACAGCCACAATACCCAGTAGATCTTTATAAAACCTCTTTGAGCCCATCGCCAGCTGAATTATGGGATATGAATGTGCGCTTAGAAACCAGCGCGGCTCAAATGTGTGGGCCTGAGAACAAAATAATCAGGGCAATGGTCGCCATAGCAACAGACAGAGTACCTTCCTCCTGTGGGAATACTCATCGATGGCTGTAACACTACAGGTGTAGGCTCTATGAGTGCTGTAGGACCGTCCTCGCTGTGGCAGTTTGTGAACGCTTGTTGGACTAGATGTAAATAACACTTCCTGAGCTTAAACGACACGAGATCTCATGCAAGAAAGCCTTTTTCCATACGAACTGGGACTAGGATTCTCCAGCATAGTAAATTTATGCAACATATGTGCATGCGTGTATTATGCATGTGCAATCCAGTTAAAAGATCTATGAGCCGGATCATTTTAATCTGTTAGTCAGTGGTGATGTATTAGGCGTAGAACACGGGGTTATGGGGCTTTGAAGTGTTTAAAAAACCTTAGATTAGAGCTTCAACCACATGTCCACTTTTCAAGTCCATAAAGTGAATATTTAATTATGTTAAAGGGATAGTTCACCCAAAAATAGCTGTCATTCTGACATTTTTGTACTCACCCATGTCATACCAAAGCTGCATGACCTTTCTTTCTTCTGTCGAACATAAAGGGCATCATGGCAATATATAGTGTCTATCGATAGAGATTTTGCTATTTTGTGTGTATGATGGTATGTAAATACAGTTGCACAGTACTGCTTAAAGCAAATAAAGCATGGGACTTGCTTCATGTTAAAGAAATAATACAAATAATTGTTTTTAATAAAGTAATTAAAAAATAAAATAAATCACTTTTAGGGATGTGCGTGACTAGTCAACTAAACGATACTGCTGCTGCTAATCGACGATGAAAATACTAGTTGTTTACATAAAAAATGTATTGCATGTTTATGTTTTAATTTATATTTTTACAAAGGCTACATAAAAAACTGTTACATTAATGCTACATATTTTTGCACTGTAAGTCGCTTTGGATAAAAGCGTCTGCTAAATATGTAAATGTAATTATTTAAATGATCTAGAATTTATAATAATTGTATTAGTAATTGAATAACCGCTGCTTGCTAAGTCATTAACATTTATTTTATTTTTATTCACATTTATGTTTGACTTAATTTTTTTTACAAAGCCTACATTCAAAAACAATCACGTTAATGTTACATTTAAAAATAAAATATTATTTTGAAAATTGTTTATCTGGAACAGAAAACAAAATAATATAATTTTACATCAGACATCAAAATCTCATATTTAGTCATAAAGTCATATTTAGTTAGCTTATAATTCTTAACATACAATGGGCTTGGTATATTACTAATTTGTAATTATTTAAATTATTTATAATTTATAATAATTGTATTAGTAATTAAATACAAATACAAAGTCAGTAAACTCATTGTTAAACAATAAAAACTTTTTTAGATCAAGAATAATTTTTGAATCAGATTGTGATTCCCGGAATCAGATCTTGAAGGGCCGAAGAATTCCACTCTTACCCTTAATATGGACCAATGAATTGTGCACAATAAGAACAGGAATGAACATTAAGAAAGCAATAGGGTGTATTCTGCTTCATGTTGACTTTAAAGTCCTGCACATTTTCCTGTTTTGACATACGCACTTTTTATTCTCCATAATATTCACCTTTATTTGGCCTTTTTGTTTTCTTTGCAAATCAACAAACTCATCCTGAGTGGCCGAGAGCAGTGACCCGACCAGCTGTTTGAAATATTTTTATCTATGCACATAAAACCCAACTGGTTTTCCCCCCACAGCCGTTGTTTTAGGGCTGCAGAGAGTTGAAATCACCAATCTGGTAAGAAGCCAATGCACCGCTGCCCTCGTCTTGCTGGAAATGGCACTAAGCGTCTTAGAAAAATCTTTTTCCTCTCCTCCCCGACACCTCGAAGAGCGAGCCATGTCCAGGTTCGCCTGAGGATCAAAGGTAGACAGAGGAAATGGAGGAAATCAAGCATAGCTGCACTGTTTATTTCCCGACAAACGCTGAGAAGAGAGATGAACACAAACAGAGCGATCTGTGAGAGGATGGCTTTGGTACAGCAGTCATCCCTGTCGCCCTGTATCGTACGAGGCAGAGCCGGAAACAACAGAGGCCAGACTGCTCTAAACGAGCACGGGAGGGCCGCTCAGGCAAAACGCCCCGTGCAAGGCTTCAAGCGCACCCTCATGCCTGCTCTAGCGTGTCAGAACTGCATGGCCAAGCCTAGAGACAGACAGACGGGCTGGAAAACACAAAGACAGACATGCACCACTCACCTTCAGCAATACAGCTAAAACTATTGCATCAAATACTTTTCAACCTTTTGATGATGATATATACATAGAGAGAGATAGAGAGAGAGAGATGGACGGACGAGATGAATGGATGACAGACAGACAGGAAGATAGATAGATAGATAGATAGATAGATAGATAGATAGATAGATAGATAGATAGATAGATAGATAGATAGATAGATAGATAGATAGATAGATAGATAGATAGATAGATAGATAGATAGATAGATACTATATTTATGCAGTTGCTCTGAAAAGGCTTAAAAGGGTGATGCAACTGGAAAACCAACTATATCAATTTTATTTAATTGTATACTGTAAAAATATCATTAAGAGTGAACATTTTTGATGATGCAAAAGGTTCACTGAATCAGAACTGTTTTATAAGGAATCTGAATAATCTGATTCTGAATTATCTAAATTAGTGCTGTTAAACGATTAATTGCGATTAATCGCATCCAAAATAAAAGTTTTCGTTGCATAAAATATGTACCGGTATGTGTGCTGTGTATATTTTAGAGATGCACCGATTGCCTGGCCAGAGATGGGAATCGGCTGATTTCTCACAAGGCCGGCCCGTATCGGTGCAAAGACAGTTCTGTGATTAGCGGTAATCTCCATCAGCTATTTTCAAATGGAGTGGCATTTAATACACAGCCGTAGATCGCTGTCAAGCTACGCAATTCCCGCTCAGAATCGCAGATGAATCGTGTATTAAAACTCTGTGTATTAAATGCCGCTCCATTTGAAAACAGCTGATGGAGATTTACCGCTAATCACAGAACCGTCTTTACTGATGAGATGCGAATGACTATCGCATGCTTTATATCGTACAGCCCTAATCCAAATAGTCTGAACCCAAATTTGAATTAGAGCTGAATTAGATGTATTGCCTGTGATAATGAACCCGATATTGCATAGCTTGTCAGTGAACTACGGCTCTGTGTAGTAAATGCTGCTCCATCTGAAAGCACATGATGGAGATTTACCACTAATCACAGAAACAACTTTACAGACGAGATGCGCATGATAATCACATTCGATTATTTGCACTGCCCTACTAACAATCATTGTTTTTATCAATTGTTTTGTTTGTTAGTCGATTTTAAAATCCTTTTTTCCAATACTGTAGATAAGCAAATGTAAGCTAATTTGATACAATAATATACATTGAGACAGGTATACCAGTGCAACCTCAACATATTTACAAAATCGACATCATTAATTTGAATCCAAATCAATTCACTGAACTGGAGAGTTTAAACTAATTCACAGAAATGAACTGAACTTACCAGGTTGCGATACAAACACTGGATGCCAAACTAATTTAATGATTTAATAATTCATGACATTTGCACAATATTTAATATATTTGTAACAAATATTTAAAACACAACATACTCAATTATTTTTAACACAAAATATGATACTCAGATGACATTTTTAAAGAAAAGAGTGATTTTAAGGATACTATCAGTTATGATTCGAAGCAGTCAGACATTGGCTGTGACTAAGCAATCAACTACAGTACTCACATCCAAACATGACGGCCTGATGCATTTTTAATGACTGGACGAAGAAGATAAGGAGAAGAAAAAATTTGTGTGAGGAAGAGTGTTCTTGCCACAGGTCAATATTCATAGCAACCGAGAACCCTTAACAAAACCGTTACCATGGAAATAGAAACAAGGATTCTAAAACGGGAAACTGTACATATCCTGTGAACCTTGATCATTCATGAGATCATATTTTAGGGATAAAATTAACTCACAATACGTCCCCACTGTGTCTGTGCCTGTTCTGTCTGACTCCTACCACAGAATGCTGACGTTTCTATAAATGCAGATGATCGGTATGTCGCATAATTAGGTATTTCCTCACACGCAGGTATTTTTAGCAGTGGATGAAATTAGCTTTTCAGGGTGAGATGAGTGTACGTTACTGAAAATGGCCAGCTGTCCCAGTAGAACCAAACAACTCTATAAACACTCTCCTGGCAAAGCTGTGGGCTCTTGTTAAAGAACGCAAATAATGTTAACACACACCCCTTTTTCTTTGCCTTGTTGTAATGTCTGGTTGAAAAGCTTTTAAAGACTGATTAAACACTCCAATCCTATATTTAACAGTAACTAAACTCTTTTGCTTTGATGACAGGCTTAATTTATTTGACTGAAAGAAACATTAGCACAAGAGCTGTCAAAACAATGACTAAGACACACTTTTCACACAATTATACTAGGGTTGGGCGATGTCTACCAAATTGGTATCGGACGATGTCTACAGTGAAATATCGTGATGGAAGATGGCATCGGGGGGCGGGGTTAGGGGTGTGCCCAAAGCATGTATCCGTATGCAGAAAGGCACGGAAAACAAATAACGCGTTCTACGGAGCCACTAAAGCAGCGGTTCTCAATTACAATCACGCGTACCCCAGCTCTGCATATTTTGCATGTCTCTTTTTGTTAACACACCAACTCGTTTGAAGTGAGCTCCATGCATGAACTGTGTTCCAATTGACATGGTCTATTGTAGATAAATGCAATCTTGAACAGATCTCATTCCTCCTCAAGTTATTACATGGTCCCTACAGAGTGTCCATTGCTCCCTACTCCCGGAGCAGTGGAAATCTGTTGAAGTTTACTTCACTTCGGAACATTCATTCACGGATTTGCACTTTATAGCGCAATATTTGCACAATTCCAACTTTGCAAGGACAGTCTGGCGCTTCTGACTCACAGCCTGTAAGTATGTTTTCATATTTAAAGAATTTGACACGGCATCACAATACGGTGAGGGGCGTAACATTTCCGTCTCACTCTTGAGGTATTCGGCCAATCACAACGCACTGGATAGCTGGCCAATCAGAGCACGCCTCGCTTCTCAGAACGATGAGCGTTGTAAAAATCAATGCGTTTCAGAAAGACGGAGCATAGAGGAGCAACAATAATGTACAGTTACAGTATGTGGAAAATAATGTTTTTGAACCTTAAACCACATAAACACATTGCATAACACAAAATACACAAAATAATGTTCTTTTTAGCAACGTCATATGACCCCTTTAATATTATTAAGTACACAGGAACTAATCATTTTTCATCAATTAATTAGGCTGTATTTTTAAATGACAGTTGCTCTCACATAGTTAGCAGACTTAAGGATCAAACCGTCATTGCTGTTCAGCCTAAAACAATAAGGCAAACAAATACATTTTACAAATCACAATCTTCAAAAAGATTAACACAAGACCCGTCTGACTAATGAGAACAACAACACAGACCAGCTTTCCACACAATTAATGTCCATTATGTGAAACTGTGCGTTACTTTGCATTAGCTTGCCATTTTATTTACCTCAGCATTTCACTCTAATATGAGCCTATTAGCATTAGCTGCGCCTCATGTTTTCTGGCACCGGAACAAGCAATTTTTTATGAAATGATTATCCCCTTTTTAAATGACAATTGCCCAGTATAAATGTCAATAACAACAACACTACGAGGACATGATTAGAAACACACATTTATTTAATTTGTCTCCTTTTAACATCCCTTCGTGTGAATTATGCGACTGTATTCAGGTCAAAGCGGCAGGGGAGGGAGACAAACCTTTTGTTTGCCTTGCCGTTGGTCTAAATTGCATTCATTCATGCAACACAAAGGCTTGTTATTTTCTCAAGGCTGCTGTATATATATCTCTGATTGTTCATCTCTGAACAATTCAACGACCGTACGGACTAACCGAGGCAGATTCGCCAAATAGGATTCCGCCCTTTAAGTAAACAACAATCTAATAGAGAAAACTATGATCACAGCTGAAATTGCACTGCTTGTGTATTGCATAACACAGAACATCTGTTATTAGGAGCACAACATACACAGGCTGTGTCTCAATACGAGCTGCAAACCTAGAAAACAAGAGTTCACTATGCTGTATAAATAGGCAGCTCACTGGATTTTGAAACTGACTGACAGTTTGTCGGTCCCATAGTTGAACCTGTCAGTAAAAATGATAATAAACCTCTCTTAGACATCAAATATTTATTAAACTGCAGGCGGAATTTATTCGGAATTAAAAATACACATTCCTTGACTTCCTAACCAATCTCGTGCCTCGAAAATGTACCTTGTCATTCAGACATAACTTTACATGTTGACGTAAAGCTGGCAGCTTGCTTTACACATCTCTCCGAGGCGATAAACTGGGGCAAGCTGACGGCACACAAGCAGCATCCCCATCTGAATTCACTCTAACATGCTCCGCAGGGAGAAAGCATCTTCCAGCAGCAAGAAAGTCCAACTCACGGGGAGAGAAAGGAGAATGTTGCCTAGCAACCGGGCTCTTGGAAAAAGGTAGCAGCAGCCATTATTCATTTTCAGTTTCAGATTTGAAATCTAATAGCAATAATTGAGAGAGAGAGAGAGAGAGAGAGAGAGAGAGAGAGAGAGAGAGAGAGGAGGAAACAAGAGTGACGGATACGCACTTGTGTTCATGTACACACATAAATACGATTAACACATTTAATTTGATTAATCACGCTATTTCCTCCAAATTACAATCATAAACGTTGCATCCATGTGTTAATGAATTGAGGATTTGAGGGTCTGGATACATACTGGAGATGGTTGGGTCGGGGGGGATAGGGGATTGTCTTGTTTCTGATCATTTTATTAACAGAATAAGCTAAACAAATGATACAATTCTGAATTATCTACTGGCAAACACTACTCCACAAACACAAATATTTTGGCATTTAAAATGTTAAGTTTTGTCTTCACCTAAAACAAACATTCAATATGGCCAATCTGGCCAAATATATATTTAAAATATATGATGTAAACAATAGGGATGCAGCGATTAATCGGTTTTACTATTAACCGTGCTTTAAAACGTCACGGTTAATTAATCACAAAGGCTCCGCTAAACCGAGTGTTTCCGTTGCACAGAGCGGAACTGTTACAGCTTGCACAAAACGGAGACAAAGTTACACGAGCGGTGCAACCGCTTAAAATGACGTGCATATCAGAGACACGGAGGCTACTACACACTAGATTAACTATGGCAGAGGAACAAAACAGCGATCAGTTAATCCCACCAGAGAATGTCTGAAGTCGATAGTGTGGGACCATTTTGGGTACGCCAAGAATGACCAGGGCGTCATTTAAATGTTCCCGTGAAATTGCTGTTAAAAAGTATACATAAAGGATAATGCACGGCTAGCCAACCTGTTCTCGTTGTGAAATAAACGATTTTAATGCACGAAGTGAAGGCAAGGACCACCAGACGCGAAGTTTGTTAGTTCTAGCATTCTGCCCGCTTCAGACAGAGATAAAATAGTGTGGTGTGAGAGAGACAGAGAGAGAGAGAGAGAGAGGGAGGTGACAGTTACGTGTGTGAATTAGCACTATTTTGGCCGTTTGGAAGCAAGTGGCTTTTCTTATTTAGTTAAAGTTATTTTAGTTTTTCTTAGTCAAAAATTATATTCCCATAGGTCAAAATGGTGAAAAACAGTAAAAACAAAACAAAAACAAGGCACAATGGTCCGAAAAAACATGGGTAACTTTACCTGTGCTGACCTCTAAATCTAGAAAACAGTGCCAGTACAGCTAGTAAGAAAGGTAATTAGTAAGCATGACACAAGCCCATTACAGCCTAATGAAGAGGTCAATATTCAGAGTGAGGTCATCAAATCGAATAGCAAAGAAACACATGACTGTACATAACAGATAATGAAACATTATCTTTACTTTATCCTAACTTTACGATATGCCATGCACTGCACATTATCTTTAACAAAGTTCAACTGGACTACACGCACACACTGCACAAATACAAAAAACCTGGTGGTTCTAATGCACATCCATGACACATAGCTTATGTATAATCTGTTGCACCTTCGCATATTACTGTGTATATATATGTGTACATAATGTAGAATGTGTACATAGGGTGTATAATGTGTATTGATAACTGTAAGTATGTCTAATAGTACACTGTGTGTACTGAGTATATGTATGTGTATTTTGCACATTGTCATCTGTATAAATCTATAAGTATGTACTGTCTATATGTAAATTGTTTCTGCACTGTATGGAGCACGCTCTCAAGAATTTCACTCACCAAGGCACATGTGTTGTGGTGATGTGACAATAAAATTGATTTGATTTGAACAACTAGAGATGGGACGGGTCACAATGGGCAACTAACTAGTCACCCACAAACCACCTGGTTGATTAGTGAAGCTTTGTTCAGGCAACCCACAGGCTAGTCGATTCAGAAAATATTTCATTTTGCACATCCCTAGAGACAAGCAACACCAATGTTTACGTAAGTAAAACACAAAACACTGGCAGGATGAACACAGGATGCTAAAGGAATGAAGATGGGTTTCTGAGCAGGGGTCTTGTGATCAGCTGAAGATCACAAACAACATTCAAGTAAACATTAAATCAAATTAGACCTTTTATTCTTTCTTAATGCATGCTCCTGATTTTTACATAATTATTGTGTAAGTTATTCCAAATAAAATGTTTTAACATATAACAAGACCACGTGGGTGGGAAAAATGTTGGTAACCAATAACAAAAAGTACAATTAAACAATAACCAAATAGCTATTTGGACATGACATAAAAAATGAAACACCACCATTATGACTGACAATTAAGATTCAAAGTTTCCAAATATTGTTTGAACAGGGTAGGACAAGACACTGCACATGGGTAATAATGAACACCCAGAGTGATTGTAGATAGCTCTTCTCTTAAGACATACTTGACCAATCGGCCGTGAGGTTATTCTAATTATCCCGTTCTGTATTTTAATGATCATTAAACCCGTATTTGACTGCTGAGGGTTATTATATGAAAGAATATTTAGCGCAGATACAGTGGGAGAAGATGGGTCCTCGGGGCATTCTGAGCAGGGCTTGGGGAATCTTAAGTCTTCAACTGTCTTGTGATCAGCTGAAGATCACAAACAACATTCAGTCTGTAAACATGCTTTGTTCAGACCAATGCGAAAATCGGACCAAATTGTTTTTGTAAATCTTAACCGGTCGATGGACAATAGGCTACCTTGTTATTAAAAGTTTTGGATTATTCCAAATAAAATGTTTATAACAGATACAATGTAATTTATCAAATGTCTGACTTATAACATTTTACAATTAAACAATAACCAAATTGTATTTTATGACATAAAAAAAAAATTGTAATTACAGGTACTGTAGATAACATATTATGAATTTTTTGTAAGTTAAAATGTGCATCATTATGTTTCCTGTTTTAATTTCACTGAGCTGAACGATTATAGAAAATAATCTAATTGTGATTTTTTACCAATATTGACATACTTGACCAATATGTGATTTTAATTATCCTGTTTTGTATTTGAATTATCATAAAACCCGTATTTGACTGCTGAGGGTTATTATATGAAATAAATATATGATTGAATTATTTGAATGAAAAGTAATTAGTTATTTAGAAGCGCAGCTCAGCTTTGTTTACAGAGGTTACAGTGGAAACAGCTCTGTTCTACTAGGAAAGTAACTGCTGTCAAAAAAGAAAAAGGTTTGTAAATTCATAGTCTGTCTAACTTGGATGTTCAGACCAATGCAAAATCGGACCAAATTTTTTTGTAAATCTTGATCGATGGACATTATTATTGTTATAATAAACATTACACTAATCTACAGAACTGTTTAATGGAGCGGGACAATTTAATTTATCACCCATCAAATTCTATATTGATTATTTCAGTCAAACATTATAATATGAAATTTTATAATTGTATAATTTAAATGGTCAAAACTTTATTTGAACATGTAGTCATGTGATAACATGAGAATTTTTGTAAGTTTAAAATCCGCCCATCACTAGAATGTTCTTAATTTCACTGTATTATGACAGGAAAATACAACAAAGCATACAATAATTTCCAATTAGCGCATCAATGAAAGACCAATGGACACAAAACTGTGGACTTGGCAACATAGCAGTGTTTCAACATGAAGCTTATTCTAAAGACTGCTTAGATGTGTTTGACTTGAAGCAGCACTGCTAGACCGATCGTGTGTGTCATCAAAGTACTGTGAGAGCTATAAGAGAGCGGACGTCTCTAATGCTTTCTCTCGCCGTACTTGGATGTCATACGATCGTCATAAATTACTCTCGCGTGTCACGTGACAGTAATATCGCAGCCTCTGCAGTTGAGAAATCGAATTTTTTCATATTGCGATATTATCGCAAATGCAATTAATCGTTCAACCCTAGTTTATGCATACAAAAAGTGCATAGAGCAGCTTATTTTGTTGGCTTTTGTCATAAAACTTGGTAAAGTGATTTTAGTGAGTGTACAGTACTTTTTATATATTTCCAGCACATTTTAACAATGTCATACATAACAGTTTGGATTGATAATTTATTTAAGAGATTTAGGTATTGTATAACATTGGTAGCTCTCAGTCGCTTTGATTTTTAAAAAGTAGCTCCCGAATGAAATAAGGTTGGAGACCCTGCCTTATTCCCTTAAGTGTAGAAAGAAAGAAAAAGATTATTGGGATTAAAGGAATATTGGGTTTCACTAGGAAATGTTTATGTAGGGAGTCAAGGCCAAAACAAAATGAAAACAATGAAAAAATTCAAACCAAACCAAAGCAAAGCAAAGCAAACAAAACCAAAATAAAAAGACAAACATAAAATGTAAACATAACAAAACATAAAACAGAAGAATATTATTTATGTTGTTGTGGATGTAAAATGCCGGAGTCAAATTAAAATGAAATAAAATACAAAACTATAAAAAAGGTTTAAGCAGTCTTTTGCACAAAACAATTCATCTCATCTCTGTTTGGCTGGTCATCATAGCTCATTCTCTGGCTAAGGGACTGAGCAAAACTAAAAGAATGCACTGTCTGGATTTTATAAACACTCAATCCAGTACAGAAAGCAGAGCAACTTTAAGTCATACAATTAACACACACAGGACGTAATACTTCTCATTTCTAAAGCTCTGACGATATCAATGCTACAGGGAATGAATGACACGCAGAATCAAATCTGCAAAATGTCCCTCAAGAGGACGGTTTAATCCCTGAGCATTTGGGCTGCTGGGAGAGGCTGGCGTGTGAGCTGAATTCAAGACGCGTTCTTCACAGTGGACATAAAATCACACAAGCACACCCATACATACATACATACAGAGTCCTGCAGAGAAGTAATATAACACCCAGGGAACAAGGTGCCACGCCTGACCGCACCGAGTCGAGGGAGAAAAACAGATTAAAAGAAAGAGTAAGAGAGAGGCACAGCGAAAGAGAAAGCGAGGAGCAGAGGAGGGTAGAAACATTATCCCACCTTCCAGCTTTGTGTGCACCAGAGAAAGGACCTTTTAACACACATTACACAAGAGCAACAGGCTCGTGTTCATGAAACAAGCTCTGTCTGTGTGTGTTTGTGTGGTATGTGTGTGTAATTACTACAGTTATTATAAAAGCTATTAACAAAAACACCAAAAAACATGCAAATTTACACGTGTACACTACCATTCAAAAGTTTGGGTAAGTTTTTTTGACAACAACAATTTTAAGCAGCAACTGTTTTCAACATTGATAATAAGAATAAATATTTCTTGAGCAAAAGCAGCATATTAGAATAACATCAAATGCTGCTGAATATAATGTAATATAATACAAACAAATCCAAACAAAAACAACAAAACCAAACAAAAAAATCGAACCAAAACAAACCAAACAAAAACTACACCAAAACAAACAAAAAAGGAACAAAACAAAGAAAAAAAAAACACAGAATCAAAACAAAAAACAATCCAAAATAACAAAAAGCAAAAACAAAATTCAGCAGTCTTATGAAGAAAAAAATATTATTATCGATATGGAAGTAAAATGTAGGAGTCAAAATAAAATGCAATAAAATTTAATTGAATTTAATAAAATAATAGATTAAAAAGGGTTTCATGTTGACATAAAAAGGTTTAAGCCATCTTGTAATATTTCGTAATATTACTGTTTTACTCGTGAGCACAAGAAACTTATTTTAAAAACATTAATTACATTATTATTATTTATTATAATAATAATATATTTTATTTTATATTAATAATATCAATTTAAAACAAAAAACTCAACTGGTTGGTGAATGTGACCATATTCATATCGTATATAAAGGTTGTTCTTATGTACTTCAATGAGATAAAAAAATGTATTGGTAACTATGATATTACCATACAACAAAACCAAAGCAAAGTCATAGTACTTCTTTGTAAGGGACTGAATTAATCCTTCAAGTCAAGTAGGTGTAGGAGTCATGACGAAACAGAGGTTGCAATGTTACAAAGCTGTCCTACAGCAAGAGTCACATTTGGTCATTGTTTTGAGGTGAGGGAGTCCAAAGGGGGGTTGACCGACTAACCGCAGAATAAAATGTCAACCCAACCCAAGTTCAAGCCATCGCATTATCATGAGCAAAGCATTCCTTATTTCACAGAACAGACTTACTGTGTGGATGCATTTGACAGAACTTCAGAGAAGCCTGCATGCCTTCACCCCCACCCACTTCCCACAATTCCTTGCAGTTTCTCTCCATTACATTCATATTTTCGCAGCTTTTATACGAGTCCTGCAGAAGAGCAGTGGCTATTGGCCATGACAAAGGATTAAAGAAGCTTAGTCTCTCTTTTGAGAGTCCGGATTCTCTGTTGGTTTGAAAAAGAGGATTACTTCAACAAAAAGAAGACCACACTTGTTTCCCCCCAGTTCTTTTGGGAAAGAAACTCAACTTTTTGTTTAAAGCCTGGTATCGATTTATTTCGAGAGGCCCATGTGGAAATGACTTGTTTTCGAGAGTCCCTCAGACTGAGATCGGTTCTGGTATGCTTCCAGTCATACGGACGTGGCCAGCGGTGCAGTTGTGGAGTGAGAGGTGAGCAGCTGGATTCCTGGAAATCACGTTACCTGGAGAGCGGACTGGAGTCTCTAAGGCACTGGTGGAGGGGTTGGGATTCGTGGATTGACCCCCTGAGAAAACAGGCTGCTCATGCGTCACGGTGCCAGGTGTAAAATGCCAGCGTCTGTCGACCGTACCTTGCCAAAACTCCATCCATCAGTGATATTCAAATGCACTGCTTTTGGATTCCCCCAAAAAGGCAGATTGAATTAAATTCTTCAACACTTCATTGGCATTCCATCATATTGAGCTTCCATTAAAGCGTGTAACAATCACTAATAGGTTAAGAACTGAGCAAAGCATATTACAGGAGAAAAAAAACATCAAAGATGACCTTTTAAAGGTGGTGTTAGGTGAAGTAGAAGCAATTCAGCATTTTAAAGGGAAAGTCCACTGCAGTTTTCAAGTCTTTGAAACTTGAAAAACCTATTTGTGTTTCTCAACAGGAACTTTTTTTGCAGGTTTGTTTTTTAAATAAAGAAAATAATGACAGAATGTTCATTTTTGGGTGAACTTCCCCTTTAAGAGCACCTTGGACACTGTGCAACAAAAAAAAAGGTATGTGATTCCTTCAGAAATTCTTTCCTTGCGATAACGTAAAGATCAGATCCATCAGTAAGGGGGTCCATGATACCGGTGAGACTGATATCAACGTTGAAGTCTTATCTCTGGGCACATTTTTCACTCTGAAAGTGCCTGGAGTGCATTACGGCACAGATGAAAGAACCAGCATTTTCCGCCACATTGAAATGAACGCCTTAATTGCCTACAGAAGGCGTGTGCTCAGGATGATGCCAGCAAGGTTACAACTGCAACGATGGCCGAGATGAACTTTTGAGAACACTGTGAGATGGTCTAGACAGATTCATCCAGGTTGCATTTCTAAAAAAACAGCCACACAAAATCATGCAATATTCATCACATGGCAGACCTCAGAGGAGGAGAACCGCACATCAAAATCTGCTCACGAACTGCATGATGTATCGGCAGTGACATAAAGAGGTTTCAACCTGGTGCATCTGAAAACACACTGTAGATACGTAGAAGCTCAAAGGTGTTTTTAAACGCGAATTTAGGTCACGGTGTGAGTCACAGATGTAGCTCAAATAAGCAAAAAGAAAAAAACCTCATGACTCGTAGCAAGCCTGGCTGATGGCGAAAGAGAGCAGCTTCACACATCTCCACACTCCCATGAGACAAAGCCCAGCGCATTCTCATACCACAGCCTTCACATGCTCCTGAGCTCTAAAAAAGGCCTGCTCAGAGACGGCCTATGAATAGAGCGCATTGTCATCCACAGGCCTTAATGTGTCCACGGTTTCATAGAGGCAGGGCCTCTGGGCTGCCGGAGCTGAATAATTAAAGAAGAGTTCTGCATTGAAAGAGTCGGGGTGCAGAGCGGCAGGCGGTCTGCTACGGCTCATGAGCCTCGATCTTTCTTGCTTTCGCTCGTTCACCGTTCCCGAAGCACTAACCGCCCATGATAATGTGTTTGCCTTGGTAAAATGAGATTGTTCCCGAGTCCTTCGGCGAGGGGCTCATCGAGTTGATGGTTTGAATAACAAGCCAAATGATCTGTCGGCATCTGTTGGAAAATATTGTAGAGGACACAAAATAGCTACCCTACCACAGTAGTCCTGTTCTAAAATCTGGTATGCCACCTACCTAGATAGCATTTGCGACGCCTGTTTCAAAGACCACACGACATCGCCTGAACCAAATTCCAAAGCATTGTTATAAATACATATTAAATTAATAATATATATAAAGATAAATATATAATATCTCATTTAAACAATTTAATAATATGTGAGTACTGTGCAATAAATTCAGTTGACTTTAAATGTATTTATCTATTCAATACTGAAAAGCATATGTAAGTTAAATAATTTAATTAATAAAATATTGTTATTATTATTCCTTATGAGAGTATTGTGCATTAAATTCAGTTGACTATACATATTTCATTCAATACCGAAAAGCATCTATACGCTAACTAATCAATTATTATTATTGTATTATTTTTATGTTTAATATTAAATAAATGTTAAATGCTTATTTATTTCAATGCGGAAACGCATCTAAGAGCTAAAAACATTTAATAAACATAATAACAATGAATATAATTTTGAGGGTTTTTAATGGTTTATTCAAATAATCTGTCATTAGCTTAGCAAAATGCAATATGTCCAATTACAGGAACTCAAAAGTAAGCAGACCAATTAGATTTCCCAGTGGGCGGAGTCAAGCAAATGACAAAATGCACTTTCACTCATCACATGCAGCGATCACTGCTGATTATTACACAAATGATTTCTCCTCTGAAAGAGATTTGAAAGAGATTATCCATGCTAGTTGTAGATAACAACACTCACTATTTCCTGTTTTTACTCTCTGATAGCTTCATGTTGTCTCTCTGTGTTCCGTTTCCTTCTGCTTGACTCTCAACACAATATTTTTCTCAATTGTCCAACTTCTGAAAAGTGCCCCAGAACAAAATGTAAAAATCTGTGGCTGCTAAAACTTTAACAACCCTTGCTGCCGTGTCCAAAAACACAAACGAACATTCTTTCCAAGAAGGGAATGTGAAATTGAAAACAGTGAGCATTATCCAACAGCTCGCCTTTTTATTTTTTTATTTTAGTCCCTGTGGAGAGATCCTAAGCAGAGTCTCTTTTAAATATATGGCCTTCAAGCATCCCACTGCTGATACTCCAGAATTTGTCATTGATATATAAACTTGTACAAAGTCACATTTTTGGCAGCTTGCCCCTGGCTAAACTCACGAGCTGCGGGTAACGGTTGGGAAGGGCCCGTAACAAACAAGCACATACCGAATACACTGAACAGTGCCGTTCTAAATGGTATAAATAACAGAAATGCCTTTTATTCTCATTGGTTGGACAGGCATTTCTAAGTACAGTTGGCTATCAATGCATATTCTCCATTCCACACGGATCAAACATGTGCCCCACTTGTCCTGTGTTTAAACAAATGGCCTACTGGCATCGCTCAGGAATCATACTTGCTTTAAGCATAATACTAACACGTGACCTAAAGGTCCTTATTCTACACTTCAATGTCCCTTTCATCATTACTAATCCGATTCAGAAGTAAAATCCCAGATTTCTTGCTGCAATTGATATTTATACCTCAGTGTAATTAGTGAACATTAAGGTCATTATAAGAAAGAGCTGAGGATAAATAAATTAATATTGATTCTGGATGCACAATTTTTACAAGGTTATTATAGGTAAAACCATAAAAACATTTCTGCTACTTGAAATAAAATAGATGTTAAATTAAATTAAATATAAAAATGTACTTATTTTATTTCAGCTAGATGTCAAGACGATATTTCTCATTTTCATTTGTCTTGATGTACAAAAATAAATTTTATAAATTTAAATAAAAATTATATGCATTTAAAAAAACTAATAACAATTACAAAAAAGACAGTAAAATTACTAAAACTAACAAAAATCTAAATGTTAATGTTATTTATTTTTTTATAATTCAATAAATAAATTAATTATATATATATATATATATATAATACTGCTTGGTACAGCATCTTAAAAACAAGTGACGTAATCACCAAAACATTGATCCGATGCTTTATTTAAAGATCCACAGGGTTTTAACAACCTTGACAATTAAAAACAATCCTGTAGAAAATTCCACATTTCTGTCATCTGTTTGTTTCTTACTTTCTCTCACCCATTTCCTTATTATTATAGCTTCGTCTGGTATTCACTATGAGAGAAATGTTAAAAACGAGAGATGATACCGATCAAAGCGCTGCGGACAGATAAGAGAAACGGAAGGAGTCTCTAAAGGCTTGGAAACACAAGCACATTGTTCCTGAGCAGGACTGTGATGTAAACAGAGGACTTGATTGAGACCACATGACTGCATTCCTATAGCAGCTTCAGGAGATGGACAGTAAAACTGCCACGGCTGCTGCCGACCATCCAGCTGTGCAACCGCTGTCTGTCTGTTGCAGGATCATGTGACTACGCCACTCTTAACTCATGTCAGCAATTTAACATCCAGGACAGAAAATGTGAGAGGTGCTTGGGCAATGCCAAATGTTAGAGTATTACTTTATGTGGCTGCTTACTGGTCCAAGACCAGATTTTTTTAACCCATTTTATTGTCTTCAAACAAAAATTATAAGTTAAATCTCCTAGAAAAGCAATAGCACACTTCAGCAACCAATATGAGCATGAGAAATAGTAAAAATGATGCTTGCTTGCTAATAAAAGACATGAATTATTTGAACATCCATCAAAATATCTTCTTCTGTTTTCTGCAAAAAAAAGCCATACCTGAACACTCATTGAAGGGCTTCTCGATTATGACAAAAATAATAATCACAATTATTTTGGTAAATATTGTTATCAAGATTATTTAACAAGATTATTAGTGTGCCATAAAACCAAAAAAAAAAAAAAAAATAATGCTAGTCTAAAGTATTCAGTTAACAGCCTACTATAGAAATTGAATAATCAAATGTAAAATAAAACAGCATAGTCTTCACCCTAAAGCTTTGTTTGTTATTAAAGCTACAAAAGACCTTCTGTGAAGAGCAGGGAGTGATTTTGTCTTTGTCTTTTGTTGTTTGATTAATATTAAGCACACAGTCGGCAGCAGGAATATAGTGCACTGTCACTTTAAGAGCCGCGTTACTGTTACACATGTATTTTCAGTCTCATCTGTCTACATTCATTTCTTACATAACTGACGATGGTTTACGTGAATAATCATTAAGTGCCACATGTTGACATGTTTTTGCATGTATTTGAGCATTTAGGCACATACGTTCAGCTAAAAGATGACTTCTGTCTGTGCTCTGCTCCGTCTCTGAGCGCAAGCTTCCTGAGGAACAGCGCAAGTTCTCTTTTACGCTTTTAAAAATTGTAATAAATCTAATCAACTTTAATAACTCAAGCACGTCCCATTTTGCAAATGTTACATTACATTATTTTACTGATTTGCACATGAAAATGTGCTTTTATGGAGGCTGCTGGAAAGGGGGCGAAATGAGGCACAATAATCGTTTTATCTCCATTATTGTATTTTCATAATCATTGGAGGCCAAAATCGAAATCAAAACTGAATTTCCATTAATGGCACAGCCCTAGCTCATTGGCCAAATAAACAGATAGTCCGGCCCCAAACTCACACCATCCCTTGAGTCAATGTTGCTGTAGCCACGATGTTCAAACATACAGAGCAATGTTTTAATAGCACCATCATGTTTATACTTTTCAAGAGTTCGTATAGTTGTCTCTGCAAATGAGGCTTGGATAGAACAAGTACACATATCGAAACAATTACACACTCCAGCTTTAAGACCTAAATGTTGCAGATCAGAAGGGTTGAAGATTGCCATCTGAAACAAATCGAGCCTTCTCTCTACATATCAAGATTGACAAAGGGCAATGCAGACATCTGTTACATTTTAACACCAAACCCAACACATGTGCAATCTAATGTGGTAAAATATTTAACTTATTAAACCCATTCAACGCCACTTTCACCTCCAATTACGAGTGTATCAAGGCTTAACGACTGAACTACAGCCCTTGGTCGGAGTAGTTACCTTATAACACAAGAAACAAAATATTAGCACTGGAATCAAAAATAGGGTCCTATGATTTCCACGATGTAGCGCCGTTGCAGTTCGGCGTCCCATGTTTGAGTCCTGGCTCATGGACCTTTTCTGATCCCGTCCTCCCTCTATCTCTCCAACTTCGCACTCCTGCCTAATTACTGTCCTATCTAATAAAAGGTAAAACTAGGGATGCACCGGTTGACCCGGCCAAAGATCGGAACCGGCCGGTTTTGCTTATAATGCGCGATCGGCAACCGGCCGGTTTTGTCTTTTTCGGCCGATTTTTCCGAAAGTGCGAACATGTCATTTGTGTGGAAGACATTCGGCAGGAGCACAACAAACACAGAAAAACAGATACAATGAAGCGAACTGCCGTTGGTGTAACATTACTGGCACACACAATAAGAGCCGCTTTCATTTGCTGCTCTAGCTGAAGTTGCTAGTGATGGGTCGGTCTTGAACGATTCATTCATTTTGAACGGATCTTTAATGAGACTGAGAAGAACGAGTCGTTCGGGAGTGATTCTAAAGGTTCTGTACTGGAATTAGTTCACCTGTTTCAGTCTTGGGTTTTCAGTCGTTCGCTCATCTTAAACGAGACTCAAAGGTCCGAGTCGATAAAATGATCGAACTTTCCATCACTAGAATTTGCTGAGCGTATCTGTCCACGCCCTGCACAAGAATAGACCGTGAACAGTTGTTCAGCGCAGCTTCTCACGTGTTGGATGAGAAAAGAAACAGACCAACTTGTGACAAAGCTGAAATGCTACTTTTTGTAAAGAATAAAACGTTCAAAGCGTATAAACGTCAGTTCTGTACAAGATTATTATTTTATTTTACCTTCAAATTACATTGACTTAATTGATTTAACAAGCACGAGCTGTAGCATCTTTGCTTTTGCTCTGTGCACTAAACATTATTTGATTTAACATTTTGGAATAATTTATTTATATAGCCTACTTTGGTTTTATTTAGTTTCACTGGTAAATACCTTTTTTCTTTACACCAATTTTAAAAATGACAACAAATGTTGATTAAGTAACATCTTTGTTTGGACTGTTGAATGTGTGTTGGTTGTGTGGTTTAGATTGTAACTATGCAAATGTTGCCTTTAATTTCACATGGTTACTGTTAATGTTTTCATTTAAGGCCAGTTTTATGTAGTTTCAACCCAATTTAAAAACCATCTTGGTCCATCTTCAACTGGGGTTGACCAGTTGAACATGAGAGGCAGAATTTGTAAAGATGCTTGTTTGTTTTTCTAATAAAATATATTGATAGGCATTTAAAATTTGTTTAATATATATCCATTAAAATAAAAGCTTAAGAACATTTTGAATTGTAAATAATTTTAATCAAAAACTTGTGACACAGCCACTATGTCATATTGAAGTAACACCACAGGCGTAATTATAACACCACAGACCTTATAACGTTACTAAAGGCTCTGTGTTACCAGAAAATGCATTAACACCAGAGACAGTAACACCACATACAAATCAGCTTAGACTTTTCTAAAATGGAGGCTACCATCATGATGATTTCAAGATCAGGGGACATTTTGGAAATATCAACAAGTATGTATTTATATTTTTTTTTATTAAAATATGCCAGATCTGCAAGTTATCAACATAACACCACATACACTAATGACAACACATGAAATTGTCAGAGATTTAGCTAGCTTCAAAATGTATAAGAAAGAATGTACTCCCCGTGCACTCCTCAGATCAACCAGCACCTGCAGTGACCGTTACACACAGGAAGTAGTCCAAATAGAATTCTCCCTTTTCTTAAAGGGGTGACATCCATTGTTGAAACACCACAGACATGAATTTGGGGGGCAACTTTTTTCTTAAATATATATATTTTTTAAACAAATATTATACATGTTAAATCAAATCTATATTCACTATATAAACACTTTATTTGTGTTAGAATCTTTCATTATTTCTTGTTGGTTGCTTAAAGGAAAAAAAATCGGTATCGGAATCGGAATCGGCCAGTTTGCTCGAAAAAAATCGGTATCGGAATCGGCCATGAAAAATCATGATCGGTGCATCACTAGTAAAAACGGCAAAAATAAATATTTAACAACAACAACAACAAGAAAAAGTTAGGTTAACTTCAAGAAACTATGACTAATATATTACTTAATGTAATGATAGTATTGCTTTTAATAATATTTATTATTAAAACGTTATTTTTGTAAGGAATATTTACCAAAAAATTATAATATTAACCAGAATTTATTTAGCAGAAAAATGTGAATGCACAACACAGTACTTCTGAAAAAAAGACACAAATAAAATAATAATAAATACATTAATTAAATAATAAATCAATTAAATAGAGATGCTTTTGATTATTAAAATTGAATGAAACCATTCAAATGGAATCCAGAAAATTATGAAAAACACAGTATTTGGTTAAACATTTTTTTTTACTGAATTTGAGAAAAAAATAAAACATTTTAAAATGTAAGGCCTTAAAAATTGTATTTTTGTTAAACTTTTAAAGAATTGCGTGAGTTTCATGATTTTAATTAATTAGACATGCTTTTTTATTAATACAAACTTTATTTAACCATCAAAACAGAAAAACTAATGCAGAAAAATTTAAAAGGAAAAATATAATTTGGAAAAAAAAATAACAGTTTAAACAGAAAAAATGTAATGGATTTTACAGGTCCCTAAAAAAACATGGGAGTGTTTGGAAATGGAAAAAGAAACAACGTCTGCGTTACATCCTCAAAACCAGGACATGCTTTCAGCTGCTATACGGAAGCAAATGACGTTATTTTGAGAATGCATTATTTACAGCATTATGAAACACCAGGTGTCTCCCTTCCTATTTACTTAGCACATTTTTCTCTAATCGGGACAGGCGGCAGGTTTGGAGGAAATGAGCTTACACCTTTCGCTTAGCAATGGGGTTAAAGGTCAACGTGAGCCGGATGTGGTTGCAGAGCGGTCAGCGGGCCGAACAGGCGCTCTTTGAGGCAGCTGTGTTCTCGAATGAGGGCTTGGTTACAAATGCAGCATTAAATTACACAGTCATACGGCAAAAAATATGCACTCAATTCCCTGTATAAGACATGTCCTCCAAGTGTAGGAACAGATTTAGCTTCACTGAAGCTGTGGAGCAAGTCAGCAAGGTGTGAAATTGTTTACTACCTTTCATAAGGCAATAAGTGGCTTCTACACTAATAAATGGTGCAAATTTGAACGTTTATTAAGTGACTGTGAGTCTATGAATAAACTCAAGCAGTTTAAGCTTGGACTGGAATGAAACGTAACAGTTTGAGCTTGTCCATACTGTACGTCTCCCTCAACATCGATGGTTCCAGTTATGCTACATCGGACTGATGCTGCAAGATTATCTCATAGGCATCCGATGACACTCTTCCAACAGTCACAACAACAACAATGATAAAAATGACAACCCATGCGTAACATGTAGGGATGGGTACCGAAACCCGGTATTTAATCGGTCTCGGGACTAGATTATAAAAGACCGGAGTATCGATAAGCTCTGACGTTAACAGTTCTGCTATCAGTACTGGAGAAATTAAGAAAACATACATACATTTTTATTGCTATATATACACATAATCTTGCAAATTCAATCTCACCAGAGTTGCCAGCTGTTTTTATATGCAATAATATTCAAACATTTGTCTATGATACAGTTTTTGCTATTCGCAATTCAGAAGCGAGTTCTAATATTTTGTCTTAAAGTGACAGACTGCTTCATCAATGTTAATCAAAGAACAAAATCACCCACAGCTCTTAATCTGAATAAAATTATAGCTTTAATAAGCATTAATCTATCAATACATACAGTGAAAACTATGCAGTGTTCATTTACATTTGATCACTTTTAGATTTATTTTGCAGCTATTACGTACCTAAACATTAATGTTATAATTAATGTTATAAAACAATTTGTTTTATGGTATGACAAATGGTATATTTGTCAGTTTGTTTAACTTTGTTTCTTTGTTCATGTTCTTACTGTATCTTATCTTATGTATATAAAACACTAAAAATGCCTGCACACTGGTGCATTTACAAATGTATGTTTTATATTCATTTAATTAAATATTTATTTTACATTTCAGAATATAAAGCAATGTTAATTCAGCTCCTAATCTATCATATATATATATATATATATATATATATATATATATAAAATAACAAAAAGTACTGATAAGAATACCGTTAAAGTATCGGATCGATAAACAGTATCGATAAGAGTAGTAATACCGTTAAACCTTAACTATACCCATCCCTAGGAACATGTGGGAAACTGGATGTGTACGGGCATGTACAGAACTTGTGTAGCTCTAATCTCGGTATCATATCATAGAGGTTATTTGGAGGTAGAGCATGTGAAACATATGCTAACAAGATTTCAAGTCTCTTGTGCGACTGCAATTTGTACAAACTTGTGAAATACTATATGTTTGTTTAGACAAAGAAAAACAACTTTGTCTGACTAGTCATCTCAATTAGATCTTAACATCTGCTTTGAGTGGGGAAGGGGTCACAGGGTCAATGGACAACAGTGATTGGATGAAAGTGGCGGATAAGCAGTTTGGAGGTCAGTCGGATGACATAATCCCACAAGGCTAACAGCAGTCAAAGGAGATTTGCGGTAATAGATCTTCTTTATCACGCTTCATGAAGATGCAAGTGCAAGTTCGCTTTCTTAGATGGTGTATCTCATGAAATATGTCAAGAATGAGTCTTGTTTAGATTTTATCTCAAAAATCACACAAAATTTAAATTTTGTATGAAGAAACGAAGCCTGCGTTGTGACCTTATTTTCCCTTATAAAATAAATCAATATTGTGATGTATCAGGATGTTGTATTTCTTGGTGATTCTTATTTTATATACATAAAATAAAAATCATCAATACTACAGCAGTTTTTTTTATATATTATCATAAATTAAAGTCAACACAACATACAGTCCTATAATGTATAAATATTTCAAATATCGATGTGTGTGTGTGTGTGTGTGTGTGTGTGTGTGTGTGTGTGTGTGTGTGTGTGTGTGTGTGTTATAAATATATAAACATGCACATATTTTTCATAAATTGGATTAATGTTGAATGATACAACACACATCAAAAACGTTTAATATATATATATTATTTTATTTTATTAAATAGCATTTGTCAATATTTAACATTAATGTAATAAATTCTATATATATATTACATTATTTAAATAAATTATTAATTTAACATATATATATATATATATATATATATATATACGTTATATTATAAATATAATACATAAAATTATTTAAAGTAGTATTTGTCAATATTTAACAATTAATGTAATATATTCATAGACATTATTTGAACTATGGTAATGAGAATTGGTGGATAAGATGAGGTAATGTGTGTAATTTTTATGAGAATGCCACAATGCAAAAAATAGAAATAGAACCCAAAATAGAACTCATTTTCTTTATGCAAAATAGAATTTCTTAATGATCTGGAGTGAAATGTGACATGGACATGTTCTTGAAGCTTCATAAGATTCATCCTAGAACACCTTGGTACAAGGCGAGGTAAAGAGGCGTGTTTTAGTTCATTAACCTACATTTGGATCATGAAGAAGTGAGATGCACAAGGAAAAGAAAAAAATGCTGATGTGATGCCGTGAACAGGGAAGTGCTGTTTAATATTCAATTTTCTATGGAATACACGGGAGTGGGGGAAAAGCAGGACTCGTGGAATTTGCTCCCACCGAGACTAAAGAGACGGGGAGAGGAAATGATGTCAGTCACACCAGAAGCCACAGCATCTGTTAATAACTTCTATAGGTAAACAAACCATACATTCCCTCCTAAATCTTCACAAAAACCACCAAAAGCTAGCAAAGACAAATATCAAATTAAACCTGCAGGTAAAACAGTGAGATGGCATCTGTCTGGCACAGCTTACAAATAATTTATGGCATTTAGCAAATGTCACGATCTCCCCATGTCCAAACACAGGTGACTGGCAGTGACACAACCTCAGCACTGCTATCTTGCACCGCACGCGGGCCTCGACCCCACAGCACAGCCCCTGTCAGCTCTCATCAGAGCCCCTCACATACCTCCCAACATCACATCACTTCCTCTCTCTTCTACATTTACCATTCAGCAACACTGACTAAATACTCGAAAAATCCAGCTCCTTTAGACTTTCAAAATAAAACATTTCTTACAGGGTAATACAGATCTATAAAATAAATCACAATAAATATATATATATATATATATATATACACATTTATATTTATTTTTCCCTATATTTTAATATATATTAAAATATAATTAATTCCACTAATGGCAAAGCTGAATTTAGCAGCCATTAATCCAGTCAGTGTGAGTGTCACATGATCCTTCAGAAATCATTCTAATTTGCTGGTTTGGTGCTCAAGAAACATTTTTTTTATTATCAATGTTAAAACAGTTGCTTCTTAATATTTTTGTGAAATTCATGACACATTGTTTCCAGGATTATTTGATGAATTTCATCAAAAGAACAGCATTTATTTGAAATCAATTGACAATAAAAGTCTTTACTGTTACTCAATTCGTCCTTGATGAATAAAAGTATTTAATTTCTTTAAAAAAAACTGTACTGACCCCTAACTTCTTATCTTCTGTATACACACACACACACACACACACACACACACACACACACACACATGTATTACTTGTACTTATACTACCTGAAACAAACAAACTATTTCTACTATTTTATAAAGAAAAATTGGTTCTTTGGAGAAAGTTCTTGGCTTTTGTGATGAAACATTCCTACGTTACATAAATCTGTGAACACTAAAGTCAAGGGTGCAAAATGATATCAACACACAAAACATAATAAAAATCTTCACATACAGATACAGTCATTTGTGCAGACATTCTCAACAGGCAAGGCCTCAAACCAGGGTCAGAGGTTTGGGTCAGATAGGGGTTCTTTTCTTCCACAGCCAGCATGAACCCTGTTTAACAACTTAACCTTTTCACTTACTAACAGTGTTACCCTGAGGGTGAAATTATCCATTCATCCTTTATTTGCCATGAACAAGACTAATGCTGAGTTTGAAGAATCAGTATCCATTAAGAGTCTACCATCGACAGAAGACCACTGAGAGAAACTCTTGACAATCTGGGGATGATTTCCAAGCCATGTAACTCAAAATCAACACGAGCAAGCCTCACGTGCATGTAAAAGATGCATACTATAAACGAAACCTCAAAACGAGGTTTGACTTACAGTATAAATGGAGGTATCGAAACACACAATACATTATTTTACATAGTATACCAACTTTACAAACACGATATTATCCTTAAGGGCATTATAGGTCAGCAAACAGTCGCAAATCTTTCTGATGAGCAGACGTTTGGTAATTTCCAGGCCTTTCATCCTGTGCCAACACACTGAGATAATCACCTCTCCATGAGCGCAGTGCTAAACAGCACCACAAGCTAAGCTGGAATGGCAAGGGAGCATCTTATTTCTACAAAGGCAAACACAAACACAAGCAGAGGTTCAGAGGAAGCATACAGTGCAGCAGAAAGAAGGAACCGAGCCAGAATATTCCCTCCACCGCAATCATAAAGTGAGGCAAAACGTTTAAATGCAAAATGAGCTGATTAAGGCTAACGAAGCTTGAAGGGTGGCTAAAAATACTCGTGTCCACTTGCAGACGGAGCAGCCTGTGATCATCTTTAAGTGAAGTTTGGCTGAAATTACGTTTGGCTCTGAATAGAACGCAAAGGACGTGTTTGCCATTTGAACTTCAACATAACACACATTCTAGAGCCATTCAAAACTACAAAAACTGAAAAATCTATTAAAAATGTCTTATCTTCCATAATTAAAAAGACTGGTTTACATGCTCTACTTAGAGTGTGTGAATTATTCAATGACTTTTGTGCAAACTTTGAACTAACCCGTGTAACGTTTTTGACATACCTGTTATGTAAATTTAAACTAAAGTGACAAATAATGATATGACTTTAGTTTTTATCGAAGCACCATCCCATAATAAATGCTCGAGCAGTTCTTGCTATGGCTACCTCCTCAGGCAAACGTGACCAATTTCCCTGAAAATCTGTTTTATTATTTTACCAGCTGAAAGTGTTCATTTAAAACAGCTTGGTTTGCTATTCTAGAATAGTTTCAGCTGGTCTCTCAGCTAGACAGCTTCCAAAAAAAACCTCTAAAACCAGCAAAATAAATTAAGCTGGCTTAAGATGTTTTAAACAGGTTTGTAATCTAACTTTTTTGGTTACTGATATACTAAATCTTGACATGTAACAGACAGTTTAGAACTCACTATGCTTTCTGTAAGACAGATTTAACACTAAACAAAGAATATATGTGATTTATCTGCCCAATAAACCCACTGATTTGATTTTTTTGATATAAATGATGCTGTTTTTCGCTACACTGGTTGGTGCAGGCCTGCTGTCTGCTGGAACTCTGAGGCAGGGTTAACAAATAGACGAGAACTTATCACCTTAAATGGTTCAGATCTACACACAGCACCATACAAACACACACACACACACACACACACACACACACACACATATTACAAAGGACCACCAAGCGTTAGAATTAAATGGGGAAAGGAAAGTTAGCAAACAGTACACTAAATTCAGTTTCAGATGCCAAGATTCTCAACATGATACACTATACAAATATTACATGCCTGTGTTTCTGGCTGACCTTAAATCACACAGTGCTGCATTAAAAGCTTTGAGCCACTAATAATTGGTTTGGCCAATACTGATACCATTACGTTTTTTCCCTAACTAATACAATTTATTGGTAGACTCAATGTTAAACATCCAATAACCTAATGAAATTCGAAGTATCGGTAAACAAACAATTATCAGCCCATCTCAAACTAGTATTTTTATGCACAAATATTATATGCATTATTACACATTTATATATATATTAATGTAAATATTTGTACATTGCGTCTTTATTGTTGTAGTCCAATAACTGAAAAGTTAGGGAGAAAATCCTATATATTTGCATTATCTGTCTTTTATGTTTGAAATGCAATAAAAACAATTGGTTAAAAATAAGTGGAAACAGAAAACTGTAATTAGAGAAGTTTGGGATTATTCCTCATCTAAACATAAAAATATACTGTATAAGTCATAAGAAAAATAATATGAATTTAGCATCAGACAGCATTAAACATTGTTGCTGTCATGACAAGACCAGTTATAATTCATATTTTCAGACATCCATCATTTGATTTTTCTATATTTATAATTCCATATTAAAAGCCTACATTCTACAAATATTAATATCTAATAATTATATCAATGATAGCCTGTGTAAATTGATTTATGCGGTGTTAGACTGCATCTTTTTTGGTATAAATGCTGCTTCAGATGCAGCTTTTGCAGTGTAAAGATGACATATATGGCGAAGCAATTGTGGGAAACTGCTTGTTTACCTAACTGCTGGTGTACTGAAGACATTACACTGGCATAATTAACAACACAGCCACAGAAATTCAAAAATATCAACGGGTACATGAAGATTCCACGGCGGTATTTTGACCGTTGGTCTCTAGGGACACGCATTTTCAAAATCCTAACGGAAAGAAAATCCATTCTGAAGTCTTTGAATGGTTTCCTCAAGGTCAAATAGATACATTGTAACAAAGAAAATGCGGCGGGAGTAACAGCAAACATATGAACGAACGCCTTTATGAATATGAACACAACCTCAGCGCTGCTGCGGGGATAATAATTGGCTCCAACATCTGGTGTTGGTTGTGTTGGTATGGTGGTGGGTTTTGGGGTGGGAGGAGGGAGGGGCCGTTAACGTATCCTCCGCAACAACCGTATTGTCGAACGAAATAAGTCATTTAAAATGTCAACCATACCTTCGGATAACTCCAGCTCCAGCTCAGCCAATCTGGCCCGCACTTCCAATGGAAGGGGCAGCGCATCGCGGTCCGCCATTGTCCGTTCAAGGGGGTAAAAATCACTCTCGTCCTCTTTCTTCGACTCTTTCAGCGCTGCTGCCGTTTCTCCGCGTCGCAGCGGTGCATAAGGAGGGCTGCGGGAGACGCGTGTCCAAGAACGAACTGTGCGGTGAACGGAGATTTTCTGTCCCTCTCAACGAAGCCCCGCCATATCTGAAGGGCTCCGCCGTTAGAGTCAGCAGTGTAAAAGATGTGGGCTGTCAGTGCGGTGAAGCTCGCCGATCGGAGCGGGGTGTGTGTGTGTTCGACTGTCCAGCCCCTCTCCCTCTCTTTCTCTGTCACTCTCTCATGACGCAAGGCGACTGTGATTTTTACAGCGGCGAGGGGGCGACAGAACGACTCTGTTTATAGATAATAATAATAGTAAATAAGAAATGTTTCTTGAGCTCCAAATCAGCTTATTAGAATGATTCCTGAAGAATCGTGTGACACTAAAGAATGTAATAATGGCTGCTGAAAATTCGGCTTCGTCATCACAGAAATATAATTGATTCAATATAAATATAATATATTTATTACAATTTAAATATATTCAAATAAAAACACGTGTTTTGAGTTGTTATTTTTTACTTTTTTATATTTAATATTGAACTGTATATCTGATCAAATACATGTGGCCTTGGTGAGCATAAGAGACTTCAAAATAAAAATAATAAAATAAATATAAATAATATTTAAAAATCTTACCAACCCTGAACTTTTGAATGGCAGTGTATAGCAATGATTGTTCTGTATCCAACAGATATATATATAAAAATAATGTCCTAATATTTGACATCACATTGAAAATATGGATTTTTTTTTAAATACAGTTTTAAGGAATGTCGGGAATCTTGAAATACAGTTTTAAGGATTAAAAACATTTTACAGTGTGAAATAATATAAAATGAAAAAGTAATATGTAAGAAATCTGCATTATTTTTAGGTCACCAATCAGACAAAATTATATCATCAATCATGTGACTCTGCAAAACAAAAAAGGTCAGATGCTCTTGCTTCAGTTGAAGCACAAGATGCTGGATAACATGAACAAACTAGTGGAATTCATTAAGCTTTATATTTAAAAAAAAGGCGACAAACCAAAAAGAGTCATGTGCATTTTCTGTATAAAATTAGACAAACTGTTTTGCTGATAATATAACTTGTAATAGAATATGATCTATATACAGATAGTTTTGCATTGATACTTTAAATGGTCGGGAGTTCAGACTGATATTGAAATACTCAAATACCTGGAGAGCTTTTATTCTTGTGCTGGTTCTGATCTCCATAAAGTATTACTGCTTCTACTATGCCACCTTGTGGTCATACTGGTGGTGACCACAAGATCATGCCAACATTGAGAATAAAAACCAAGCCTACTTAAACATACAATTTCTCATTAACATTTATTTATTATTTTTTTCAATACATTTTCTCATAACCAATTTTAGGGTATCATTTTAACATTTTCCAATTATTTACATCTGTACAGAGAAAGCACACACATCCGAGTGTATACATGTACTACAGTTTAGACTACAAGCATTTACACAGAACAAAAAACAATAATCCCATCTCAATCCCAAAAGTATTGTGCTACACAAATATAGTGACGAAGGCTTCGTGACGCCTCAACCACATCATCCTTTTTCTACACTTCGGGAATTGAAAGAAAGAAAACAACAAACAGAAAAACTTCCATACTCTCATCTAAAAAGTTAAGGCAGAGACATTTTTTTCAAGTTTAAATAAAATTCAAGTTTTCTAACACTGTTAATTTATATGTGAGGTTTATTTTTAAATTGTTTATTTTTTTAACATCTTAAAGGTTTGTGTAATGAAACCATTACTTTACCCATGGTATGCTTCATTTATTGATGGAAAAATGATCAGGTGCATTCATAAATTCAGAAAAATCAACAAAAAACATTTTTTTTGATTAACAGAGGAAAGAAAATATTCACAGGGAAAATACAAGAGAATATAAACAACATACGCCATGACGAACATCTCAAAGCATTCTGCACGTGCTCCACGCTGCAGGAAGACATAAAAACAAAAAGAAACGCACTGTCTCGCTCGGCCCAAGACAATTTCAAACTCCAATGAGAACAATGAACTTAACTAATGAACAGCATGGCCGAGAGTGACACTGAAACACAAAGTCTGCATTAAGGAGAAACCCCACAAAACAGCGCTGGTCCATGTGTGCTGAAGGGTCAGATCTTTTTACTAGATGTATACGTCACTATATAAAATGTACACAATCCCACTTGTATAGTTGTGGTGATATGATAGCGAATCGATGAGGGTCATACGATAGACGTTGGTGCATGTCAGTGTCTTTCCCTTCATTTCAATAGATAAAAGCACCAAAGTAACCATGTGACGAACCATAGCATCACACTGGGATAACAAACGGAGCTAAGCAGCAAATAATATAGCCATCTATCATTGAGATCACAGCAGACTAGGCACATGGACACTTCCCCCTCACAACCTGAGGACTTTGCAGTGTGAAGATCTTCCAGAATCGAATGAAGACGCATCAGAGTGGATTCTTCCCAAACTATTAGCGAGCAGGAAAAAACAGAAAAGATACAACAAACCAATGTGTGCCATTAAAAGGTTAAAAAGAAAAGAAGAAAACGTAAAAGAAAGCATGCACACAAGAACAGGTATACATACACCTGCTACAATATCACATCAGTACAATTTGATAGAGGATTAGCATGTAAAAAAATAATTCAGAGCTCAAAAGACAAACAAAAATCACTCCAGTGCTGGAACATCCAAACAGAACAGATTTACACTAAAGTCTCACTCATGCAGTTGTAATGGCTGGGGCCATCGAGATTCGGAATCACGTCGGCACAAAGACACTCAAAGTTAGCAAAATTATATACATATCAGTTTTTAAAAAAGGAAAGAAAACACAAAAATAAGTGTTTCAGGATCAGCACTATCCAAAAATCAGTATTTCCTCCCAACAGCACTACTTGAAGTTTTATCCCCAAAATAAAGATGAGCTCTGACAAAAGTTTTTAAATAGTTAATCTCCAACAGATGCTGGTTCATTAATCCCATTTTCCTTGGAAAACAACAAAAGATCTTGTAATCGAAAAACAAAGCGACAGAAAGGACAACAAAAATATTCAGAGAACCCTTATGCACAAGAGCTTTTGTCTGTAGGCCCTGATTCCAGTGACAAGCTGTCTGTCTGTGTGTGCGCTCACAGAGACCGTGAGATAACAGGGACTTTTTTTGTTTTGTTTTTGGAGCAGCCCTGACAAAGTTTCGTTCCCGTCCGGTCCTGGAAGCAAAGCCGAGGCCCTCAAGATTGGTGGAAGGAAGCTATCGTGCCGCCGCTCGCTCGTTCTCCGGTGCTCTGATGAGGTTTCACGGTCTCTCTGGGAAAAGACGTCGCTGTAGATTTGGCAGGTGGGGGTGCGGATTCTCTGCATCTGCGTTCTGCCGAGTCAGAAGTCTTTATGTCTTCAGCGGTGGAGCTGAGAGGATGGGGATCCGCTGATGGCTGCTGTGTTGGTGCATCCCTTATCCTCTGACAGATCTCTGCGTAGCTTGGCTTCCGGGAATCCTGGTCAAACACAATAAATGAATCAAATCCAATCAATCAATTTAGGTTACCGATTTTGCATTATGAAACTTAAATCATGTCATTCTTTGTAACCAAAATGTAGCATAACAAGAGACTTTAAACCATCTGCATACATTAAAGAACATGAACAAGATATTTTATCTAAAAGCCCCTTGCGCTCATCAAGGCTGCATTTATTTAATAATAAAAAATGCAGTAATATTTTAAAATATGATTTATTCTGGTGATGGCAAAGCTGGATATTTATCAGCCATTACTCCAGTCCTCAGTGTTTCTCATAATTAAAATGTATAATAAAAAAATGTATTATCATCATCAACGTAGTTGTGCTGCTTAATATTTTTGTGGAAACTGTACGGATATATTTTCCAGACCTTCTGATGAATAGAAATTTCAAAAGAACAGCATGCATTTCAAAAATAAGTATCTATAAATTATATACATTCATAAATGTTTTACGGTCACCTTTGATCAATTGAATGCGTCTTGACTGAATAAAGTATTCACTTCTTTCAAAAAACAATATTACTGACCCTAGACTTTTGAACTTTAGTGTACATCTGCAGTTAAAGAGTTTGAGTTAATTACAAAGTGCTAAAGGAGCGGAGACAATAGAGCACAACAGTTCCATATGATGTTTCTTTACAACCCACAAAGAGGTTTTTCCAACTTTTCATTTTTTTTAAGAATTAGTTTAAATGCTGAATACCTGGTTTAAAATATATTTTTTTAACTACATTACCCACAATCAGTTTGTTTTACCATAGAAATTAAATCAAGGTAAAACCGCTCAGCAGTGTCCACCAATTGTACCACTTGTTCTCCTAACACTCAACTACATATATAGAATATTCTGCTATAAAAAAAATATATACGCTAAATTGTTTTTACACCATTTTTGATTCAATAAATAACTAAAAGGTTTGATTCCACATGGTGAGGCTACCTGGATGCTTACCGATATTGGATTGCTCAGTGGTGCGGTTTTAGCAGCGGGGGTCTCGGAGCATTTCTCTGCAGGTGTCTGCATCTCTTTAGGTTTGTCTACAGTTGTCAGGCTGTAAGATACAATAAAACAAGCTGTTTTCTACAGTTTTCCAGAATTTCATATTTCCCCCAGAAGTACACTTACAATATTAGTCAAAGTTATTAAAGTTATTTTACATGATTATTTCTACTGTACCTTTAAGAATGTGTACATTTTACTTATGATATGCTGTCCTCATTTTACGTGAAAGCAAACTGCTTGTTGAATATTACTGAATAAGTGTTGACAGGTAAAATTGGGTGCTTTTCTCAATGAAACCTTGAAATAGCTTTCAAAGTGCTGCAAGCTATTTATTTTGGAATGCCACAAATAAAAATATCCCCACAACCCCCAACGGAATCCTGAGAAATCACACCTGTCACTGCGACAGCTGTGAAACTACTTCAGAGGAAAAAATATATATAGTAAGGAGGCCTTAATCATGCTTTAAGCCTGTAACATCCGTATAAGCCAGTGAATTATTTAGAATTTTCTGACAGTACACTATTTGACAGAACATATGGTTGAAATGCCCAAAAAAGTTAGTTATCATCTGAAATCACTTCCAACACCTTTAAGTGAAAACAGATGTCACATGTATTGATTAGTTACTCAGAATAAGAAAACCCACTTTGTAACGGCTGGAGAGGGTGAGTGTTGGGGGTCCACAGGGGTCTGAGCAACAGGAGCAGGAGCAGCCTGCACAGATTCTTTGGGGGTCCCTGAGATCACACGGCTGGTGACCACATCCTTATTTAAAGGCTGTGGAGAGACAAAGGGGCCTTTGTAAAACTCCTACGACAAGGACAGCATGAACAAACATAACAGCTGGACAGCAGGAACTCACACACACCCACTCACTCACTCTACAACACCCAAGGACTTATGTTATGACTGACAGCAAGGTCTGCTGTGAACATGGGATTCCTTGCACAGTGCAAGTTAAATTTAAAAACCAAGAGCATTTGGTAAATTCTCAAGAAATTGAAAAATATAAGCCTGAAACCTTTTTCCTCTTCCTTTTTTAAAAGTCAAAAAGACAGTTTAATGCTGCAGCACTCAAAAGACACTTTGGATGAAAGACTGAATGAAAGTCAACCTTGTCTTTAATTGCTCCGGTGACAATGTCAGACAGTCGGTTGTCAAAGCTGGTTTCAGTTTTTACTTCAGGCTTTAGGTTTCCAGCGGCTCCAGGCAGAGGAGGGAAGCTGGACAGACCCAGCTCAAAGCTGGGGGACGGAGTGCGCTCCTGAACAGGAGGGGGCGACTGTGTTCCTGCTCTCTGTTAAACACACAGGTTGAGAAAGAGTTGAAATGTGTACAATAAATTGAGCAGGCACTGGCACATTTATTTTTATCTGACTAACTTTTATTGGCTATTTGCCATTTTTAAAACAGCACTACAGAAAAACTATTCTGATTGGTCAATCGCAGCATTCTCAGACAACTGATATTGTTTTATATACATGGATGTGCTAGTTTTAGGTCTCATTTCACTCTGGGTTCTTTTTGCGGTCATAAAAGAGTAACTCAAATCAGTATTCCATGTACATTTATTTGTTTACTTGGCTGTGCAATAAGTAAAATAATGTACATTCAGCCCTTTAGGCTGTATGTACATAGAGTTTCCTAAAATAATAACTAAAGCAAAACTAAACAAAACACTTATTCTATGCAGTGTTAGCTGAAACAAAGCAAATGACATACTGGAAACTTGTCATCTCTTCTTTTCCTGTATCCATAGCCACCCCTTCTTCAAAAGAAACAAAAAACAATCAAACAAACAATATGGGGAAAAAAATGACCACCATTTCTTAAGGAAACAGAGCTCTACGAGCTTTTCCCCCATTTTGGATATGTATTAAAACAATATGTATGAAATTAATAAAAAGCTAGAGCAGATGTGCAGCATTACCTTCCACGGGCTGCGTTCAGAGAGTATTCAGCTCCGTTCACTTCCATTCGTCCACTTCCGACCTGGTCCCGGCGAGGATAGCCCGGACCACTGGGTAGTCGAGGTCGGCTACCCAGGTGATGAGCCTGTGGAGGACGCATCCCATTGGGAACTCTCTCCGAAGGGAAAGTAGAGAAAGCAGCAGGGTTTTCCAGAAGAGTGGTTCCACGCTCTGTTGTGAGTCGAATGTGTGTTTTGTTGGGGTTCCTGTTGGAATGAAAGAAAACAGCTGTGTAACCATTCTATATTAATATATTTTGAAAAGTTATTTAATACTGTGATGCAAAGCTGAATTTTCAGCATCATTACTCCAGTCTTCAGTGTCACATAATCCTTCAGAAATTATTTTAATATGCTGAGTTTAAGCTCAAGAAACATTTCTTAGTATTATACATTTTGAAAATTGTCAACTTCTCCTCAAATTTATTTTTCTCTTTAAACCGGTAGTGTAAATGTATAACAGATGTTTTTACTGTACCTGTTTCGAGGTACATAATGTCGCATAGTTAGTGGAGATGTTGCTGATTTAAATGTCGGTGAACCAGCAAAGCCGTTAATGAATGCAGGGCTGTGAAACGGAGTAACCTGTTGGTAGACAAAACCTGATTAGTACCTCCCCAGACGCCACTAAGATATTCCCCAGAGCTAAACAGAACACACGGCACTTACCAGAGCCGGGTCAAGGTAGCTCTGTGTAGCTGACCAACCCTGAGGCGTCACCAGTCTGTAAAGAGGAAACTGTTGCTGTGTTCCATACACAGGTGGGATGTAGTAAGGGGTGTAGCGCTGCTGGACATTTGAGGACACATCCGCTGGCCGATACCCATTCTTTGGCACAAAGGTATTGACGGCAATGGCCTTGGCCTTTATTCTAGCCTAGAATAAATTCATAGATGGACAAAAAATAAAGCTTTATTTGAAAGTGCAACAAAGGAAAAACCTTAAGTCACTAAAAATAGCACAAAACATCCTTCAGTGATGTCACATATGCTGCATTGCACTATACCTTTATCGGCTTCCCTTGAAAAGTTTTCACCTCTTCTCTGAGATACTGATATGCCTGAAAGAGTGACAACATTTAGTAACAGGAAAATAGCTTATTAAAATCCTGAGGCGGTAAACTGAGATGATCTAATCAGGGGCAATAAAGGAGACACTTACCAGCTGAGCATCTGCCTCAGATTCAAAGGTGATGAACCAGTTGTCATTGTAGGCAAACTCACAATTGATGAATTTGGGCAAGTTATCACTCTTAAAGAGTGCTTCAACTTCCTGTAAAAATGAAAGCCAAATGTCATATAGCACAAACATTAAAGATGTTATCGAATAAGAGCGAAGCGTGATGCGTACCTCCAGAGGAGTGGCCTCAGGAACCTCTCGGAGAATTACGATGCAGCGGTTCTGATTGGGCCGCACTTTCTCTCCACATTTGTCCACTTGGACAAGAGGCAGCGCTGGTGAGTCAAAAATGCATCATTAAATGTCAGATCCATCTTCTGTGTGTAACCAAACCCATTTTGACAGTCTAAAACAGGGATACTCAAATCTGGCTCAAGATCCACTTTCCTGCAGATTTTAGCTCAAACCCTCATCAAACACACCTGAGCATGCTAATCAGTGTCTTCAGGATCATTAGAAAACCACATGTAGGCGAGTTTGATCAGGGTTAGAACTAAACTCTGCAGAAAAGTGGATCTCGCAAGCCAGATTTGAGTATCACTGGTCTAAAACAAAAAGCCACATTGTGACCCATAAAAGTGCAAAGGTGATGATTTTAGACTCACTTTTTAAGATGTCTGCAATGAGATCCACATCAGTGGTGAGTTTCTTGATTTGATCAAGGTTTGCCAAAGTCACAATTGGCACATACTGGTCACTGTCCATTTGCGAGATGAGGTACATGTCGTTGGCTAGATTCTCCCTGGAAAAGGATAAGAGTCAGGTTGCCATCAGTCCTACATAGACTCATCATTCTCAAGCTTTTAAGATCATTCACTACAGTTCAAAAGTTTGGGGTCTGTATGATTTTTAATTAGTTAAATAGTTCTAAATTAATTATTTTCTTCAGCAAGAATACATTAAATTGATCAAAAGTGTGGTGTACATCCAAACCTACATTTTCCATAAAACTGAGATTCTTGTAAACATATCCCACATACTCAAATGCTAAGTGCTCTTAGTTAACAATTGCATAAGTGTATCATTTAAATTGTGGATTGTGGAGGCATGGTACAGTGAAATTATGCCACGTGAATGGAATGAAGCAGTTATCGTCCCAATTTTAAAAAAGGGAGACACTGCCGTCTGTAATAACTACAGAGGGATCAGCATTGTGTGTGTAGCATACAAGGTATAGTCTATAATGCTGTACAACCGTCTAACCAATAGCCGGTTTTCCAAATAAATTAATAAGATTGACAAGGATGACAATGCAAAGAACCCAGGGCAGAGTAAAGGCAAATGGACAGGTGTCCTTTCTCAGTCCTTAATGGCAAGGTGATCCTATCGCACCTTTACTCGTTAATATTGTATTGCAGAAGGTTGTTCAGATGGCTGGCCTGGATATCCGAAGAGGTACGATTTTTAAAAATCGGTGCAACTGCTCAGTTACACGGATGACCTGGACATGGTGGGTAGGACTGAAAGGGATGTGGCTATGGCATTGGAAAGGATAGAAGAGTGCCACCCAGCGGGGTTGAAACTCAATGTTGAAAAAACAAAAGTGATAAACTACCAGACACCCGGAAGGAAGGAGAGCCCTCAAATTGGGTGAACGTGAATATGAGGCAGTACAGAACTTTGTATATCTGGGGTCCTCTGTTAATTCTGAGTGCTCTGAGACTACGGCTGGGCAATATGGCCCAAGAAATTATCATGATTATTTTTTTCATATCGGTCAATATCGATAACTATCACGATAAATGTCAAATCTTTATTTCTTTCAATTTTAAAGCCAGATTTTTGGTCCAATGGGAAAGTTGTAGAAACCAGACCATTACATTTCCTTAATAAAATAAATATCTAAATAGAAAAATTTATTTCTTAGTTTCTGCATGTTTTAATGAGTGATATTGTTCAAATCAAGAAACCAGTTTTGGGTTGCCTGATAATATTAATAATATCACTTTTTTGTCTCTGAGAAAAGCACATTTGATAGTAGCTTGAGTTAGGATGCAGAGGTACATTTTTGTTCATTATCAAAATCAGTAACATATGTAAAAACTGTAGCAAGTTTTGGGGACACTATCATAGGCAGCTTTGAAATAAATATATCCACACATATAGCACCTCAATAGCATGGTAAAAATATAACTTTTTAGGTAGCCTATTTGTATGAAAAAAAAATTGTGTTCTTCACTGAATTCAAGCGCTTCTCTCACTGGATCTCACAGCACTGCTTAATGTTCGCGTGACCGAGTAAAAGCATCTGATCTAGTGAGCTTGCGCCGTGTGGCAGTTTGAACTGTGATCCGAGCAGATAAACTGTCCGTGTGGCATGATTCAAATGAGTCGCACTGTTTCATTCTGCTTTTGGCACATAAACATTATAATCGAACATTTACCGAACTCTTCATATCGTTTAATCGAGGAAAATTATATCACGATAATTATCGTTATCAAATTATCGCCCAGCCCTATCTGAGACTGGTGAGATAAAGAGAAGAATAACTGCTGGGAATAGGAGCTACTTTGCCATCAGTAGCCTTTTTAAAAGCCGTAGTCTCTCATAGTCCTCCAAACTCAGAATGTACAAGTCCCTCATTAGACCTGTAGTCTCAGATGGGAGTGAGACCTGGGTCCTTAACCAAAAGTCCGCAGACATATTGGATATGTTCGAGCGGAAAGTATTAAGGAGAATATTTGGGCCTGTGAATGAGGGTGGACAGTGGAGGATGAGAAGGAAAGAGGAGCTGTGAACATTGTATCAGGAGGCATCACTATCAACATTGTTTAGACTTCAGTGCCTTCCGGTTGTATGAGCACATTCAAAGAATGGGAGAGGAACGACTGGCAGAGAGAGTATTCGGGCACATCCTTTTGGTACCAGGCGAAGCGGAAGGCCTATAAACCGATGGGCCGATGCAGTGAGGATGGATATGAGAAGTGCAGGGCTGCAGCCCAATTGGAAGCATGGAAGAGGATGGTTGTAGAGGCCAGGGACCACTGGGTCCGTAGCACCAGATGGTAAGGTAAGTATCATTTCAATGACATATTAACACAGAACAGTCTGAAATTCACTGATCTTGATTTAAGGTACCGTGTCAGGATACGTTATGTTTAAATAAAGCTGTGAACTTTGGTTAAGTGCACCCAACAGGACCAGTTACAAATCAATAAGTTGACTCAATGTGATCAGTTGTGAAGATGCTAGTAATTACCTAGAGAGGCAACACTCCAGTGTTTCCTTCAACTGTTCCCGTAGGTCTTCAAGCTGTCTGGAAGAGTCTGAATCATCCCCTGCACAAAAGAATAAATCAAATGATCAATTAACAATCCTATAGTTATTAATCCTTAATGATCGATTGTGTCATTGTAAACGTGCATAACTGTAAACAACTGTAATAAGACAACAATGAACAAAAGAGAAAAAGGATAATATTACCTTTCATACTGGTGTTCTGGTTTGACACAATGCCCTTCTCACTGGCTGAGCTTCCCATGTACACTGATTCTGGCTGTGCTGCAAAGGGCAGCTCTACAGATGTAGATACCTGCTGTTCCTCATTCCATTTCCCTTTGTCTTCACTGTGGTTATAACCTATGGACAAAAACAAATCAGAACCTATTTAGACTGATAAGGACGGTATACACTAGGGGTGGGCGATATAGCTTCAAAATTATATCACGATATTTCAAGAATATTTGCAATAATGATATTTATGACGATACAAAAAAATATGGAACACAGTTTTATTGGTGATTGCAGCTGGCAGGCCTTTTCCTTTTAGCTACTATCAGACAACCTAATTTAAAGTGTAAATCTATTGTCATAAGGTGGCAGAAGCAGCATTATAGTGCGATAGTAGTGATCAGTGATGGGCAAGTTACTTTGAAAAGTAATTAGTTATTGTTACTAGTTACTTCTCACAAATAGTAACCGAGTTACATCATTATAAAAGTAACCATTTACCAGGGAAAGTTACTTTTTGCATTACTTTATGTTAAAATATGTTAAATAACTTGGATGCCTCCAATATTAAATGTTAAATGAATGAAATGGACACTACATGGAATAAATTATTTTAAACATTGTACACTAATACAAAACAACCGTTTTAAAAATATTTAACACTGAACATTTTTTAACATTCTAGCAGACATTATACCAACAAAGAACAATTTAACTTAAAATTAATAAGTTAGTAAAATAATATTCTGTGGCCATTTTTGAGACCCCCTTCTTGAATCAGGCATGCATGTTATAATAAATGTATTAATAGAGCTGCTGTAATTATTATTGTCTTTTTTATTTTATTTAACAGAGCAACAGTAATATTACAATCCTAAAATTCATGTTGATGGAGCTTTTTTTTTAACAAAAACCCGCAGGAAATTCTAAGTGCTTCTTTTTGTTGACAACAGCAGATTTATCAATTATTCTCATTTCTAATTTGGAAAGATGCACGCATCACATTGTCCCATGCCTTGTAAAAAATCCTAAAAGTGTTACTGAGCAGCTGACGATTAACAGTTTCAGCGAAGATTTCCCTCGCGGTTTGGACTTTGAACCCTGGCTAATCACACCGCGTCGCGAGCTCCTGCAGCACTGTTTGAATGCAATCCATGCGTGTATTAGAAAACATAACGTTCTGCAGTGCATTTAATTCTTTGAGGCCATTTCGCAATTTTAATCATCAGTAACCAGCAACAACCACCCCTTCCTCTTCTCATGGAAAACATGCGATGCAGTACTAAACAGTCTCTCACTGTCGGTGCTTGTAATGATTTTTGCGTCTTTCTCGAACTGTTTTAAATACTTTCACACTACAGACATATTTGCTGGCTGCATTAGTGCACGCCTCTATTTGATCGCTCAATAGAGTCAATTTAACTTGAACAGTCATTTTTGGAGGTTTACCTCCTGAGATGCAGTTTGATGGGTCATCGGCCGCTTCTACCCATGACTGCTGAGAATCTGGGCAGGTTGGAGCAGAGGCCTCTGGTTTTGGCATGTAATCGGCCCATGCCTTCGCATTGGGATTGAGGTCTGAGATCTTGGAGGATTCCTTTAAAAACAAAAAAAAACATGGGTTATCAGTTGGGTACATGATTATGAATCAAAAACATGTTCAACTATGGGCTGAATCAATGCCTTTACAGTCATGCCATTAAATCATGGTCAGTGGTCATTTAATGTGAATTTACTACATTACATCAAATACAAAAACCAAGTAGCATCTGCAAGCAAAGGATGCTAGAGTTTTTTTTTTGAATGGACTAAAACTAATAATTTTTCAAGATAGCAACCTGATTTAAAAAAATAATTATATATGTCATTTGGTTTGATATTTTTGTTAGCTAATGCAATGACATTCATACACTTAACTGGGGCTAAAGTGTCCAAATAATTTTAAGGGCTACTGTATAACCAAGCTTAAAGCTGGTTAAAGAGTACTCACAAGTTCACTATAAGCAATCTGCCAGTCCCATACACAAGATCCTTCAGTGGCTAACAGGTTATAAGGATAGGGTGCTATGAAACCCATAGAGGTCTGGAAATTATCTGGGACAACAGAGTCAGATTCAGCATCTTGCATTGTAAGGCTTGCATCAGAGACAGCGTTGTCCCATGGTGACACTAATGCACATGCCTCTATTTGGTTATCAGAAAACAGGACATGTGGTTCTTTGGCCCACGCCGGAAGGTAGTGACTAGAGTCCAACTCGTCGCTCAACTCTGATTTCCCAAGAAGGTCTGACAACATATTCAGCATGCTTTGCTCTCCCTCCATTTCATCCGAGCCCTGAGGGTTTTCCACCTGCTCGGGAACCGTGAATATATCTTTATTGAGAAAATATATCTCGCAAGATGGCATGGTGGCATAAACGTCAACCTGGTCAGGCTCTACCGGTAGCGGAATTGCTGTATTTACATAAGTAGCTTTATCACTCATATCATCAACAATGACTTTCAAATCAGACTGATCAAAGTCAAAAACTCCAAGACTGCTTGTTATAAGTTGGGAAACATGAGGCATGGTAGTTGTCGAGCTCTCATCGGATGCATAATCACTACCATGGCCTTGTACGGAGCATGACTGCGGATCTCCAGTTTCAAGTGATAGTCTTGCAGTACTCACGAGAGGAATGCCGCAGTCAACAACATCTCCTCTGATTTTCCCCATGTCACAAAGGTCTCCATGCTCCTGAATGGATGTAACTGAAGATCTCTGAGGGTCACTGGCTGGATACTCTGAAGAAGAGTCCAGATACTGGCATGTGCTTTCTCTTATGCAGTTTATTGACAATGAAGAAGAGCAATCAAATGTCTCCAAAACTTCAGGTTGGCATGGTGGTTGAGAAAGTGTTTGTACGTCACTGCTAGTAGAACAAACAGATTTCAAACCATCATTGTTGTTATTCCCATCATTTAGGCATTTAAGCAGCTCTAAAGTAGGTATGAGTCCCTGCGGGTCAGGTTCTGACATTTTGGTTACACCATCATCTGCACACAAACAAATCTCAGCCAGTACCTTCTGTTCATCCTCAACGAAGCTTTTGCTGGTGATATGCATCCTCTCATCATACAGTAAACAAGTCTCTCCTATTTCATGGTCCACGACTTGCTCTTGTGCTGCTGCCGGCAGTTCGCTTCCCAATCCCACCTGTATTAAATAACTCATTGCAACGCTTTCTGGATGTCCTTTATTACAGACATCATTGTGTGATGTGTTTACAAACCAGGTGGCATTGCTCTGGAAGAGATATTCCTCAACAGGACAGCCAGAACTGGATACAGGTACAGAGTCTGTGTGAACTTCATCAGAAACAGAAGAACTTGCACGGTGATGATCAGCTTCTCCAGATTTACCAGTGACTTCCATCAGATGCTCAAAGTTCACAAAAGCATTTGTAGGAAGCTGAGATGGACTCATGTCACATGGTTCAACATTTCCAAAATTTGCATTTGGTTCTACATTCTGTTCCCCGTTTGGACTGTCACAAGATTCTGACACAATCTTAGTCTGGTCAGTGGGAAAAACACTGCATGGGTAAACGTGTGTTCTCAAAGTCATGTCCAACTTGTCGTCTTTTGCATTACAAGTGAAATCTAAACAAATATCTTCTGCATGAGATGGACTGCTCAAACTCTGAAACGCGCCAGCAACCTTGAACATGTCAGATTCATTTGTCTGCCCTTCACTTTGCAATTTAGTACACTGGCAAGGATTCAGAATGACCTTCTCCTGTGTTGCTATTTGCCTTGGTTCAACTCCAACTCTACAACAGGACGGTGATTTTGACAGGTTGTCTTCTTTATCAGAAGTCAGTGGGGTTTCAGGGCAAAACTTCATATTTTCAGTGTCTTCAGAGGCATCTATACAATAAAACCCTTGGTTCTCGGTCTCAACTAACTTTTCTGATGCAGATGTACTGGCAGCGGAGAAAGCTTGATGCATCTTATTGAGAACTTTCTCAGTCAGAGTTTTCTTGGAAACACATTGATCTGATTCCATGATAGCTACGTTAAGGTTTGGAGATTTATCTGCTGCGTTTTTAATAGAAGAAATGAAGTAATCAACATTATCTGACACAACTGGTTTCTTCTCCACCTTTAGGATCATTGATTCTCTATTATCATCATTTCTGCATTGATTTTCCAGTTCTAATTCATATGGAGGACCATTTAGATCTTGCTGAGGGGGTCTCAACATAGATTCATCAAAAACCGTGTTACGCATGTTGAGCTCAGAATCGCTCTCCAGATCTGTGGTCCTTGTAACCAGAGCTACTATAAAGATCATGGTTATCAAGTAGGTCAGCAGGTTCCCCCTGTGGCAATGCGGTATCTGTACTTGACTTCAACACAGATATCTGTCCATTTTGCGCCAGCAGATCTGGGGAGGGTTGATCAATGGCGTCCTCTACAGCAGTAGAGGGAGAAAGTGTGTTCTCTGTATCTGTACAAAGAGTGGAAACGTAATTTTCAGATAAAGGCTTTTCATTTTCTTGAGGAGGAAATGGTTTTAGAAGATCTGGGAGGTCATGTTCTTCATTTTGAAGTGCTAAATTTACAGGTAGACTTGTCGAGGACCCTGTCTCTAAAGGAACTTTTTCTGTTTGTTGTGTTGTAATTTCATGTGAAGGCTCTGAACCCGATATTGTGGAGTCTTTTGGGAGTAATGAATTATCAAACAAAGCCTTTTCAGAGACAGATGGAGCGCTTGCGTACCTGACTGCGTCAGCTTCTGTCGCAGGCTGGTGCCCACACTCGCTCCCGAGATCCTCTAAATCAATCAAGCAGATGCTGTAGAAACTCTGTTCTTTTTTAAAGCCACGGTCAGTGATCAACAGTCCAGAATTACCCTCTTCTGAGTCATCCAGGTTTATTGAGCTCCTAGAGTATTTATTGAATGGAGGAGGGGTGGCATGCTTTGGAGTGAACACAGGTTTTGATTGTAGACCCCACAGTGTCTTAACTTGTTCCTCTTTTGCAATAACGGAGAAACCAGAGTCTTGATCCTTTAAAATACATGACGGACTAATGCCCAGGGTATTTCGTCCAAAGGTAGTGTCTTCACTCTTGCCATCTCTAGTTAATTCTGTGGAATTCTGTTGACCATCACGAAACCATTTTGCTCTCATTATAGCATTTTCAGCTATTCTCCGTTTCACAGAATGCAATGTTTCAGTTTCCTTAATTTGGCAAATGTCTCTACCGTCTCTCCCTTTTTCACTGGCATTTCCTTTCTGGACCGTAGCCTCGTGAATTGGTGGATCACCAACAGGTGGGTCACAAAATGCCATTCCTTCCTGTACACTGCTGCCGCCCTCTTTAATGAGGTTGAGATCTGCTGGCAAGTTTTTGGAGGAAGCACTACAACTGGTATCTAAAGCAGCATTCTCGTTCCCATTTTCAGAAGGCTTCTCACCGCCCAGATCGGCGACAGACCAAGCGCAGTCTCTGACGTCTTTCGCTGTGGAGCCCTCAGGAATGGCTGCCTGAAGAAGACTTGTTCTCTCGCTGACCAGGTTAGGGTTCAGTTCTTTGCTGAAACAACACCCCATATTTTAATTTGTGAAAGGACGTCTATGCAAACCGGTGAACGAAAACTAGCTCCTCTCACAAGCTCCTCGGAGAGGGAAAGAGAGACAGAGGCACACGCTATGGCTGCTTACCCCCTCCCCAGACCCAAAATAGCACATTTAAAATTATACAGCAGACTCACATGGGCCCATCACTCAAACGTAAACTCTCTTCAATGATTGGTGCTTCACTGGATGCTGCACTTGCATTGTATGAATGGGATCAGCAACTTGGCAAGGTCTCAAAACACAAGGGTGGTTCACACAACCGCCTGTTAAGCCCTTTCACAACACCCAAAGCTGGGCGGGGTGTCTCAGTTGTTTCTCTAGCAGGTTTTTATTACCTAATCACAATTACTTAACATACTTCAAAATACTAACAGGAGATATGTAGGTTATACTTTACCAAAAGGGGAATCTCTTTCTCCTTTGTTTCCTGTGACTGCTGCACCTGTGGCTCCACGATAGTTTTTCCTTCCTGGTCTGAAGTCATGAGCTGTCCAGGTTCTAGCTCCGAACGCAGAGCTCTCCAGACCACCAGGAAACTATGCATGATGAAACAATGGAGAAAAATCAATTACAAATCATTTACAAAATCAATTCTATTGACAGCTTATCCAAGGCAACCTAAAAATGGGGAACATCACAAGTAATGTGTTATAAGATTTGTTAATATTCACAGCACAATGTCAATTAAAATAACACTAATTACCAACCAGTTATACTTATACTTCCAATGTTGTTCAAAAGTTTGAGGGATTTGTAAAATAACACTTTTATTCAGTATTTGACAGTAAAGCTGTAATGAAAAATTACCATTTCAAATAAATGCTGAACTTTTTATTCAGTGTGAAAAAAATTAATCACAATTTCCAGGAAAACATTTAGCAGCACAACGGTTTTCACCTTCGATAATAATCTGAAACATTTCTTGAGGACCAAATCAGCATATTAAAATGATTTCTAAAGGATCATGTGACACTGAAGAAAGACTGGAGAAATGACTACTGAAAATTCAGCTTTGCCATCACAGAACTATAAACTACAGCTTTTTAAAACTATAATAATATTTCACAGTTTGAAGTTGTTACTGTATTTATCAAATAAACACAGCCTTTGTGAGCATAAGAGATCATTTTTTTAACTCCATTATCATTATCAAATCAAAAACTTATAATTTTCTACTTATGATTTTGACAATATATACAAATGCTTAAATCTTCTCCTCCCCACCCCCCTAATCTGTACAGTAGAGCTGACTGGTCAATATAACTACTGGGGAAACCATCTCTGGATGAGCTGACCTCATCGAAACCTACAAAGACTTAACATGCTGAAAAAAGGAAACGTCTGTAACTGAAATCTGTTTGAAATACCAGATCTCAAATGTATTACTGTCTTTAACAGACTGCAAGATTGCATTCATGAGAAACCCTTTATTTAAACAAGTTGTGTAGTAATTTAAACAGAATCTGTGTAAAAACGCATCCATACTGTAATCAAAACAACTGTTATAAAATATTATATAGGCACATTTATGTAAACAGACATCAATAATGCATATAAATCTAAAATAACACCATTCATATGCATATGCAATGGACTTTTACGCATCTAGGAGAAGATAATATACGCATTTAACATTTGCTTGATCGTGTTATCGTTAAAGAAACATAAATTTGATCTGTCAAATGCGAATACTGACTCAAAACAGTCCTTTCAAATGACACATGGTGGATGTTTACATTATGACAGTACGTAAACATAACTCCACCGCAATGCATAACCACTTAAAATCACCTATATATAAATGCGGTGTTATAAAACGACATGTGAGAACCATATTCAAATTAAATGACTGAAAATTACATAAATGTACTGGAGAAGTCAAATCAACCCAATCCATATGTCAAAGCACATGAATGCTGCAGGCCACAAACAGACAGCTGCTAGCTGAATTAGTCAAACTATCGTTCTCTGTAAAGTTAACTGCACACGAACATATCAAAAACAAACTTTAAAATCCTTAAAATCTTCAACTATCAAACATAAAATGTCAAACATCTATCCAACCGCTTATTTAAACAGAAAAGGAATAACGTTACGAGTGTCTGTGTTAGCCTACATGCTACAGACTGGCAGATGTAATTCAGCTAACGTTAGCCTGTCGAGTTAGCGCAAGAAGCTAATTTCAAACGGCAAATAAACATTTCAGGTATTCATTTTTTGACCACATTGCTGTCTAAAACTATACAGGGATGAAAATGATATATATATGCGCAATAAATCGCGCGTATGAGTTCCCACTCACCTGTTTCTGCTCTCCGCGCACGGGAGACTGTTTGCGGCCCGAACGTCTGACTTCCACGGACAAAACTTAGAAAAGAAATCCACAAATCCGTGCAGGAAACTTTCAAACCACCACAAAACCTTCAACAGCCTCCAAATACCACCAGCTCCTCGATAGCAGGCCTAATAGTGAACTTTAAAGGTCTGTTTGGTGATGTTTAAGTGACTGGCTAACGTTTGTTGTCGAGATGGTAACGACACGAGAGTGAATGTGTTATTCTTCAAAACGGCTTACGTCTCAGTGCGAGAAACGCGACTAACTATTACTGTACGTGCTAGTTAAACTGCGATATGATAAGGAACGGAGCCACACGCCTCTTCCCTCCCCGTGTATTTGTGTCCGGAGTTGAGCTTCACTCTCTCGGCCAAACCGCACCACGAACTCCCGCCCAGAGCCGCTTTATTGACTAGCCCGCCCACTCTCCACTGCGGCCCTTTCAATAACGCAACGGCTGTCTTCAAACCGCGTTTGGCTGCAGTTCAATGAACGCTGTCGATAGAGGGCGCTATAAGATAACGAATTGTGAGTGCTCTGACGTCCATGAAATTTAAAGTTAAAAGCTTTTTGGGGTAGTTATGGTATTGAGTGAAAGCATACGGTGCTTAAATGTAAAGCGAGTGACTGCATTTTATGTAAACAGAAGTTTTTAATGTATTTTTATTAGCTACTTGTCCATGACCTCATCACAATAGACCCTTTTTTGCACTGATCTATATCACGTTGGTCGGTGCATAATAAATGTACATTTGTTCAATTGTATAAATTATTTTAGTAAAGGTAGCAGCACTCATAGCCTTAAATCTGATAAGGAATGTAGCCAAACAGGATCTTCACTAAGCAGCGTGTGACTCATATGAGTGTGAGTGGATGCTCTGCTTTGTATTAAAAGATTCTGTGCTTCCGGTTCATCTCAAGATGTTTTGGTTGGTTGAGATAGACTACGGATACTGGTAACGGCCAAAAAGGATTTATAATCTCATGTAAATGCGCTGTTGTTCTCAAATCTTCTTAGTGCAAGAAATAAAAGATGTAAAGGGTCATTCATAATCATCCCAGTAATGTCTTACTGACTGAACAAAGGTGTAATAGTGAGAGGTAACCAAAAAGAGAAAAGCTTTTAAATATGTCAGAACATTTCTATAGGCTATTTCGTAATATTCTATTCTAGGCTTATTTATGTTTAGCATGTGGCTCTACACAGTGGCTCTGACCTGTGAGCCATCAGCTACAGATATATGTGCAGCTTGAGGGACAAAATGCTCCCAGATGTAGTTTAATGCTTAGCTAATATGGTGTTGATTTTTTAACAATTAATTAAATTAAAGCATTTCATAAATTGAAGAAATGCATGTTTATTCTGTGCCCGGAATAAGGAAAACAGGCCCTTTTTCGGGTATGACCAATCAGTTGAAAAACACTAATATAAAAGTCAAAAAATATAATTTTGTGCATAAATATATATATACTGTTTACTATTGGTCTCTTGCATTATCGACACACTATTTTCCTTTGACAATTTGTATTGCATAAAGTCAAATATAAATAAAAATGACTTGACTTGAAAGGTGATATAATACGTGTGAATGTGTTGAAACTTAAAAATATCTAATATTCCTAAAACAGTTACATTTTTATACAAACTATCTAGACTGATCTATGTAGACAATCTATTTTAATACAATAACAATTTTCATGAATAATTAGTATTTTTATTTGTGTACAGTAATTGGTATAATTTGTATTTTGTATGCAAACATTCTATGAAATGTTACCATATTAAAATAATGTCTAAAATGTTACAGTGTAACACTGTAGCCTACTGAAAGAACAAAATTCAGTCAATATTTTAATGAAATATTATACCAATAATATAATCTAAAAATATATAGAGAGAGGTGGGGAATGCGATATTTATTTATACATTCATTTAAATGTGCACAATTGAAAATAAAAATAAAAGACTGGGTAAAAAATAAACATAGTTACTGTATTTGTATTGGTGTGCTTGGAAGAATGCCTATAGTAACACATATGATCACGAGGGACACAAAAGGCAACCTTTGCGAAAAAACGACCCATCTACGGTCTCAGCAAGGTAAACTTTTATCTCTGTATCTCTCCCAAACAAGGCTTTTATTTTTGCTTTGTGTAAAAATATCCTCTGTCCACCAGGAGGCGACCTCAGATCAGTCTCTCATCGCGCCATTTCGTTGCGGTAAAAGCCGCCAGATGGCAGTTTAGGATTGCTTCTCTCAGGAAAGGCGCGGTTCTGCTTCAGGTCTAATTTACTATATAAAAACATAAACTATTTGGTCAATTAATCGCGCCAATTATTACTGACGCGTGTCCCGGAGGACCCCCTTTAGCGGTTGAGGTGAGTTTGTGCGAGTTTTGCAACAACTGAGTCTGAATCTTTTTCTGTGGGGCGCGCGTTCACTGCGTAAATCGAGCTTGCATTAAAGATGGAGGACGTGCAAGAGAGAGAGTGTGTGTGTGTGTATATGTGTGTGTGGATGTGGTGGTGTGTGCGTGCAGGGGGGGATGGGATCAATTCTCGAAGGACACTGTGTGTGTGTGCTTGCCCCCTGTCCTTGGTGGCACTGTCTTCCATTTCACTCACGGCTATATTATCTTAATAAGCTGATGTGCATGTGTTTCGGTGTGTTATTGCAGAAACGAGTGTGACATTTTTGTCTTCCTTCCGCCATGCACGCGAACAGACAGACAGCCAGTCAGCGCGCGAACTGCTGTTGTTCTCTGATGCGCTCGCTCTGCTCGCTGCCTGACTGAAATGTAACGTCTGGTTTGTGTACTTAACTTTCCTACACTTCCCAGAGTTGTCACGAATAATATGCCGTATTCTCAGACTTAAGGGATGGAGGTTGGTGTTGGTTAAGTAATTTGGGTCAGTAAAAGATAAACAGCTCAACGTTTTGCTTCAAAACGTACATAACTTGGTTAACTAGCGTAAACCCTCAGAGAGGAAAACTGTGGAGTGTTACTTAACGTGTTTTGAATCATTCAAAGTTCAATTATTGCTTTTCTTACTCACTTGAAAAACCAAGTTTAGCCGGTAGTTACTTCACGAAGGTTTGTTTTATGAGTAGAGGAGGGGTTTAGACCGTGTTTATATAGTTCAAGGACTATATCTGGTATTTTAATCACTAAACAGAGCAATGAAACACTTCTAGATGCAATATGTTTTATATTCATTCAGACTAAAAAAGTTATGCTTGTGTATAACTTCTTGAACAACATAACATGCTCACTGGCCACTTGGAAACCTAATGAGTCATTAACCTTGCTTCATTCTGTGTTTGTAAAATATAATCTAGCTAATAATCTATTTGCTAACAAATTCTCACAGATGTTCCTCTATCCATCAATCAACTTTCTATTTATATTCCAATGCAGTAATGTACACACACAGTTTGTTTTAGGTTATACGGCTCTTTGAGGTGAGATTTTGGCAGGTAACTGTAAATTCTCATCCTGGAACTGAGTAAGCACTGAACAAGCGATATCCAAATGTTGTTTGTGCACTTTCTGAGTGTTGATTCAGCACTGAACCATACGACACTTTGATGCTTTTTGAGGAAATGTGGTTTATTTAATTATAAAATGAGTGAGGGGTATGTCAGTGCATCAAGTAATCTGAAGTCAAGATGAGAACAATTAATTTACCTCTGTTGAATGCTGTATTTCTTGAAAATATATTGTTTGTCTGTATAGTTTGTATATCTTCCATTGGTTAGCATACAATATTCCACACAAAATATAAAATGGATATAGCAAGGAAATATAATAATGGAAAACATCCTTCGTTGAAATATCAAGGAATTTTACATTTGTGTTTTCCATGCCTAAAAATCATAGGAATTAATCTAACTCATGAAATCTTAAGGGTTTAATATGCTAGAACTATTAGGTAGAGTAAAACTACAGATTTGAACATTTGTGACCAAATTGTTCTTTTCAATTAATTTGTTCCTTGTTTACAAATTGGTCTGATTGATGCATTTGCAAACCAGTCTGTTATTGAAAGATTTTATAAGTCATTAAGAATTGATTTTATATATATATATATATATATATATATTATATATATTATATGTGTGTGTGTGTGTGTGTGTGTTTATGTACTGGCCAAAATGAAATAAGTTTATCCTTAGTTATCAAATCTATTTTTGTACGTGCCCTTTCTATTTACTCTTATTAAATTATGGCAGATATGAGTAATAATATAACATTAGAATTGCTCAAGTTTCACAATTTCTAGTACCATGTAAACCCCTTTGATCTAAGACTAATGTGATGAGGATTTTAGATGGGATTTGTGCTGATTGAAGAAACCCACATTAATATAAATGACTTCGGACACTTAAGTGTTCGATATGTAGTCTGTCTGTAGGCCTCACACACTCTTGCGAAAAACAGTAAAGCTGTTACTTGTTTGTTACTTAAAATTGTTGTGCTAAATGCTGAATGTTTTCATATCTAAAAGTCTAATCAATCTCCGAGTGTTAGAGCCATATTTGTAAAGATATAATTGGATTTATTCTAGAAGTACATTGGTCTTATTTCATGTAAGTTTTTCTGTTTGTACTGTTGCCAGGAATCTGATGGCTTTTTAAATACATCAAATAAAGGCTGTGGTTTGTAATTCTATCTATTCATCTTGGCATATGCGAGCGAGGCTTTGTGTAAAGTGTAAAATGGTTGATTTCACAAGAGACTGGGTTCATCCCTGGAGGACTTACTGTAGACTTCAAAACCTAAAGTGCAGCTTTAAGTACGTCATAGCTTACTTAAAGTCTTTTTTCTTAATGAAGTTTGTTTTAAACCAACTACTTGGCAGGCCTCAGCTCAAATGTGCTGATTGCATTATCTCTCACCTTTATACAGTGAACTATGAGGCTGATATATTATTAAGGACCGCTGCTTTCAGTGTCCTTGGCTTTGTCCTTCTGGAGAACCACACACACCGAGAGAAAAGGCTCTCCTAAGAATCAGAATGAGCTTTATTAGCCAGGTATGTTTACAAATACGAGGAATTTGTTATAGTGACAGAAGTGTAGCGATGCAACAGGACACAGAATAATATACGAATATAAAAACAGGCAATGTACAAAATAGCAAAAACACAATAAATAATATAGGCAGTTATGTGTGTACAGGTCTGATATGTCCACATTTTGAAATTATATACAAGCAAAGATATCACCTTTCTACTTTGGTTCTATTTAGTGTTTGTGTATCGGTTTTGTGTCTTTTATGTTATGCTAAGGTACCAAAATATGCATTTGTTGTTTGTATAGGATTATTTTTACCAATTCATATTTTCAAAAGCTAACCTTCTTGGAATAAATGATGCCCCGGATAGTCATATTAATATTAAACTAGCGTGACTTCACCTTTCTGTTGTAGTATTATGCCCTCTTCTGAGTGCGGGTGTTTTTGGCAAGCAATTTAGATGCGTGACATGTATTCCAGGAGGCCGTTGTTGCCATGGAAACACCCTCACTGTCGGTCATATGCTCTTATCCTGGAATTTTATTGGCTGTGTTACTAAGATCAATGAATGTTGCTTTAAGAGATAAGAAAAATCACATCACCTGTGAGATGAATTAATAGTTTTAATTACAGAAGTGGATGTAGATTTTTTTCTAAGCAGTTTTATGAATAGTGATGTGAATGGGCTTTTAATGTTTGTGAGATCCTTAAGACCGGTTTGAAAGGGCGTATACGTGCATGTATGTTTATGACAAGTTTATGTGTTTATTAAAGGTTTCTGTTTAAATAATAGACTTGCTTACAGTATAAACCTGTATGGAGTAGTTTAGCTCTGCGGTACAACTTTACATAAAGTCAAACATTGTTTTGACTATATATTTATTTTATAGTATAGTAAGCATAGTTTACTGTACTTTTTAGAATTGATTGTATACACTAAAAAAGAAAAACAAAGGGACAGTTCACCAGAACATTTTTGGAAATTTACTCACTCTTGTTTTTCCAAAACCTACCTTCCTTTGGAAAATAAGATATTTTTAGAAAGTTATGCAGGTTTGGAATGATATGAGAGTGAGATGAACTGTTGCTTTAACCCTTAAAATCAGAAACATGGCTTACAAGTTTAATAAATGGTTGGATATCATATTCTGTTTTCTCTGAATCTGAGCTTAGTCGAGCTAAATCTGTCCATAACAGAAAGATCATAGTCTAAAACACCCATTGTCAAATTTTGTCAACGTTTATTTGCAAATGATCCTTTTTGCATATTTAATTGTATTACGTAACACTGTAGTTTGCATAATTTAATCATTCCCATCGCTTTCTATTTAGTTTAGTTCTTTTTCCACAGTTTCTATGTTGGTTTTGGGTAAAATTTGTGGAATGGATTTAAATAAAATGGTTAAAGAGTACTGTGCTTATATTGGTATCCAAAATCTGTAATAAATGAATGTTCATGTGACAGGGAATGTTTAGAACTTTGAGTAACAGCTGTTCTAATTCTATGGGCACTGATTCTATGTAGGCCTGGTAATTTAAGCCTTTTCAGTGTTTAAAACCGAGCAGTATAGTAGGAAGAGTGTTAGCGGTTAAACAAACAATGTTACATTTATCTACAAGATCTTTTTATGTAATTTAGCTAAAGGCTGAATTCCTCATTAACAAGCCACATGAAATGACATTATGTAGAAAGTCAGTGTTGGTAATGCCTCTCGCTGCGGCCCACTCGCTTGAAAAGACCTTGATTACGCTGATGTCTTAAGACAGAATTTGATCTATAAAACATTGAGGTTTCTTTCAAACCTGAGGTGGAAATGAGTGTCTGCCAGACAAAGCAAGAGCGAACGCTGCTTTTCTCACAGTCTCTCAGGGCAATTGTCAAGCTATTTTGAGTGTTTCACAGATCATTAGAGACTGCTGCCTGTCCTTAGCGCGAGTGTTTATGAGATGAACAGATGATGGGAGATATAAATCCTCTCCCATTCAATCCGAATAAACAATCTTCACTTCTAAACCAGCCCACGTATGGACTAAGCTAGATGTATAGATACAGATTTGATCTCAGATAGTACAGTGTTATAAAGGCTAAGTTTTTCTGACACCAGGATAAATAATTAAGGTAAAAGGAACGGTGCACAAGGATTTTTATTTAAAATGTGCCTTGTTTTGTGAGCAAGCTTGTCATCTACTATGAAAGCTATAGTGCATTACTGCTGTACATTTTAGCTTTGAGGATTGATTTACATTGTTAGTGCTATGATACATGAGTTTAGCTACAGAAAACGATGCTAATGCACTAATAATTAAATAGTTATACATCTGATATAAAGTGTAACTACTTTGTTACAGTTTTGTAACTTTTAGATATCTCTGCATCCAACCCGTTCTGTATTTAAACCAAAAAATCTTTAATTTTCACATTTTCTCGGCCGTTTTAATTAAGAGTCAGCAAGGGCGTTGAAATCTGTGCAACAACTTATGCTCCTTGTCATTGTTAGTGGTGTACTGTGTGCTTCTGAAAGCATTGTTTTCTGTGGAACCACTTTAATTGAATCTATTCTGGTTATGTTTACGTGCTTAAAGATGATGTGTTTTAGCAGTGAGAGATGAATTAGAAAGTCATTATGTAACATAAGCATGAAGAGGTTCTCTTCATCGAACAAAACCATCAAATCTAAGCATCAGACGCAGCTATGGGAGGTTTGTGCATGATGCACACACTCAGAATGGGCAGTTTGGTCTGATGTAAGCCAAACTGAAGCATATTGAGATTCAGAGTGTCTTTTCCAGATTTAACCCCATTATTAATTCAACTAAGTGCCCAGAGGGATTTGAAAGAAATTTGTTGTGCACGAACTTGAAAATAGCCAGTTATTGGATGTGAAGAAATGGATATAATTGGACTGATTTAAACGCATCTCACCCAGCCAGTGCCAAGAACAGCCTCATTTGACTGTCATCATACAGTGCAAACCATTTAATAGTGTGTCCCCAGACTCTAATGAATCTGTGCTGCTTTCTCTACCAGCTCGATGAGAAGCTGCAGGCCCATTAGCACATTCACGGATCCATTGAGTTGCTTTCAGGGGTTGTTCTGTGCAATGCCATTACTGGCCTCATCTACACTTCTTTTTCCAATTTGACCTCACCGCAAAAACCATTTAATCTTGACCCCTATGCGATCTCTTGTACATCTTTTCGGTTTTAAATAAAAATGAAATGCATGTGTTTTTGTTTCAAGGTATATGGGTTTTCTTACGTTTAAGTACATTTTCTCCTGAGTAAATATAGCCTACTGTTTTATTTAACATGCAGCAGATCGCTTCATGAGAGCCGTCAATTGAAGATCACATGACTAGCTGAACACTTATTTATAACTCCACTGTTAATGGACACTTGCTGAATAATCTTTACAGAATTGATGAATTTCTCTCTGTAAAATAGAATGTTTCTACAATACCTTGATATTCTAATATTCTTAATGTTTGTAACTGAAATCTGAGAAATGCAGTGAATTTATATGAAGAGGAGATGATTATAGAAATCTAAAAATGGTAAATAGAATATGCAGGTTAAAAACACCAAATGCCTTTTTCACAGAGGCATTGCGTGTTGTTGTTTTTTGTTTTTGTTAGATAAAAACTAAACTACAACTGATATTAGTTTTGAAATTTAAATCATCTATTTTTATCTAAAAAACAGCATATGTAATTGTATGACTGGAAATAGCTACATGGGGTGATGACAAATGACTGACTTGCGTTAAAAGTACATTTGGTTGTCTGAGTTTAAGGTGGGGCAACCTGTTTGGTAATGGACGGAAAACCTTTATGGAAACAATTGTTTCGTTTAGTTCTTCTAATGCTACAAATATTCCACACTGAACCTTTAAATACCTCAGACGATTGGAGGTTAGTTGCTGATTGCCTGCTCGTAGTCGAAGTCGAGAATCATTTCAAAGAAATGAACTATTACCATGAGCCATTGAACTGGTGAATGTTCCTCCATTGTGTATTACTGACATTGACATTCATATTCTAGTATTCCCAAAAGGATTCTTCTCTCTTCACTGTCACCAGCCTCCACCGCTGAGGTGTAAATTACATTTTCTTTCCTGAGCTCTACCCTCAGTGCATACTACACTTACTCATCAGAGAGAAACCGCATGTCTGCTAAACTACAGCTATTTGTGCATGTGTTATTTTATTCAGTATTTGTTTGTCTTATGTGTCTGCTGCCCATCTCTGGTGTGATTATGTAACGGTCAGCTGTTGAGTTTGACAAAACTGCGTAGTCTTTTTCCAGAGCACAAGCCCAGAGTTTAGGCCTGGGCCATATTTACTGAGATATCCAAATCTGGATGGGGGAGGGGAGCATTACTGATGCAAAGTAAAGGGTTTTATTTTCTCCTTATGTCCACTTAGAATACCATCTGACAGCAGTTCGGCCACAAAAACCCTGTATGTAGAGAATTCCACCCTGCATTTCTGTTGAACTTCATCCATATTTTTGTTTCACCCTTACGTGCGGTGATTAAAGTGTTTCGAATCCTCGGTATCCACAGAAACATCTACTACTACACTGCAGAAAGTCTCCTCTGGGGGTGGGGAGCCATCTTGTGTTGGTTAAGATCAAATCATGTGTGAAGATGCATCCAAGTGCATTTTTTAAATCAGCCAGGGATGGAAATATTTGCTTTTCATATGATCTAATAGCACATATATTGTCTGATCTAATTTCTATCCATATACATCCCACCTCCACTTGACATAAATATGTTTAGCCATCCTATCTGCCTCTGTTTCTGCTGTTTCCACAGCAACAGGGAAAAAGCCATGCTTGGGATGCCCCCTAATGGCAGTGTGTCTTTTGTCAAATGTCATATCATTTTTTTGCCTCAAGTACAAGTGATTAAAACAAATGTTATTTTGCTGTAACAAATAAGTAGTCATTATGATTGCATTTTGAGTTGTTGCATATTTTTGTGGTTTTGATCCTGGATCATAGTTTCATTGAAAATCATGGGTCATGCTGTCCCTAGTGGCTATGTGATGTTATTATTTAGTTTTCTTTAATTCTTTTAAAATGGCAATTTTATTTTTATGTATACATTTTATTTTATATTTAATTAAATGTATAAATATATATAGACCTACACTTTTCTGTTCATTAATGTTTTTGTACTGTTTTGCATTTATCTGCACTTAATTATACTTCATATCCTGATCAGAGCTTCTGTTTTCTCTAAATTCTCAGGTAATGTGGTCTGAAGCATTCTGGGCCTAAACTGAAGAATCACAAACTCATTCACGCGATCACTGCGTGATTCACCTTTAGAAGTCTCCTAGATTTGTCAGAAGACGCAACATGATCAACTCCGACTTTCCTATATTGCAGTAAGTAAAACCCCTTTAAAATGATGGGCGCTGATATAAATGTGCACAAAAATGTTAATGAACATTTGCATTACGCTATGCAGGGACTCGTCAAATGACGGGCAAGGCGACACTGTAAGTCTGAGCATGAGTGTTAGTGAGCTGGATGACGCTGGGGAAGGAAAGGGCAAGAAAAAGAGAGGCAGGCCTGGAAAACAAGGAGTAAGATCACTGCTGCTGAGCAGATCAACTGATTGCATCTATTTGAACCATAAATGCATGCTGTCAGCCACTCTTCCTGATCTCTCTCTTCTTCTTTTTTTTTTTTTCTTCAGGCGGCCAGTAAGAAGGCCCGAAAGTCTCCGGTTGATAAAGGCGGGAGGAGGCCGAATGGAGTGGCCCATCAGAATGGAGAGGGCACAAACCCCAGTACTCTGTTTGAGGTGGTCAAACAAGGCAAAAGTGCCATGCAGGTAAAACACACTACGTGTCTTGCTGTCTGTTTCTGACTATTTGAGGTGGAATTGTGCTAAGTGACTGTTTTTTTTCTTTGCATTTGTTTCTAGTCCGTCATTGATGACTGGATTGAATCTTACAAGCAAGACAGAGACCTTGCACTCCTAGATCTAATCAACTTTTTCATTCAGTGTTCTGGCTGTAAAGGTAATTTATCTAATGTATTTCTCAATTCCAATCATACGAATAAGGGTTGAGGATAAAAATATGTTCATACATCATCATTCTTTCTCAAATGACTGTGTATCAAAGCAATTTTTTATTAAATAACATCTATATCTAGGAACATCTATATGCACCTATATATATATATATATATATATAATTAAACATCTATATTAATAATAAGGTAATACATGTACTTACAGAGGAATCTCAATCAACTGATCACCTGATTCCTATTTACAGCCACAGAAAACAAGATTTGGCAACGATCCCCTTAAATCACCAAACTCATATATGCTGTTGATGGAAAAAATTAGATGCTTTGAGAATCATCGTTAATTAAAATAGATTTTAAATAGGAATAGGAATCTGCAGATACTCTATCATTTAAAAGTTTGGGATTGGTAAGATTTTAGTTTTTATAATCTTTAATAGTGTTGAAAGAACCATGTATTTGCTCAAAAATACAGTAAAACAGCAATATTGTCCGATATTTTTGTAGTTTTTAAAATGTTCTGGTTTTAATGTTTTAAAATGGAATTTATTCCTGTGATGGCCATTACTTGAGTCTTCAGTGTCACGTTATCCTTCAGAAATCATTCTAAAATGCTGATTTGGTGCTCAAGAAACATTTCTTATTATTATCAGTGTTTGAAAACAGTTGTGTTGCTTAAAAGGTTGAAAAGAACAACATTTATTTGATGTCTTTTGTATAATTATAAAAGCATTTAATGTCACTTTTGATCAATTTAATGCATACTTGCTGAAAAAAGTATTAATTTATTTCACAAACAATCACAGGCACTGTAAGGATCGAGATGTTCAGGAACATGCAGAATGCTGAAATTATCAGAAAGATGACAGAGGAGTTTGATGAGGTTTGTTGTTATTGTTATTTTTTTTTCCTGAATTCTTAAATGTCAATGAATTAATAAATGTCTCTGCTCAAATCCAGGACAGTGGCGACTACCCTCTCACAATGGCAGGGCCGCAGTGGAAGAAATTCCGATATAACTTTTGCGAGTTCATTATGGTTCTGATCCGTCAGTGCCAGTACAGCATCATCTATGATGAATACATGATGGACACCGTAATTTCTCTGCTCACTGGGCTCTCAGACTCGCAGGTCCGAGCCTTCAGACACACCAGCACGCTGGCAGGTCAGTCATTCACCATTGACCTTCAAGTTATACCCGATCCTGCTATTGAGTTATTCATTTCTGCCATGTCTCATTTCTGCTGCAGCAATGAAACTGATGACAGCCCTGGTAAATGTTGCTCTGAACCTAAGCATCAATCAGGATAACACACAGAGGCAGTATGAGGCCGAACGGAATAAGGTCGCAGGGAAAAGAGCCAACGAGAAGCTGGAACTGCTGCTGGAGAAGAGAAAAGAGGTGGGATGGCTTCCTTATCTTCCAGGTTTTGGTCTACTGTCTCAGGAACACAATTTTCAGTGTGTTTTCTTGTTTATTTCATCATCTAGCTCCAAGAAAACCAAGATGAGATTGAGAACATGATGAACTCAATCTTCAAGGGTATTTTTGTTCACCGTTACAGGTGAGTGGCATACAAATAGCTTGTAGAAACCCATTTGTGAGTAAATTGTACTTTTTAGAATTTTTTTAATCCCTATCCACTAATGACTAGAAACCAGTTAGTCCATATGTTTCATAATCCTGTGGATTTCATATTGTGTTCTCTTGATTTCTTTCAGAGATGCCATAGCAGAAATCAGAGCTATTTGCATAGAAGAAATTGGCGTTTGGATGAAGTTATACAGTGATGCTTTTCTCAATGACAGTTACTTGAAGTATGTGGGATGGACGCTACATGACAGAGTAAGTGTTTATATTTATCTCTGTGTGGTATCAGTAACATAATCTAGTATATACAATTATGTATTTTTTCATGTTAAATATTGTAAAATGAAATCGTTCACAGCAAGGTGAAGTTCGACTCAAATGTCTAAAGGCCCTTCAGACCCTCTATACCAACAGAGAGCTATTCCCTAAACTTGAGCTCTTCACCAATCGATTTAAGGTAACACATATACACAATTCTGAATACTCTATAACAGCTTTTATTATATGCTGAAGGCATCAGTTTGGAAATGTTATGATGTCACTTCCTTTCTCTCAGGACCGTATTGTGTCCATGACATTGGATAAAGAGTATGATGTGGCAGTAGAGGCCATACGACTTGTCACTTTGATTCTGCAGTAAGTATTTTTCAAACAGTCTTTATTTTGTTATGTTTGTGTGTATATTGTGTGTAAATATATAATATTTATATTAGTGCTGTCAAATGATTAATCGCAATGTATTGCTTTCAAAAAGAAAGTTTACATAATATGTGTGTGTGTGTGTGTTTGTGTATATGTATTTTGTATATATAAATACACACACACATACAGTATATATTTAGAAGAAATATATATAAATATTTACATGTGTATATACATTTATATTCTTGTTTTTTATATTATAAACATATATATTTTTTTAAATATATACACGTGTGTGTGTATATATGTATGTGTGTGTGTGTATATATATATATATATATATATATATATATATATATATATGTACACAGTATATACACATTATGTAAACAAACTTATTTTGGATTAGATTAATCCTTTGACATCTCTAATCTATATCAACACATACATTTACATATTTGTATAAAATGTTTAATATTACAAATATTTATTTATTAGAGAGCATTAAACATTTTAAACTACTGTGTGCTACATTGTACTGTAAATGTAGCAGATATTTATTGCAAAATAATATAGTAATATAATTGTTTTTATATTACAGAATAAAAATGTATATTTTATAACTAGTCTCCTGTGTTTCTTTATAACATGTATCTTGTGGGACTCTTCGTTCCACCTCTCACACCTTTCTACATCCTTAAATCTCTCTCTTTTATTCCCCCCTGTAGTGATAGTGAGGATGCTTTGTCTAATGAAGACTGTGAGAACGTCTATCATCTGGTGTATTCGGCTCATCGTCCTGTTGCTGTGGCAGCTGGAGAGTTCCTTCATAGAAAGTGAGAGGAATGAATGTGTTTTTGACCACCTCGTTTTACTCTCTTAAACATGATGACAGCACATCAAACTCCTCCAATGTTTTGATCAGTTGCTTGTGTCTGGCTGCAGGTTATTTAGCAGGCATGACCCTCAGGCCGAGGAGGCTATGGCGAAAAGACGAGGCCGAAACAGCCCTAATGGGAACCTTATAAGAATGCTAGTGCTTTTCTTCCTGGAGAGCGAGGTGAGAAAAATTCAAATTGGTTTAGCAAACAGGATGCAGAATTATAATCCAATTTGGAATTTGAGAAACGGAATAAATTTAAACTGCAGTTATGACTTGTCTATTAAAGATTTTTCACATTTACTCAACACATGGGTTAATTTTAAACATTACATTTCAATACAGTACATAAACAATTCATAATAAATATTTTAGAAAATAAATGAACTTTTAGAAATTAACTTTTCTTTTATAGACCATGATGAATCATTTATTGTCCCAGTTCTAGCGTATAGCAAAAAAAAATCACTTTTAATTTTTCAATTTATATTTTTATTAGCATATAAAATTATATTCAGTTTAATTTGATTTGTTTATATAGGCTATTGATAATGCGATGAAAATTTTTGTGGTAAAAAAATTAAACCCTCTTATGTAAAAAAATATTTTTCCTTTTTATCTGCTTGTGTTGTATTGTCTTAATTTGTTTAATTTAACTTAATTAGAAAAATTGTAATCAGTTGAGAATCTTGTGTGTACTTCATTATGCACAGTTATCGTAATTAATCATATTTATTGACGTTTTCCCTCAAAATCTTTGTATGCATGCAATCCTGTTATTCCTATTCAACTTCCTGTGGGATGTGGCCACTTCAATTACAATTCCAGCTTCATAAAAGACAGCCAATTCTTAGCTCCTAATATTTTCCCAACACTGTTTATTGCTGTTTATCTAACCATCATGCTACCGTTTTGCATGGAAGCTTCACGAGCATGCGGCATACCTGGTGGACAGTCTGTGGGACAGCTCACAGGATCTGCTGAAAGATTGGGACTGCATGGTCGAGCTCCTGCTGGAGGACCCTGTGCCGGGGGAAGAGGGTACACCCACCCACATTTATTTCAGATCTTTCTAGATGAAACTAGCATGTCTCTGTTTACTCATTAGTCCTGTCTGATTGTGGGTTTTGTTGTAGTGTTGGGAGACCGGCATGAGGGCGCACTGATCGAGCTCATGGTCTGTACCATCAGACAGGCAGCCGAAGCTCATCCGCCTGTGGGCAGAGGAACAGGAAAGAGGGTAAGTTGTCTTGTAATCAGTCTTTACTGTAGACATATATAGATTCTCTAGGTTTAAATATTTTCTGTTGTTCTTCTGCACATCCCTCAGGTGCTCACTGCCAAAGAGAAGAAGACCCAGATTGATGATAAGAACAGACTGACTGAACACTTGATTGTTGCTCTGCCCATGCTGCTTTCGAAGGTAAATTACCAAGGTCCAGTAATGTCAGGGTTCAAGAGACCGGAGAATGTCCTCACAACATAGTTTTCAAAACAACAAATGTACATGCAAAACAGAACCAAATTGCTGTTATTATAAGCAAACAAAGTTGTCTAAACTTTAGGAGTTCAATGTGGCATGGCACATAATCCACTGGTGGTTTTCCTTCCTATTTTTGTTACGACACAATGCCAGTATGTGCATTTATTTGATCAATGTAAAAAACATTAAAAACAGTTTATTGTAATATATTTAAACATGTTATTTAATTTTCATCTTGCAAGAATGCATAATTTTCACAATGCAAGAATGTATCATATGAAAAAATATAATTTTTGGAAATAAACCTGCTATTTTGAACTTTCTGTTCTTCAAAGAACCCTGAAAAAAGTTTCCAGAAAAATGTTAAGCAGCACACCGGTTTTTTAACATTTGATAAACTTGAAAATGCACCAAATATGAATATACATACATAACTTTAAAAACATTCTCAACTAATACTTCAAAGCTAGCTTGTGATGGCATAAAGATGCTGAAACAAATGACATTGAATGTTACAGAAAATATGCTTCACATTTGTTTTGCTTTTGCCTTTAGTACCAGGCTGATGCTGAAAAGGTGGCAAACCTCCTTCAGATCCCTCAGTACTTTGATCTTGAAGTCTACAGTTCAGGACGAATGGAAAAGGTCTGTTGGAGTTCTTACTACTGTGACATAAAAATCTAAACCGACACATTGTGTTTCGTTGTTTTCTGATATTTATTCCTGTGTCTTTTTGGCTGTGTTTAGCATCTGGACTCCCTGATGAAGCAGATCCGGGTGGTGGTGGATAAGCATGCTGAGATGGAGGTTCTGGAAGCGTGTAGCAAGACTTACAGCATCTTGTGCAGTGAAGAATACACCATCATGAACCGCGTGGACATCGCTCGCAGCCAACTCATCGACGAGCTCACGGACAGATTCGCTCACTCAGTGGAAGAGCTGCTGCAGGAGGTCATCTCAGTGCTTTTCATCTTCTGTATCAATATTAGTGACTGGCCTTTATGCATTTGATATTAAATTCTGCCTTTGTTCATTTCCATATTTCTAGGGCGATGAAGCAGATGATGATGACATTTATAACGTTCTTTCAACACTAAAGAAGCTCACTGCGTTCCATAAGTAAGAGACCAATTCCCTCAGATTTTTGTCTTGAAATGCAGAATTTGTTTCTTTCTACAGAACATTGAGGTTTTTGTATGCTTTCCAGTGCACATGACCTTACAAAGTGGGACCTTTTCAAAAATTGTTATCGATTGTTGAAGATTGGGATCGAACAGGGCTCCATGCCAGAGCAGGTAAACATGTTAAGCAATGAAAACGGATGGAGATTGAAGGAATTTTAATGATCTAACTTTGTAACATGAAATAAATTGGCATAAAACACAAACTCACATATACAAAGATATACATATACAAAACAGTAGCTGAATTGATTCATTGTAAACTAAAAAGTGAAATTTTTTATTTATTTTTGTATTAATACTTTTATTCAGCAAGGATGCATAAATTGACCAAAAGTGATGTTTATAATGTTTTATCTTAAATAAATGCTTTTCTTTTGAACTTGCTATTCATTAAAGAATCCCGAGGGTAAAAATGCTTGATGGTTTCCAAAAAATATTTAAGTAGCATAACAGATTTTACCATTGATAATAATGTGTATTTAATATTTTTTGTGCATTAAACCAGCATAGTAAGATTATTTTATAAGCTTATTTGACACTGAAAACTTGAGTAATTGCTGCTAAAAATAATTTGGCATTAAATGAATATAATACATTTTAAAATATTCGAATAATGATATTTTACAATATTATTGATTTTCTTGAATAATAAATGTATAAGAACCTAACAAATGCATATTTGAAGAACACAGGAGACTTAAAATGTAAGAAAAAAAATCTTTCCGACCCCATACATTCGAACTATAGTGTTGTACACAAAAAATTAAAGCTTGGCACACTGTATTCAATTTAAAAAAGACATATGTGACCCTCTCTGTGAAATCCAGGCTAAAGTCTCAAAATCTAATTACGAGAAAACAAGCATCAAAATTGTATTTATACCATTAATTTCAAATTTTGACATGACCTTACTCAGTCAATATTAAATATATAAAAGTTACATTTTCACAGAATGTTCTTTACCATATGAAGGAGGATTTTTCTGTAGAAAACAGCAAATGACAACAAAATGACTTTAGCTGGGTTTTCACAGAGAGGTCACATATATTGATAACATACGAACTTCTATATACATCATAATGGCAGATGATGTAACATGTTTAATAGTCTTTTGTAACTCAATGCATTACATGATGAATCTATATTCTCTTGTGTTGTGGTCAGATCGCTGTCCAAGCTCTGCAGTGCTCTCATTACTCCATCCTGTGGCAACTGGTGAAAATTACTGAAGGATGTCCATCAAAGGTGCAGTAGACCCCATAATATACAGTTGCCAAGTACATTAGCCTGATTTATTTATGTTCTCTGAGAATTAAGTGACATAGACGTTCATATGTGTTTCCTGGGCAGGATGATCTTGTGGCATTAAGAAGAGTGGTGAAGTCATTTCTAGCGGTTTGCCAACAGTGCCTGTCTAATGTGAACACTCCAGTCAAAGAGCAGGCGAGTAGAGGCATTAATTATAATCTTAAAAAGAGTGACTCATAGTGCACATTGAAACATTCACATATGAAATATAAGAGTTTCTGTTTTATCTCCACAGGCCTTCATGTTGCTATGTGACCTGTTGATGATTTTCAGTCACCAGTTGGTCTCAGGTCGAGAAGCTCTGCAGCCGCTGGTCTTCAATCCAGACAGCACTCTGCAGAATGAACTGCTCAACTTTGTCCTGGATCACGTGTTTATTGACCAGGATGATGAAAATCAGAGCATGGGTGTGTGTGTTTTCTGATACACTTGGACTTTTGTGATCAGAGCTATCCTGACACTCAGTGAAATAAGAAATTGGAGAATTTATTTAAAGAGCATATAGAAAAAACCTTTCTGTCAAGACTTCTTAAAGAAGACTACCTTAAAATGTTCTCTTAATGTTGGGTTTTTCTTTCAGAGGGTGATGAAGAGGATGAAGCTAATAAGATTGAGGCCCTTCATAAGAGGAGGAATCTGTTGGCCGCCTTCAGCAAACTAATCATCTACGACATTGTGGACATGCCTGCTGCTGCTGACATCTTCAAACAATACATGAAGGTATGAAAACCTGATACATTTAAGCCACCGATATCTGTAAGGTTAAAATGTGATTCAAATGACTGGTGTTTGTTTTTCAGTATTACAATGACTATGGAGACATCATCAAAGAAACCTTGAGTAAGGCCAGACATATGGACAAGATCCAGTGTGCAAAGACCCTTATCCTCAGCTTGCAGCAGGTACGAGATGTGATTTTTAGGACTAGATCATTTTCACGGTCGGTTATGAATTTTGAATATTGTACAACTTCCCTAATGCTTTAAATGTTCGATTTGGACACTTTCCATGTCTGCAGCTCTTCAATGAGCTGATTCTGGACCAAGGACCCAACCTGGACCGAACGTCCTCACATGTCAGTGGCATTAAGGAATTGGCCCGTCGCTTTGCACTCACATTTGGGCTGGACCAGATCAAAACCAGAGAGGCCGTGGCCACACTGCACAAGTAAGAAACTTGGCTTGCATCATCTTTACTACACAGTTTCTATCTAAAGAATTAAAAGCTATTATTGGCAGAACCAGACCTGACTTCAATGACCTTCAGTTGTTTTTTAATGCTAGATGTTCAGTGTGAATGTTTGCAAGAACTAATTTTATATAACAAACACAGGGATGGGATTGAGTTCGCCTTCAAGGTCCCGAATCCAAAAGGGCCAGAGTACCCACCACCACACCTGGCCTTCCTTGAGGTGCTCTGTGAGTTCTCCTCCAAACTCCTACGACAAGACAAAAAGACTGTGTAAGTACAGAAAACACTTTGTGGCTGTTTTATGTGTATATTTTGTGCAGTAGTAGTACAAATTCAAACACCCCTATTAAAGGGGTAGTTCATCCAAAAATGAAAATCATAATTTACTCGCCTTCATGTCATTCTAAACCTTAGAACCTTAGACTTACTCTCTACTGTGGAACATTTAAATAACATATTTTAAGGAATCTAAACTTTATTTGTTCCCATTATATTTTTTGTCCATAAATGGGAACCAAAATAATATAGGTACCAACATTCTTCAAAATACATTATTTTGTGCTCAACAGAAAAAAGAATGACCTGCAGGTTTGGAACAACATGATTTGGCGGACATACCACTGAATTTTGAATAATGACAACATCATCAAAACTGTGTCCAGACATTAAGTTAGGGCTGTAAAACCAATTTGTCGTTATTGAATCGCATCCAAAATAAAAAGTCTGCTTACATAATACGTGTGTATAGGTTAGGGATGCGTGATATACCGGTAGTGGAAAACTACCGGTATATATTATATTTCAAACGATACGATATCATAATTTTGCTCAATTCATTATTTCATACACTGCAGTTGCAAATCGATTTTACAGCCCTTTGTTTAATAATATATTTGTGCATTTGTCTCAACATGTTTGATTGGCTCTGATAAATGTGTTCATGCTACAGTCATTCATACCTGGAGAAGTTTATGACGGAGTACATGATGGAGAGAAGAGAGGACGTCTGGCTGCCTCTCATCGCGTACAGGAACTCCCTGCTGACAGGAGGAGATGACGACAGACTGTCTGTCACCACCGGCGCCAGCTCGACCAGTAAAGCCAGCACGGTCCGCAGCAAAAAGGGTCGACCGCAACAGCACAAAAGACGACCAGAAGGTAGAGTAAAACCTTTAATGTTTCATACAAGACATCTTAAATAACAGACTTATAAACTTACAGACTTATAGCATAAAATGCCCTATTATTCCCTTGTCTCTCACTTCATAGCATTGACATAGTCTTGGAATAATCTGATTTGATATTGATGTCTTTGTGTAATTTCACAGAAGAGAGTGTTGACGGTTCATGGGTAATGCGTAATGACACACTTCAAACACCAGGGGGCCTCCACACCCCACAGCTCACATCAACTGTCCTGAGAGAAAACCCCAGACAGGCAGCAGATCTCATTCCTGACCAAGACTCTTCGGAACCGGGCTCAGAACCAGACTTCATGCACAAGTATGGAATTAAATAAAAACAGGCAGCTTGTTGAAAGCTTGGAGAAACATTATGCAGAACGTACTGTTTTCTTATGTAATTTGAGCTCCTGCTGAAGCAATTATCTCGCTGTTCTTCATGGTGTTCCCTCACAATTAGCCCTCAGATACAGATGTCATGGTTGGATCAGCAGAAGATGGAGGAGGTGAACAGAAAAGAGAGAGGAGGGATGAACTACATGAAATCACGCAGTGGTGGAGTGAGACAGCAGGTGTACGTACTCTCACTACTGACCATGATGCTGAGCAGTTGATATTTCAGAAACCCCACCCCCAAATCAGAATAGAAATTAATCGAATATTTAACGCATATAATTAATATATAAAAAATGCTCATTGCTTTTAAAAAAAAACACTGCAGCAATATAATAAAATATATATTATTACATATTTTAAAAGTATCATTTTATACAATAATAATAATAACTTTCTACTAATGAAATAAAATGTAATACATTTAAAAATGTGTATAGCATGCACTTTTTTAATCGATTTTTTTTTGTTTATTATTAATAAGTAATAATTGTTAGTATTAAATATATTTAATTAAATGTGACCCTAGGCAACAAAACCAGTCATAAGTGTTTTTATTGAGATTTATATTATACATAATCTAAAAGCTGAATAAATAAGCTTTCTATTTATTGAGGGTGCAAACATTAAGAAAATCGCCTTTAAAGTTGTCAAAATGAAGTCCTTAGCCATGCGTATTACTAATCAAAAATTAGGTTTTTGTATATTTACGGTAGGACATTTACAAAATATCTTCATGGAACATGATCTTTACTTAATATCCTAATGATATTTGGCATAAAATAAACATTGGTAATTTTGACCTGTACAATGGATTGTTGGCTACAAATATACCCCTGCTACTTATGACTGGTTTTGTGGTCCAGGGTCACATATATTGTTAAATATTTAACAATAATAAAATGTATGCAGTAATAATGACTTATGCATTTTTAAATCTCTAGATGCATCGTTTGTTAGCCTAATTATAAGCCTAGTTTAAGAAATAAATAATCAGAAAACTACAGTTTGTCATATCCTTAAACTTGTCATTTGATTCAGGCGAGGCCTCATGGAAGATGACGCTGAGCCCATCTTCGAGGACGTGATGATGTCCTCGCGCGGTCAGCTAGAGGACATGAACGAGGAATTCGAGGACACCATGGTGATAGATTTGGTAAGGATTTACAGATGTGCTGTGCTCCGTTTTCGGAGTTCTTTAGTGTATTTGTAATGTATCTGGTGACAGCCAAGACTATGGTTCATATTACAACATCTGTTCGTCTGTAAGATTAAATCTTTGAGGTCATTTGTCCGTTCACCCTTTTAGCCGGCGTCGAGAAACCGGAGAGAGCGAGCTGAACTCAGACCAGACTTTTTTGACTCTACAGCCATAATGGAAGACGATTCTGTAAGTGTGCCTATTCATATGTAAATTAGATATATTTATAACAATGTAACTTGTTTTGTAGGATTACCAAATGTACATGTTCAAAGGAAAACCCTGCTTTGTTTTAAATAATCAGTGCTATGGAGAAGGAAGTACTAATCAGTTTATCATCTTACAGGGATTCGGAATGCAGATGTTTTGAGAGAGATTTCAGCCTCTACTGGGATCACAACCAGCAACCAACAATCACATCTTAAATGTTTATTTTGTGTTTTAATAGCAGTTTCACACAACTGTGCGCAAGCATGTGAGCTTCCTCTCTTAGTTTTGTGGTCGGCCATAATCCCATTGTGAGCCTTTCCTGTCAGTCAGCATTTCCTCAGTTCATAAGGACCAAGAAAGCCTGTAAAATCTGTAATCTGCTGGTCTTACATTGGTTTTAACAGTTTCAGCAGTATCGGTTCCTATTTTTCATATCATCGATTGATTTCTCCAGGCAGATGTGGTTTGATCAGACATTGCTCGGACAGACGTTTCGAGCTATTTTAATATTATCACCCGTTCATGTTCTGGTTTTGTTCAGGGTGAAATTTAGAAAGCATTCATGTTAAAGCTGTAATTGTCTTTTCAGGTTTGTACTATTGGCCTTAAAGATGTATTATGGCTTAAATTTGGTGTTAGATAACTTGATTTATCAGATTAATAAAAGCTAAGCCCACATTTACTCAGAACAACTTTTTAAAGCTAAAAATGTTCAAATATATGAGGATATTTGAGGAGGAAGTACACTGAAGTATTCATTACTTCAGACACTGGTCGTGTGTTTTCTACGAACCTTTTGTTGTTCTCATTTTAAAACATGTTTACCTCTGTTTAGAGTCTGCTCAGTGATTTACCTTTTTACTGTGCGTTTGTGGAAACATTGTAGCTTTCACACAATACTGTATTGCTGTGAACATGTATTGGTGGTTCATTGGGCTTTTAGGTCCATCTGAATATCCACAGAGCAGGTTTAAGACAGTCTGTGTGGGATTGAAGAGTGATGTCACAACCCTTGTTTAGACCGGTGCTTTTAGATACAAGTCTGTTTCGAGACTCCGATCAAACAGTGGGATGTCATTTATTTTAACCTTTTCACTGTTCAAACTTTGCTTGTTTTTAAAAAAATGTTTAAATAAAAGTATTTAAAAGTATCGCCAAGTATTTTCAAAATAACTGTGAAACCTACATTGTTTCTAATACATGTTAATTGTTGCTACCTACAAGATTTGTTTGGATTATTCTCAGTTTGGTATTAACGTTATGCGAGGCATATCTACGTAAAAAAAATATGTTCTCAAGATCAAAAATGTAAAGAGGAGTCTTTTGAGATAGGGAAAGAACAGAGTAAGGATTGTGATAACAAACATTGGTTTTATTGGGAAACAGGCTTCCAGAAAACAAACTGAAACTCAAAAGATGAAGATATTACTGGTTTTAACTGCAAAACTATGCTGTGTTTATATAAAAATATAATATATATTTTATACATTCAAATATATTGTTATATGGTACTATATAAGATGTGAATGTAAATGAGTCTAATGTTATTGTAACAATTGTATGAGAAACCAGAATGCATTGCAAGTATGCTATGCAGAAAGCAATTTTCAGTTTAGCATTAATTAATGCACGCGTTAGATGGCGCTGTTGAAATGACAAATGTACTTTTCTGTGTATGGTAGACAGACATAGATAGATGTAGTACTGTAATTAAATAGTGTCTGTGTAATCGGGCATACCGGGCATTTTCCCGGTGGGTCGACGCACTTAAGGTCCGACAGAATGTTTTTTTTTGACGTCATGCATGGACAACGAGCAGCCAGTGGCCCATTGGTTTGTCTCCTGTATTGACAGCGTGAACCACCCAATCACAAAGCGCTATAGGCGGAGCGATTAAGTATTTTGCTCTTATACCCAGACTTCTTCCTCGTCGGCTTTTCCCACGTTTCCCCACAGCTTTATCAAGAAAAGGCTTGCTCTGCGGTGAGTGATGCGGGACAAAGAGCCAGGCAGGAGGAGGAGAGGAGAGGGTTAAATCGGTAAAGTGCTTGATAGGGACTCGCAATGGAGGCAGGCATCCTGATGTGTGCGCGCGCCACGAGTGTAGAATACGTAAACACTTTTTAATAAAACCAAAATTCGTCTCCCGAGATTTTTTTACCAAGTCAAGTGTGTTCATAGAGGTTTCCATGGGCCAATGCGAATGGATCTAGTTTTAAATGAAAAAAGACACTACATTGTCCAAAACAACTAGATGCAATGATACATATCTACACTACCAGTCACGAGTTTTTAGTAGCCTAATACTTTGAATGTTTTTAAAGAATTCTCTTCTGCTCGAGCCTGCATTTATTTGATCCTAAATACAGCAAAAGCAGTGTTGTGCAATATTTTTACTATTTAAAATAACTGCTTTCTATTTGAATATATTTTAAAATGTCATTTATTCCTGTGATCAAAGATGAATTTTCAACATCATTACTCCAGTCTTCAGTGTCACATTCAGAAATTATTCTAATATGCTGATTTGCTGCTCAAGAAACATATTTGCATATTATTATCATTATCAACATTATTTTTTTGTCTGGATTCTTTGATGATAAGTTCTGTCTTAGCTTACGATGGTTTTGAGAAAGGCCACAAGACCCCCATGTTGAATTTGAATTGAACCCGCCTATTGCCCTTCAACCCCAAAACGCGATCGAGTTGAACCCTTTGACGCGCCACGCTTTAGCTCGCGCTGAGCCAGAGAAAGACGAGCTCAGTGCTTTCATATTTCATAATTGTTCCATGTTTTCAACCGAATGTTGTTTATTTTAGGTTTCAGACATTTAAATACACTTCAAATTAAGTAAAAATGTTTTTAATAGAAACTGATTTCTGTGGAAAGCGGTAATAGTAATCCTTTCAATTAATGGACGACGTGTTTTATTCTTAGATGCACATTGTGAGGGTTACTATAAAGTTTGCTCTGTTTTTTCCCGAGGCTACCACTTACTTTCAGAAAAATAGGGAGAAATAGGTGAATTTACGTGATGTTAATCCGACAGATCATAATTGCAGCGTCCGAGCGCTTATTTTCAACATGGTCTTTATTGTGCCTGTATTACACGTCACTGTGGAAAATGATATGTATCGATTATTGAATGATTTAATATTGCGCATTCGTGTAATTGCCACTGTCCACTGACATACTATACCACAAATTAAACATTTAATTTAATTAAATGTCATTTTATAGGCTACTCTTGGGGGCCCTCTGGTGGCCACGGGGGCCCTAAGCAGCCGCTTAGTTCGCTTTTGCCGGTGTTTGGCTCTTTATAGCCTGTATATATAGAAGTGGTGGGTGGTGGAGGGCCGCCTGGACCAAAACATTCCAGGGCCGATTTGTTTTCCAAGTCCAGCCCTGCTTACAATTCAGAGAGAAATGGATAGGAAAATAATTGATCGATTTATTAATATTTCATATAATTTGACTGCTATTTTAATGTATAATGTTTTACTTACTTTTTGTTATGTTTTTCCTGCGTTTCTTCTGGACCACGCCCCACATAATAAAGTTTATGTAACCAAGGGAACTAGTCGCCCACACTAGTTTGCGTTCTCTTCTCGCGAGTTAAACAACAGCCTCCCAAGCCGGGAAAAGTATCGCGAGACTATACCGGAAGCGCCTCTCTCCATAGCCGTGCTTCCTTTGTTCTCGCGAGAGGTGGACAGCAGCGCCCCCTCCTTGTTCTAATGCGGAGAGGAAGGGAGGGGAGAAGCCTTTTCAAATACACATACATTTCAATATCGCTACTGAATATATATCCATAGGTTTTTCCTCCAAAGAATAATTTGTGCACATGGTGTGGATATTAAATTCGCGTATTTATCACGCACGACGCACCCAAACGAAAGGAAAACAGCGGGATAACGTAAATCCAAAAAAGAAGCGAAGCGGCCTGTTTTTGTTCCTGAGGCGCAGCTCACACTGACATCAAACGGGCAGCTAACTCTCGGCGCTTTGTTACACCCGAGCTGAAATTACTTCGCCAGCATGCACGGTGAATATCTGGCAGCCTAACGCACTGGGAGACTGGGAGTACAAAAAGCGGCCTGTTTTATTTTCTTTCTCTTTTTTTGCAGCGGCGGCAGCGCCATGAAGAGCGGCGGACAATAACAGAGTGACGGTGCGTGTGCTGCCGCTATAATGATCTGAGGCTGATCACGTATGTGCACGACCAGAATAATAAATAAACCCATGGAATAGCACTGCAAATAAGGACTGCGTTCATCCAGGACAAGACAACGAGGCAATCTGTGCTCTCTGTTTGAATTTGGTGGTAATTGGAGGCCCGGTGTGGTGTTGAAAAAAAAATTATGCAAGAAATTGTGCAAGTGCATCGCTGAATGTGTTTTCAATCGGATCAACGTGGATGTGCTCTTATCCGATGACGACGATGATGATCTGGCCGTATTTCGTGCCGTGGAAGAGGGGCAAACGTTAAGATGGAGTGGTTTTAATGCATGCGATGTAAAGACAAGCATATCTGCTGAAATCTCCCTTGCATTTCACATTTGACGGATTTGCACGCTCAGGTTCATCGACATTGATGATACGTGGGCTGCCGGCGGGACTGAAGCCTTGTACTGTCGCTCCTTCTCTTTTTTTCCTCCCCGAACTGAATCTGTCTAGCACGACACTGCTGAGATGAACCCGGTGAATGCGACCACTCTCTACGTGTCAGCTTGTCGGTCGGTGCTGCAGTGCGATCCCCGGGACCCCCAGGCTTTGGCGGAAATCTATAAGCTCTTGCCTTTTTTCAGACAGTCTCTCGGCTGCCTTGTGTGTGGTGAGAGCCCGTTTATTCTGCTTCATCACTGCATGCTTGCATGATCACTTCTGCTTGATCACTGCACGCTTAGAGCTGCTCTCAGGGCTCCACCGACCACGACACACCCCCATTCACTTCACAAATTCCTGACCTACTATGACAACTGGAGCCTGGGCATTTATACACAGCAGTGCATACAGGCTCTGTGTTTATACATGCATGGGGGTTGAATAGTAATAGCTTGCCTGCTCATTCAGATAAAACCGGTAGCTTGAGACAAATGCCCAGTTACCCTGATTCCCTCTTTACAGGATTTCGGTGGAAATATTAAAAATGTTCACATAAACATATAGTATATACAATAATAATAAAACATTTATTTATAAAGGTTTGTATATATTAGAAATACTTAAAAAATAATTGTATAGGCATGTAAATCCATATTATTTAAAATCTATATTGTTATATTTAACAATTTATGTATTTTTCCCTGGGGTTCTATAACATTTAAATATTAAATATGTGATATAAATAATTATTTAATCATTTTCCAGTAATGTAAATAATTTTTGGATTATTGTATATTGTATTTATTTTAAACAATAAGCTAGAAATGCACATTGATTGCAAATCATAAATTGATTGGTACTGACAATATAGTGCTTGTGTTGTGTTACTCAAGAGCCACAAAACTGATTAGAATGATAATTTTAAAGGTACAACATCCAAGTAGCCTATTTAGGCTGCTCTTTGCATAATTAGCATGTAGATGTGTTGTTATAATACCTATTCTGTTTCATGGCTTAAACATGGTTTCTTTATTTTAGGCAATTTGCTACAAGATCCAATCGCTCCAACCAACTCATCATGCCAGCACTATGTCTGTAAATCATGTAAAGGTAAAAAGATGATGATGAAACCCTCGTGCAGCTGGTGTAAAGACTACAAGCAGTTTGAAGAGAATAAGCAGCTTTGCATCTTGGTGGACTGCTACAGAAAGCTCTGCGAGTACATTGCAGACTCTCCTATTGCCCAGCACATTTCAAGTACTGTGGGAGGGTCCCCAGACATCTTGGCTCTGTTGAATGAGGGCCTCTCATTGGACAACAGACAGGGGGAGGAGTCACTCTCCTTGAGCTTGACAAGCCAGTCCCCTACACCCTCGACCTCAGAAACGCTCCCTGATGAGGGCCAGTCCCCATCGACAGAGATCAAGGAGCAAGACCTCAGTCCTCTAGGGGTGAATGGTCTCCAGGACTGCAATGGCTTGACCAACGTGGAGGAGTTGACCGCCAGTTTACCTTCACTAGAGGCTAGTGTTCCAGACTCAGTGGAAAGTGGGGGTGACGTAGTAAAACAGGAGAGTTTAACAAATGAGATCCCCGTATGCGATGGCAGTGGCAGCTGCTGGCGAGGAGCTTTGTACCAGCACCATGGACATTTGTGGCTTTGGTGAGGATATTAAACATGATGGCGGGACTCTCCTCTTGAGTGTAGAGGAAGTGCTCAGGACTCTAGAACCAGACCACGTTGCCCAGGATGAGTGTCCTGCGATATTGCAATCGACTCTCGAACCTTCGGTGAACTTGAATGGACCATTTGCATCGATTGACACTGCTCGGCAGCTTTCCTCTGTGCCGCAAGACTCGCAGGAGATACTCTTGCCCCAGCACCCGATGTCCCAAAAGAATCAGCAACATTTGGGAATATCCTGTTCCATAGTGACACCCAAAATACCACGGTCCAACCGGAAGCGCTCGCGGTCAGAAAGTGACAGCGAGAAGATTCAACCTGTACCCATTTCTACTTTCATCTGCGGCCCCACGTTGGGCGCCTCAGCCCCTGTTCCAATCAAATGCGAACCTAAATCTCCCTCTCAGACTATCCCCCACATGGCGGTGGTACCCAATGGTGGTGGCCTTTCTAGGGTGGGTAAGGCGTTACTGGTGCCTGCAAAAACTGTTAAAAAGACCATTGACAACCATGGACCCAAAAAGGCATACACTAAGTCCAAACAGGGCACTCCGAAGTCGAAGGAAAAGACGAAAGAACGGATTCTGACTAATGCACTCATTCCCGGTAGCCCCACGAAAGTGGTGTACAAAAAGGCGCAGGAGAAAAAGGGCTGCAAGTGCGGCAGAGCAACTCAAAACCCAAGTGTTCTTACATGCCGTGGACAGCGATGCCCCTGTTACTCCAACCGCAAAGCCTGTCTGGACTGCATATGCAGGGGCTGCCAGAACTCCTACATGGCCAATGGCGAAAAGAAGCTGGAGGCCTTTGCGGTGCCAGAGAAGGCACTCGAGCAGACAAGACTTACTCTCGGCATCAATGTCACCAGCATCGCAGTGCGGAACGCCACCGGTAGCGGCGCTGGCGGGATGCTTAATGTCTCCACGGCGGCTGGCTCACCTGTGGCCTCCTTCTTGTCTACAGGGCCACACGAAGACAAAGGATTCGATGAACCATTGGACATGAGGTTTGACTGAGTACCAGATGATTCTCCTTTAACATCACCCTGTATTCCAAACCGGGTTGCTTTCAGTGTGATGGCACTGTACCGATGGGCTGATGCCAGCAGAGTCAGCGATAAGGCAGCTACTGTGATTCTGTTCGAGTTCACATTATCAATTAAACGAGTTATTGCTGAAGCTCGTGCCTTTAAATCATTTGTACTATTCGTTTTGGTTTTCTTGCACACCTTTAGGAGGAGCAGTGACGTGGAATACTGTAAGTCGAGAGTTTCTTTCAGGAAAGGTCTTCTTTCTTTACATTCAAGTACAAGTGATCTGTAAGGCATGATCTTTGGCAAGATATATCTGACCTCATTGTTGTGGGTCACGCTATGTGCATATGTGGAAGATTTTCAGTTTGTAGGCTAGGGGATGAGACCTGTTAAATGAATGGTACCCTACAGCATCAGTAGAGACTGGTTGTATTTATAAACAGTTTTTGTACACAGACTTAAGGAATTCAATTTAAAAAGTACATTTTATGATATATTTTGTAAGTTACATTAACAACATTTGCAGTATTTATTGGGTATCACTTAACATAGATTACGGTCCACCCAGGGCATCAGCTGGATACCATTTCTACAGATGCAAGTCACACAGATGCAGTATGTATGGTTTTCTGTCTAAATTATGTTGTTGTCCTGATTGTGCTAGTTTTTGCTGTCTCAAACTGTTTTGTTGTTTTCCTTGGGGCATTTAAATACCTGTAATATAAATGCAACATATTTCCACAAAAAAAAGAAAAATCCTAACATGACTCTTGTCTTTTATTTCAAAAATTGCTTTATCTTAGAAGTTGGATTGTTTTGTTTGTTTTTCTGAAGGTAATTTTATAAACATTTTTGATAAGTTTACAAAGGTTGTTATATTGATAAATGCATTAATTAGTGTGACTATATATATATATATATATATATATATATATATATATATATATAGAATGTAAATGGAATAAGCTAAACACAGCTGCACAGACATGTGTTGTTAAACAATGGGTGCTGCAAACAATTACATCATCACTGTGTATTACAAGCACTACAAGACGTTGCAATGAAACATATGTTGTCCATATGTGAGTGCATAACTTATATGGCTGTCCATGAGTGAACTGTATGTGTGCAGTGTTGTTTTTCCTGAATAAGTCAGCCAGGGGCCTGTTTCTTAAAACAAGGTTACCAAATAAGCCAGGTTGATTTCAGTTAGTCTGACTTATTTTGAACCAAATCAACTGACAATAATTCATACTAAATGAAATAAACCTGGCTTACTTAGTAAACTTGTTTTATGAAACGCCCCAGAAGTAACATGAAGGTGGGTATAGCTTGTGGAGGTGGCATTTTTTGAGCCCTGTAGCTCCTCTTCACCAGTGTAAAATCACTTTACAGGGGTTGACATCATTTATAAGCATACAATTTTAATGAGGCATTTCATTCATATTCCAGCTCAGGAACAATATTGCTTAGGTAGGCACTATTGCTTAACTCGAACCTGGGAAAATCCATATACAGTGGGGCAAATAAGTATTTGAGGTGTACCTACGATGAAAATTACAGATCTCTCCATTCTTTGTAAGTGGGAAACTTGACAAATCGGCAGTGAATGAAATACTTATTTGCCCCACTGTATATTGTGCATCTTTGTCTATACAGTAACTTTGAGCCATCTATACTGCACCTGAAACATCAGATGGTAAATATATAACTAGTAATCAGTCATGTTCCAAAGAACACTAGATGGTTAAACTGGAACCATATGTCTTTAATAGCGAAATCAAATCCATGGGGTGCAGTAATGTTCTGGACCTCTGCCCAGTAATTATATTTATATAAAAAATACAAAATAAACAAAAATAATAGAGCATGCTATGTACCTCAGCAATTTGGATATTCATAACCTCTTTGTTTATAGGAAATAAGTGTAGTGAATAAAATATTTTTTCTACAAAAACTTTTATTCATGTTGCCATAATAATAAGAAACCGATTTTTGACTAAAATGAGTGCTAAATAAAAAAATAGGCATAAAAATAATTCCACAAAATGTAAATGTTCCAGAAGATAGCAGATATTTGAGAAAAATAATCACCTAATATATTGTCACGGTCTGTATATATACACTGTGTGTGTACATACATAATATATATATGTGTGTGTGTGTATTAGGACGATAAACACACACGTCCTCTTCCAGACAGTTATGTAAAATTTTCTGTTGATTGGAAATTCTCAATTATTGTCCTGATGGAGGAAATGGACATTTTCACTGCTCTAGCTCTTTTCTTAAAGCCACTTTCTAATTTGTGAAGCTGTATTATCTCTTGTTGCACTTTCAAAATATTTTCTTAGGTTTTTTTAATTGTGATGAATGATTAAGGGAATTTGGGCTTTGTTTTCCCTCCTATTTATATTTCTGTGAAACAGGAAGCCATGGCTGGATAATTTCATGTTCATAATCACCCTGGAGTGCTCAGAATTGTGAATATGAATGGGAATATACTTCAGAGATATTTTACTCATAATCATTTTTTGGGGTGCCAATAATTGTGTCCAACGTGTATTTGAGAAAAACATTTATTTCATAATGATATTTCCCCCATTTTAAATTCTTATCATCCAATGAAATATATATATATATTTTTTAATAAAAGATCAAAATGCAGATTCATTTTCACAGCCTTCTTTGATCAAATTTGATCATACCAAGGGTGCCGATATTTGCCCATGACTGTACATTATATATATATATATATATAAAATCATATTTAAAGACAATACAACTACATTAATATTGTTGTAACAAATGTTTTAATTAATTTGTATTATTATTAAATTAACTCCGACTATTACAACAAAATTGAAGTCGTATAGTTACATGGTCTTAAAAAAGGTATAATGAATCACCCAATAATTACTTTACCAACATTCTGTATAATGTACATATTTAATGAAGAATTATGATCTGGGTAAGAAAATGTACATAGTTACTTTTAACGGAAAGTCAGTTTCAGAATAAATGTTGTAAAAATAATAAAACAAACACTTACAAAGAACAAACCAAAACTGCAGAAATCCTCAGTATATGTTCAGCGCTGGTAAAAGTATATACAAAAGACAGTATGTACAAGACGTTTACCTTTTTACAACGTCACAGTGATTTTCACATTTAGCTGATGTACAAGATTCATGCTTAAGGAATGATTTGTTATATAAAATAGCTCCCAATACAAACACAGTTATAGAGCTTAAAAGGACAATCATGTCAATAATACAATCAAGGCATGATTTAGAAGTCTCTCCAACCGCATTTCTTCATCCCAATATGCAGTGTCTTTAAAAATTGAGACAAAGGCAATACAATCACAGGTCCAAAGAGGACAGAAGCACACAGGAGAAGCCTACAGCTCTTCCACAGGTGTGAAAGTCTTAAAGTCACACCTTCCTTTTTCCTGCCTGGACAGACGCATCGTGTCCAAACAACTCGCTTCCAAAATGTCTTGGCAAGCCCCTCGCTTTCCGTCGCCCCTCCAGGCAGACGTGCTGGATTTAAGCTCCAACACGTTTCACAATCAAGGTTAACACTGTTTTGGCAAGAGACGGATCATCTCGGCAGGCACGTCCAAATGTTTTAAGGCGCTTGGCAGCCGTTCAAAGAAAGTTCAGGTAGAAATACCGAGCAAGCCGAGTCTTGTCGCTCATCTTAGAGCTCAAAACAAACCGTGAGGTGCTCTATTTTCTAGCTGTGCATCACTAGCTGACCAAAAACGCTCCGAAGAAGCTTGACTTCTCGTCCATGTCGATGGTGCTTAAGTTGCTGACCGTCACAAACACCCTGTCGCCTCCTCCAAGCTGAAAAAGCCCTGCTTGGTAGATGGAATACAGGCCGTATTCGGCGTCACGTGACCAGCAGGTCGTGCGTTCTTCATGAGCAAAATTGGCACCGGATACGAACTTACTTTCTTATAAACATACTGTAACATCGGTTTCCCCCGAACCGATTCGCCTGACGTCCCGTCCTCTTCATCGCGGGCACTTTTGTCTTCCTCGATGAGCGTGTGTCGGAAGTAAGTTTGGGAGTAGATGTAATAAAGCCCGCCCTGCGGCACCACCAATTCTCCGTCACTTAACTCCACGTTCTGGAGGAAAGCCAGACCTTTTTCGGACTCCCACGAATTAATCTTCTGGCCGTAGACCTTCCTGTTTGGTTGACCTGCATTGTTAAGGCAAAGAGAAGGATTATGGGTCGGGTTTGACAGAGAAGCTGCATTGTTTCAGCATTTGGCAGACGAATGGAACGGAGTGCTTTCAAAGCCTCGGCTCGAGTTACAAACGAGCTTTTTGTTTCAGGCAAATGGCCACAGAGATATGATGAAACCGTTTTTTTTAAGTAAAACGTCCTCTGACCTACATTAAAGGTTTATGGACTTCCTTTTAGGGAAGCTAATATTAAAACAATGTTTATTTGCAGGAATGCAATGCTGTTTTTGCATAGCACAGTGGTTTTCCAGTCTGGCTGCATATCTTAGTGTACTTAAAAGGTGAATGTGGACTATGACCCAAAGATAAACTAGGAGGTGTTGTTGTAATAATTCAGTACAAAACAGAAACGGAAAAGAGCTGCTGAAGTCAAACTTAACCAAATTCCAGCAGCTAATAAACAAAGCTTAACTTTGATAAATCACCATACCTCCTCCATCTTTTTCTGGTATGTAGCTCCCGGTCACATGTGCTGCAATCTTAGGCCGAGGGGAATCGTCTTGATCTTGGATCACCAATGAGGGAAGTACACGTGAGACCTCGTCTGTTAAAAGCCACACGATTAATTCACTTGTAGTTTATATCTTTACATAAACTTAATATGAATGTGCTGTGAAATACCTTTGACGGCAGATGAAATTTCTTTCTGGTAACGACTGGACATTGACTGTTAAAAAATATAAAGATAGAAAGAAATACAGTTTCAATTTCAGGTTTCATACTGAGTGCTGTGAATGGACCAATTCTTCAGCGTCGTTTCTCATAATTGGGTTTCCTCAATTTAAGCTTGGAAAATGTAAGGAAATTCCTCTATTAATTAAAAAAGGAAAACCGATCCAAGTCATAAATGGACTCATTGTTTACACCCTGGGCAGCTTTATGATTCACGGCCCCCCTGTGAAGCGGATACCTTTTCAATCAGAAAGTGTAGCTGCTGCGTGACCTGCCAGCAGGGGTCATCCTTCCCCTCCGCCGCGTTCAGGTCCTGGCCCTTTATCGCTCTGAGGTTAGCGCGCATCAAACACGACACGCTGCTCTTGGAGAAGGTCTCTTTCATCTGTAGAAAACAAAACAAAAAATGTTTTTAGTATTTATGATTTTACTAAGAATTTGGCCAACAACTAAATATTCTGCTCGGTGACCAAACCAAAACTTTTTGTGTAATAGTTAAGCATTTTACATGTGCATGTAGGCCTATATGCATTATTGTTTTACTTAAGCTACATAAAAAGCAAACATAATTACATTGCATGTGCTTATTTTCATTTAAATCAAATGTAAGTCCATGCCAGTTAAAATATCAAATGACATTTGGCTTTAGATTTTCTCGTTTGTATAGCCTACATGAAACGCAAAAAGTGCATTTTACATACTTTCAGAAATTATACTTTCATGCAATTTTAGTTATATATTTATACAATGCAAAATCAAGTCATCATATCTAATTGATTTCATTATTATAAGATGATTGACTGATCATATTTGCATCCACAAATCGCAAAATTTAAGACATTTTGGATTTATAATCAAAATGGTTTTACATTGCATGTTTACAAAATCTCGTATTTACTAACAATTAATGTATTGTTAAAAATTATTTGCATACAATGCTAAAATACTTATATAATATGCGTATTTTTGTTAAATGATAAATGCTTAAATCGTGTCATTGTATGTATACACAAAATATAAAAAGACCCGTTATGTTTCATTTATAATGATTTGCAAACTTAAAATGCAAATCCATGCCATTATCATATATCCATTCAATAATTGTATGCAATTCTATGCATACAGTGCACAAATTAAGACAATATGTGCTTATTTTTTATTTATAATACAATAATAATTATAGGAAGTTATAATTTGCATACACACAAAAACATTTCTGCAAAAAATAGACTTTTTAATAACTGTGCATTGCCATTGATTGTAGTCTGCTGTTGCTTAACTTGTACTTCAGGCTCCACTGAGCGACCTGTTGGCAGCTGTCCACTAAACAAAATACAGGCAGAAACCTCAGCAAACGAACCGAGAAACGCTTTCAAACAAAACTCATTCGCTCTGCAATCTTCAATGTACTGCATTTCCAGTGTCGCAACATGCACAACAAGACGTTCAAGCTAACTTTGCACAAGTTCTGAGGTAACATGCATGAAAACGCTTAAGTTAAACGGCCCTTACCGTCGATAAGACGTTGCTGAAGTAAATGAAGCTTACGGCCACTGCTATTGTTTGCAGGAGAATAGCAGCCAGCAGCAGAAGTCCGATGTACTGCATGGTGTGTGAGCTTGTCATGCTGACCGTCGCATGTATCACTGCAGCTCGAGACAAAAGCTGAGGCAGAATTCCTTCTCTACATATGAAAAAACATGGAGGCGGGGCAGCGCTTGACTATCAAGGAAACAAAGTGCGGGTTTTGTTTTCCAGTAAAGATATTAATGTAAAGCCTCTTTCGTTTTTGCTTTTCTTTCAGTGTGATCATAATCTGTAAGCCTACTTGTAAACGTCACGTATCTCGCGTCGTCTCATAAAAATCATGAGTGTCCTGCTGGAAAATCTTGTTTAAAGTCATAATTCACTCAAAATTGAATTATGTTATCATTTTTCCAACTCAAGATTTTCATAACCCCTAAGGGTTTCCTTCGTGCATAAAACAAAAATGGAGATGTTAGACAGAATGACAGCTTAATTACTGTTCACCTTTATTGTGTTTCATAAAGAAACAGTTGAAGTGAATAGTCTCTGTTTGAGTTCCATGGAAGACATATGGATTTAAAACAACATGAGGCTGAGGAGATTGTGATAGAATTTTCATTTTTGAGCGAACTGTTCCTTTAACCCTATAGACCCTACTCTATCACATGATGAATGCATTTCTAAAGACCCTTAATTATAAAGATCATAAACTTTGCTAAAGAATATGTATTCTGTCATCTGATTGATAGTTCATACTCCTAGCAAGTAAATTACCTTTTAGTGTAATTCTAAAAATGCCCACATTCAGGTCTCAAGTCTTTTTGCTGTGAAATCAGAAGATTTCTGTAAAATAAGTGTTTAAACGTAACATAATTTTTGAGAAAATGTGTTATATCAAATACATCAGACTTTTGATAATTTTTGTACATCTCTCAATCATCATTTTATTGAATTGCATTATGTTTATGCCCACCAAAATTAAAACTACAGAGCTTTGAGGCCTTTGTGTAAAGTATTAGACTGTATTAGACTACTTTCTATCTTGTGTAAGTTGACCATGATTAGCTGGTGCAAGTTGGCTATTTGTTGGTTTAGACTTGAGGAATATCTTGGACTAGAACTTGAATTAATGACCAACTTGCACCAGCATCTAGAAACCATCTACCATGTTCCAACGCGCTAGCTTAAGATGGATTTAAAACAATTTACAGTTTCATTTTAATTAATTGATTTATTTTCATTCAGGAACATGCTGATTTTAAATCTGATTCATGTATTGTTCTTTTGTAATGTTGCATTGTTCTTGTTCGAGAAAACATGACCAATTCTGACTGTGTTTGATTTCTAACATGTGGTTGCAATCTGGTCCCATTTACAGAGTCTAGGGGGTAGTCCACGTATTGTGCTTCTCAAGGGCTGGCCAGTTCTTGCCATCTGATTTAAAGAGCTATTCTGTTACTCCCATCAACTTCAGCTGACAGGTTTTGGTGGGCCCCTTTAAAAAAAGTCAATTCTAAATTTCAGGGTCCAAAAAGTACAACTACATTTTCTTCCTGTTGTCCAACCATGTCTAACTCTTATATATGCTATATATAGTTTTCACATGACAAGATGATTTGCTCATGCCACTCCATGTGCTTCATAACACCAAGTACCTTCCAATCCCAAGCCAACGGACACATGTTCCAAAATAAATTAACGTTATATAACCCCCCAAATGTTTAATTAAAAACAGTGCTTCTTTTGTTCCATCCATGAGTATGATTATTAAGTTTTAAGACATAATAAATAATGAATAACACTCTTTAAAAAGCACTACTCTTTCCAGCAGAGCATATTTACTCATTAACCTGGAGGTTCTTACATGTTCTCTCACATTACCGTTTATAGATGCTTTTAAAACAACTCCCAATGTGAGTTCACAGCGGAGCAGGATAGGGGCCTTCTGAAACTCCGTCCCGCTTCGCAAGCGTTAGCAAAGTTACCCAATATTGCTTTTTTCATAGACTTGTTTGTGCCAGATGTGTCACGCTGAGATCAGCTTCTATAATCAACAGCAGATGAACGAGGTGACCAAACTGGCTTCGGCAATATCCTGGGACAATGACTGTGACTTCCTCCTAAAAAGTAAAAGCTCAGCAGAAAATGGAGGGCGGGCTTCTTTATTAAGTATTTGCTCTTTTATAGGTTTATTGTGAAGAACCAGTCTGATTGGAAACACAGTCAAACAATGTTTGTGGTTATTGTTTACATTAATTCACAAATCTGAAGTCAAAGCAAGAGATTACAGCGCTAAACAAAATGTCCTTGCATGTAGAACAATGGAAATACTGGTATGAACCTTGTTCTTAATTCAGATATTTATTTTTGTTCCACACCCATTCTCTTTTGCTCTCTTTCTTTCTTTCTTTCTTTCACTCTATCTCTGTCAGCCAGCTGCGTTCGACTGCGGTCTCTGAAGGCCACGGTGTTGATATGTCCTGCTCTGAATTGCAGGCAACCTAAACAATGCAATAAGCAGCACTGTGGATCTGATCATATCTGGCACAGACACGGTGGAAGGGAGGAGGAGGAACACAAAGAAGGAGAAAAAAGAAACACAACGGCAGGCGACCAGTGGACGGGCCGGAAACTTGGGATTTTCCAGCAGAAGCGAATGCAAAGTGTAGATTTGGCGGGGTTTGTTTTAGCTGACGCCAGGAAAAGCTGCAGCAAAGAAAGAGTGACAAACTCATCGCTTATGGTGACCCTGCCACATTCATAAATCAGCAGAAAGATCTGAGGATCTATTTCACGAGTGTGTTGGTGTGGGAGGTAGTGGAGGGAGATTATTTTGCCCATGAAACACGACTTTAGTCTGGCGCCATGATTGACCGATGTCCTGCACCAGAGAGAACATCCTCCCCCACTGACTCCCTTTTTCTTGGAGCTGAATGTTTAAGCAACTCCTGAACAGAAACACTCTCTCATCGCAAACTATCACAATTTCAAAAGGAGAAAATCCAAAACTATATCTAGGGAGCAGAATATCATTAAGACTTAGAATCGTGGAATTAATATAATTAAGGTGGAATCGTTTGACTTTAGTCTGTAAGAAACAATCTAACAATGGCTAATAAACTACATAGCAACATTCTGGCAAACATTAGCAAACACGTAACAGCGCCTTGGAAAAACCCACATAGCAACACCATGGTCACCAGTCAGAACTCATAGTAACCACATGGCAACACCACAAAAACCACCCAGAAAACAGCAACACAATGGTAAAATTATGAATACCTTTAATTCAAAGCAACGCCACGGAAAGCTCTCGGAACACACAACAACATGCCAACAACCTCTCGGAACACACAACAGCATGCTGGCAACCTCGTGGAACACACAACAACACCCCGACAACCACTCAGAATACATATCAACACCTTGACAACCTCTCAGAACAAAGAACAACACCCCATCACATAACAAAACTCAGACAGACAAACTCTCATAACACATAACAACACCCCAGCAACCTCTCAGAACACACAACAACACCCCGACAACCACTCAGAATACATATCAACACCCTGACAACCTCTCAGAACAAAGAACAACACCCATCACATAACCAAAACTCAGACAGACAAACTCTCATAACACATAACAACACCCCAGCAACCTCTCAGAACACACAACAACACCCCGACAACCACTCAGAATACATATCAACACCCTGACAACCTCACAGAACAAAGAACAACACCCCATCACATAACAAAACTCAGACAGACAAACTCTCATAACACATAACAACACCCCAGCAACCTCTCAGAACACACAACAACACCATGACAACCTCTCAAAACACATAACAACACCCTGACAATCTCTCAAAACCCATAACAACACCCTGACAATCTCTCAAAACACATAACAACACCACAACAACCTCTCAGAACACATAACAACACCCTGACAATCTCTCAAAACACATAACAACACCCTGACAATCTCTCAAAACACATAGCAACACCCTGACAACCTCTCAGAACAGACAACAATGCCCTGACAACCTCTCAACACACATAACAACACCTGATAGCCTCTCTGAACACATAATAGCACCCTGAAAATCTCTCAGGACACACAGCAACACCCCAGCAACCTCTCAGAAGACATAGCAACGCCCTGGCAACAATTTACCTGACAACAATAACCGCGCATATGCCAAAGCATAGCAGCGTTTGCACGGGAAAGCACCGCTCAAGGCTCTAAATGTAATTCCGAATAAAAAAACTCAGGGCTGTTTCATATCAGCCTTCGGTTCACTACAGTTATAAAGAGCTGATATCATTGTGTTACTATGCACTTTTCCAAACTGATAGCAAGCTAAAGTGAGAACTAACAATAAGAGCTCAGGGCTGGTTTTCCCTCCCAAGGGATTTTTAAACTAAGCTGCAGGGGCCGTAAAGACTTGAAAGAGCACTGATGAATGTGTGATCATATCCGTTGCGAAGCACATGGGGGGTTTCTCAGAGAGTTACAGGGCCTTGATTCAATGCTTCATTGCACTTGGGGTATCAGGAATTTGGCTCGTGAAAAGACCCCCAATTTTGGGGGGCCCCACTGTATCGTCTGAAAAATTGCTGTTACTGTCAAATGCTCAAAAATGGAAAACAGAGCAGGAGGAAATGAAGAAGAGGTGAAAGAGTAAAATCGTTTGTTGGTGCTATAAAGTCATGGGGGGGCTAAAAGGATATTCTGACATGCCTAAGCCATGCAATCAAAGTGCCAAGAGACTTAAAGGCCGGGATACAAGGGCGTATTGTGCTTCTCAGTGACATCACTCCTGAGTAAGAGGGAAGGGAGACAGGGAGATTCCCAGTTTTCCCTCTGGGGTGAAAAAGGCCAAGGTTGATGTTGATTGCCACGTCGCCATGTGGGAGGATTGTGCTGAGGGCCTGCCTGCCCTCGCTCCATCCATAGCCATCAGAGCTGAAATGAGTGCATATATATTTATTTAGGTTTTCAAATAGACATGGATTTCAGGTCAGAGATCGCTGAGAAAGTCTGTCTCCAACCGCTAAGGAGGAGAAGATTTCCTCAGCTGATTTATGAAGATGAAAATGTGAAGGCTTAGAGGGGTGTTGTGTGCTTTTAGACTTGGCAGTATTTCTCTATTAAGAAGCTGTGAAAGCCAAATGGTCCTTCTTGGGTGGGGTGTGATAGATGAGCTAAACTCAGACTCTGCGTGCAAACACACAAGCCAACATGTCAAGTACAGAAAAGAACATGAAACAGGCTCAAATGTTCATCAAAAGTCTTGACCACTTGGGGATGTGCATGATGTACTGTGAGCGCCAGTGCTGGACAAACTCATGCCCTTGAGTTTAACTACAGTTAATCTAATAAAATACATTTCAGCATTACCGTAGCAGTACCAAGAACATGTCATTATTCACTCATTTACATTTATTAATTTACATTTACATTTAGTCATTTTGTTTCTTTTGTGTTCTACAGAAGAAGGAAAGTGATGTAGACGTGGAACAACATGAGGGTGAGTAAATACATTTTTTTTTTTACGTTTTTTGTATTTTATTTATTTATTTATTTCATTTTTTACTGAACATCTCTTTAATTATTGTACTAATTTCAGAGACAATTAGTTCATTACTGTTTCAGAGACAATTATGCTGCTCAAAATACAGCAAAAAACATGAGAAAGAATGGAAAAATAGATTGGAGAAAATTCCACATTATGAGACAAAAAGTCATAATCTGACATAAACAGTCAAAATTCTGACATATAATGTCCAAATTGACATAAAAGATCATAAATATGACAATAAGTCATCGTTTTGACATTAAAAGTTTAAATTATGACAAAATATGTCAATATAAAAAGTTGCAATTATGATATGCAAATCATATTTATGAAGTTGAAATTATGACAGACCTACAAAGTCAGTTATATATAAAATGTTGAATCTGAGGGGAAAAAAGTCATATTTATGACATATTTTGTTATTTTTGTTTTTAAGTCATAATTATACCCACACCACAACTTTTGCAATAACGACACAGAGAAAAGATATCATTGGAATCACATTCAGAAGGATATTTTTCCAGCTGATGAATGATAAAAACATTGAAAACCAATCAGAATCCAGCTGACTTTAAAGAGCTCGAGCATTTAATGTGTCAGACAACATATCATATGATAAACAGAATGTTACAGGTTGGTGTGGAGGCTTGTATAGTTGTTGTAGTTATCATGATCATTCTTTTTAGTGTGAACAGGCCTTTATGGTGGTTTTTGAATCAGTTCACAAACAAATGATTCATTTGTGAATTAGCCTGGGCAGAGTTTCCTAAAAACATTGTAAGCCAAGTAGATCATAGAGACCATTTGGTGCCAATTAAGCTTATGGTACTTTTGGGAAAAGCAGCCCAGGCCAATTTGCAAACAAATTGTTCATTGCAAATTGTGAACCAATTCAGAAGTTTCATTGAAAAGTATTGGTTCAAAATAATGATTTGTATGTGAATCGGACATGGCTATTGCTTCTTTGAATGGTTCTTCAGTGACATATTTTTTATGAAATGTATTGGAGTAAAAAATCTGACAGTGAAATAATACATAACAAATAAGCAATCTATTACTGGATTTGCTTCTGTTTTTAAATGTGATTGTGGTTGTTCACACTGTATATGTCATATTTTACCAGTGAATTCGAATTGAATTCACTTCCAAAACAGATAAGCGCTCAGAAGTGGAAGTAAACTATATTTATTTGTGTGTACATTGTCTCACAGAACTTTCTGTTAGAAATCAAATCAGGCTTTGATTTAACATTTTTGAGTGAGTCACTAAGTGTCTAGCTGTCATCAGCTCAGGAATATTGCAGTAATAGCTTTGACAATTAACTGCTTAACAGGAAACTGGAGTCCTGGCTTCGTGCAAGCAACTACCCTTAAATTCAGGAAGCAATGAACAATGTAAAAAATAACATTCCTCCAAGCGCTATGTATGTGAACTACTCAGGTCTTGTTTTCCTTTGAAATAATCACATAGCTTTCCCTGATTAATCATTGACTACTCGTATTACATTGTGCCATAATGATCTACAGGGGATTTGAGACGTTGGCATGAAAAACTCTTCCTGAAGGCAAATTATGCAAAGTTTGAACATGTGTATCAGGTCATGAAGCTGCTGGGAACAGGAACTGCCTTGCACTTTGCCATCTAGCTTCTTGAGATCAAGTTTGGCCATGTGACATGACCTGTCACACTCTTGAGTAGGTTCACATAAAAACATCTGAGCTTTTTCAGTTTCTCTGTCAAAGCACGAACGATATACAGGTTATTCCAGTCAGCAGTTATTCTCAGTTCGGACTGCAGGCTATCGCTTAAAGCGTTGGCAATTCACCCTTCTGTCACAATCACATAGAAAATCTTTGAAAAGCAAAAACAGAACTAACTTCTTAAAGACTCTTCAAAGGAAGTTAACAAACACTGTATCAAATAAGAGGTTTTCATGAATGCTCCAGAGAAATAGACAAAGTTCGCTTATGAGTTCATTTATTCTGTTTTTGTATTTTGTGATTTCAGCAAAAAAAGACACACCAGGTATGTTTATCGCTTATACATTGCTCTTTTATACCTCAGTATAATTCAATATAATCAATATAATTACATCTCATTTCAGTTTGTAATCAACACAACATTCGGTTCAAGGTATACGTTTATCAGTTTGTCTCTGGGAATCAAACTTATGACCTTAGCATTGCTATAGCACAATATTCCACCACTTGACATTAATATAACAACTTTTATAAACAATTAAGTGTATAAAAGTCAAAATATTGACTTAAAATGTTCAAACTATGATACAAGTCAGAATTATGGGATACGCTAAATCAGAATGGAATTCTGAGATAAAAATAGTAAAAAGTAATTTTTGACATTTTTGTCATTGTTATGACTCATAAACTTTATCTTATATAATTTTGACTTTTTTCTCATAAATCAGTTACCTTCAGCTAAGTTTAATACAAATTTTATAAAACATAATTATATATATTATATAGATAAAACATACCGGATTTTTTTTTTTTAAATAACATTGTTGTAATATAGTAATATATTAAGAAAATTCATGTGGATAGTACAGCTGGTCTATGACATAATTACAACCTGAATTCCAGAAATGTTGTGATATTGTTTAAATTTGAATAAAATGAAAACTAAAAGACTTTCAAATCACATGAGCCAATATTTTATTCACAAAAGAACACAAGAACATAAATGTTTAAACTGAGAAATTGTACACTTTTATCCACTAAATGAGATTATTTCAAACTTGATGCCTGCTACAGGTCTCAAAAAAGTTGGTACAGGGGCAACAAAGGGCTGAAAAAGCAAGACATTTTTGAAGAGATTCAGCTGGAAGAATATCTACCATATAATTAAGTGAATTGACATCAGGTCTGTAACATGATTAGCTATAAAGGGATGTCTTAGAGAGGCAGAGTCTCTCAGAAGTAAAGATGGGCAGAGGCTTTCTAATCTGTGAAAGAGTGGGTAAAAAGATTGTGAAATACTTTAAAAACAACATTCCTCAACATTAAATTGCAAAGGCTTTGCAAATCTCATCATCTATAGTGCATAACATCATCAAAAGATGAAACTGGATAAATCTCTGTGCGTAAAGGACAAGGCCTCAGGCGACACTGCATCACTCATCGGCATGATTCTGTCATTGAAATAACTAAATGGGCCCAGGAATACTTCCAGAAACCACTGTCAGTAAACGCAATTTGCCGTGCTATCTGCAGGTGCCAACTAAAACTAAAAAGGAAGCCATATGTGAACATGGTCCAAGCGCCATCATGTTCTAGGGGCCAAAGCTCATTTAAAATAGACTGCTTCAAAGTGGAAGAGTCCAAATTTGACATTCTTGTTGGAAATCCTGGACGAAGTGTCCTCCAGGCTAAAGTGGAGAGAGACCTTCCAACATGTAATCAGCATTCAGTTTAAAAGCCAGCATCTCTGATGGCATGGGGGTGCATGAATGCATAAGGTAAGGGCAGCTTGCATGTTTTGGAAGGCACTATGAATTCTGAAAGGTATAAAAAGGTTTTAGAGCAACGTATGCTCCCCTCCAGCATTGTTCTATTTCAGCAGGACAATGATGAGCTAATGAGCTAATTTTGTGTATAACATTTTTACAATTTCTCAGTTTAAACATTTGTTACCTTATCTATGTTCTAATGTGAATAAAATATTGGCTCATGTGATTTGAAATTCTTAAAGTTTTCATTTTAGTCAAATTAAAAACGTCCCAACATTTCCGGAATTTGGGTTGTAGTAAGAAATGTTCATTTTGTTCATATTAAAATCCCTGATGTCTTTTGGACTCAAAACTCTGTTTGAAGACATCAAGATATTACAGTTTTGTGTTTTTTCTTTCCTATGTGCAGTGCTGGAGAACAGTGATATCTTTCACAAAAGCATTTTGTAGCCAAGAAATCACATAATCAAGATGATTCTCAAACAATTGTTATATTTTAACAAAGCATCAAGAGAAACATGATTACAGTCTTCACTGACTCACATACTCATTATACCTGAAAGAAGATAGTAGTATCATTTTGGAAACTGGCATGTCATGCAGGCAGTGGTTACAAAACAATAAGAGCTAGAAAAGAGGACATAAATGTGGGTGTATTACAAAGATCATCTGTTTAAAAAGTCAGTTCCTTTTTATGCTTTTCCCTGAGAATACTGGTAGTGTCTGTAAAACATCAAGAGAAATTGATTATTGTCCCCACACTCCCAATTAGAGAAAAAAGCAAAGATGTAATAATAGCGAAGGTCTCGCAGATGAGAAAAACAACGAGAGCCGCATTCCGACGCTCTTATCTGCTCCCCCGGCGTTTCCCATGCACTAACAGTGACGGATAGCCTCCCTCAAATACTCCCTTCCAGCTCGTGTTTCATTAAACCACCACTCCGCTAGCTTTTTAGGAAATTCCCTTTTGTCAAACCTGCTGACTGCCAGCAGCAAAGAAACTGCCAAAGAAGTTGTACTTCCAGTTAGAACATTTTCCCAGTAGTGTTGTATTTTAACAGACGTACATGTAAACATGATGATACGCTTTGAGCAAAGATTTTATTACATAAACATATTTTTATGAACGTGCTATCCACCTAAAATAATTTCTGTCCCTGAAAGTTTTGTCATGCCAAAAATAATATATATGACTAATTTACCATCCATCCTATTATTATTTTTTTGACATTTGACATTAAATCAAAATTTAATGATAATAGATTCCTGTATTACAACAGCAAGCTTGTTCAGATTTGTAGCAAAAACTTTGAAGCATTTTCATATTGGACTGCATTTTACATTTAAAAATCTAATTTAAAACTAAAATATATTTAACATCGACCCAGCCTATATGACTCTTTAGAGGTTCTCCTTCAGCCAATGGATGTAGTTCCCAAGAATTCGCTTTCCAACAGAAAACGCAAAGGGTCCAAAAGCGAAACTGAGGCATCCATGGAAACCATCTTCAACATGATCAACAGTGACGTCCACTCCGGCCTCCTTCAGTCGCGTGGCGTACATGAGTCCGTCGTCTCTCAGCACGTCATGCTCACAGGTCATGATGTAAGCGGGCGGCACGGCCTTCAGCACTTTTATATCAGCTAGTAAAGGCGCCGCTCTCACATCCAGCAGGCCTGGCAGCTTCTCCAGCAGCGTTGAGTCGCCGAGAAGCTGAACCACAGGTTTATAGTTCTTCTGGAAGGCCACCGGAAGAAGCTTGGTCCAGTTGGTCCTGGCTTTGGCCGCTGCTATCTCCTGACCCTGATCCAGAGCCGTGTGCTTGTTTGCCAGCAAAGCAGGAACAAGTTTCTGCTCGCGTTTAGGTACTCCAGCCAAAAGCGGGCCATGAATGGTCTGTATAGGATGGGAATGTGACCGTTCTGCTGGTACGAGGGGGTGTTGAAGTCCAGGGCCTGAAGCGCTGGGTAGACCAGGGCTTGAACTTTGAAACTTAATAGGAGCACTATTGTCCAAAGCCATCTGTGAGAACAGAGAAAATTAAATGTGATTATTAGCAATATTTTACTATGAATACACATACTACATATAGATATTTAATACATACTACGGCACACTGGTAATCAAAACATTATGCAATATTTTATATTTGTTTTTGTCATATATATATATGACTTTTATATATGCATATATAATTATGTAAATGTAAATAAATAGGTAATTATAATTATAATAATCAGATGTAAATTATAGTTCATTAAAATGTTACAAGTTTTAATTATTAAATCCATTCTATAAATGATTAATATAAAAGCATTTCTACAAAAAAAGACAAATAAATTCACAATAATTTTCTATTTCATGATCATGATGATGACACAATACAATTTAATGGAAGTGTAAAATTACAAAAAGGCTTTTTCCTCCAAATAATTTTTTTGTCTCCTGAGCCGAGCTAGAAATCTCCATTTCAGTTGCACTTACATACTCCAGTTTTATTCCAATTTATATTGTGAAGGTTTTAACAGAAGGGTTTGTTCATATATCATTAACCTGATACTACGAGATATCTAAAATCCCTTCTTTTTTTTTTTTATGAAATATCAACACAATTAAACAAGTTTTGAACCTGGGTTTACGTATCCAATGTTCATGTTTCTGTTCAAGAAATCTAAGTGCATATTTAATTAGATAATGCATAATTTGATGTACTTAATGTACTTTTATTAATCAACTGGAGAAGTATGGTGATATCTGTTAGTTTTGTCTTTACAGTATTGCCTTCATGGAAAACACAATTTGTTAGGATGACAATGTGATGCTTGGATGTCTCACACCTGTTGTGCCACAGCAGCGGCCAGGTTTCCTCCGGCGCTGTCACCTGACACAGCCACTCGATTCGGGTCTATGGAGTACCGACCCAACACCTCAGCTGTCAGGATGTGTTTGGAGGCCTGAAAAGCATCATTATACTGATCTGGGAAACGTGCATTCGGTGCCAACCTGTACCTGAACATACAATTGAAACAAAATATACAAATGAAGTCTAGTAAATAACTACTTTAATCATACAAAGACCATATGCAAGATCCAGAAAATTGCTTACTCAACAGATATTACAACTGCATTCAGCTCTTCAGCCATAGTCATGCACTGAAGGTAATATGATTCCATCTCTATAAAATCAGAGATTGAAGAGGTGAAGCCATTGCAAAGATAGCATTTTAGTAAAATATCCTTTCTCGACCACATGAGGGCGCTCTCTCCCAGTGTCTACAACTTCTAATGCACTAGACATAATCCCCCATCATTTGCATGAAATCATATGCAATTTAATTCAATATTTAATACATAAAACAATTAAATGTCATGTACTTGGACTGCCAACTGTCCATCCTCCTCCATGGAGATAGACCACGCCTCTTTTAAAGCTCAGCTCCTGCCCTGCATCAGTTGACTCAAACACTAGTGCTTCCACTCCTCCGAGAGACGCTTCCGTGACGCGGACGCGTGGGCTGGACGCGATTCTTTTTACATCCGCCCAGGCAGAAGAGGATTTGACCAACCCGAACGGAGAAGTCAGTCCGAGGTCATGAGTTACAAAACTCTATGAGAAAAAACTCTAAAAGTTGTGTTTCTGTCTGCAGATCTCTTTAGCAAATCAATAAATCCACTTAAGTGCGATTTTATGTTAATTTAATAGCATTCATAAACAAAATATTTTAATGCAAAACCTTACCAACTTCATAGTGCCACGTATCAATGCATCCAGAATCATGAGTTTCCATGGCTCTGATATAGTGCTGGGCAAAGGCAGATAAATATAATAAGCAGCTGTTAATGACAGTATAACCGTACTGATCAAAAGGAACCGCATTATTAATTATGTTAAAAGAGCATTAGACGTCAGTGTGTGGCTGTTAGTATGACACTTCACCTGATTACACATAGTAGAAATTATGAAATCACAGCTGTTATTTTATGTTAAAAGTCCTCAAAGTGACTGTTTACCTTTGCGATTTTTATTAATGATTTAATCTGTCAATTGCTTTACATGCATTGCCTCACAATTTTTTCAGATCAGTAAAGTGCACATAACAATTTTTTTTAGGTTTTTGTGTAATTTAATGTTGTTAAACATTACAATTAAATAAACTATCATTTGTAAATGTCCTTTTTAATAAACGACACGGTAATGTAAAAAGTTGTACTATTTTTTTCCTTTTCAGCATTCGGCTTCGAGACAGAGACTTTTATTTTGAAATGATCTTCATGCTCTGTTGCTTGCACGTGTGCCTTCACATCGAAAGTGCGTCAGATATCAGTTTGCACTACCAACTGTGAATGAATATACAGTATTTATGTTTTCATTATAAATCTCATTCACGCTATTTTACACTTTACAAAAAACGAACAAGTAGACAAGACTTCTGATTCGTCTCTTCATTTTCATGATTTTGGAATATCATACATTCACATATAATATAACAACAAAAAATACTTTTAACGCCATTTTACATCCATATTAATGATACAGTGGAATTAGATGGAAGTGTGTAAATATGAAATGCTCTGACAGCATAAACAGACCCAAACAAATGTACAATATGGCCTGAGGATGTGGAACCAAACTCATCTTTGTGAACAAAGCACATTATATATGTTTTTTTTTATGGTAAACCATGAGTTTTACAGAAATTGTTTCAAATACACACTTGTACTGTTATGACAGTTATACTTCATTTATTTTAAATTTACTTTCCCAGATGCTGTTTCACAGATTCTGCTCTGAAAATCAGAGATACGGTAATGGTTTACTTCCCAAGGAAATAAACGCATGCTTTATACAGTAAGACATGAGTCTACTCCTTGAGGCTTGGTGATACACATCTGTGCAGACGTCACGCCTACATGCAGCTGCACAAACCTAGAGAAGAGAGCACAATTGCATGCTTGTGTGTGCGCATACAGAAAAATGTATACCGCAGCAAGTCTGGAGTGTGAAAGACATGAACTGTCTTGTCTTCCCATCTGCTCATTAACTGAGAAATATGAGAACTACTGTGTCTTGAAAACTAGTGTCTTGTTTTACTTGTTTTCACTTGTTTCAATTTTTTTGTATGGCTTGCTTTGACACTTGTTATTTATATATATGTATTTGTATATGTATAGAACAATTACTGTCCAGCTCGTCATTCTTAATACTATATATATATTTATTTTTTTATATAAATTATATATCTTCATTTTCTGTGTTTAAATATGTAATTTTTTTATAGAAATTGTCGATTTGTTTCGGTCACACTCTGCAGATTTTTATAATCTTCATCACATAAAATATTAACAACATAAAACAATATCCATAAGATTTAAGAATGAATAGAGATGGATTCACAATCAGAAAACCCCTTTGTATAATCTGGATTATCCTGCATTATGTGGCATTACATGCACTAAACCCACTGCTACTAAAACAATTGTGTATTGTTACTGAAACCGTTTCAATAGCGTTGTGCTTGATCAGTGTGCTTTCCTCACCATTCATAATCTATTGCATTGACATGTTGCACAGCAATTTAATTCTAAAAATTATTAGTGAAAGTTTGAAATCAAAATATGTTTAACATAAAATAACGCCCCCCCCCCAAAAAAAGAAAAAAAAGAAAACACCTCTGGCTCTGCTAGAGGTTCTCCTCAACCAGCGGGTATAGCTCCTAAAACTTCGAAACCCTACAGAAAACCGAAAGGGTCCAAAAGCGAAACTGAGGCATCCATGGAAACCATCTTCAACGTGATCAACAGTGACGTCCACTCCGGCCTCCTTCAGTCGCGTGGCGTACATGAGTCCGTCGTCTCTCAGCACGTCATGCTCACAGGTCATGATGTAAGCGGGCGGCACGGCCTTCAGCACTTTTATATCAGCTAGTAGAGGCGCCGCTCTCACATCCAGCAGGCCTGGCAGCTTCTCCAGCAGCGTTGAGTCGCCGAGAAGCTGAACCACAGGTTTATAGTTCTTCTGGAAGGCCACCGGAAGAAGCTTGGTCCAGTCTGTCTTGGCTTTGGCCGCTGCTATCTCCGGGTTTGGAGTTGAAGTTGTGTGGTTGTTTGCCAGCAACGATGTAACAAGTTTTGGATCCCCGTTTAGGTACTCCAGCCAAAAGCGAGCCATGAGCGGACGGTGAAGGATGGGGATGTGGCCGTTCTGCTGGTACGAGGGGGTGTTGAAGTCCAGGGCCTGAAGCGCAGGGTAGAGAAGGGCCTGAACTTTGAACTTAATAGGAGCACTATTGTCCAAAGCCATCTGTGGGAAGAGAGACAAACATTTGTATTATATTAAATTTTTTCTTAGTAATGAAAACACAGCCTGCACCTTTAATAAAATCTGCTGATTTGCAAAAAAAGGCTTAATATAACCTAATTTGATAACACCTAAGATATCATCACAGAATTTTTTTGTGCAAAATAACATATATATATATATATACTCCATTTAATGTTGAAGAAATGTACATAAAGTATAAATATATACAAATATTTTAATACATTACTTGACAAACTTTTACACACACACACACACACATATATTGTTTGTATACAGTATATATATATCACACCTGTTGTGCCACAGCAGCGGCCAGATTGGCACCGGCGCTGTCACCTGACACAGCCACTCGTTTCGGGTCTATGGAGTACCGACCCAACACCTCAGCTGTCAGGATGTGTCTGGAGGCCTGAACGGCTTCGTTATACTGATCTGGGAAACGTGCCTCTGGGGCCAGCCTGTACCTGAACACACAAATTATACAAATGACAGCTGGTAATTCATGTAATTAAAGCTCTAAAGCAATGTAGCAATAAAATTATACAGTAGAGAAAAGCTTACTCAATTGATATTACAACTGCATCCACCTCTTCAGCCATAGACCAGCACTGAAGGTAATACGTTTGCATCTCTTTAAAGAAAAAAGGAACAGAAGTTACTAATCATTTTCTTTCTCACTCCTTCTGTGTACAATATCCAAAACAGAAAAAATATATAATTGATATGAAATCACATGCATTTTCACTTACTTCCACTGCCGAGTGTCCATCCGCCTCCATGGAAATAGATCACAGCTCTTTTCAAACGTGGCTCTTGTTCTGCTGCTGTGGACTCAAACACTTGCGCCTGCACTCCTCCAAATAACGTTTCCGTGACTCGGATTGCTGAGCTGGACTGTGGAGCCTTTATTTCATCCCATGATGCAGCATACTTTGCAATATCAAAAGGTCGACTCAGTCCAAGATTGTGAGCTAAAAAGCTCTATGAAAAAAAAGAGTACAAGTTAGAAGGATCAGAGAGCGGGATTATTAAACACTCTCTGAGGGTCAGCAGATCTCTTCAAGAAAATCCCTGCTATTCTGAAGGGATAAAAAGAATATTTTTTTAAGCATTACAGACTCAAATTCCATATTTTTTATTTGTATTATTGAGAGCTATTATATATTTTATTTAACATAAGATTAACCAAGCATGTGTGGTAAATTTAAACATAAAATGTTTGGTGATTTTAGAGGTCAGCAATTAAAATTAATTAATTCTATAAACAACATTTATAGAAATATGATAAAATAACAAATGGTCAAATATTTGTATTTTATATTTTTAGACAAATGCTTTTTATTTTTTGTTAGAGTTGGTGAAAAACCAATCAGCAAATCTGACAAAAAATAAAAATATTTGAGACAAATTAGACAATTTTGTTTTGTAGTGTTTTATTTTTTGTTAGAAAATAAGCATTGTATATATTGTTAGTAAAAAATATACTGAAAAGACAAATAATCAAATGTTCTTTTCTTTCTTTTTTTACACAAATTGTATCACTATTTAATGTGTTACTAAATTTCTTGTAAAAAAAAAATATATATATATATATATTCTTAATTAAGTTATGACATTCCTTTTTGTTAGTTCCTATAAAATAAAAAATATAAGGGTTTAAACTTTAATCAGTCATGTCATTCATTTTTATTTATGTTTAAATATTGCATCCGCATTTAAATTACAATTAGCCTATGCACATTTCTACATTCTAGCTATTATATTATGTAACGGAAACAAATGCAAAGCTTACCACATGCATTACACCACGCAATATAGAATCCATAAACATGAGTTTCCATGGCTCTGATATAGTGCTGGGCAGAGGTAGATAAATATAATAAGCAGCTGCTATTGACAGTAAAATCGCCACGGTCAAAATGGACCGCTTCATAATTACAGTTCCAGTTAAAAGAACACAAGGAACTCATGAAACTATACCGGTCTCAGAGGTGACATAGTGACTGGCTGTATGATTTTGTAATACCTCATCTGACCCCAGAGAGCAGTGGTTTTGAAATCGCGGCAAATTCTACATTAAAAGTCCTCAGGTATGATAACTCTGAAGCCATCGTTCTTAATTTAGTGAAGTTGCTATGCTATTATTTTTTGATGATTAGCATTTATTTACTACTCTTGGTTTTTTAATATTTCGAAAAGCACGAAAGCTTTTAAGTGAACGACAACTCAGGCTGATTTAAAAAATAATTCTGCAGTGTATTCTGGTAATAGACGGTGACCTTTAATTTGAAATATTCCTCGCGTTCTGTCATATAACAGTTGTTTACATACGTCACACTGGAATGTACTGTATATCAGACATCTGTCAGCACAACAGTGAAAGCACTACACGTTATACTGTTTTACTGATTGTACCACAACTGCTATTACTAATACTACTACAATCATTGTTATAGAGTTATATAGCCGATAAATAACATTATTCATCTTGATAATTCTGCTCGTTTTGAAATGGTCCTCGTGTGATAATGCATGCTTCATGGTTAATGTCGTGATAAAGCATGGTTTAATCCCAGTTTCAGAAATATGAGATCTCATCTGATTACTGTAGTAATGTTAATGACCACGAAGTGGCGCTGTAGTTTCTCTTTTACAATATGATCACCTATCCTTTTCAAACTGATCACCATAATTCCATAGAAATAAATGCAACTTAAAAACCAATTAAATATACTAGGATTTCAACTAAAGCCAAACATGTAGATTTTCACTCATATGTACTGTTAATGTCAATCACATTATTATAACGATTATTAATAAGTTTAATTTGGCCCACAAATCAGGAAGTCGCTTTGAATTATGAGTTTGTAATATCATGCCTTTCGATGTATAGCCTAACATTACAATACATATTAGATTTAACACTGTATGGCTATGACACAGTGTGTGTAGCCATGGACTGTGAGAGTAAAATTATAGATATATTCCACCATTGTGGATTTTCATGAGATATCTTAGTCCTGAACAAAATCCTGTGTATCATGTTTGAGGATGTGGAACGTACAAAGAGGAACTTAATACGTTTGTGGACAAAGCATGTGAGTTTTAAACCAATGATGAGCTTTACACCAATTATACGCGTATATATTTAAATAATAACATTTATTATTATTTAAGTTACAGGTCGCATATAAATACAAAATTAGGTTTATTTTTTATTCATGCATGCATGTATGATTTGGGGTAAAATAATGCATGGTTCAACCTGCTTCTAATTCAAAGCAAACTTCCACAACAACAACCAACTTATTAAACTCCTTTGTTTTGACGCTGGTCTCGTCTATCCTAACCGAACAGCCTCTTCTAACATCCTCTTTTGTCTTCGTCATCATATGATCCGGGTGAGTTATGGAATGGTCCGGGAGAGTATTCAGTGTTATACGGTAAACTTCTACACCCCCATGTGCGCTTGCACATCATTGACACGGCGAAATTCCACACTGTTCTGATCTGCTCTGGTCTGGTCCACCGTGGACTTCGCAGCAACGGAGTGACATGCTTTCTGTTACGGGCATTTAGGGACTAACGTGTTAATAATCCAGATTTACTGAATCCGAGGTAAGTAGACGAGTTTTGTTCACAGTATGAACGCGATAATGTAATTTTCCGAAGTAAAGTTTCAGGTTGCAGAAAGCGCGAGCCGGCTGACTGATGGGAAAGGGAAGCCTTGAATTGAGTGGAAAACGAAACGAAACCCAAACGAAACTTAGTGCTTTAAACACTTTCGAGTGAGCTTGACTTTTATTTGAGTCTACTTTGACAGCTGTATTGTAACTAGTGAATATTAGTTGTTAGGTTATGTGCATCATCCGGTGTACTTTTTATGCAGGGAATTAACAGAGGCTTTTATAACACAATTATTCGCTATTGTGATTCTATCTACTGCATTTTTACCGGAACATTCTGGAATTCGAAATCAATTCATTATGAAACTTTTTTTTCAACACAGGGGTTGTTTGTATAATCAAAAAATGTTGCATTCGTGTGCCTTTACCTATATAACATTTCCAAATGTCAAAGACAATTTGAAAATGACACGTCAATTCCCAGAAACAAGTTGTTTGCTGAAGCGTCACGCGAATAATGTACTTTCATAATGGCTGAAATGTTACATCATTGAAATGAGCATGACGTATGTTGTATATCGTATATATTAGCAAACTGTGTGGACTTGCGTTAATACCGTTCTTTTGAGTCGAATCGTTTCAATTGAACCGGTTCACAAGAACGATTCGTTCTTTGGTGGGACTGGAATGGATCAGTCCGTGCGGTTCTTTATATAAAAAAACAACTAATTGAACCCGATAAACATCTATTTCGCATATTAAAATCTGACAGTACCGTTTTGAAGAATACTGAGGATTTGACTGGTGGAACGAAACTTACTTTAATAAGAGACATGTCTGATATAATACAAACACACACACATAGACAATACGTGTATTATAAGTAAAACGTATTGGAATTTCCTACAGGTTAATGTATCACCGTCTTTTCAACGCAGAGGCGTCACGTGATTACAAAATTATAGGCGCGTTCGACTTCAAGCGGCGCTGAATATAATGGTCAGTATATGACATCAAAGTACCGCGAGAGCGGCATAAGAGAGCTATGCTTTCGCATGGCTCTCGGGGTACTTTGATGTCATACACTGACCATTCTATACAGCGCCGCTTAAAGTCGAACGCGCCTAATGTCACGACCGAAAGAATCACTGAATCGTTTTACTGAATCGAATCTCAACGAGTTGGACTTTCCATGGGAGCATTTAAATGTTGTTTTCTGTTTCCTTTAAGGATGATAGTGTTCAAATGTGAACAGTTGTGAAAGAAACAACACATACTGTAACAAAATATGATTTAGGAAAACGCATTCAGCTGGTGTTGCGGATCATTTCGTGGACCGGATCTTCTAGCCAGAGGAAACCCGATCCCAAATACATGACGTCATGTGACATTCCAGAGCAAGCCTTGAGGTGCAGAAAGCAGACTTGTAGACTTCAGAGACTCCAACCTTTGCATCAAGCTGGATTTCTCCACTTTAAGTCACTGCTGTAGTAGCCTATTCATAGAGTTGGAACGTGGAAAATGATGTTCTGTAATGTGAATGTTTTAAATAGCAGTGCAAATATCTCATTTATGTCAAATGCAGGGTTTTGCAGACTAATACTGTATGTACTAAAGTTTTATTGTAAGCGATGATTTAAATTATGTCCTGTGAAGGAAATGCACATTTCTGTGGTGGTAACCTGACCACGGGGTGAGCACTTATTTGTAAGCATCTCACACCCCCATTAAAACACACACAGGCGTACCCTGACCCCTCCCAACCCTACAGCCCTTTGGCCCCAAACTCAAACGTTAAAAGAATGTGGTGCTTGTGGGTATTTTCTAGAGTCCCATCCCATTCTTTGGCCCAGTCTCCAGTTCTTGTGATAACGCCAGGTTATATTGAGGGGGGAGTCGTGGCTCTAATGGATAGAGCGTTGGACTTGTAACCCGAGGTTGTGGGTGCGAATCTCGGCTCCGGCAGGAATTGTCCACGACTGAAGTGAGACCCTTAAGCAAGGCACCGAACCCCCAACTGCTCCCCGGGTGCCGCAGTGTCGCCTGCCCACTGCTCCAAGTGTGTGTGTGTGTGTGTGTGTGTGTGTGCACTTGGATGGGTTAAATGCAGAGAACACATTTCACTGCTGGTTATACTCTGTATAATTGTGTATGTGGCAAATAAAGCTCATCTAAGCTTAATAATAATAATAATAATTATTATTATTATTTAGCGCTACACATTGCAGATACATTTTTACAGATAACCCCCTTTTTCCACCACAGCATTCTCATCCTGTACCGTCATGTGTAGCACACCTGGTTTGCTCTCTGGGTTCTCCACTGTCCACCACTTCCCTAGCGTTTGTGCTAATTACATTTGAAAATCAGACGTTTTACTCTCTCTGCCTCCATCATTTCCTGAGAGCGATTGTAATGATCTGTCGAGCTGTCTGTACTCCTTTGTTGTCGTTATCGAATCGGTTGTGCCGAATTATTGCTAATGCCAGTTACCCTGAGGGTAGCTGAGATGTTCTTATGAGAAACTCATGGTACATTTGTAAAACATTTAGACAAGGCTTTTAGCACAGGGTGCCCTTGGTGGTGGTGTTTAAAGATCTGGTTTAGGAATGGGTGATTCATGGAGAATTACTGTGAACCCTGATCACCATCATACCCTTGAGCAAAAAAGCCTCGGTCCCTCCTCAGTGTTGTTCTATGAGATTTTTTCCACTGTTTTTGGTTATGGTTAAGGATTCAAACAAACCCAAAGTATGAGCAAGTAGTAGTTCCGGTCCTTGAATTTGATTGGTCTAGCAGGGTTCCAGAAGCGATGATGTAAGGCTGTGCAATTAATTGAATTCGATTAACATGCGCATCTCGACAGTAATGCCGGTTCTGTGATTGGTGGTAAATCTCCATCACCTGTTTTCAGATGGAGCGGCAGTTAATACACAGAGCCGTAGTTCACTGACAAGCTACACAACATTGCGTTCATAATCGAAGACAATTCGTCTGTGATTACAAATGTACAGTCTTGTAATTTTGTGTTTTTTGTGATTTTATAATACTTTTTTTGCTTCAGAACAAAGTTTGTAATGATACAATTCACCTTGTAGCTTGTTGGTTTGGTTGATCACTGGTTCATAAGACAATAAAAAAATCCCAATTTGAAAACTGAAAGGCTAAATACTTTCAAAACCACGTGACATATCTTCATATGGCAGAAATGGTCAAAATTAGTGTGTGGCTCCAAATTCAGCATATCTTTAAAAGTGAGTATTTGAACCATTCATTTAGTTAATTTGTTCAAAAACACTTATTCTGTATCACCTCTACTGAGTGGTGATTCAACGCTTAATTCTATTTTTACTTTGTTTGGAACTGTTTTTGTTGGTGAAGCAAAATGAAGTTGAGGTGTTTCTCCACGCAGACGCTGTGGATGGTTTATTTCTGAGCTGGTGCATACTTTAGTTTTTCCTTCCTTCCTGATCCTGACCTGTTTGAGCATAGGTGCAATGGAATGCACATGAAGGGGTTTTTAGGTGCCGAGACCAAACTTTTCCTGCCCTTTTATCTCATCAGCCATTAATTACTGAAGACAGGATTGATGAGTGGACATTGGTCCTTGTCTCTTCTGCTAAGCGTCACAGCATGTTTGATCATAAGAACCAGATCCAGAAATGCTTTGCATCCGATGTTTCATGACTTGGGTGATCTACCTGCTACTAAGCTTAACATGTTTGGTACAGATGTCCGAAACCCGAATACAAACTAACCTGGCTTGCCTGTTTATAGCTGAGGCCCAAATCAGGAAAAGGAATGTGACCTATTGACCTTTAGAAGGAGAGGGAGGGAAAGTGCTATGGTGAAGAGTGCTGCCTGTTCATTCTGTACATACATGCACATGTTTATTTCCACTTTTGCATGGCTGGTGGTTTGTAAAATGTGATTTTTTAAATATGGTTGATGTCTAAATTGGCTGATTGAGGTGAGCATTTCAGTAATAAATAAATAAAACATAATTCTAATATGACTAAAACTATGTATCTTTAACAACTCATTGTTATGAGAACTAGTCGGTGTGACACTGATTTAACTAACTGGTTTGATTCATTTATTTGTGATTCAGACTACACTGTTCACATTGTATGTTTTGATTCTCTAAAAAGAACCAGTTCAGAAGTTATTCTTTTATGATTCAAACCACCCTTTTCCTGCTGCATGTTTTGATTCACTAAAAAGAAACGGCTCATAAGAGTCATTTGTTCAGGAATCAGACTATGCTGTTTGTTTGCACTATATATATTTGATTCACTAAAAAGAACCAACTTGTAAGAGTTGTTTGTTCGAGAATCCGATTATGCAGTTTAAATAATATGCTGTGGATTCACTAAAAAGAACCAGCTCAAAAGAGTGTATTTTGTGATGCCAACACAGTTCACGCTGTCTGTTTTTGTTCACTAAAAGAAGCAGCTCTTTAGAGTCATTTTTCTAGGACTACATTGTTTGCGCTATTGATTCACTAAAAAAGAACTGGCACATAAGAGTCGTTCAGATATTAATACCGAGCTGATTCAATTGATGGATACCCTTCTTCCTTTCTCAGTCTGTAGCTCCATTTTTATTCCATCCTTGCATACAATTAGGATGTTAGGGGTGTGAGACCGTATAATATTCTCCGATGTGACCCTGCGCAACTCCTCCGTGTGACTGGAGAATATGATTCACTCAGCCTGACCCAGTTAAGATGTTCCTCTGCTCCTTCTCGGCGCTCAGAGGCTGGATCACGTTTCATATTGGGGTTACGCAACACTGAATTTGGATCCTGGGAATCTCTTTTCTGTCTTCTTTCTCTGCTCTGTCCCTCATTTTTTTGTCCCCTCGCTCCTAGTGTCTTTTACTGTATGTTCTGGAAGGTGACAGTGGATGAAGTTTCAGTGCAGGCAGAAACAGGGTCAGCTTTTTGAGCTCAGCTGGGTGTGTAACTGCATTATTGTGCCTTCAGGGAGGAACCAGGTCGTGTTCTGGAGTCTGTGGTGTCAGTATTGGGTAACACCTTTATCTGTTAAACAGGACAGAGACACTGAGATGGGTTCTGATGCTGTTATATAGACTGAAGTAAACAAAATAACAATTTAATATCACAAATACTTGTCTTGGATAGGAAAGTGATTCTTTAGTCATTTTTGTAATCTCTTGAGTATCAGAAAAGATCTCAACCGTGTCACGAACTGTTCTCAGATTTGGCAAGATACTAAAGTCTGAAATCAAATGTAAGAGATCAAAATGATCTGGGCTGTGCTATCCACATTTATTTTATAGCTCTATGCTCATACTTTTATGAACTAATCTGAAACACATCTGAGAACTCAATTTAAAGATTAGTTCACCCAAAAATAAAACTTCAGTCATTGTTTACTAATCCTCGTGTTGTTTCAGATCTGCATGATTTTCGGTCTGCACATGATTAGTTGTTTCTACTAATATCATAATTGTTATTTTAATGATGTGCGAGCAGCAGACAAAATTATTGAATATGCCACTTTTAGGGATAATGTATCACATTATTTATGCAAATGTAATTGCAGTGTCAATGCATGCACGCCACCTCTAATCGCGAGCATTAATCAAAATATCTAAACGCCACTTTAGATGCAGCATCTGTGCCACAAATACAAATATGGATTTGTTGATATTGGTTTCAGTTGATTAATAGCATCTTTTTTAATCTAATTAAATTTAAATTGTAAATAATTAAATGTAAGAGTTTGACAAAAGATGATGAATACATCTGAAAAGGTTAGAAAAGTGTCTACGTAATGGTAAATATAACTTGGAGCAAATATTAATTCCTAATAGAATTGTAAAATGGCTAATATCCCAGAAAATGTTTAAATATATTTTGTAATTACCCCCCATATGATAACTTAGATTTACATTTTTGATGCTGTTAATTAATAATATGAATATGTGCATACACAACTGAGATTTCTGTAAACAATAACTTCAGATTTCAGCCCTGTGTGGTTAAATTAGACCAAAGGGCTGTTTGCACCAATGACGATAACCAAAATAATAATATTAGCATCGACACCAAAAATGGAAGCATTCTATTTATTAGAAGTGTCTTCTGCCACTTTAAATGCGCAATCCTTTCAAAGTCGGGTGGATTCTGAAGGACTATGAATGTTTTATTGTTCATCAGAAAGTGATTCTAATGAAATTGTTGCTATGTTACGTTATTGTCAGAGCTGTGGTGAGCAGATTTTTCAAAACTTTATTAATTGCTGTTAATGGGCCTTTACACTTGAACCTTGTAACACTAGGCAAACCTCTCACCTAGAGCAATATACTAGACCAGACGCAAATAAAGGCCAGTCAGATGGTTCATTATTCTGCCACACTCCTGTAATGTGTCCTCGATTTCCTGTCTGTGCCTCGTCTGGACTGTTATCGCTTCAGTTCCATTGTGGCCGAGGTTGTTGAGATATTTTTAAAGAGGTGATGTCATCTGGCTGTAAATTGTAAATGCTGATCAGTCTCAGACGTGAGTCAACGTCGGGGAGATGGAAATCCTGAGCGCTCCGAGGTGAGGTGAGATGGATTTACTTTGCAGGCAAAAATGTGACATTTAGATTGTTTCTCATTCTCTGGGAATGTGTGTGTGCAAGCCTGAGCATGTGTTTTGTGTGTGTGTTTCAGCTGATCAGGGCTGAGTGAAGAGATGGAATGAGAGAATAAAGGAACGAGGGGGAGATTGAGAGGAAAAAGTGATGGTTTTCTTGGTTTCCCAGCTTCCTCAGTGTTATTATGTGCAATTAGCTGGATTATAGGCCCATGCCAGACTGGGACCACATGGATTGTAAACCTGCCAGATGCAAGAACAGATTTCTAAAAAGAATGAAATCTGTCTTGTGGTGGTGTGTGTGGCAGGGTGCTGTTGTTCGTGCGTGTTTGCTGTTGTGAAGATCTTTAAGCTTAAATGTACTTTTTTCTAAAGTATGTGTAGTTGTAAAGAGTAAGGTCTTGTTGATTTGAGCTTCCTGACTGGCCTTTACACAGCCACACTGCAGCAGCCAGTGGTGTGAGTTTGAGGTGGGACTATCTGTTGTATCAACTGGTTAATGAGTATTAAGGAAACCTGTTTGAATATAATCATTATGTTTGCAAAAATCACACCCTTTACTTTTAAATTTTACTGCGAATTTGCATCGTTGCAATGCTTCTGCTGTAGAATGTTACTGTACAGAGCAGATGTGTCTTTTATGTGTTTAGAGAGGTTTAAGAAAGTTGAGTCGGTAAAAATCTTGTGGTTTAAATGTCATCTATGTTCGAATAAGGTTTGAGTTGAACTCCCTAGTTCCAGTAATAGCCCGTAGTTAGCCTATCTGTAAATTCAGACCACATTTATTTTACGCTTAAAACAGCACAAATACAGCTAAATAAATACATTCATAAAAAATGTAATTAAATGTTACAATTTGAATTCTTTAATAAAAATAAAATGTGTTTGTACATGTCAGTCGACTCTATACAGAATATAAACTACTGTTTAAAAGAGTTAGATTCTATTTTTCAAAGAATTCTCTTCCTCATCCAAGATCTTTGAATGAATGTGTATCTTTCTAAAGTTATTTCCTTCTGAATATGTAAGATAATTGAAATGTCACATGTCATCTGATCATTTTGAAATATTATTGCTTGTTTGGCTGATGTATCGTTTTTTTTGTATGTTATGTTTTGTATTATTTGAGATCACTGAAATTCCAGAGGACAAATATTGCGGTTTAATATAGATCATAGTCTTTCTTCTGAATTTGGCAAAATACAACACACCTATCCAGTTGCATCTGATCCGTGTCCTCTGTGATCATCAATCATCCAGGTCCCGAGATGATGATGTCATCCAGGAAACCATTTTCACTGGTGTTGTTTTGGTTGTATGAAAGGCATGCTGTTTGACTGTGTGAGGGTGACGGGGAAGTGGTCTAGGGAATACCCCACATTGCTAGAACCGTGCCTTGAAAGGACTCTCTGTGTCTTTCCTGATTGACACTCGCTGTGACGTGGTCACAACAACATGACCCGTGAAGGTAGGGGGTCCGGCCTCTTTGTGTGACACCCCCTCTCCGCTCCCCTCGGCTCTGACATTGTATGAATCTTCTCAACTTTTCTCTCGGGGGATTTAGCCCTTACATGCCCCCCTCAACCCTACAGAAGTTCAGACTCCAGCCATCCTCGGGAATGAGGAGAGCAGAAAGAAAATAGTGCCTGAGGGGTAAAGAAAGAGGAGGGGAACTGGATAAGAGCGGAGGTTTTGGACCCCGGAGGCTTTGGCGTGTTAAGACGTAGTGTTAATGATTTTAGTTGGGCGGTAATTACAGGTCGTTGTTTAGAGCGCAGAGGAAAGGAAAACAAGCATGCTCAGAATGAAAAGACTGCAGGATGCTTCAGCAGCGCATGAAGTGAGGTTAATGTAGAGCTTCTGTCCATGTAAGTGTTAAAGACGAGTCACAAATGGACCGCTAGTTAACCACTCTTCCAAAATCTTTTCAGTTACAGAGGCTGACTCATTGGAATAATGATGGATGTTAATTCAAAGAAAATAATTGTCTGAAATAGTTAAAGGATTTTTAATTATTTTTTATTTATTGAATTTGTTTTATTTTATTTTGTTTTTAATTTTGTTAGTTAAGTTAATTTAGTATTTTTTCATTTTTATTTTATTAAAATGTAGCTAATATTTCAATGTAATGAGTTGTTCCACATTTTTTGGTCATTTTTTTGTTTGTTTTTTAACTCTGGGTTTTTTCAAATAAAAAAAATGTAGCTAATATTTTAATGTAATGAGTCCTTTCTTTGCAGCTGATATCAACAAGACTTATTTTTCAGTCTCTTGTTATCTAGTGAACAAAGTAATGTAAAGTAACTTTATCAAGTGAAGTTAATATACTGTTTATACTGAATACACTGTATATATGCCCCGTTGTGGAGACTGTGGGCTGTGAATCATTTCATGTTAACATTCAAGGAAACAGGTTGGCTGTGGGTGGTGTGCGTTTAGTAGTGGAAGTGAAGGCATTTATGACCCAATAAAAAGCCCCCGACCTCTATTCTCACGTCTTCCTCTCTCCTGGAGATCAGAGGACGTCTCACGTCTACAATTCCTCACATCTTAAACATTTTGAGTATGTAGGTGATTTTTGTGGTTTTTAACAGCCAGCTGAAATTATTATAACAAAAAAGAACCACAAAATACCACAACATTTTATGAACTTCCTACCATGGTTAAGAAACAACGTATGGACCTGAAGGGACAACCACAGTACTTTTTCTTAGCTTAAGGCTTCTGTTGTCAATCATGTGTCATGTGTTTCCCTCTTGTGTCCATATTTGATTTGTTTCCTGTCCTTGTTTAGGGTGATTATCAGTTAATTCCTGTCCAGCCGTGTTTCTCTAATTATCTGTAATTAACCTGTATGTTTAAGTTGCTGTCTGTTTAGTGAGTGTTGTCTGGTCTACTCGTTACTCCCGGTGTTCTTGTCTGTGTCAGCATTGCCTTGTCTGGCCCTTTTGGATTTATTAAAGACTGTTATTTTGAGTTTACTCCTTGTCTCGTGTTCCTCGTTCCTCCCCGTCGTGTGCACCGTGACATCTGTCTGTAATCTCTGTAGCTGTTGTTTTTCCTGTGCTACTTCGGAACATCAGGTGAATGATTTTGTTGCTCTGGGTTTGACCCCTGGGCGGGACGTTTGTGTTTGGAGTTAAATGGGACAGGTTATTGCTTTTGCAGAGGAAAATGGCACCAGTCAGCTGAGGAGACATTATCATTGCTGTGCTGATCTTTCCCCCACCTGAACTTTGGATGCTTTTGAAAGAGATTTAAGAGCGTCATGTGAAGCAATTATGTGAGGTGTTCATGCAGTGTGACAAGCGATATTCCCTTTGTTGTGAGGACAGAAGTACAATCTTTCTACATGAATGATACATTACTGACTTGTATTGACTTCTGTGTCTGTTGTGCAAGTGTTTTATGCTTTGAAGGCTGCAGCCTACACCCTGATATTCTGTATTACGCAAAAATGTGTTAATTTCAAATCATATGTTGAAAATAGTGCACTTGCAAGTTGAAACAGGAAACTGTTCTTTGTACACAAAGTGGAAATTGCCACATTATTTTTAAATGCGTCAATCTAAATGTAAATGCAATGAACATGCTAATTGTACGTTTGAATCGAAAACTGTCATTCACAGTTATATTGCTACAACTGTTTTCCAGTTATGGCCAATAAATGTCAATAAATGAAAATCAATGTTTATTACATATTAAATATGTTTTTACATTTTAATAAATGTAAATGTTATCTAATAAAACAAAAACACAAAATGTATAATTTTAGTCATTCCTATGTGAATTTAAGAATCAAAGCATGGGTGTTCTCTACTAAGGATTTTCATAGTCGAATTGGAATGTTCAAATCTTGCCGATATTCGACTGATAGTCGAATCATATGTTTGGGGGCGGGGCAAGATACATTACCAAGAGTCAAGTCAGACATTCAACAGTAATTATTACTGATGTTAACACACAGGAAAATATGTAACGGATGAATTGCAGATACTAACAGGGTAAATAATGTTTAATTTTTTTATTAAAAGATAGTAACATTAAACGTCAGCAAAACAAATTCCATAGTGCTCTTATTATAACTTTATGTAGGCTATATTATATGCCATAGTTATTTATGTTCTGCATTTCTGTTTTGAGCTGTGCATGCTGAAGATGACCAGTAAAATTAAGCTTATGAGAGCTCTTTTTATTTTAATGAATGGGATTTAACTAATTTCTCTCATGCAGAATACGCTTCGTTATTTATGTTACGACTTTGCAGGCTATCTGCACAAAATGCCCCGAGTGCACAAGTGAACGTGTCTGCGCGGCTCTGAATGAACTCCTTTTGTGGATGTGTTCTTCATGCAACAACATGCAGAAACTCAAAATTAACAGCATTTATTATAATAGTGTTCTCATGCTAATGTTATGTATATGACAGTCCGAGTCATTAGTCATTAATATTATTGTTTGTCCTGCTCGCGATGCGTGCTGAAGAGATAATCACTGTAGTACTTCAATGAAGCGCTTTTACTGCAGCGCAACTCACAAATGCATCTCATACGAGATAAATAATAGTAGACCTATATACACTATATATAAAACGCCCAAAATATTTTGAAATAACTTCTACCCTACCTGATCGAATAAAATCCTGTCTTTCACTCTGTCAATTTGAGTCTTTTTAAAGATTTAAATCACTGCCGTCATGCTCCTCTGTCAGTCAAGGATTATGAAAAGTGAAACTTAAAACTATAGGGGTGGTTGGATTTAATCATGAATGTTAAAATATTTCTTTCTTTCCAGATTCTTATTTACAGCATTATCATAATAGGCTGTATTATCTTATTGGGAGAAAACCGGTATAGTTCTCTGTGAAATCAGACATTTGAGCACCCCCATATAGCCAAAACGGCACGATCATAACACCCCGTGAATATTCGACTGAGATTGGGAGTCGAATCAGGCTCCTCCTATTGAAGCATCGAGTCGACAACTATTCGGGGTCACCCCTAAATCAAAGTATTATATATTGTACTTTATGAAACATGGATATCTATTCACTTTGAAATCTGCTGAAGACAAAAATCAGTTTCACTGAAAAAACAACAAATTGAGCTTTTACTGTAGTAAATGACTCTTCTGGAGTAGTTCTTAATGGGTTAAACCCAGAAAGACATAATAAAAAATAGTTATCTGTGCATTTATTATTTTAATTTATTAAATATATTTGTATAGCTTTTTTAGAGGCACACATTTGTTGCATGACAAAGATTTCTATTCTTTTCCCCCTTTTTTTCTCTCTCAGTCTGGTCTCCTGGCTGTGGTGGAGAGACTGTCGCCCTATAACTGCATTTTATATACAGATTACATCATCCCTGCACAGATTACATAATTATATAAACATTGGTGACATCATAATGATTTCATCCCGTTCCATAACCCACCAGTAGCTTTTCAGTGAGGTGTGTATTTGTTTTGTGTGCATGTCTGGATGGGGTTGCAGAGGTTCTGCTTTAGTCTTCATCATTAGCTGATTTCAATTGAGGCCATTGCTAATTTAAAGAGTGGCCTGGCTTATTGAGACTGTTTCACCATGTAATCAGATACTATTTTAACAAAGTGGATCTCTCTCTCTCAGGCTGTTGCAGGGAGGGCTCCATGAATGTTCGTCACCATGATGATGATGGACCAAATGCTGGACCTCTCGCTTTCATTGAGCAACGAGGTTCCCATGATGCACCACATGATCAATGGCGATGGACCACAGCAGGTGAGTTTGTCAAGTCAGACCTTGACTAAAGCCCTAGGCTAAAGCCCTAGAAGGCTAAAGCCCTAGAATTGCCCCTTGTTCGAGATAATGAACATGTGACATCTGCTCTTGTTTTACAGGTGATCCTGGTACAGGTGAACCCAGGTGAGACGTTCACCATCCGCACGGAAGACGGGGCTTTGCAATGCATCCAAGGTTTGTCCAATGAAGATCTTCATAATGCTCTTACTGTTCAAATCTGTGAGTGAATCAGACCCGTTTGAAAAGGAATCAATGAGTTTTCTCAACAGTCTATTTTACATTTAGTTTGTTTGTTTGGTGTGAAGACCTGAAGATATTTGTTTCGCATGTTTTCTGAAGACTCAATTTAAGCACACAAAGAAACATAACCTGATTTGCATTGTTGGCAATTGGTATAAATCGAGAAACCGAGACAAATCTGCAATCTGGCATAACTTAAGTATATTTAACCTTTTATTGCATTATATTTGCTTGTCTTTGCTGATATTCCCCTCTACTTGCAACTTCACATCTCTAGAAATCTGCATACATTTTGCAACTTTTCTAGAACTAATAAAAACACAATTTTGTAATTTTACAAAAGTAATATTTCTTTTTAATAATAATTTTAAGAACGATAGTTATATTGGGTTATACTTGATTTTAAGGTGCCCATTTTATTATAGGGTTAGGATGAGGAATAGGCTTCAGAGTTAGTAGAATGTTATTATAGAAAATGTACTGTTATTACTACAGCAAGTACATGTAACAAGTAGGATACACAAGTACTTATATATACTCTATATTGCCAAAAGTACTGGGACGCCCCGTTCTTTGGAAGAGAAAAAGGCACTTCCAAACTGTGGCAACAAAGATGGAAACATAATTCATGTACTTAAAATTTTTATTTCCACCTCTGTGCAACAGTTTTGAAGTGTATGAAATGACAGTACCCATAGGTACAAGTCATTGGTGTTTGGTGATACATTTTTGGCTCAAGGTCTGTATTTAAAGTCACACCAGAGGTGTTCAGCTGGGATCAGGACGTGTCTTTCTACAGACCAGTCAAGTTCTTCCACACTGACTGAATCATTATTTCTCTCTGATTCTTGTCTTATACACAGAGTCACTGTCATGTTAGAATAGAAAAGGGTTCTGTACAAACTGTTGCTATAAAATTAGAAGCACACAATTCCCTAGAATATCATTATATGCTTAAACATTAAGATTTGTACTCATGGAAATTACTAAAGTTGTCAAACCTGTTCAGTACAAGGGGATGACCCAATACTTTTGGCAATATAGTGTATCTCAGTATATGTGTGTGTGTGTGTGTGTGTGTATATGTATATATATATATAGATAAATACACACACTATATAGATATATGAAGCATTTATCTCTAATCAAATTTTATTTTATCTAATCTGTCTTCTTTTTATAAAAAGAAACACACACACATTTGACCCTCTATCAATTGCATATGTATTCTCTAACTGCTAGCTTTTCTTGTAAAACTAACACTAGGTTTCTTTGTTCTATATTTTATATACTCATTTTCATTAAAAAAATCCTTCCTACGTGTACTGCACTAGGCTAACCAGGACTTCTCATAGCACTTGCATGTTGTTGCTCTTTTGTTGGTTTTGATTGCTTCTATAATGTCCTCATTTGTAAGTCGCTTTGGATAAAAGCGTCTGCTAAATGACTAAATAAATAAAATAAAAATATACGTACTGTATTTATATATTTAAAAAAATGCCCAGATTGTGCTGCAAACAAGAACAGCAAAGATTTTTTTAAAATCCCAATTTCTATTTTTATCAGACAAATCCCAAGTTGGTTTTTCCCTCGAAATTGTGCAGCCTTAAAATATTCTACATAATAATTATTTGTAAACCTCAAAGGGATCTGGGTCACCTACAAAACCATTTCTAACCCTCTTGTGTGTTTGGCCAGTGGAGAGGCGTTCGGTCTCTGAAGCCCTACACTAAATTACATCTGACCCCATAATGTCTTTTTAACTTCATAAAGGCCACCGAATTACCTCAGTAAAAATTTTGCAAGTGTATGTAAGAGATTAAAAGCGGAGAGTCACAGTAGACTAGACCACAGGATACTGGATCTGACCGTCTGAGCGCTCGCATCACTGTTTACACAGCTAAGAGGAGCTGCAGAGACTGTTTAATTCATTGTGTCCAATGAGAATAGCAGAATCAGCAGCGGAGGGCTGTTTGGTTTATGCTAGAGAGGGAGCTGGCAGCTGGCCGACGGTGAGAAAGAGAGTCTGTACCTCACAGGTGGGGAGAAGATGCAGTTGAAGGGCACGGGAATGTTCAGGATAAGAACTTTGTTTAATCTTCTAATGTTTGTACGATCTTTGCCAGCTGCACTGGAGCTAAGTCTCCTGTTATTCTTTGATGTTGACTTAGCATTTTTGCAAACAATTTGCTGATAAATGTTTTCCCAGGGCTGGGCAGTGTACTGTTGGCTTATCTTTATTAAAACAGTTCTGTAAAGAGGTGCTACATACTATGTCTGTAATTCAGAGCCCCTTTAGCATTTGAGATAGTCTAAAAGTGCTAAATGAAGCTCTGTGGACATTTCTCATGCAGGATCTGATTCCATAAATCCCAGTAATTGCCTTTATTTTTTTGTGTTACATTTCTGACTGCTTGCTGTTGCTAGTTGTTAGGTTGTCAGAGTGACAAGTCGACAAATTGGACTTAAGAAAGCTCTGTGTACTGTAATTAGGCCGGATTTAAAGGAACAGTTCACAATGTTCATAACTGTCCTCATTTTCTCACCCTTATGTATGGAAGCTCATTTCTGCCACTGAATAAATAAAAGGTAATAGCGACTTTTTTAGTAGCGAAAGCCAGATTTTCCCATTTATATCACACAATTCTGACAAAAAATTTCAGTATTGCAAATTTATATCATGCAGTTCTGAGAAAAAAAGTCAGAATTGCAAGATGTGAAAAAGTCTGAATTGTGAGAGAAAGTTGCATTTACCTCTTTTTTTTGTGGCGGGAACTTTTTTTAAAGTGTTTTTGAAAAGTCTTTTATGCTTGCCAAGACTACATTTATTTAGTCAAAAATACAGTCAAAACAGTAACTGCCATATACGGTTCACACATGAGACTGATGGCAGTCGCATTAAAATAACAATGTGAACAACAGCGCAAAAAAACGGATTTCTGCAAAAAATCCGATCTGAGCATTAAGACCTGCAGTGTGAACTAAGCCTCAGTGTCGACTGTGTTAATTAGAATGAATAATCCCGTTTTATGAGATCTAGCTTTTATGTTGTTTTTTGTGAAGCCGTTTGTGTGGTAAGAAGAGTTTTTCAGTGGCCAAGAGGAAAAGCAGCATGTGGGGTTTGCTTTCCAGTCCTGCTGAGGTTTATGAAGCAGAAAAACATCTGAATTCAACTTCCTCCTCCTCTGAATCGCCTTTCCTGTCAGGCGTAGGGGTCCTGATGGACGTCTGCTGGATTGACTCTGATGCAATCCCACTGATGCGACGGTCAATAGAATTGTGAGGGGTTACAAAAATATGTTCCGCTGCTCAGATCCGTCACTGTGCATTAGTCCGTATCCTTACTGGCATACAATCAACTCACTCTCATCAGGAGGCCTGTAAAATAAACACACACACACACACACACGCATGCATTCCAGACTAATGACCCTTTTTTGCTCTCCTCGATTTTATTTATTTGCATTTTGAGTAAGTTCACCTGACTTTCTTTGTAAAACGCTGTCTGCGTCCTTGTATTCCAGCGCTATCTCTTCCCTTCACTCCTTTTCTCTGGACTGAGTAAATATGTTTCCTGTTGATGTGGCTCAGGGGCACCCCTCTCTGTGCACCCCCCCCCCAATCCCTCACCCCTTTCCTCCACCTCCGAGAAACAGAACTCCAAAATGCAGATGTCTAATATTAGAGGCCACGGTTTTTGAAAGACTGTGTGCAAAAAATGTCTCCCTTCTGACAGTCGAGAGGCCTTGGGCAGACGTTTAAAAGCAAAGGAAAACTTCTAAAAGAATGTGTACATGTGGAGATCTGGCATCACTAACACATCACACCTGGCCCAGCACTCTTTGCAGGTTAACCCTGTGCAGACGGCAGTCGCCTGTGGCCTCGGGGGAGACAAAATACGGACGCAGTCTTGGTGGGGGGGCGAGTTGCGCTGAGTTTTTGATCTCGCTGTGGGACATGCTGGTCTTGCTTATGATAAAGCATCATAAAACACTGTGTTTGGCTCATCTCTGTTTTGGAATTTTCTACAGGACCTTAGTGGAATATCCAGAATATTCCAAACTATGGAATATGACCAAACTATGGAACGTCTTTCATTAAGTTGATCAAAAGTGACAGTTAAGGCATTTAGAATATTTCAAATGATGTTTCAAATAAATGCTGTTCTTTTGAACTTTATATTCATCAAAAAGTCCTGAAGAAAAAGCATCATGGTTTTCCAATAAATAGAAATCGGCACAACTGTTTTCAACACTGGTAATAAGAAATGTTTCTTGAGCAGCAAATCAGCATATTACAATTATTTATGAAGGATCATGTGACATTGATGACTGGAGTAATGGCTGCTAAAAATTAAGCTTTGTCATACAAAAAAAAAGATTTTACCATGGTACCATGTCTAAGAAGTTGGGTGAACTTCTACAGCGGTAAACAGAAACTAAAACAAATTGAATTTAGCGTTCCCATTGGCTCTAATAGCAAAATAATAATCCATGCTAGCATTTTTGACTTCTCAAAAGAGACAGAAATGTTAAGAGATTGAGTATATTGGTCAGGCGAGAGAAAGGCGTTGTATTAGAAACACTAATGCAGCAGCGTGAACTTGTTTTCTGTAATTTAATGCTAAGGTAATATAATAAACTATGTTTTTAAAATACAAATATAAACTCTTTGCTAGTTTTACAATGTTAATCACTGTGAAAACATTACATCATAGTCTGTAAAAGGGTCCATTATACTATCATAATAGTAGTAATGATAATGTCCAGAATAAGAGCAGCAGAATCTATATAGAGAAACACAACACTTTCTACACTTGTACTCAAACCGAGAGTCCCACACAGAGGAGTTATATATGTGCAGAGATGCATATACATGCTAAGAGACGTTAACACCTCCCACAGTAGCCTGAGCGACTGCAAAGAGCAGGAGTTCCAGGAACAGATGGGGGTTAGTTTATATTTAAAAAATCATCTTATTTCAAACTCGCTAACTCAAGTTCAGGTTATTTTGCTCTCTCCTTCTTGCTCTTTGTTGTTGATGTTTTTCTTTTTATGGAATTTTGGTGTTTTTTTCTTTCCCTCGTTTAGTGTGTGACTGTTCTCATCTGGTCTGCGCTCTTTCCTGGTGGAGGAAACCCCCTCTGCCTCACAGATGATCATAGCAGAGCTTCAATTCCATTCCTCTGACTCACTCTGCTGAGGAACAGTGGATTTTTGTGTGCATCATGGAACGGGCAGAGAGAGCGGTCTGAGGAAAAGGGCAGCGTTGTGTCTCAGTCACGTCCTTTTGGTGGCGTGTTCTCTGTGCGTGTGTCCATGAATGTGCCAATCTTTTCTAAATCTATTGGCACCCTTGATACTCTTCTTGAAAGGCGTTTTTGAGCGAAAGTTCTCAGAGGAAAACTTTATTGCTCAGAGGTTGATCTTTCGTGGCTTTGGAGACATAAAGTCAGCATGGAATTAAAATTAATCCTGTTTATTATTCTTATAAACGTTCCTAGTCTTATTGTGCATGAATCATTTGTGCATGTTATTTCAAAGGAAAAATATTTCTTCACAATTCCTCTGCTTCTGAAATAACTTTCTTTCTCGGTTGACATCATCAAACCCTGATCATGACCGATCAGTTCCCAATGGATAAAATCAAGTCCCACCCTACTTCTTCCTGATTGAATATCCTGTTTTATTTAGAAATGAGTCACATTATAAAAGTAGAATGGTTTGCGAGTTCTTTTCTTGGTGTATTGGACAAACAGTTGAGCTATTAACGAGATCTCAATTGTGAGTTTTCTTTCGTACTGCTTCTGCTGCTTGTTTCGTTTAAAAGTTTTCGTATCCCAATTCCCTGGTTTTTAACCTACTGCCGCCACATTCTCCAGAACATTACACAGTGGAACATTCCACCAGTTAGTTTTTTCTCCTCCTCCTCTCTCTCTTTCTCATTTCTCTTGCTCTTTCTCCATTCTTTTTTTGCTGACCTACTATTTTCAGCTACGGCTGTGTCCTGCGGCAGGCTTTCTGCGTGCCTTCATGGGGCAGTGGTTTGGTAATCGTTGTCTCAAGTTCCAGGATAACAAGGGCACGCATAAAAACAAACCCGGCAGATTGACACCTTCGGTCCCTGCCAGCTCTCTGGCACAGTTTGCTCTGCCCGACCCGAACAGGATGAGTGTGCACTTCATGAGAGTGAACTCCATAACACTCCTCTGGTTTACTAACCTGTGCAAACCCACATCACAGATTTAATCTGAGTGTTCTTAAAGGGACAGTTCACACAAAAATAAAATGTCTGTTATTATTTACCCTCATGACTTCTGTGGAACAAAAAATAAACATTTTTGAAGAACATGCTCACACAAAGATATCAGATGACTTCAAAACCTTGCAATATAGTGCATAAGTCATATTGGGTCACTTTTATGATGCTTACACAGTACGTTTGTGTCCTTTTTGAAACTTGACAGAAATGGTCTCCAATTACTTTCATTATATTGCAAACATGGGGCAGAATATGTCATTTTTGTGCTCCACAGAAGAAAGAAACTCGTACAGTTGTGGAATGACATTTTAAAAAATTTGGGTAGACTGCCCCTTTAAAAGCAACTCTTTGTGTATCTGCTAAATTTAATCCTGTGATATATTTAAATTAAGGAGCCACACTGTGCCTGATCTCCATCTGCAGTAACGCGAGCACAGTTTGGGCTTTTAAGGAATTTTTTAGACAGACAATGGCACCATTTATGAATGTGACAGGCTTCATCCAGACAGGGCTGATCCAAGAGTCTCTCTCTCTCCCTCTGTCTGTCTTCCTCTCTCGCCCTCTCTATCTCCGTTGAGTCTGAACTGTAGAGCATGTCAGAGCAAAGGAAACTCCTTCCTGAGCACGGAGCATGTCAGAGCAGGTCTGCCATGGTACTCTCTCCTTTTACCTTTTTTTTCCTTCTCTGTAAAAAGTTAAGTGAACTTGACAATTCACTCAAGCTTTATTTTGTATTATTATTATTTACTTAATAATTTTAAGGCAACAGGTTTCCTCAATTTTTTTTAAGTTAAGTCAACTTATCACTTTTTAACAGTACACCTAGTGTGCTTAAAATTAACTTGACATTAAAATTCACCCAAATGGCGTTCTTAAAACACATTCCTGGTCATCAGTGCACATTCTTCCAAAGAACTATAACTTTTTTTGTTGTTAATTGAAATGAAGCTGAAATTAAATCTAAATATTAGATGGAAAAACCTAAATCAGAAATGTTGCCTTAGAAACTAACTGAAATAAAATCGGTTTAAGTTTTTAAAATTAAGGATGAAATACAAAATTACTGAAATTTAAAAGTAAATAAAGCAAAATAGAAATATATATATAAAATAAAAATAGCACATAATTTAAATAAAATAAAATAAAATAGATTAACTTAAAAATCTTAAAGACCTTTTTCTTTCAGGTCTGATTTTCATTGAAATTGAAGTATAAAATTACTAAAATGAAAACTGAAATACAAATAAAATATGATTTATATAAAATTTTATGAAATAGAAAATCATTTATTAACTTAATTTTCTTTCATGTCTGATTTTCATTTTTATTTATTTCTGATTTTCGTTGAAGTACTAAAATTAATTAAATTAAAACTGAAATAAAAATAAATGGAGAGTTAAATTATAAAAATACAAGTAATAAAAATAAAGCAAATGATTGAAATTAGTAATTAAAATAAAACGGAAACAAAATAGAATATAAATGTTAGATTACAAAAGTTGTTTTATTTCAGTTAGTTGCCAAGTTTCTCATATTAATTTAAGTTGAGGTATAATTACTGAAATAAAAATGGAGAGCTAAAAATAAATATAAAAAACCAAAAATAAAATAACAAAAGCACGTGATTGAAATAAAGTTAATTGAAATAAAGCAGAAATAAAATATCAATATTTTATATTAAAAAACATGCATTTAATTGGCTTTTCAGTTTTTTTTGGTTTAGTTAAAATACTAAAATGACTGAAATTAAAACTAAAATAAAAATAAACAAGCTATATAGAACTATTTAAAAACTAAAAAAGAAAAAAAAACACATAACAAAATTACTAAAACTTAAACTAAATGTATAATGCTAATTGAAAATATTAAACGAAATGCTTCTTCATATTAATAATTACTTTAATAGTATGTATATATAATAATAATAATAAAATAACACTGCCAAAAAAGATTTTCTAATTAGTGAATGTTGTTTACTAATTGTATTTACATCTTAGATCACTCACTAGTATGTACAAGAGTCAACCAAACAAACCATAACGACCCCGAGCTTTACCAGGAGCTCTGATGTTAAAGTTCACTGAGAAAGCCCAGGTTGAGAATGGCTGAGGCGTGCAGGGCTGGAGAGGAGCTGGGGAAGGTCAGGTCTGCCTCCTACTTCATTTTCCTTTCCCATTCACTAGGGAATCACCCTACACAAGAGTCGCTTCAGCCCCAGCGAGGTCAAAGCGTGTCTCTGAGCCAGCTACTGAAATCATTGGCCAGCAGCTATAAATCAGAGGCACGTCTTTATCTTTGCGTGATTCACTCGAGCTTCTGTTGCTTTTGTTTGTTTTACGGATGTTGGGTGGAGAGAGGGTAAAGTTCTCACCCTGTTAACTCAGGATGGGAAGCATGGAAATGAAAACAATGCTTTGAAACACCAGAGATGGCCTGGCGTGATAGTGACACCCTGGTCTAATTCTCTGAATGGGCTTTTATCAATGACACTGGGAGTAATTGAGGTCATTCCTCGGACTAATCAGATGAAAGGGGGAGCGGCTGGAGGCTAGCCGTGAAGTAGTCTCGTTTTCCTGGAGGGCTGTTTGCGTAACGCTCTCCACGCACGAGCTGAATGAGTCCGCAGACGATTTTTATTGCACATCCTGAAAGCCAACACCCTCCCACCCCAAACATGCTGGGAATTCACAACCAAGCGCTACATATCCACAGGGCTCACCGTTCCCAAGGCACGGTGGATCTCCAGACAGACTGTTTGGAATATTGCCGTCTTTGGCCCGGTTTGTTTTAGTTTTGAAAGGTGGGCTTTGTCTTCGATTCAGTTGAATCAACATCTCACAGCCAAATCCCATACTATATTCCTCTGTGGACAATATCTTGTTTAATGGCTTTCATCTGCTTGCCACATCTTGTACAAGTATTATTATCTAATAAAGAAAATTAAAAGCTATGAAATATATTTAAATTAAATGTTAAATAAAAAAATATGTAAAAAATATAACTTTCTTTCTTTCTTACTAGCACTTGCATTTAAGTAAAACATTTCAAATTATTTGTGGAATTTTGTTTTTCTGCCAGTGGCTACATTTTTTTTTAAAGTTCAAAAAATATTTTTTTATTAATTAATTAATTAATTTTTATATTTTTATAGCACTTGCATTTCAGTAAAACATTTCAGATTATTTATGTGGATAAAAAAGTACTTATTTTAGAAAAATACTTATTTTTCTGCCAGCAGTTATATTTGAGTAAAACTTTTAATGTCTGTTAAAAAAATATATTTTCTGGAGCACCAGAAGTAAAAAATGAATACCAAGATGGAGTAGAGTTTGTGAGTTTAAGAAAGCGCTAATGTCTATTTGTATAAATACATTTTATGAATTAATTATAAAAGGGATTCCACAGGTCCGAACCAGCATTTCTGCCTGAGATCTGTAACTGTGGGACTCGTATTTGGATCTTTAATAAAGTGTGTTTGTCCGCCTGTCTGAAAGAGTGTGTCTCAAGGCAGTCCACCAAGAATGCTACAATAACTTCCATTAATGCGAATACAAACATTTCATAGTAAGTATTTGAGACGGGTATACAGCTCACCCTGTGATTCCAGCCTGTGTAAATGCAGAGAGGAAACATAGCTCTACTGTCTGTTATTTAACAGTGTTTGGAGTTCACCAGCGGTGAATGACCGTAGTATTTATATTTTGTTATGATTATGGCTCAAGATGCCTTTTTTCTGAATCATAGTTTAGCTGAGGGACTATAATGATGCTTGAATTAGGATAGATTGTGTGTAGGGAAATAATTGAATGCCTCCAGGGTTTGCGAAACACACGTACGTCCCTTGATCAGCGCGTCTGTTGGATAAACACTTCGGCTCCCTGGGCTGTGAATTTTCCTCGTTTAACGGAGAGAGACAGATAGTGTTTACAGCAAGAACAATGGGCCGTGCAATCACAGAAACATGAAAACACACACTCACACACACTGCATGTACTGAGAGAAAATCACCATCTCCTATATACATAATCAGATTGACTGCAGGGCTGGAATTCTGCTGTTTCATCTGGTTGAAAGGAAAAACCGAAGACATTCTGATGGATGGGTCACATTATAGTGTGTCTTTCAATGTTTGTCCAACCTTTTGGATGTGTTTCTCTCATTTATGAAGATGAATTGGTATGGTGCTGCTGAATGCTGTGTTCTTCATATGGTGCTCGAATGTTGCTCTTTCATAGCTTAGGAGATCTCGGTTGGTATTATTTTTTGGGATATGGGATTTGTTCTGGATTACCTTTATGAAGTGTATAGATTAAGAATTTTGTTCTGTAGTGATGGATGAAAAGAAAAACTGCCAAAAAATCGGGAAGGCCCAGAATATCATAAAGACTGTCCGTTTACTCTCCCTCATTTCATTCCGACGGTTAGATGTTATGAGATTGTTGGGAACCAAAGCGTTTTGGTTCCCATTGACTTCCATTGCATTTTTTTCTCTATATGCAAGTCAATGGGAACCAAAACCAACTTTCTTCAAAATATCTTCTTTTGTGGTCTGCAGAAGAAATAATAAGTAATTTTAAACTTTTACCTAAAGTTCAAATAAAGTTTTCATTTGATTTAGTTGCCAAAGCAACATTTCTTATTTTCTTTTCAATTGTTTTTGAAGTTTTTCATCCAATATTTATATTTGATTTTATTTCAGCTTTATTTGAATGAACCAAATATTTTTTATAGTTTTATCATTTTTATTTTACTTTGTTTGTTTATTTATGAAACTATGAATATTTATTAATTTTATTATTAAAATGTACATTGTTTTAATTATTTGAATTTAATGATTTAATTTATTCATATTTGTTATTAATGTTGGTTTTTAAGGAGTTGTATTGTTTTTTTATTGAAGGTGTCATAATTTGAGTAGTTTAAGAGTTTTGAAATCTCTTCTGAGGAACATTAGGGTTGTTTTCTCAGTTTGAGGAGTATAACGCCTCACTAAAAGACTCCATCTGCTATCCATGTACTTTTATTGTTTTCTAGGAGAAACATAGATGTTAAAGTGATCTCAACTGTGATTTTCCTCTCCTACAGCGTCCTTCACACACACACACACACACACACACACACACACACACACACACACACACACACACACACACACACACCCTCCCAAACTCACTCTCTTGCTCAAAAACACAGATCAGATTTGCAAACCCTTGCAGAAAAAGCACTTCTTTTCTTTGCCCAGTGTCCCTCAGATTGATGCAAGACATTCTTTCCAGAACCATCCCTTTCTTTTGCTCTTTTCTACTTGTCGTCTGCCTGTCTGGCCAAGCCAGCCCTCCGTAGTGAATTAGTGGATCTTATTTAGGAACTGATAGTTTGTGGAAGACTGAACTTCTGTTTTGCTCCTCTGCAATCTATGTATATTTACATCAATCACGGCTTCTCTAAAAATAACGACTTGGCAGGTTTTCCTCAAGGGATTATCTGGAGTAAAAGCAAAAAAAAAGCATGAGGACGTGCACTCGCACACACTTTGGTGGTGTCAGCGGCCCCCAGCAGGACTGAGTGGACTTTATGAAGTTCCCAGCAGGCCCTGCATTGGGGGAGAGAGCTTCTCTATCAAGCACAAAGAGGGGGTTGTTCTGCTGAAGAGACTCTCTGCCTCGACAGCCTCCTCAGAAGCTTGGCAATCCAGCAGTTTTACCCGTTTCCTACATCCACCTCTATCCATCTCTCTTGCTGCTCTTCAAACATTTACTATGGCTCATGCTTCTGCTTAGCGAATGATAAATGGACTAAAACATTCTTGTAGATCAGAGTCATAGAGACTTTAGGTTTGGCTCTTTTTACTTAAAGCCATTACGCAATGCATCCACCCTAGCAGCATTATAGCACTCTCTCATGACACCCTAGCACAGGGGTGTCCAATCCTGCTCCTGGAGGGCCACTGTCCTGCAGAGTTTTGCTCTAACCCCAATTAAACACACCTGAAGCAGCTAATTAAGGTCTTACTAGGTCAGGGGTTTTAAAACCTGTCCTAGGCTGTATCCGAAAACTGAAAAAGGCTGCCTTCGGAGGACGCATTTCGAGGTAGGAAGGCATCAAGGCACGTCCGAATCCAAAGTTCCTGTCTCGCTGCCTGCAAAGTCATTGCCTCATGAGGCAGCAAGGCAGCAAGTCAGCTGCCTAAGTTTCTGGGTGCAGTCGGGTGGACCCCTTGCCCTGCACATTTTCTATGGCTGTATCCTAAATCACCCCCTATTCCTATTCCCTATCGCTAATCTTAAGATTACTTTCATTGCATTCTTGGAATTTTTTTATAGCCATTGTAAAAATCGAGTTTGCCTTTGTTCCGTTCTGTATTTTTAAACCTGTTTTTCTTTTCATTAGCCTTCACACCATCCATCCCTTCAACCCCTTCAATCGAGGTAGAGGAATGTTTGTGTTGAGTTCTCTCTCTCTTCTTTCTATCCTTTTCTCTCATGCTCTCTCTCTGTTTGTGGGTCAAGGATGAAAGGGCCCTTCATATTAAGAGCCTGTGATACAATCCTGTCACTCATTCATCTCAAAGCTCCCCCCAAACCTCAAACTCCGCTCCTCCACTTTCACAGGAGCGAGAGAGAGGGGGGGCGAGAGAGCCCTGCATACCTGCGCGGGACCCTTTCCAAACACACGCGAGACAATCTCAATGGATTTTGTTGTGCTCTGTACACGTCGCCCTGTGAAAAGGTTATTTTAAGCTGCCATGCGTATACACTCACGTCCCGGTGAAACGACCCACACACATCGCTGTGTACACACACCCCTCCCCCGTCCACGCCGCTGAAGAAACTCCTGTGAAGCCCCTTCAATACAAGCACAAACAGGGTCTTATTCAAACCCAGCAACGGCTAGCTGGAGATACTGACCCTGGTATTGACTGATGGGGGAGACAGCGAGGAGAAACTGTAGAATTCATCAGGGTGACTTGGTGATTTACTGCACCGGAGGCTATCCCGCCACGGTTCCTGCAGGGTCTGGAGGAGACACCGATGTCTAAAACAGCTGGTGGCCCTCGACTACACAAGCCCCAGATGAGGCTCCTTGTTTGAGTTGCATCTTTGAGCTTTATGTTCTGACAGCATATAGTCGGTGTGATGGGTGGAGGTGTTTCATTCAGCAGCGTCTCATGAGAGCCCTAACAGAGAGGGTTTGTGTTCTGGCGCTGGCCCTTTCTTCCGGTGGCGCACCAGTTGGACCTGATGGCTCTATTTCTACCGTGTTGAATGCAGTGAAGCCATAAACGATTCCTTAAACTGTTTGTTTAACCCAGTGTCAAAATATAGACCTGCAGGATGGTGGGTCAAAAATCAAGTCAATCCGCTTTTATTTGTATAGTGCATTTCACAATAAACATTGATTCATACGTGTTTTCAAATGTTTTAAAAAGCTCTACAGAGAATTGCGCTGTCAGTGTTTACAATATCTAAATATCTTCATGCCATTAGTGTTCACAGAATGTGTATATATATACTAACATATATACATATACACATACGTACGTACGTACTGTGTTCCATTCATTGTACAGGAAATACTGTGAACAAGTGATCGATCTCAGCTGCAGCTTCAGTGTCTATTCATTGTGTAGAGATCGGGCGCGTCGTGTTCTACAGAGTATTTTGATTGTACAGGAAGTTTGATAAGAAGATGAAGTACGATGTGACATCAAAAAAACCGTTGAGCTGTTTTGGCGGAAATGACGAATTGGCAAACTTTGAATGTTTATATCTTCTAAAGGCGAATTTTGTCACTTTTTTGGAGCACACTGGCTTATAGATAACCTTAAGACTAACATTGATACTAACACCCAAAAAACTTACATTTTGATTTCATGGGACCTTTAAACCATGTTTTAAACAACATGAGCTGTGACAAAACCCTAATATACATAACTGATAACAAACATTATTAAGAAGCGCAATTATTTAATCAAAATACCATTAAATGAGCTGTCACTGTGAATTCTGGGAATGCCAGCTTATGGGTTTTCAGTGTAAAATCTTCTTTTTCACTTCCACAAACTGTACATTCAACAGTAATTTAGTGTGAAATTACATGAAATGTAAGGTTAAATCTATTAGTTTTTCCTTGTAAATAGTAAGGGAACTCACGGTAAACAATTAACAATTTTTACTGTAGCATTTTTACAGTTAAATTAGTCTTTTTTTTACAGAGTGCTTATCCAACTTTAAAGCTGTACAGTAATATGGTATACATTTTGTGATGATCTAAAGAATTAAGCAGTTGAAATGTGCTATATAGTGTGTGTATATATATAGCTTTAAGTGAGTGCACTGTATGTATGCAGATAAAGATGGGTGTACTATATCCTTTAAATATGTTGCTGTGTGATAATATTGATACAATATTTGATGTAAGCATTTGCGCAGTTGAGATTTGCTATAGTATATAGTATATGCCGCTGTATGTTGCTTGAATAGAATACAATGAAGAATGCAATCGGTAGCTTTGCGATTAACTTGAGTAATCCCATCTCTTAAGCTTATAGGTGTCTTATTACTAATGCATCCCTGTTTTTCTGCTATTTTCCCGTAGCCCCTGGAATTTTCTTTGCTTAGCCTTGCATTACATGATGGAATGAGAGGGCGGAGTCAGCATTGTGTTACTGTTTGATTGACTGCTTTCTTCTCTTTTTTTTCTTCCTCAGGGCCTGCTGAAGTTCCCATGATGTCACTTAACGGTTCCATTCCACCAATCCACGTTCCTCCTGGCTACGTCTCCCAGGTAACCGGCAGGAATGGGTCAGGGCCATGCGTCGGGGTGGCGAAACCTCTCCCGCACAATGAGAATGTGATTTCACCCCTCATAGGCGAATATCCCTTTCTTGGAAACATGTTTACAAAGTGTGATTCTAGTATGCAGCAGCCAAACAAACAACAGAAGAACAGGCGCAAAATTCCAAGTTGTTCATCTTTATGGAACGGTGTCAGGACAGAGTTTGCTAAAGGTCGGCGGCAGTGACATTTCAGTAGAAAGGTCAAACAACTCTTGCAGAGAGGGCAGGGTAAAGGGTTTGAGTTGTGGATGTAATACATCAGTGGGGGGGTTATAATGGCGTAAAGGTCACTCGTGTAAATATGATTAATTAACGCATTCCACCTGAATGTGAAGGGCAGGACCAGCACACCAGTTTCTCTCTTTTAGCACAAGTGCATCAAAATGAAGTGATGATAATGCTCATTATGTGTGTAATTGTTGCTTTGTTTTGCTTTAGAAAATGATGGGAAATGTTGTTTTATTGCACAAGCACGTGGCCTCATAAACATCCGTTTTTATTTACTTCTACACAGAATCCATGTGAACTAAATGTACAGTCAACAGAAAATATAGTTTGAAAGTTTGTGGTCCATAAGATTTTTTTGTAATAATTTTAAGGATTATTTGATGAATAGAAAGTTCAAAAGAACATTTACTTGAAATCTAAATCTTTGCTGTCTCTCTTGATTAATTGAATGCGTCCATGCTCCATAAATGTATTATTGACTTAAAAAAAAGTCTTACTGACCCCAAATTTTAAATGATATTTAAACCGATAACCTAGTAAATAATTAGGTTAATTAGAGTTAATTACCTGTCCGGATACGCTTGATTCAGGTGTCTTGATATTATGATTTAAGATGTATTTTTAATGTTATTGAATAAATCCAGAAATTGAGTTTGTAGACCTCTGACATTGATTAATAAAATTAATACTTGATTTAAAAAAATACTACTTAATACTAAAATAAACATATTTCACAAAAATTATTTTGTTAATGTGAGCAATTATTGGTTCTCCTAAAATCACTGTTACGTTCAATTTAGTTTTTTGCTTAATTTATGAGCACAAATGATTATTTGACAGAACCTGTCTTTGCACTTGCCAGAATACGCAAACTCAAACCTAAATTTGTGCTTGTTATCCCACATGTCAGTATTTAGCTCTGGAAAAATGTCTCCCTCTGGTTTAAAGTGGAAAAGCTAATTGTATTGGCCATCATTTTTAATTATAAATATTGAGTGAACCGTATACTGTTTGCCAGAAAACACCACTCAACACTGCATCTTCAATCACATTACATCAATTACAAACTAGAAAATCTGAACCTCCCAGTGGGGCTTGAAGGTACATGCTGTGTAAGTGTTTTAATAGCTCACTGCTTGAACCAAGAACATAGATTTCCTGGCAGATACAAAGAGTTATTTCCTGCACTAAAAGCACTTTTGGTAAAGAACATGTTTTCTGCTGTCGTCACTAACCTCACCTTCGAACCTTGGGTGACCAAGCTGGTCAGCATGGGTTTTAAGTTGAAGACCCATGTGAACTGTACCAGCAGATCTGTGATTCCTGGAAGCATCTTCCATGCATGCATTCCTCCAGTGGAATGTACTTGGTAGCCGTTCCATTAGAAGGCCTTGTTTACTTCTGCATTCCTGCCCTTTGTTTAAAGTGGCACTGAACATCTGTGGTCGCCTCGTAACTGCTGGCACGTTAGATCCGGTGTTGTTTGTCGGTGGGGCACTAATGGCTGACATCAGAGAGGCTGTGAGGTTGGGAATTGTTTGGCTTGACGTCTGTGGATGTTTCTATTTTCAGGTTCTGGAGGACAACACGGGCGTGCGGAGGGTTGTGGTCACGCCTCATTCTGAATGTTACCCTCCGAGTTACTCTCCAGCTCTGTCCCCGAGCCACCACATGCACCCTCCATACCTGACGCACCCACACTTTATTCCAGCTTCACATACGTCATATTATCCCCCAGTCAGCCCTGGTGACGTGCCTCCACACCAGTTCTATCAGCACCGACTGCCACCCATCTACCCGGAAGGTAAGCTTCACAGTCCACTGTAGACTAAAGGTCCTGGTCTTGTTCGTTTATTTCAACACATACTTCAGTGAGGATGGGTAACTGTATCAATATGAAAGAGAAAGACCACACAAAGCTATGAAAACACCACACCACACCTGAACATTCATTACCAGTGAAAGGTTGGGACATGCTTGACTGAATATTTCTTGTGTTTTTAAGGAACTATTTTCTTATTCTTAAATGATTGAAATCCTTTTTGTAGACTTAATGTACATTTAAACGAAATATGAAATAACTAAATGTGTTTATATATATATATTTTAATATATACATATGCATTTCTTTAATAAACATAATTTTATTGAACTTATGCAATAATTGTGTTTTTGTTTAAGTTTCTTGTGGTCATATGTGTATACAATGCAACACAAAATTTGTTTTGTATGTATAATAATAATAATATAATCTATGAATTGCATTTAATTTAAATTTGTGTGGTCACATACAGTGCTAAATAAAATTACTTTGTGGACAAATATAAATTGTATGTTGATATAAAATGTTATTAATATTAAATATATACTGTAATTTATAATGTTATTTATATAAATGTAATTTGATTTATTTTACTTTTTGTCATGTGAATACTGAATATGTTCTGAATATGGAATATATAATATTAAATTATTATTAAATATATACATTTCTTGGCTGTACTAAAATGAATTCACATGTATGCACATTTCTGCACAAAATTAGATTTGTAGACAAATAAAAATTGTGTAGTGAATATAAAATTAAATGTTAAATATTACAACATTTAAGATTTTTTTTACATGTTTTTATACATAATTTGTACTTTTTAAATTAAACTACATTTTAAATATTTTAAAATATATTTTTTAAACATTAAGAAAGTTTTGCGTAATTAAGAAAATTAAGCTAAAATGGTTTGAGTAATATATTACGTTTTATTTAACATTATTGTGCTTTTACACAGCACTGCTTAAAACACTTTTGTAGACTAGAATATATATTATTGAATTTAAAAATACTGAATGAAGTATATCAGTAATTCTGTTTTACATAAATATATGTTGCTTTGTTTAACATTTCCAGAAGCTTTCTACTTTCTAACTATATAGAAAGCTAACTAGCTTTCTTCTTTCCATAGTGTAATTACGATCTTTGTCTTATCTCAGAGATCATCCCGCTGTATAACGTCTCCACTTTCATGGGTCATGAGGAGTACTGTAAACCTCCACCCAAGAAGCTCAAACAGCAGGTGGAGCGTACAAGTCTAAGTCAGGTGACCAGCCCGCTGTCCAGCAGCTACAAGAACACCACGGCCTGCACCACCACCACCGCTAACGGCTACGGCAAGAACCACAGCAGCCCTGGAGGAGGAAGCCCTGGCAACAAGAGGCCAGATCGAAGAACCAGAGGAAGCCCCAAACACTCAGACACTGAGCCACAGGGTGAGCGAAGTCGAATTTAAAACCCCTCTAATTTAAGACGCATCTTGCTGTTTTTGTTCTCGTGTCTCTGTCGTATTTTCATACATGTGGGAGCAAAAACAGGATATTTCCAGTGTCAGCTGGACTCAAATAAAAGCAGAGCTGCTGACTCTGAGATGAGTCAACAATCTTGTCCACATCTGTTGACTTTAATGTCTTATTTCCATGAAGCTTTATGGGTCATTACCTCTAAGCCTTTGTTTTGAGCTGTTATATCAGAGTCAGCACTTACTCTTATTGTGACACACATACGCATTGGAAAAACAGAGTGCAGGAAGCAAGTGTGAATGTAGAAGAGTGCCCACTACTGGTGCAATACAGTCAGTCGCTTGATTGAAATAGACTGGCAATATAGTAAACTAAAAGTACTATTACTGCTGCTGGAGTATATAGTTGTGCAGTGCCGTTCAAATGTTTGGGGTCTGTAATATTTCTGTTTCTAAGAAGCACAACTGTTCCAAATACTGATAATAATAAAAGATGTCACTTGAGCACCAAATCATAATATTATACTTTTTTTAACATGTGCTTCTCAAAAAAAAAAAAAAAATCCCTTATTTATATAATTATTTATACATTTCCTTCTTGGCTTATTCGATAAAAATGAAAGGTGAAAACTTAATAATTAATAATAATTAAACAATTCATGTTTAGGCTTTAAATCAATTTTCTGACTGATTTAAAAAAGCTTCGGTTTAAGGAGTCATTTGTTGAATCATACTACACTGTTATGCTATACAGTTGTATGTCTTGTATAGTTTTATTTTGCAGACTATAAATATATGCATAAGCATTTATTTAGCTGTAAGGAAGAATCGGTTCTTAATGACCAATCTTAGTACACAGTATTTGTTTCAAGAATATAGTACACAGTGAGCTTGAATGATTTCAAAACAGGATGTAGCTGTACTGGGATCAGATGATGGATGAATGTGGAACACATGTTGTATGAGATGAAGTAGACTGCATAATTCTCTGTATCATTCTTTCCTTTTCTTTCATCATTCCTTTGAGAACAGCTCACTCTGTCTCGCTGTTTTCCTCTTTGTTCTTTAATGTCTTATCTTACCCTGGTCTTTGTTCTTGTGAACCTCTGGTTCCCATGCCTCTGTGTCTGTGTGTGTTAAAGAGAGAGAGAGAGAGAGTGTGTCTGTAATCTGTCTGTGGGAAACCACAGTGCATAATGAGACACAGATCTCTTCCAATCTGACGTGACGGCACAAGGCTGGTCCTGTGTTAAAATGCACAGCACTTCAAAATAAATCAAGTAGATGAGCTGTTCCTGTGGACAGTGTCTGAGAAGATGCTCAGATCTGGGTGAAATGCATGACATCAGACTTGGTCTTCGGTCTCTTTAGTGGTGTTCAGGACTTTGCCCTCATAATTTAAACTAGTTAAAGCAAGTCTAGCTATGCTTTTGTAAAGTTAGTTACACAGCAGTTAAAAATGAGGTGTCTGAGATTTGTTAGATGTTTTTGAAAGAAGTCTCTTGTGCTCACCAAGGCTGCATTTATTTATAAAAATACAGTAAAAACAGTAATATTGTGAAATAGTATTCAAGTTAAATAACTATTTTCTATTTTAATATATTTTAAATGTAAGTTAATCCTGTGATTGCAAAGCTGAATTTTCAGCATCATTTCTTCAGTCTTCAGTGTCACATGATCCCTCCGAAATCATTCTAATATGCTGATAAACATTTGCTGCTCAAGAAACATTTATTATTATTATCAATGTTGAAGACCGTTGTACACGTTTTTTTTTGTAAAAATCATTATATTTTTTTAAGGTTTTTAATAATAATGAGAATTCTTAATGAGCATTTATTTGAAATATAAATCTTTTGTGAAAGTATAAATGTCTTTACTGTCACTTTGATTAATTTTATGTGTCCTTGCTGAGTGAATTATTAATTTCTTTAAAACAAATCATACTGACCCAAAACATTTGAACGATAGTGCTTAAGAACAACTTATTTTTTATCAATGTTGTAAATGGCAAAAGGGATTCTTTGATTAATTGATTAATTAATGCATTTATTTGAAATAAAATGTATATTTTGTAACATTATATAGATGCTTATTGTCAGTTTTTATCAGTTTAATGCCTGCCTGCTAAATAAATTATTTTCTTTCTGAGTTATATATTTTTTTACATTTAATACCACCAATGAAACAAGACAACACTGTCATTTATTGAATCATTTTGAAAACATATTTTAATAAATATTGAGAAAATATAATTTCAATGTAGAAGAAATAACATGCTTTTTTGTTAAATAGAACGTCAATTTTGAAATAGTTTCAATTATGAGAAAAAGTTAGCAGAATTACCTTTTTATGTATTTATTTTGACAGGCTTCCACTGGTAAACATGCAAAGTACTGTATTACAAAAATGAGTGATGTTTATGGTTTTCTGCTGAAATGTAGTTTTTAAGATCACTTTACTTCTCAAAACAGTTTTCCATCGCTGTCGTGACTCCTTTGAATCCAGTGAGGGATTCAAGATCACTTTGACTTGTTTTAATCCATACATGGAATGGAATCTCTCATTTTTCCACTCTTTTAATCCCTTCCTCTAATAAAATAAAGAATCCGTTAAAAACATCCTCTATCTCTCAATCCCAACAATATCTTATCGGGGGAAAACCATGGAGGTCAGTGTGGGGTCATGTTGCCATGACTTCATCGCAGTGATGACTCATTACAGGAGCCCCTTGGCCCCATAAGAGCCAGACCTACGAATCTCACTCCCCGACAGACACTTTCTGACCCGGCTCAGGCCCAATCCGACAGCCCCATCCATCAGGACGGATCTGTGTGTCTGTCTGGAGATACTCAATTTATGTTCTCTGTATTTCTTCATCTATCCAAACAAGCATGAAGATTTTACAGACACACACACACACACACACACACACACACACACACACACACACACACACACACACTCTGATTTATGACTGATGGGAGACGGATGGCTACATTTCATGTGTTTTCTGTGCAGATCACGATGTGGACACGAGACGAGTTCAGGCTGTGCCATCAGGAATGGACAAGCCACAGGTGAGTGATTTAAATCATGTCATCTCACAAATCTCCTTTCCTGCAGACGGTTCAGCGAATCAAAAACTATCTGTGTTGCCAGTTATTGTTTTATTTATCCTGCAGGATTATTGCTGCACTAATAATATTCTATTATTTGGAAAGTATTACATTACATTTTTTGCATTAGGGATATAAACAAACCCTAAGTAAACCTTAAACTATTTTAAACATTGTTTGAATGACGTCTCAAATCCCGCAGGCTTGTTAAGGAGAGTTATTGTTTCCTCTCTAAACAGATGTGTGATTTTTGCATGGTGGACGATAAAATTGGTTATGGAAATCATATAAACTTGAGTCTAGGGATCAGATTATCATGGAGTAGGGTAACCATGCATCCTTTTTTAGGGGGTCTCCCTCAAGGGTCAATTTTGGGCCCATTGTTGTTTTCCTTATATGTCAATGATTTACCAAATTGTTGCAAGCAAACTAAATGTCAGTTATATGCAGATGACAGTCATTTATGTATCGGCACACACTCCACGCTTCGCTGCAGATATATTAACAAATGAAATGACTGGTTTGTCACATTGGCTGCAAAACAACTGTTTGACCTTGAACTGTTCAAAACTGTCTCGTGTTTTTCAATTAGAAGGAAGGAAATGAGTGGTTTTATAATTAAGATCAATCAAAACGCAATAGAGACAGTTCATTGGTTTAAATATTTAGGTGTTATTTTAGATTCTCATTTGCAATTTGATATGCATGTAAAGAGGCTGTATAGAACAATCAGAACACATTTGACCGATTAGACCATATATATCTCTAAAAGCAGCTTATACATGCAATGGTCTTTTCACATTTATCTTATTGAGTGACTGTCTAGAGTCAGGTTTCTCAACTTACTATCAAACCTGTTAGATCTCTATATAAACAAACACTAAACATTTTGGATAAGAAACCAAATCATTGTAATATTTTACAAAAATATAGTTTGCTTAGTTGTGAAAATTGTATAATTTTGTCTCTTATTAAAATGGTTTTTAAATGTGTAAATAATCTTGCTCCAGAAATGATATGCCAATTAATATCAAAACAGAGTACAGAGTTTTTCTTGGCCTAGAAAAAAAGGGTGCATTATCATAGATGACTTGGCAACCATCTAGAACACCCTAGAAACCACATAACAATGTGTTAAACCCACTCTGCACTTATCAACTACATAAGGACTCTGAAACATGAGGATTGTAATTGTTTGGATTTGGTCAGAATGAAGCATTTCCGTTTCCGTTCACGAGGGGGCAGCAGCTGTTAATGAATGGCTTAATGCTTCATTGATTGGTCACATGTGTTTTTCTCATTTCTGCTGTTTCATAATCTTCATCTCTTTCTTTGAGTGGGAACACATGTTATTTATGTGGTTAAGATTTAAAATGTGATATTGATATAAAGGAGACCAAAAAAGAATATATAGAATACATTTATTATTAAAGAATATATATATTGAAACTATATAATCATTAGATTGCTTTAGATGTGGCGTTTAGATAAAGAACACAAAAATAAGGTTTTGTTAAGTTTCAAATTGAAAAACAATAGATGCACTGTTCAAAATGAATATTATAAAGCATTTGGAATGTTCTGGTTTTCAGATGTTACTGAAACATGTTCATATTTGTGATGAATTATGAAAACTGGTGGCTTATATCCATCTTGGGAGCAGTTAGTTATAAGTAATTGCAAAAATGTCTCAGAAAAGTGCAGTTAATTCGGATTCAAGGCCTTACATAATTGGTGTAGATGCCGTATTGTTTTGTTATCCAGTTCATTTCCGTTCATCTATTAATCCCCTTTTAATTTAGTTGTACTTGCCTTTAATTGTCATGTTCCTCTGACCTAATCAGATACCAGCAAATACACTTTTTAACTTTTAACCCTCTGTTCTATCACAAAGTAGGCACACACTGCTTTTTCAGCATAGTAATGATGTTTCAGTTCAAGGTCAGTTTGACCCCTGCAGAAAGGCACTGTAGAAAATATAATAAAGCTAATGGAAGTAAACAACTGACAGGAGTGTGTCACTCTACAATGAGTACAGCAGTGAATGTGATGTTAAAAAGAAAATGTTTTATATTTGAGTTCTCGGAGACCCCAAATGTAAGTAATGTTTTTCATGGAGAATGTTTGAGGCAGTTATTTAAGATAATTATTATATATTATATTCACGTTTTTATTATTTTTGTATGTTTTTGATATTATCATTTTGTTTAGATATGTATTTATTTACATATCTTAAATTATATATTTAGTGTAAATTGAGTAACTGAACATATACTATTTTTGCCATTTAAGTCTCTTTTTTTGTGTATTATAAAGATGATAACAAGTTTACCTGCTTTTTGTGCTGTTTTCTATTATCTCACCCTGGAAAACTCATTTCTGTTCTACACAAGAAGCGGTTTCTGCTTCTCTGATTGATGCTGTGGCATAACGGTTTCATAAACGAGGCATTTTTCATTGTTTTTCGTCATGATCAGATCCTGTAACGTTTTACTGATGCAGCCGACGCTTAGATGTTCGTGAAGATACTCCTTCTAGCTCTCGCTTTCATTCTTTACTTATACAAAATCGCTTGGTTTGAATCCAAAGCTAGTGTCTGGTAAATAGTCTGGTTTGCCGTTACTGAAGCCTCTTCAGACACAGATGTTTTTGTTTCTTGGATGAGCAGTCGCTCTCCGCTTTGAGCAACCGTGGAGGACGTCAGTTGCAGGGTGCTTGGACTGACATGCAGTAGCCTTGGCACCCGAATTAAGTACTATTTACAGCTGCCTAGATTTATTGATGTACCAGACATCATAAATAATTGGGAATTGCAATTCAAATGGGCCTGCCATTCAGTTGTCTCACTTTATTTTGAACTGTTAGTCTTCTCCCAGAAAGTTGTTTTGGACTGTCACTCTTGTACAGCCTTTTATATAGGCTGATTAAAAAGAAATGAATAAATCTTCAAATATTTTCAGCAATATTGATAAGAAACATAGTTGTATTACAAAAAACTATTTGCAAGAACATTTAGAATACTTCTAAAATATACTACATAAAATATTATATAATTAAAAAGTTATTTATATTTATATATATAAACATAAATATTATTTAAATAAAATATTATTTAAAATAGTAATATTATATTAAAATACAATATTATATTTAAATATGTAATTTTAGATTTGGAGGTTAAATTTCAGGCAGTTATGTTTTGTAATAACACTTGAATCTGTCTTTATTTTGGGCCCTCAGGTGTCTAACGTACAGTCCCGCTCCGCGCTTGTGTCATGGACGTCTGTTTCTGTATCGGGATCTTCTGGACGGGTCCCTTCCTGTAGTTACGAGCTCCAGCTCATGGACAAGGACAAGGGCCGAGACGGGAAATACAAGGTTGTGTATAGGTAAGGGTCTCTGTTTAGATTAATCATTTTATTTATGTATGTGTTCTGAATCACTAATGCTATTTGTTTTCACTCATTAGTATAGTTACATAACATTCTTCCCCATGCGGTTAGGAAAAATCCTCATGTAAGTCTGCAGCCTTTTTTTTGGTCCCTGGAGCAAAGCATACAGGCTATTAGGAATTGATTGGAAAGCTGAAGGAGGTTTTAAAGAATGCTTCACCCATGTACTCCCACAAACAGACTTTCACTCTCATTCTGTCTCTATTTCAGTGGTGAGGAGCTCCAGTGCACCCTCACTGACCTCAGACCAGCCACAGACTATAACATCAGGTAAGAGTAGTGTTTCACATTTGCATTTATTCATTTAGCACACACTTTTAACCAAAGCGACTCATAAATGAGGTGAAACGCTCCATTAGCTGACCACTTTGAATTTTATTTGAGTGCTGAAGAGAGATGAATGCCCTGATATCCTATTACCATGACTAAATCAAAGATTTGTTCTTAAATATTTTCTGTATCTGAACACTTACATTAAACAGCACAGTACTGGCACAGTGTGTTCTTGTGCTTGTAACTACAGTGGATAAAGCATTCAAATACATTGTTATTGCTAAATTATTCATTTCAAATGACAATAGCTGATTTTCTGAAATACTCTTGAACTACTCATTGGGAAATTCTCACCATGTGTGTTTTACAGAGTAAGCACAGTGTGTAACTCAGTAAAGGGTCCCAGTTCGGATACGAGGGCCTTCATTACCCACAGTGCCCCTCCTGATATCCCTCTACCCCCCAGACTGTCCCATCGCACCAAGAGCTCCCTCACATTACAGTGGAAGGTATGTATGACTTAATTGCATTGGATTTTGTATTATTGTGCAGAGTTTCTACAACCATTCATATATCTTAGAGTCAAACTGTACTGCTTAGTAATATAGTTTAGTAAAATGAGTTTATGGTAATTTATTAATTGAAGATTCCGCATTTCTTCATGCCAAGAAAAAACCCTTAACTGTTAATGCATCACCTCCTGGCAATAGTCACACATTGTATAATAATTAATTATACAAATATTTATTTTTGCTTATTGTCTTTAGTAATTTACGTTTTTTATTTTTTATTTTTAACAAAAATTAAGGGATTTAAACGTTTTTTTTAAACAATTTTATTGAGCAAGACCGCATAAAATGTTCATTTTTAATGTTGTATTTTAAAATATATTTAAATAGAAAACAGCTGTTTGAAATTGTAACAATATTTCACAACATTACTGTTTATACTATGTTTTTATGAAATAAATACAGCATTGGTGAGCATAAAAGACAATTACAATCTTTTGTTTGCAAGTGTATATATGATTTTTGTTGTAATTTTTTTCATTTTTATTTCAGCCCCCTGCGGACAACGGCTCAAAAATCACCAATTATGTTCTAGAATGGGATGAGGTATGTATCATCTCTCTAAATTAATTTGGTTATAACCTGTGTGTGCCATCTACTCAGACTATTCGATTTGTTTTTATCATTTCCTCTCTATTATATGCCTTCCTTTTTGGCTGTGATGTTGGTCCTGTGGCGACTGAGGCTTTACGCCAAAGTCTGTCTACTTCAGTTATTTTCATTAACCCAAAGTTTTTCTGACTCATTAAGAGTTCATTAAAACTCATCTGTAGCTGTGTGGCTCCAGAAGCGTCTGAAGATGCTGGCAGCCGTTCTTCCCCACAGAATCCATTCAGAATACCTCTGCATTTAACCTTAATTAAATACCGGCTCCTGTTGTTGTGATAATTAGCACAGCTTCCAGCTGCAATTTTGTCCTTGTTGTTGTTCTTTTCATTGAAAGTGTTCTGTTCTGACACCGCTTGAGTCTATTGATGTCCTTTTCTCCATGTTTTTAGATGTTTGTGTTGTTCTTGTCATCCTATTTGTCATTCCTGACTGTGTCGCTTCATTCTCGTTTCTTTTCCAGGGGAAGAAAAACAGCATTTTCCGTGAATATTATGTTGGACACCAGCGACACTGCAAAGTAATAAGGTTGTGCCCTGCTGTCGGGTACACGTTTCGAGTGGCAGCACTAAATGATATTGGCACCAGGTTTGTTTATTTGTCTGTCTCCAACAAAAACAGATATTTTTTTTTTTCTAATTAAATTATAACCAGTAGTACCCAATGTTGGGAAGGTTACTTTGGAAATGTAATAGGTTACAGATTACATTAACCTATTTACAATCTAGTAAGTAGTGTAACTATTTCAATTACTTTATTAAAGTAATGTAACTGATTACATTTAATTTTTGATTACATTTAATCTTTTCTACATTTCTAACGGATGTTTTCAACTTAGTCCGTTAATCGACTGTCAGACAGCTTGTGAATGAATGAATGAATGAATGAATGAATGATGCATTTATATAGCGCTTTTTGTGTATTGTTGTACACCCAAAGCGCTTTACAATCATGTGGGGGTCTCCTTAACCACCACCAGTGTGCAGCATCCACTTGTAGTTGAAAGCTTTCAGGAGCAATGTGGATTGATGTAATAGAAAGATGTGGCACGCTCCAAATTCAAATAAGAACAAATGCATCAGAATAAAATCGCTTTACTAAAAGATCTTTAAATCGCAGGAGACATCATGCACAAAAAAACAGGCAAAGCAACAAATTAATATTATTCAAGATATATCCTAGCTTTTTACAGAAAATATTCAGATGTGACCTACTTTGTAATCGTTCATAAGTAACTGTAATTTTATTACAAAAACATTTTCTCAATAACTGTTAATGGATTACAGTTATATTTATTTTGTATTAAAATTACGTAAAGCTGTTACATGTAACTAGTTACTGCCCAACACTGGTAATACTATATGTTTGTTTTGTTGTGTTTTATTATTTATTTGAACACTTTGTTTTAAGGCAGGGGTGGGGACTGTTGATCCTGGAGGGCCGGTGTCCTGCAGAGTTTAGCTCCTACTCTAATCAAACACACCTGAACCAGTTAATCAAGGTCTTCAGGATGCAGTTAGGTTGTTTTTTTTCAGGGTTGGAGCTAAACTCTGCAGAGACTGGCCCTCCAGAATCAACGTTCCCCGCCCCTGTTTTAAGGTGACTTAGTTACACGTGCTTACTATAGTAATAACAGTAAAGTATGCATAGTTACAAGTATCTAACCCTAAAACCAAGCCCTAACCCTACAGAAAATGCATGTGCTTATTTGAGTTATTACACTGTAAAAGTGTCAACTTAAAAAATGTACCTATTATTTTAGGTTCATAGTAAATGAATATAATATTTATTTTTGTTATACCATTTCAAGATACCGCCACAGTACTTATTTTTGAGGTGTAGGTGAAATATTGTGTTTTACATTGTTTTATGGCTTACTGCAAAAAGTCAATATTTATAAATCTAACCTAGCAGCCTATGTGCTTTTAGTTGTACGCAGTTTAATAGAATTTTGGCCCTGTGGTGTCTTAGTGTTCAGTGGTGCGGTAAATGAGAAAATTCTCCTCACTACTCTCTGTGATTGGGGCTGTGAGTGCTGGGGGAGAAAGTCCAAATAATTTATAACTTTGTGCTTCTCACACGCTTTGATGATGCACATATATGTCGTATATTCTTTATAGGATGTGAAAGGATGGGATTTATTACTGTTTACAGATATAATGTTTTTTCTGCAGTGGATTCAGCACCGAAGTCGTCTTCAACACCACAGGAAGTCTCCCGCAGACATCCTTACCTCCGCGGCTGGTACAGGCAGGTCCGTCCTGGGTTACACTGGAGTGGACACGACCAAACAGCTGCAGTGCTGAGGAGGTCGTCACATACACCCTGGAGATGCAAGATGAGACCAAGGTGTTGAACTCACCCCTACCGCCCCCATCCCATAATTCCCCTGAGCCCTTGTGCAGGAGTAACGGCTTTCTGTTGTCATAATATCTACTGAAAATAGATTTTTTTTCAGTGTTATACACGGGATGTGTTAACATCTCTCTTAGCTGTTTTTACTGGTCAGTTAATTGCCTTTGCTCACAGTTGTCAGAGTAAATGGGCTCTTCAGGATCCATGACTAATGCCTGACTAATGTCGTGTTTCACACCTCAGGCTGATGCGCCATCCAAATATACTGAAGATATTTCATCCACGTTATTTTTTATCTTGCTCATTGAGTAATTGTATAATCTTCCCAATTTTAATAAATTAATAAACCACAAATAAAAAAATAAACTACAAATCTGATAGGAAATATGCTTATTTTGACATTTAATATATTATGTATTATATATATATATATATATATATATATATTCTCTCTCTCTCTCTCTGTATATATATATATATATATATATATATATATGTATATATGTGTGTGGGTGTATATTTTTTGTATATATTTTATAAGACCCATTTTTTTAATTATGTAATATAATACTATTTTTTATACATTTTCCCACTTTAAAGTCATGGAACAATTTCCACATCCTATTTTGCATCTGTAATGGAGCACATTACTGAGTGAAACAGGATATTAATAAGAAAAAATAGGATGCAACTTAATTTTATTCATTAGCAATTGGTTGGATCATTAAAAACTGTTAATTGCCAGATTGTAGCAATTGTCTTAAAAATGTCTTGAAGGCATTGGTGATGTCATCCAACAAAAAAAGTTGTTTGAGATGCGGAGCAAATTCAAGTTTAGGACCGGACTAGCATTTGTCCGAACAATTGCACATTATTGTTTTGATTTTCACTTGTGGCACAGAACTGACACAATTCCTCACTTCTATCTGTTTGTCAGCCTCAGTGAAGTATTTAGTGCAAGGCAATGATTTAGACAGCCATGTTCCATGCTTCACTTCCTGACACCTAATGGATGATGTGTTCTTGGCAGGGACTGGACTTCCAGGCCGTTTACAGCGGTTTGGAGCTGAACTGTAAGGTGGAGTCCCTAAGAAGGAACACACAGTACAAATTCAGGGTGAGTGAAGCTCTGATTCAGGATGTTAATGGTACGGCAGCCCAAAGCCAATAAGCCTAAGGCTTTTATTTATTATATTTATGCATTATTTTGATTTACAGGTGCTACTTTCTTTTGTTCTCGTACACAGACAAACCATCCATACTAGTGTTTAACTAGAGCTCTAGAAAAGCACATGTTCCCAAAGCACATTTGCTTCCTCATTTCCTTCTTTGCTAATAAGGCAATTAGTGATAATGTAATGAACTTCAGTTTCTCTGCTAACCTGGAGCTGTTTCTCAGACTCAGCAGTTGTTGGGGGAAGGTGAAGTGACTTCCCGGGGGGGTGTGTGTTAAAGGCTTTTAGTCTAATCTCGGAGAAGGCCGGGAACACTGCTTTGGCATTGTCAGGGGAAGAAAGACACTTCTGCTCCCTGTGATGCCGCAGGTGATTGGGACTCATGGTGTCTAGTACACAAAAGTGTGTCCTGAAGTCTTCAAACGCCACCTTGATTACCTGCTTTTCATTTACATCGTCTGAGGTCACTCTGGCTTCTCAGAGGTGCAGTGTTTGCTAAATGCATTTGTGAAAATTATAATGCATTTTATTTTTTCAGGTTTTCCTAAATGAATATAAAGTTAAAAATAGCAGCATTTATTTGTTATAAAACTCTTTAGTAATTGTCTTTTCTGTCACTTTTGGTCAAATTGATGTGTCCTAGTTGAATGAATTATTACGTGTTTTGTGTTTATAAATATATGCAGAAGTAGTTGTATGGTGGTATGCTTCACCTTGTGTGCTCTTCTAACATCTCTTAACTGTCACCCTACAGCTCATCACGTGTAGTGGAGATTGGCGCAGTGCACCGAGCTCTTTGCTTGTGTGTAAGACGACCCCAGACAGACCCGGACCCCCTGTGAATCCTGCAGTGAACACTGTCACATATCACAGCTTCTGTGTGACATGGGGTAAGTCTGCATTTTACATTTCAATAAGTTTTGTTATTGTCCGTTTATCATCACATTCTAATCTTTACTGTTTTTATGATTAAATCAGAACCTCCACAAGACGATGGTGGATCTAGAGACTTAACATATGTCCTGGAGATATCAGAAGGGAATTCGGAAGGTATTTCTGAAGGTTTCATCATTTAATTCATATTTTAACAGTATGAAAACCCCTCAAATATTTGCCTTTATTTGATTACGAATGGATGAATCTGATGAATCTGACTAGAACATGTCCACGTCACATTTCACCCGAAAAGTAAATAAGTACATTTGTAGAAATATTTTACAACCACTATTATTTATTTTATTGTTTTATATTTTTGGACCATTATTATTTATCATTATTATTTTTTGTATTGTCACATACCAAAACAAAACATGATGTTGTACTGTATAAATAGTGTGTAAAAAAAAGTACATTTTATATTTTATTTTCAAAAATAAAATGTTATTTTAATAACCTTAAGAATTTCTTTATGTTTATGACAAAATTAAGGGGACAATTTGCTTAATTATCAAGAAAGTAATGCATAAATTATCAAAATTGTGCAAGAATCTGTTATACTCAGCAAGGCTGCATTTATTTAATAAAAAACAACAATATTGTGAAATATTATTACTGTTTAAAATATCTATTTTAATGTTGGAAAGTGTAATTTGTTCCTGTGATGGCAAAGCTGAATTTTCAGCATCATTACTCCGGTCTTTTGTGTCACATGATCCTTCAGAAGTCATTCTGATATACACATTTTCTGCTCAAGAAACATTATTAATTTTAAAAACTGTTGTAGTGTTTAATATCTTTGTGGAAACTTGTAGAAAGCCAAAAAACAGCATTTGTTTGAATTAGAATTTTATGTGACAATGTAAATGTCTTTAATGTCAGTTTTGATTTAATTTTGCTAAAAGTATTGATTTCTAAAATATAAAAATGACTAACCACAAACTTTTGAACGAATAGTCATTTTCTTTCAGCAGTATAGTTTGTCTTTTTTTCTTTTGATTTTGATGTTAAATATGCCTCTAATACTGCATGTTCCTGACAGGTTCAGTGAGATTAATGTGTAGTTCATCCGTGTCTGTGTTCAGAGAGGCAGTGGGTGACTGTCTATAGAGGACCAGAGAGGAAACATTCATGTGAGGATCGAAAACCAGCAACAAGCTACTCCCTGAGACTCCGCTGTGTGAATGTGGGCGGCCAAAGCCAGGTATAAGAACCTTTCCAAGTTCATTTACTGATTCCCAAGCTGATTCATGTAATAAAGTCTGTGTACTTATTGTGCTTACTCAATGTATTGGTTGTGCAGTGCTCAGATGACTTGACGGTGCGCACTCATGTCCCGCCCCCTTCCCGCTGTCAACCCCCAAGTATCGTGGGTAATGTCAAACACAAAGAGATGACCTTGCAGTGGGGTGAGGCTGTTATTTTTCTTTATACCCTTTTATTCTCTTTTGCCTCTTAGAGAACTGGTTGTCTAAGAATGGCTTTGCATTTGTGGCACAAGAGGTTTTTTCCTACTAGACTGACATTTATGACCCTATTCAACAATTCAAAGAAGCTGAAGGACTCTTGTCTGCTTTTAGATTAATTGGGTTTGTTACCAGGTAAACAGGTGAAGTATTCAGAGGATTTATAGTTATGGAACTCTATTGAAGTCTAAAGTTGAATTTACCCACAATGCACCTAGATCAACTGAAAGCTTTGCAGCTACTTTTTTTTGTGCCGTCCATGCATTATATCACCCTATTTAGTGTGTGGGTTTGTTGTGTGCATGTTTTTGAGGGAACCAGAGATAAATGCACTTGTTTGTTAGCGATTATACTTCTGACTCACTGTTTTTGAGTGAAAGTGGGCTCATTTAAGAGGCTGAACATGGTCTATAAATAACTGAAATAGCAGTGCTGATTTCGGCCATCCACACTGACTCTCAGAGCTCCGCGCCGCTTGGACAGCAGGCGTGAGCTTCCCTGCATGTTCTCCATCACTGCAATTGATCGGTTCTTTCCTGTAGCTGCAGGGTTGTAGAGAGGACTGAGAGTGTTTTGGTTTGGAGAGGTTTGTGGCAGATGGATGTCATCATAAAGTCTGTGTCTGGGGCTCGGGAGCGTAACTGCGACTGGAGGATTCACGCCAACAGCGCTGTTGCAACAAAACAGTGGCTCTGTTTTGCAAAATAGGCTTTTTTTAAATAATAAAATGCTTCTTTTCAGCTCACCTCCACATGTACATTTTTAATAAAGTATTATAATGAGCCATTTTCATATTCATATATAATTAAATTTGAATACAATTTAATTAATTAGTAATAATAATACTAATATTATTATTATTGCAGTATACAATTTTAGCTATTTATTATAATAATAATTAATACAATTATAATTATCCTCTCGCTTACTCACCTAGATCACAATTGTTCGAATGAATAATAATAATAATTTATTGTTCTTGTTACACTTACTTCTTCCTTAACTCACCTCCCAATGGAACCGTGTCTCTCACAATTGAGACTTTTTTTCATCTCAGAATTGTATGCCTGTATCTCTCAATTCCAAGATGATATCTTACAATTGTTTTTTTTAAATCCCAAAAATTAGATAAAAAGTCCCAATTCTGTTTATTCTAAGTTGGAAACAAGAACCAGAATTGCGAGATGTACACTTAAAATTGCCTCTCCGGATGTGTGAAGCAGTCCTAATGGTGTGATCATGTATACTGGATTGGAGTGATAGATTATGCTTCGACTTTTCCACTTTTAAATGATTGCTTATTGTTCCATCTCCGTCTGTTTCTCCCATTTACCCATCATTCTTTGTTACTCCAGATGGTCCTTTGTGTGGTGAAGAGAGTGAAAATGTGGAGTTTAGCTTGGAAATGTGTGCAATGGAGGAGGGTTCGGAGCCAACGGAGGTGTACTGTGGATCCAAAGCAGAGTGCACTGTGGGTAATTTGCTCCCTGGCACCACCTACAGGTTCCAAGTTCGTGCATCCAACAGTGCCGGGGTAAGTCATCCTGCATGCATGATCCAGCCATTTATGCATGATCTGGCCCTTTATCAATGATCTGGCTCTTTAATATATGAAACGCAGAACAAACTTCTTAAAATTCAATTAATAAAAAGGTTCAAATACAATTTTAAACTGATATTCATTACCTTTGAGACCGCTCAAAAAGCCCTAAATCTCAGCCGCTTTCTCTCACTCCTTTTTCCAGTATGGACCGTACTCTGAATCTGTGGAAATAAGCACTGCCGCCGGCCCCCCAGGACAATGTAGTCCACCTGCCATCGATGTGACGTCACACACCTGTGCAGATGTGACCTGGGAGGTGAGTCGGCGAGAGGCATTCACACACTATACAGGCAGTAAATAATGAATCATGCTGTTATCTGATGAAATTGTGATTTTCTGCTGCATTGGGAGAGTAATCAATTTTCACACTGGCTTTGGGACTCGTAGAAAGACACAATTACTGGAACAGACTCTCAACACATCTACAAAAACTGCATTATCAAAAAATACAGCATATTTCTTTCATCGATCATCTAGAAAATGCCAAAGACCGATTCTCTGCAGTGAACGTGGCAGATTGTGTCTACGCAAAACCTTTTCTTCACCAATTGTGCTTTCAGTCCCTTCTTCTCAATAGGCTTTTTGTGACAAAGTGCCTCCTGTGTTTCATTCACAATGAAAATGAATGTGATTTTAATCCTTGCTGTGTCCTGAATGTCAAATATCAAGATTTCAATGATTTGCGTTCTGTTTTGAGAGGTTGATTCACTTATTAGCATTCGGTCTCTTGTGTTTGTCCTGATGAAACCGTGTCAGGCAGGTAATTAGTCACGTACTGCTGGGAATATGCGTTCTTGCTCTTGTTTCCTGGAGCTTAACGCTTGCTCTGATCTCAATCCCCAGAACAAAGAGAGCTCTGGGATAGACATTTCTGAGTACCGGCTGGACTGGGGACGTGATGTGGACTCTCTTGAACTGGTCTACAGTGGAATGGAAACCTACTTCCAAATCTCCAACCTGGAGGCATCTACGGACTACTGCTGCAGGCTACAGGTAATTCATGATGTGTCCGACATTTAGTCATTTAGCAGACGCTTTTATCCAAAGTGACTTACAAATGAGGACATTATAGAAGCAATCAAAACCAACAAAAGAACAACAACATGCAAGTGCTATTACAAGTCTCGGTCAGCCTAATGCAGTACACATAGCAATGTTTTGTTGTAGTTTTTAAAGAAAATGAGTAGATAGAATATAGAAAAAGAAACCTAGTTTTTTTTTTTAAGAAACAAGTAGATAGAATAAAAAAGCTAGTGTTACTTTTTCAAAAAAGCTAGCAGTTAGAGAATAAATATTCAATTGATAGAGAGTCGAGTGTGTGTGGTTTTTATTAATCAAAAGAAGACAATTAGATAAAATAGAATTAGAATAGAGAGTGCTAGAGTTAGAGGGTCAAATAAAGATGGAAGAGATGTGTTTTTAGCTGTTTCTTGAAGATGGGCTCAAGCTCTGATTGAGTTGGGCAGATCATTAAACCAGATGGGAACAGTTAATGAAAAGGTCTGTGAAAGGGATTGACACATTTCAAATATCCAGTTGTTATAAAAATTAGATTTTTATTTTCATGTATTTATTTTTCTACAAATTGACCTTTTACCAAGACAAAAGCCTAGTTTATTTTTGTTCATTTTTATTAAATTTGTATTCATTTTTAGATGTATTAATTTTCAAATTATTGTTATTATTTGTAATTGTTTTGTTTAATTATTATCCATTTCAAGATATTTAATGCTATGAAGCAGAGCTATTAAATAAAGTGTCTTGTAACTATAATTTATAGTGATTCACTTTTTTATATTAATTATATTAATATGTATTTTTATTTTAAGGATAATAAAAAAATATTACAATATGTCAATTTTATATATTTAATGTTAACACATGCAATATTCACAAAATGCTGAATTTAAATGAAATGCAGAGTTATTTAGTTTAAAGAACATTTTATTATTAAAATATTTTATTGATTTTCATTATTGTGCATCAATCACAACCACACATACAACATTATTTTAACTTATTTTAAAACATTTCATTTCAAAGTTCATTTTTCTATTTTCAAAAAAGTCCACTGTTACCGCTGACCATATGCGTTAACAGTTTAGTGTTTTGAATCAGTAATTTACAGTAAAATGAGTTGTGAATAAATCATCTTTCTAATTTCCAAGTCAAGGAAACACATTACTCTAATAGTTCCTGAAAGTAATTTAGCTCATTATAATTGCTTTGAGCATAATCACATTATAATGCATGCATTACTGGCAGCTTGTGTTTTAATTAAACAAACAAGAAGAGTGTAAAACCTTAATCACACAGTATCAACACTTGTTTGTTTACAATACATTTATAAGAATAAATCATTATATGAAACACAGCCTTGCATGCATTGTACATTATTGTTGTCTCTTTGCAAACTGGTTTTAATGCACCAAAAATAAACCTGCACTTTGTGCTGCTAAGACATTATAAGCATTAATAGAGTACAATAATTAGACTGTGGAGCATGAAATGTTCTGACCTTTGGAAGCTACTCTTCAGATTTAATTGGCTTTGATTCGCTGTGTCTATTATGAACTAAAGGCAAAACAATATATCAGAAGCATAATGAAGAGAAGTCACTTCTCATTGTACTCAAAATACTCAGTGTCCTTCCCAAGCTTTTGAAAAACTAAAAGCATGATTTTATATATATATATATATATATATATATATATATATATATATAGCCTATAACCAAACAGTTGACAGTAGCTGATGACTTCCAAAAAAGGAAAAGAATACTATGGAAGTCAGTGGCTACCCTCAAAATTGTATTTATTTATTTCTATATTTTAAGTGACATTTGTATTCTTTTGTTTGTGTCTGGTTATAGGCAGTGAACCAGGCAGGGGCGGGCCCCTACAGTGATCTGGTGACGTGTCGGACCCCTGCAGCGGCCCCTGATGTTGTATCCGGATTTCTCCTTGTTGACCACCCTCTGAACCCAACAGAAAGCGAACCCTTCTCCCACTCCACCTGTCTGGCCCTCGCCTGGGATGAGCCTCACTGTAATGGAGCAGAAATCACCTCCTACAGCATCTCAATGGGGGACAGCATCATCACCGCCAGAAATGTAACCGGTCACATTATCAGGGACCTGCTGCCGGACAGCGAGTACAGGTGAGCCGAGATGTTATTTAACACTCTGTATCTCTTTTTCTACCACCGTGCATCATCAGCTCTTCGGTGGAGGTCAATGTTTGTGCATTAGTGATGACCGGGGACTTATTTTCCCATGGTCCCTGTAATATACGGATGAGTGCTTGTGAATCTCGAGCAGGGCCCTGAGTGAGTATGTCAGTGCTATTAGCTCTGCAAATGGACTCCACTTATCTGACTCAAGATGTTTTCAACAAAATGGTGCTTTCTGGGTAGATTCAATAGTATTTATCTAACTTTGCTGTTAGCTGTATACAGGTATACTGTGGTACCATGGTACTTTTGCAGGGTTTCTGTGAGTAGGGCTGTGAAACTAGTAATTGGGACCGATCGCGTCTATTATGTGTTTACGTAAATAATATGTGTGTGTACTGTGTATAATTAGTATGTGTATATATAAATACAGACACATTTATGTATATATTTAATAAAAATTATATATATATATATATATATAGACATATATACATATATATATATACATATTTACATATTGTCCTGAAGTGCAATCCTCCTTATGTAAGCACGGATACAGTGCCTTGCGAAAGTATTCATACCCCATCATTTTTTTCACGTTTTATGTTGTTATCTTATGTTAAACTGCTTTAAATTACTTTTTTTTCCCAAATCAATCTATACACCATAATGGTAAAGCAAAAAAACAGTTTTTTTTAACATCTTTGCAAATGTATTCAAAATACAAAACTTAAATGATTCCATTTGCATAAGTAATCATACCCTTATCTGGGACTATTTTAATTTAGCTCAGGAGCATTCATATTGCTTGTAGATGTTACTACACTTTGAGTGAAGTTAACCTGTGGCAAATTCAATTGCACGGGTATGATTTGGAATGGGTACAATGGGAGAAACTTACAGAAGGACAAACATCACTGCAACACTCCACCGATCTGGGATTTATGCTGGTGTGGTCAAACTCAATCCTCTCTTCAGTTAAGACACATGAAAACACACTTAGAATTTCCAGAATAGCCCCGAATGGACCCTCAGACTGTGAGAAACAAGATTCTCTGATCGGATGAACCTCAATTCTAAGCATCATGATTGAAGGAACCCAGGCACTGCTCATCACCTGCAGAGTACCATCCCAAAAGTAAAGTGTTCTGGTAGCGGTCTCATGCTGTGGGGCTGTTTATCAGCAGCAGGAACTGAGGGATTCAGAATAGAAGAAAAGCTCAATGCACCAAAATATTGAGATAGCCTTAATGAAAACCCAATCCAGAGCATTCAGAACCTCAGACTGGGCAGAAGGTTCACCTTCCAACAGGACAATGACCCTAAACACACAGCAAGAGTGGCTTATACACAACTCTGTGAATGTCCTTGAGTGGCCCAGCCACAGGAGAAGAATGTCAGATAAATGCCAAATACTGATGAGAAAAGCTTGTCGCATCAAACTAAAAAAAGACTTGAAACTGTAAAGGTGTTTGAGCTAAATATTTAGTTAAAGGTATAAATACTTATGCAATGTACTATTTTATTTTAATACATTTACGAAGTTGTGGCAATTCTGTGTTTGCTTTGTCAATATGGTGCATGGATTATAGATTAATGTGGGAAAAAAATGTCATTTAAAGAGGTTTAACATAAGGCAGCAACATAAAACAAAACATGAAAACATTTATGTGAATAGTTTCGCAAGGCACTGTATATATTAAAAGGAGAGCGTATTAACTCCTCTTTTATTTGGTCTGCCTGCTGGGTTTCCAGAAACAAGTCTGTTAAATGTAATGTGAAGGCTTTAATTTGGGATGAATGACATTAAATGGACCTCTCCATTGAGGCAATGGACAATAAAACAGATCCCCAATTAATATGCCAAATGCAAATGCACTCATAATTATCATATGAACGCATAATGTCTCTAATGGAACTAGAGGTTTCGATATCTTTCTTGAGCAGTCCAAAAAATAACCGGTTCCAGCTCACCCTAGTGACCCAATGTTAACAAAATCTATTTGGACAGCTAAATTATGTGAATATTAAAGCATTATGCATAAATATCAAACCCTGTGGCTACTGAAAATGAATTATGCTCAACTTTTTATTTTATTTATTTTTTATTATCAAGGTGATTTTTGATAGATTCATGAATTCAGTTGTCTTCAAGTTCAGCATGAGGGAACAACATGAGGGTGATTAAATGACAGAATGTCTATTTGGATTAATGTTTTTGGTATGTATCAAAGGTATTGTAATAACTTTCCCTCCTTTCAGAGCTCTTCAGGTAACACAATTTAGACATGTTTTTCTGAGCACTTACAATAATTGGATTCTTGGATGTCAATAGATAACTTCACAGAAATCCTCATTCGAATGCAAAACCATCCCTTCAGCCAGAGATAATTCCCCCCTGTGTCATCAAACTGAGTGGAAAGGTCACAGAGCAGCTCGAGACTGAAGATACCTGCAGGCTTTAACTGGGATCGACGGATGAAGCAAAAAAGGCAGAAAGACAACAAATGAAGGCACTTTGGGCAAAGCTGCAGGATCTAGTTTGCTGATCAAACTGCTTCAGCTGTAGTCATAAAATGTTGATGGATGGCGCTTCTGTTCCCTTGAAGAGTGCAAAAATGAATTACTAACAACGATTTTCCTTAGAATAGTTTGTAGAGACATTCAGGTGAAGAGAGATCATTTGAAGAGAATCAAGAATTGAAGTTACCGATGACTGAACAGAGACTGACAGTTTGTTAAAACACTCGATTTCATATCTCTCTCCTTCTCTCAGCCTGCAGATTCGAGCTGAAAATGAAATGGGCCCCGGGCCCTTCAGTCAGACCCTGACGGTGAGGACCAGACCCCTTCCGCCGTCTCCTCCACGGCTGGAGTGTGCAGCGGTCGGACCTCAGAGTCTGAAACTACGCTGGGGTTTCAGCAGCCGAAGTCCGCTCACAGACGACACGACCTACGTCCTGCAGATGGAGGACAGGAATCAGAGGTTAGCAGTGATGGAGAGATGTGCAAAACTACATATTCATAATCAGCTAGTCAGGAGGAATGACTCATTGTTTTTTAAAAGATGTTTTGTATATTTAGGCTAATTTAGATGTTTTTTTTAGAAAATGAACAATTTTTAAGACGTCTGCTAAAAAAAAATTGCATTGATATTTCCGATGAAAATGCTATACAAATAAATACTAAAAATATTTTATATTATTTTAATAATAATGGTAAGAAAAATGTCTTTAACTCAAAGTAGATAATTTCCAAATAGTATTTTAATAATTGATTTTATTATAAATTACATTGACATTAATTCAATGACAGCATTCAAGCTAATAATTTTACTTTGCAAACAGTTTTTATTTATTCAATTATACTATTTTTTGCACAGTATAAATGAGTCCACATGATAATACTGCCCTATGGCTAATTTTTAGTTTTAGTTTTCCTATTTTCTTAAGAAGGTGATCCATAGGATCATACTTGAGGGTCTTAAACCTCTAATATGGATTAAATCTCTATAAACTTTTAATTGCACAAAAATATAATTGTCATTAAAATAATAAAAGTACTGCTTTGATGCCAGTAGCAGAGGTTATATACATATACAGAGATTAATTTAAAAAAATGAATCTAAAAAAGAATTTTAACTGAACTACATAATTTTTTAATGTCTATTTAGTTTTTATTAAGTTTTTTGTTACTTTAACATTAACTAAAACTTATTTTATTTCAGACATTTGCCAAGGCAATCTTTCTCGTATAAATACGGTTTAGGTTTAGTTTCAGTTGTTAATAACCCTGGTTCATAATTTAAAAACAATGGTCATCTCACCATCAAAAGCTTGGTGAAAGGACTCGGTGTAAGTGTTCTACTTGTCTTCTTGGTATATTCATTTTATTCGTAGTGAAGTGTGTGTGTGTGTGTGTGTGTGTGTGCGTGTGTGTGTGTGTGTGTGTGTGTGTGTGCGTTCTCTGATGTAAGCAGATCATCTGAAAAGCACATTTTGTGTTTGTGGGTCTATTAAGGTGGAGTTGAATAATGAGAAGACTCTATCTCAAAGCACTGTTGGGAATTAGATTAGGAGACTCAGGGTTATCAAGACCACCTGCCTTAATGCTTTCTCAGAGTCACTCGTCACTGACCCACCGATGGCTCATTTAGAAGCAAATGAACGACCTTGTTCTCCCCAGTTTTAGCTTTCAGCCTCAGTTCACTTCTGAACAATTTTAACCATATAAACAGTAAAGTCTGGACTCTTGAATGGAGTTAATGAAGGCCTGCCTCTACCTTGCAGTCTTTCCTGCCTTCATGCTATTTAATAAGACGACATGAAGGGAACAATGATCTCAAGCAATCATCCACAATTATCAAATTTTTTTCCTTTGCATTCAAGACTTTAAAAATAACTGCTAGGCTGTAAATGATTGAAAGAAACAAGCATTCAATTATACTTCATTAATTTGTGTGCATATTGTTAGGTTTGTGGTGGTTTACAGAGGTCTGAGCCACACTTTTAAGCTGCAAAGACTGAGCGAATCAAGCCGGTATCGTTTCCGGATCCAGGCGGTGAGCGAAGCAGGCGAGGGGTCGTTTTCTGAGACGTACACCTTCTGCACCACCAAATCTCTGCCACAAACACTGAAAGGTACCACAGTTATTACTACTCAAACTATTTATACTCTTTAAAAAATATTTTATTCAACAAGGATGCATTAATTTGATCAGAAGTAACAGTAAAGACATTTATAATCTTAAACAGTATACATATTTTACATAAATTAATCAAATAATCTTAAAAGAAGTCATGATGTCCACAAAGAATATTAAGCAGCAAACTTTGATAATTATTCTTGAGCAGCAAATGAGCATATTATAATGATTTCTTAAAGATCTTGTGACTGAAGACTGGCGTAATGATGCTGAAAGTTCAGTGTTGCCATGAAAGGAATAAATAACTTTTTAAAATATATGAAACCGTTACTTTGTAGTAATAATAATTCACAATAATACTGTTTTTAATGTATTTTTTAATCAATAAATGCACCAAATATAGTGTAAAGAAGAAAATTATTAGTAAAAAACAATATTTTTTGTCCTCTCAGCCCCAAGAGTTGTTCAGCTAGAGGGAAATGCCTGTGAGGTCACATGGGAGAGTATTCCACCAATGAGAGGAGACCGAATCAGCTTTGTGCTACAGGTGCTGGGAGGCAGAGATTCTGATTATAAACAGGTAAGATCCAAACTCCTCACTAAACCTCCTTTGAAAAGACTGTTCCCCTCAAATTGTTTGCAATAGCTTAGAATGTTTGAGAATAGCACGTGGTATTTTCACTTTGTTTCACAGAAGTACCACCGTCTTTTTCCATGTTAGATTCACACATGGCCAGTCACAGCAGATGAACAGAATTCATTCTGAACAGGAAATTTAAAACGAGCTCAAGCTATTTGCAACATTTGCTCTTCGTTCCATTTTAACTCGTCACAATCAGCATTTGAATGAAATTGAGTTCTTCCGAACACACAGTCCCACAGGATTCCATAAATTGTGCTGTGGGGTTGGAAAGAGACACAGAAAGAGGGGGATATATGATTATCACGATTATGTTCCATTCAGGTGTGCAATCGCTTATTGTTTTGAAATCATTTCTGGGACGCCACTTCCATGGTCCGATAAATTTAATGGAAGTTCACCAAATTTGAAATTATGTGTGAATTTATTTATTCATCAAAATGAGAAAACGCTCCTTTCCTTATCACATCAACCATCGCTTTTTTCATGAATATCATTGGGTGACTCTCACAAAGAAACATACAAGTTATATTCCACCCTAAAATCTAAAGAAAATTATGTATTTTAAAGTATTTTTACATTATTTGACAATTATGACTATTTAAGGCCATTTTGCCACCAAATGTAAAAAAAGTTGTATTTTTTATTTAAATTAATATAAATTACAGTTCATAGAATACTACCAAATATTTTTCTATTTAAATAATGCATGTATTAACACCCATAATTAATAATGTAAAAAATAACCTTTGTACTGGAAACTATTTTTTTACATTGAAATTCTAGATGAGGACTAAACGTAAATCTGGGTTTTCTGATATTTCTATTTCAATCACTAGGTTATTTTCTTGATTTCTACAGTATTTATGTGTTTATACGCTGGCTAGCTCCGCCCATTGCAAAATCTCATTGGACCAAATCCTTGCTCCATTTAGCTGTGCAGTAAATATTAAATATGCTCTGATTGCTTGTAGTTTTGTCACACAGAACAGCGGTTTATTTGAAGTAAATGCAACCTGGATATTTCTTTTAATTCACCATTACAGTCATTCATTATATCAGCCTCACTAATTCATTGCTGGTGCTATAATGATTGAAAAACAAAAATAAATCCCTTTTAATGAAGGAGTGGAGTTCCCCAGGGCTCTATATTAGCCTAATTAACACTTTTACTGTGCAGCCATTTCCCTGTTTATGTAAATACCACTAGAAGGTGATTAGAATTCACCTCCATTATTTATTCTTTTTTTCTGTTATTAGTGCTTGTGTAGCAGTATTCAAGATTGTCAATATTTTCATTGTGTTTAATAGGAATTAATACAAAGACTAATTATACACACATAATTGTTCTGTCATGCAATAATAAAGACTTCACAAAAATTGAGGTACTGGTGTTTGATAGGCTTAAAACCTCTTGTTGCCATGGAGACATAAACTGGGGTCTTTTTGAGGGCTGCATGTGACCGGTGGAACAATGTCGCCTCAATATGTTTATGTTATTGCTATAAAAGCCCATATAAATAAGCTCTCTTTTGTTCCTGTTTTTATTTTCCATTTACTCAGGGGTCTTGTTTTTCTGTGCATGTTCCCAAAAATGGCGTATGCTTTTGGGTCAACTGTCATATTTGTTTATTTCTGACAGTTAAAAACAGAATAATTAGTTTCGGTTGATTTGTGAAGCACTGGTCATTTCTGCTGTGAATTGAGCTTTGTTTTTTATTTATATTTTCTGTATTGCACTTGTGGCACGTACTAAATATTATGTCATGTTTTTATGGTTATTAATGCAGTGTCCTGTTTCATGGAGACATCCTTGTCTATATAAGTTTTTATCTTCTTTCATTTTTTTACTTCATTTTCTTGAGCTTGAAAGAGTCTACCATCATGGTGTTTTTTCTACAGAGAAAACAGGTTTGTATTTCAAGCGAGTAAGAACGTTTATGTAACTCTGTCATTATCAGTGTGTTATGAACAAACCGAAGTACAGCCCTACTACAGTGGCGTTCTTATGTTATATTATATAGATCCTGACAGTGTTGCTGCACTCCAGATGAAAGGATTACGGTGACTTGAGATTCTCTTTGAGGAGACTGTCAAGCTCTGAAGATTCATGTTTTGTAATATATGTCAGAGACGGAGTGCAAAACATTGTTTGGCCTTCTTTTTTTCATCTTCAATGTTTTTTCTTTGACCAGTGAATCTAAAATCTAGCAGTGTCATGTGGTTCATTTTTTTTAATTGTTCATTCACAGTGCTGTAGCTACCTAAATCAGTATATTTGTTAAATGTTCTCTATTATTATTAGTAGGGATAGAATATAGAATTATGTATTATTTACAGAGTTCCTTACTCCTTTTTATTCTGTCATTCCTTCCTTCCTTCCTTTTGTAATAATATATATATATAAGTTATTGTTGTTGTAGTTATATAAAATGCTAATATATAATAAATATACAAATGTAATATATACAACATTTATTACAGATAAACCCAAATGCATACATATAATATACTACTACTACCACTACATCTTCTATTTATAATTAATTTGTTTATTTTTATGTATGTCTTTTTATTATTTAAATTACATTTTATATTTATGTAATTGTCACGCTCCGCCAGGAGCAAGGAACGAGGAGTCGAGGAGTCCAATCAATATTTTTTTTATTTACTGGCCAACTCGGGGAACACGGAGTAAGGCGGAAGATAAAAAATATCGGACACCAGACACGGGAAAAACTAAGGCTTAAGAAAACAAAGGAATCACATGAGGAAAACTGGAACAGGTGAGGAGTAATCAAACACAGACGGGGACTAATGAACTAATTAACAAAACTAGGACAGGAAAACCAAATATGGGTACGGAAACACAAGGAAGCACATGAGAGCCCAAGGCACAGGGAAACAAAGTCTGACATTACCCCACCTCCAAACAGGTGCGTCTTGTGCCGTATAACATCCAATGGGGAGGGGGAGTAGGTGCTCTGGAGGCCTCAAGGGACCTGGAGCCTGGACAGGTGGCCTCCAGGGTGGTGCCTGTTCCGGGACCAACGGCGGAGCAGGGAGTTCGAGCGGCCATGGCGGATCAGGGGACTCGGGCGGCCATGGCGGATCAGGGGACTCCGTGGGCCATCATCAGGGGGCGCTCGGGAAGTGCGGACGTCAGGGGGTGCCCTGGAGGTGCGGACGCTAAGGGGCGCTCGGGAAGTGCGGACTTCAGGGGGCGTCCTGGAGGCGCGGATGCTAGGGGGCACTCGGGAAGCGTGGACGTCAGGGGCGCCCTAATGCACGGACGCTAGGGAGCGCCCTGGTGCAATCTTAACAACCTTGCGCTTAACACTCTCAAAACTGTGGAGATGATCGTGGACTTCAGTAGAACCCCCCCCCGCTCTCCCCCCATTCACCATCATGAACAGCTCTGTGACTGCAGTGGAGTCATTCAGATTCCTGGGCACCACAATTTCTCAGGACCTGAAGTGGGACAATCACATTGAGTCCATGGTGAAAAAGGCCCAGCAGAGGCTGTACTTCCTTCGCCAGCTGAGAAAGTTCAACCTGCCACAGGAGCTGTTGATACAGTTCTACTCTGCCATCATTGAATCCATCCTCTGCTCTTCAATATCTGTCTGGTTCAGCTCAGCTACCACATCTAACCTCAGAAGACAATGAAGGGTAGTCCGGACTACTGAGCGAATCATTGGTACAACCCTCCCCACTCTCCAAGAACTGTACTCAACTGTACCCAAAAATCCCTCTGGACCCCTCACATCCAGCACACTCCCTCTTTGAACTGTTACCGTCTGGTCGACACTACAGAGGTCTGAGCACCAGAACGTCCAGACACAGAAACAGTTTCTTCCCTCAAGCAATCCATCTCATGAACAACTGACATAAACGTGGAACACAACACTATTATACATTATTTAGTCATCACACATACTTATTTTTCATTTCAAATTTGCACATAGCAGACCTGTACACACATAATTGTTTATATATATTGTATATATTTTGTTTTTGCTATTTTGAACATTGCCTATTTGTATATTATTCTTTTATCATCTGTGTCCTGCTCTGTTGCTGTCATTCTGTTGCACTGTGGAGCTTTTGTCACTATAACAAATTCCTCGTATGTGTAAACATACCTGGCTAATAAAGCTCATTCACATAATTGTCTAAAAGTACACACAGTGAAGGAGAAACTACAACTGTCTGGGCTAATGCATTACTTTCTGTCCTTCAGGTGTATAAGGGAGATGAGACGTCCTTCCAGCTCTCCGGGCTGCAGTGGAACACAGACTACCGCGTGCGAGTGTTTGCATGCAGGCGCTGTGCAGACACCCTCCAGGAGCTGTGCGGGTCCTTCAGTCCATCCGCTCACTTCAATCTGAGGCGGTCTGATGCCACGCTGGCTGTGGAAGTGGACGTCACCAGGGTGCCCATGGGCAACACCCTCACCGACAAACAGTTTGCCGGCCTCATGGTATTTGGGGTGGCCTCTCTCTCTGTCCTAATCGCCTTCCTGCTTCAGCTTCTGATTTAGAGCCGTTCTCATCTGCTTCTTCAATTTTTAAACTACAGCTCACAAAACAATTAATGCAAGTACTGTTTTTGGTCATTGACCAAAATTCACCTTTTACATATTTAAAATGTCATGTATTTTTTTACAGGTTTTAATCATCTATATGATGACGTACAGCTTTAACAAATCAGTAATGATGAAATGTATCAGTTGGGCGTCTGTGCCTGTTTTTTAAGTTGAAGATGCTGTGCATATTTTTATATTTAGGAGATTTTAACACTAAAGTAAAAGTGGCCTTCCGGATCTCAAGTTGGACTCTCAGATGAATATCTGAGGTGGGTTTTAATGGTCAATCCTATTTATCTTTAAATCAGTGTCTAGACAGCTAAACAGCATCCGGGCTCTCGTTCCTTTATTTGTGCCCAAGGAAAGTCTGTCTAAAAGCTTCTTAAAAGCTTTATTCATTCTCTCCTCTTTTGTTTGTCTTAAAAAGGTGTCCTTGGGCTGCCTGTGCAAAAAAACTAAAACATGAAAGTAAAAAAACTCCTGCAACTTTCAGTCCAAAGAGAGACAAATGACAGTTTTTGCAATCAATCATCAATGTACAGTGTTGTGAAGTCTGGAGTGTCTGTACCTCAGGGACTTGGGAGGGCCTTGTGAACCTGTGCCTTGAAATCCACAGATCCAAACTTTTGTGACAAATCATTTCAGATCTGCTGCTTACAGTATTTCATTAACACTTTACCCTGGTCACATTATACAGTACATGATCGTGTTTACTAGCTCAGTCGGCCCTTAACCAAAGTTGGTGAGCATTCAAGATATAACAGTTTTGTTCGATTTATTTATGCTATATTCTTGTACTTTATAATGCAAATCACAGTGCAATCTACATTTATTTATTACAAGAATCAGAACTGTCATATTCAATATTTTCTTCATGTAGCATGTCTTTTTATAAGGGGGTTATGATAAATCTTTATAATTTTTTCCCAAATATAGAACCGCATTTTAACATCATTAACCTGTCTTATTTCAGATATAGTTGTATTGTTTATATTCTGTTTTTAATTGCTTTTTTTTAATTCTGCTTTAGTTCCGAAAATGTTGATGTCTGATCAATTTTGTGATTTCACAACTGCACAAACAGCAAGTTTAAGTTTTTATTTTATGTATTTTTAATGTTTTCTTTCTACTTCTTTTAATAATCTACTCTTCATGTAGTGGACTATACATGTATTGCTGAAGTTTTTAGACAAACATTCCATTGTTTTCTGATTAAAAGAAGTTGAAATTACTTGACTCTAGAAAACTTGAAGTGGAAACTCTTGAAGAACACTTAAGAACTCCAGACCCAGAATCTTTTTAAGTGGAAAAAATATAACCTTTTTTATTTTATGTTTTTGCATTTAGCTAGGTATCCGGTAATAAGGGCATAGACATAGATTTCCATGCTTGCATATTGTTTCATCAAAATCATTCCATATTACATTTTTTTAAACATAACTGTCACATTTATTGATGTAAATTATAATCGTAGACATTATATTTTAAAAACCTACCATATCAATTTAAATGTATAGATATTGAAAATACTACCCTTTGTATTTAAGATGATTATGTATCTGTAGTATATATGTAATATATTTATACACAATAAATTTGTAAAAATTTCTGAAACAAGGTGTTTGTATTTCATTTACATCTATCTGCTATCTATCTATCTATCTATCTATCTATCTATCTATCTATCTATCTATCTATCTATCTATCTATCTATCTATCTATCTATCTATCTATCTTTTCTTCATCTCCTTTTTGTAAAAGGACAGACCTAGTTTCTCTACATTTATGTATTTTCAGAAACAAATGCAAGACAAGTTGTATAGTCAATAACACAAAAACATTTTAATTTTAAAATCAAGTAATACTGCATGACATCAAAAACTTTATATATATATAACACAATAACGCATTCCAGAAATTGTATCACAGTGCATTAAAACAAATAGACACAATAGATCAAATATCTTTCATAAATAATAAAACATGTCTTAACTCAAATATTCTCAGGCCTGGTTTTACAGACAGGTCTTCGATAAGGATTAGGCCATAGTTCAATTAAGACATTTAAGTCATTTTCATTGACATGCCTTAGAAGAAAACATTACGGTGTGCATCTTGAGACAAAGCAAAGGCACTGATATTTTAAAGATCAGGCAGTGCGAGTTTCTTTCAGTTGAAACCGCTCAGAATTACATTTTAGTCTGAGACTATAGCTTAAGCCTTGTCTGTGAAACCGGTGGTCAGTGTTTTACAAGCGTAGTAACAAACTATCTAGAAATAGTTTTACATTTTAATAAGAATATCATGTCCAACAAGTAACATAGGCTGAATTCAAACACAAAGCATACACAAACCTACTGTGACAGCAGTGTTCACAAAACTGCAATAAGTGCACTTTTTATGAATGCTACACATATAACATAATCTGATAACACCAGCTTGGTGAAAGCTTTTTATGGCATGGGATTTTATCATTAAGCAAATTGTATCTCCCCATATAGGGTACAATGTTAGAGTGCTTACATCTACAGTGCTCTGTCATCCAGTACTTCACACAGTTTAAGGCATTTGGGGGTTAGTGTGCATATATGCATGAATACTGAGGTAAAGGGAATCAATACACTTCTGGTGTCTGCTGCTGATGGCAATACCTGTGTGTAAACATTTTTAGAAATTACAATAATATTTGGTGTGTGCACTAGGTATGTTTTGCCTTAAATGCCACCTTTAAAAAACTAAATGAATGTATTTTTTTATTATTATTTTAATACCAAAAACGTTTGTTAGCATTAGATTACTATATAATAGAATAGTGTAATTTTCAATACAGTAAATTAATACAGGCTAAACTGAAAATAAGCACTGGCTTTTATATGTTTTAAATAAAAAAAGATGAGGTTAATGTTGACTGTCCTTTTCGTTCTCGTGAAGTCTTAAAAAAGCGCACATTTTATTAATCGAGGCTTTTCCTCGGTCACGTGCTCCAGCTGTATTCATGCCACACCGAGAAGCTCTCCGCGTTCACGATGCTCTGCACCGACCGTCCAGGAGCGCGCTTCACTCTGAACAGTTTGCACGCCGCGCTCCTGTACTTCTTTGACATGAGGTTGTAGAGGATGGGGTTGATCGCGGCGCTGAGGTAAAACAGCACGAATGAGACCAGGTTGCAGTATTCGCTGATTTGGGAGATGAGAGGAGAATTGGCTTCGGATGACTTGGAGAAGAGATAACGACCAACGTGGAACGGCAGCCAGCAGAGAACAAACGCTAGAACCACCACAGCTGAGAGAGAGAGAGAGTTCATGTCTCAGTCTGTAACGTTTAAAAAAGATTACAGTTTTTATTGTAGCCTATATTTTAGAAATACATTCAATACATATTCGTTTAGAAAATTTAGTAACACTTATTTCGAGTCGGACATTATGACATTGAAGTAAATCATAATCAGTCACAGATCTGACTGAAGTGTTTCTGATTCACTAAAAACAACCGACTCGGGAATTACAAGTGGCCCTGTCCCAAATGTAACACTTCATGTGCATTTTAGGTCTTACGGACTTACAATGGCCGCCGAATGCGCGTGTCCGTTAAGTCCACGAGACCGTAGGGGGACCATTCCTCATTTGAGCGTTCAGAAGGGTGCTCGCGAGCGCCTCCCTTGCGGCCGTTATACGCCCTCGATCCGCACTTCTACCGAGCCCGCACTTGGGCGAGCTCCGCAGCAGACTTCTACCCAACAGTCAAAGCGGCATTACGTCACGAAGGTGCGGACTCCGAGTAAGACCGCGAGGGTTTAGGGTGCCATTTGGGACAGGGCCTGCACCTGTCGCTGTATGGTTTGGATTCACTCAAAAGAACCGTCTAATAGGACTGACTCCTTCGGGAAACTGTTCACTGAATAAACATAGAACATTCGTTCTGGAGTGATGCTACTCACTGTATGTTCTTTAAAAGAATTCGATTCTAGTTTATTTAAAAAAATGAATTTTATAAATGAAAGTAGGCTAACGTTGGAAGTTTCAGATCTTGATTCCCACTAATAGCCTGGTTAAAGGTCCACAAGTAAGGCTATTATGTCGAATCTCCAAAAAGCATTATTTATGCATAGTAGAGTGTATTTGATTTGAATTTTAGACTATCAAAATAATGATGAAGATAGATAGTTCCTGCTATTTCTGACTGGATGATCCGAGTTCCTTAGCAACTGTCAACAGCCAACGGCTAATGGAACGAAATGTTCATTCTGATTAGTGTCCATAATAAATCTATATTTTAATGTAAAATAAATGTATATTTCTAACAATAATTTATTATATATGTATTTAATAAAGTGTTATTTTGCACATGTAATTTAATTAGAATGAGTCTCCTGTTAAATGTAAATAAATATTTATTAAATATCTAATAATAGGCTACACTGTAAAAAATCTAATTGACAAAATGTTGGAAGGGACAATATATTTAAGTTGAGCTAATTTTATTGCTTGGCCTTAGTTGAGAGGTCATATTATATTAAGTCTACACAAATATATTTGAAAAACATTAAATTAACGGTTATCTTCAAATCCAGTCAATAACTATGCTAATGTTGAATAAACTAATAAAAACACGTGCTATAAAACACTATAAAACTTCAGTAAAGGTTGAGCCAACTAAAAAAATAACAATTCAGGCAACACTTTGAAGTCAGAAATTGACTGAATGTAATATTTCTGTGGAGCTAGTTACTAACTAATAATTAGTTGAAACCGCTTGAATTTGTTTACAGTATACAAACGTTTATCAAACAATTGTAAAATTTCCGAGTAGGACCCGCTGTAAAGTTAATCTTTTAAATGATTCTGAAATATACAAATATTATTTGTCAGACTTTTCAGGGCATTGTTGAGCTCACCCAGCATTTTGACCGTTTGTTTATTGTTCTTCTCCCGACTAGAAATGGGTCCGACGGGATTCTCCTTTCTTCTCCACAGTCTTCTGCCTATGAGGCTGTATAACACGGTCAAACAGAGGACCGGGAGGAAGAAGAACACGCTGGAGACCCAAACCATCATAGTAAGCAGTCCGGAGCGGATGGCATAGTCGGTGGCTTTGCACTCATTGGTCTCCCAGGCGTTGGTGCCGTTCTCGTGCTCGACCCCAACCAGAATGAATATGGGTCCGGCGCTGCACAGAGCCACGGTCCAGAGGAGTAAGATCACCCCTTTTACCCGACCCCGCGTGACGATGACTTTTGCCCTGAAGGGAAAACAGATGGCGAAGTATCTCTCCACGCTGAGCGCGGTGATGTTGAGGATGGTGGAGTACGTGCAGCTTTCGCTCACAAACTGAAAGAGTTTGCACAGCTCGTCGCCGAAGTTCCACGGTCGGTACCGCCAGACCCGGTACAGGTCGAGGGGCATGCAGAGGAAAATCAGCAGGTCTGAGAGTGCCATGCTACAGAGGTAAAGGTTGGTGGTGGTTCGCATGTCTTTGTATTTGGTGACCACCAGGATGGTCAACAGGTTCCCAGCAATTCCGACGAGGAACAGGAAAGAGCACGTCACTGTGATGCCAGTCAGGATAGGGACTGGGAAGAGATTGACGGGGTACTCAAAGTCCTCAGCTGTTACATTAATATCCATAATGTCCTCGGCGCATAAAGTGATGCTGAACGGGCAGCTGGACACGTTTGTCCAATTAGTCATTGTGATGAGATTTCAGAGGGTTTGCATTGACTTAATGGCACCTAGGTGATTTCCACCCAGCTGCTGTCTCCATGCACATCTTACAGGTGCTCAATGCACAGTATGAGGAGTGCACGCGAGCAACCTGTCAATGATGCGCCCAGAGCTGCGCGCAGGGGGTACACGATGCCCTTCACGCATGCGCACTGGATGCCCGGACTAATTGTACTGTTAAATGCAGATTTAGTGCAAACTGTCTTTTCGTTTGCATGTATTTTGTGGGCTTGCAACTCTGCTTAGCGTTTAGAGCATTTCTAACAAATAAGAGACAAATAAAGCTCTTAGAGCCCTGAAAGTTGATTGATAAGGTGAAGGGCATTTTTGTTCGTTTTATGCCATCTG